>CM075649.1:127167289-127792289 GCA_037953625.1 Crotalaria pallida
TTAACCACCTGTCATTAACGGGAATCCGGTAAAACCCATTGATGAGGAGGAAACACAACGGTAAGGATGGAGGTTTATATAAGTGTACTGGAGGTAACCAGGTATGTACCTTACCCACTCACACTAATACACACCACACCCAAGTAAACGACAATAATAGAGCTGATATCTTTGTAATCAAGGTGCCAATCTTCCGTCTGATAGCAACAAGTAGAGGAATTGGACACTTGACCGTACAGCTCAAGTACCAAAGATTCTACGACAGAACAGATCCCTTACGTTTCAAATCGTTAACACCGTAGTCCCAACCATCAGTTTCTATTAACGTTGTCAATTTTAATCCTACATGACCATTAATTATACACGTGGTTGTGAATACTTGTCCCTCTCTATGTCCACATAATTTGTGGCCCAAAACGTTGTCGTTTTGGAGTTTACTTTTCACCTTCTTCTCAAGGGAGGGATGGAAAGTGTTTCGGAAACTCATTCATAGCTTTTTGGAGTGAAATGTTTGCTCTGCTAGGGCACAAACTGAAGAGACAAAAACGTGAGTTGGAGCTTAGTTATTCACTAGTATCGAGTAGAAGGAAGACAATTTCAAATCAACAAAGAATACTAACGGTTGGGACTAACAGTGTTAACGATTTGAAACATAAGGGACCAAATTGACACCAAATAAAGATACGGTACCGAATTGAAATAAAAAAAATAAGGTAAGATGACCAAATAAGTAATTTAACCAACAATTTTTTTAATGTAGTAGTATCTCAAAGCTTGAGGCCCCACGTGATGTGCAACACATGTACTAATAACTCTAGGCTTTTCCAAGAATTAATGTAGTTCGAGGCCATGGTTTGGGCTGTTGGCAAGTGGTATTCAATGGTTGATACGCCGAAAAAAAAACCTGACGCTGTTTTTCGATGAAATACCACAGCTGATCGCGACCACGGTTTTCTTTCTTGTTGCCGTCGGGTTTCACATATTTGCTTTCTTATCCTTCCACCTTTTGATATTATCCTACAAGCTACCTTAATTCTCACAATTTCTTCGTTTTCATTATTACCAAACTTACCTTATGCCTTCCACTGAGAAAGCTTACCTAATGGGAGTACTACCTTTCCATTTTAACCGATAAAGAAGGTAAAGGAAAGTGAACATTAAAGAAAATTAATAATGTTCGATTTAAAAAGAAGAAAAAGGAAATGGAAAGGGTCCTCCATAGTTGATTTTTTGGTATGAAAGACACATGTTTTAGAGAGAGTGAATCTTTATGATATAAAATTAATCATGTTCTTAAGAAAATAGCTTAACTACAATTTGAATACTTTTGAATGGCATCCTTGAACATTGCCAATATATAAATAAAAATTTCTGCTTATAAAAAAAAAATATAAATAAAAATTTCTATCAAAAGTGATGAATCGTAATGTAATTAAGATGAATTTTAGGTGAATTTTGTTTCAGAGGTTGAACAGCTTGAATCTAGGAGTAATCGCTTTAAGAATATCATTATTATAACTTAGCCCTCAAATTTTGTCGGTTCTTAAAATAACAATTGAGAAAGTTCAATTATACTCCCTCCAGTCTTTATTATAGGACATATTCTAGAAGGTTTCTTTGGTCCTAATTATAAGACGTATTATATTTTCTATGCATCATTGATTGCTTTTTCTCTTTTTTGCCCTTATTAAATGCTTTGACTATGATGTGTTTTTTGTTGTTCATTAATGAGTGTGACACTGAAAAAAAAAGGATCTTCGTCGACGGGGCACCAGATGCTTAACTTCCTTCGTCTGATCAGGATTCCCATGTTATATGGCAGCAAAATTGGTCAGAATTGGTAATAGGGGTATCTGACAAACCTATAAGTAACTTCGGAGAGTTAGACAATATAAAAAAAGAATAAAGGTATTTGGCAAAAGTATCCCAAACTTCAGGAACTTGTGATATAATTAAGCGAAAATATATTATAACATTGCAATTTTATTTTTTTACCTCTTTTTGAAAAGTTCATATTCATCCATGAACGATAAAAAACATAAATAGTCAAAATATTAAATAAGGTTAAAAATAAAATTCAATAAATAATGTATAAAAAATATAAAATAACTTATAATTAAAAAAAATCTTTTAAAAAGTGATTTCTAATAAGGAAAGGAAGTTTGGCCTTTTAAGACGGAGCACACAAATTAAGAAAGTGTTAATTATTGTAACTATTATGTATAATATGGTCAAAATACCCCTATTTAATCTTTATTGAAAATTGTAGTAGTATTTAATTTTTATTAGTAATTGTATCCATTAATTAATGTATAGTGGTTTAGAGATGAGAGAGATGATAAAAGTAAAATTAATGAGGAATAAGAGAAATGATTAAACAAAAGGTTAAAATTAAAAAAAAAATATATTTATGTATTAAAATTGTAAAAGAACAAACTTTGTGAAAAAAAAAAAAAAAAAGTAAAAGACCAAACTTTCTTAAACTTAGAGAGTAATGTTTTTTCTTTAGTTATAAAAAGTAGAAAGAATTAAGAATGCTAAATAACAAACCAGGGGCTGCCGATTTCCGATTTCCAATTAAAAGTAATGTGCTTGGGAAAGAAGTAAGCAGAAATACCACACCGGCCAAAGAATCTCTTATATTCTCATACACTATTTTTTTTTTTTTCCCATAATATAAAGATGGGTTCTCTTCTCTCTGATGCTATCATGGTCTTTTCTGTGTAACTGCTTAAACGACTATTTTACAAGCATTTTTGACCGATTTCCCCGAAGCACTCTGGTAAGTACTTAATTCATTTTCATCTGATTCTTTTAATTTGAAACTAACTCATTTCCAGAATCGAATCATTAAAAAAAAAAAAAAAAACTTTTTGTGAAATGTTTTCTTTGTATTGAGCTATACACACTCCACTGGTTGCGTGTTTGTGTTTTTCTGGAATCTCTCTGTCTCTGATTTGTTTATTAATTTTTTTTTAAAGTACATTGCATTTCTGCTGATACTCTGAATCAGTTGATTCTGTGATTTTTTTTTATTTTTTATTTTTTATTTTTTTTTTACTTTTAAATTGGATATCTAGTAGTGTGTTATTTTTGCATTTTCCCAAATCTAATAATTATGGCCACTCCTTTATTGTTCTGACTTAATTATAAGCAGCTGGTTTAGCCATTTTAGCGACATTGTTTACCCAAAGTTCATGTTGGCTTAAACCCCATTTAGATTATACAATTTTCTTTTTGGACTTATTTATGTCTTTGATCCCTCATAGTTCAGGGTGTTTTTGTCTTAGTTCTAAGAAGGTATTTTGACTGTGACATGTCCTTGAATTTTCAAATGTTTTGGTTTTGATTCCCGCCGTAATGAAAAATCTATATGTCTGCTGATGTGGTTAGCAGAATACCACATCGACAGCCACGTGATGTGATGTTGTGTCAAATAGGTGTATGACGTGGATAATACATGCTTACGGATGTAAAATGGTCCCATATGCAAAATTTCGTGGGTCTGAAGGTCAAATCACCTATTTAACACCATCTCAAACCTTGTGCTGCTAATGTTGTGTGTTCCGTTAATCATATGACGAATTTTTCTAACGAAGGGTACCAAAACCAAAATGTTTGAAAAATTAAAAACTAATTCCAGTCAAAATAAATTTCAAGGACTGAAACCAAAATATGCTGAACTTTTAGGAACCAAAAACATAAATAAGCCTTTTTTTAAAAAAAAAATAAAATTGAAACTTGGTCATTCATTAATGCCTTGGAATATTGGTTATGAATGATTGTATAACCTCCTAAAATTTTAGCCTGAAAAATAAGTGAAGAAATGAATGAATGGTTTTTTTGAATTTATTTATTTTTTTTTATATATATATTAGCAATACATTGAATCAATTTACTCTTAGGATGATTTTTAGGCTAAAATGTTTGAAAGCAGAAAATAACTTATAAGGTTGAATCCAGAAGTTTTTTTGCCTTGATAAAAAGTGGGGCATTTTGAATCAGTAAATCAAAGTAAAATAAATGTTTATTTACCGAAAGTAAAAATAACTTTTATTTTTGTAATAGTAAGAAGTTAATAGAGTATGAGTGACAATAAAACATAATGGAATGACATGAATATGGGCTTGTGTTTAGACTTTAGATTATATGGCTTCCTTTCAAGACCATTTTAAGATCCCTTATTCTATATTGTCATGAACCAACTATCTGTTCTTCCTTCATTGTATGTTATGTTTGAATTCTAGTTTTCTTACACTCTCCTTTGGGGATTACTCCACTATCTATACTCTCTTTCTAGGTAGTTTGTATGTAACTTTGAAAATTTATGTCTACTTAAAATGTTCAGTGTAATTAACCATAAAAAATGTTCAGTGTAATTTAAATTATTTTTTCTCTCACAATCACAGTGAGTGCATATCTGCCAGTATGTGCATTTTATGATCACTTGTTAGCTATAAATTTCTTTTTTTTTTTGTTAAATTCTTCTTGCATGCATCCTCCCTGACTTGATCATATTTAATTTCAGACCCAGGCTTTCTCTAGTGTATGACAAGTTTGATATTTAGTCGAAAAGTTATTTCACTCTATTATGCCTAATAATGTCATTCACAACGCCAATTTAAAAAACCAACTATTCCCTTGCCTCTTCTGTTAACTTAGAGTCAAACAATTTACAAAGCCAGATTATGTAAGCTCATTTGAAATTTCTTTTAAACTTAACATGCTAATTTTGGAAAAACATTTGCAGGCTTTAGCATCGACGTATGTTGAAGGAGTTCAGTAGTTTACCTGAATAACTGGTTCCTTGTAATTTATGTTGGTAGTGCTATACTGAAAATTCTTCTGAACAATCTCTTAGCCAACTAATTGCCTGTGCTACCATGTCAATTTTGGGTAAACTACGCTGTGTCACTGTGGATGTTACTGGTACCCTAATGGCTTACAAAGGGGAGCTTGGTGATTACTATTGCATGGCTGCCAAATCTGTTGGCCTTCCATGCCCAGACTACAAACGTATGCATGAGGGCTTTAAGCTTGCATATAAAGAAATGGCAACTAAGTATCCATGTTTTGGGTTTCATGCCAAAATGCCAAACATTGTGTGGTGGAAAACCTGTGTGCGAGATTCTTTTGTCAGGGTAAGATATCTGTCGAAGTCATTACAGTTGTGGTATTACTTTTCAGGAAGATAGCTACGTTGTTGCCATGTACAGGAACGAGAAAAGATTGTATAATTAGTTTGGTTCAAAATTTGATTTCTGCAACAACAAATGCACTGAGGCACAAATGCTACAAACTATCAAAATCAAGCACTAAATCACAGATTTATGATACCTGAAATCCCATCCATGTAAATTCCTTGAATGTCATAAAGGAAATAATTTGTTTTTCTGGCAGGCTGGATATGATTATGATGAGGAGACATTTGAGAAAATTTTCAGGCGCATATATTCGTCCTTTGGTTCATCTGCTCCATATACTATCTTTCCGGACTCCCAACCATTTCTCAGATGGCTTCGTGGAAAGGGTGTCAAAGTTGGCATTGTCAGCAATGCAGAGTATAGATATAAAGATGTCATTCTTCCAGCTTTAGGTATAAACGAGGTAAAGTTTCCTTTGATTTTCTGAAAGTTTGTTAGTAGACCTATAAATTCACACTTAGCATTCAGCATTGTTATAGAGACCACTTAACTGTGAAGTCGCAGACTCTTCCACCTTTATGCTTAAATGGGATTAATTTTCCTATCATTTTTCTGAAAGTTTGTTATCAGACTTATAAACTCACGGTTAGCAGGAGAGATCACATCCCAAAACATCTTGGAGTGCAAGCACATAGTCGTGGGTTCACTTACACTTACCTCTGGTGCTTTGTTGGAAATGTTTATAGTGCATTTCCTTTTTGAAACAGAACACAATTAGTGATTTATGATCTATGAATTTCAATGCAGGCCCCTTGAGGGCGGTGATGAGGGTGACCGCCCAAGAACCCAAGAATTTTATTAGGGGCCCCAAATTATTTTTTTAGTAGTACCCCACTTCTGGAACAAAAAAAATTAATAGTTAAAATCATTCTTTTCCTCTTAACTTTCAACAGGCTTTGGTATAATATCCCAATTTGCCTTTTCCATTTGCCCAATCAGCTTATAAATAGTTAAATTAACTTTACTTTTTCTTGGTCAACATGAAAAAGACCCCTATTTTTTTTTCTAACTATAGTTTATAACTTTGTATTTTTTCAGGCCTAATTTTGTTTCATAACTAATTTTATTATTGATTGTTGTCATCGTTATAATTTTGGAGATTAGATGTAAACACACTATTTATTTTTAAATTTTTTTTTATGAATAAGGGGCCCCAAAAACTTTCTTTTGCCCTAGGGTCCAAAAGATGTCTGGACCGGGCCTGTTTCAATGTATCCCTGACTCCTAGCAAAGCACACTTAATTTTATTTTGAGCAGTTGTCTATTAAGCTCTAAGACTTATGTTACTACAGGCATCTTTTGATGTGATTATGTAAGTCTTCCCTCTACCTTTTGTTCCCCCACGGACAAGAATATCTGATTGTATAACGTATGATGACTCAGGGATCTGAGTGGGACTTCGGTGTGTTTTCTGGTCTTGAAGGCGTCGAGAAGCCGAACCCGAAATTTTTTGAGATTGCACTTGAGAGGGCAGGGAATGTTGCACCTGAAGAAGCTTTACATATCGGGGATAGCATGCGCAAAGATTATGAACCAGCCAAGAGCATAGGGATGCATGCAATATTATTAGATAGGTTCAAGACACCAGATGCTGTGGAGTGGAGGAAATCTGGAGCTGTTGTTCTTCCTGACTTGGTGGCAGCACAAGAATGGCTGTGTTCAGAGCAGTCAGCTTTATAGAGGTCTTTCCTTTGCCAAGTAATATTTATGTTTCAATTTTCCCCTTTTAATGATCTTTTAAAATGTGGTATTCTAGCTGCTACCATATTTGCCTTATGTAGCAATATTGCTCCGTGGAGCCATATTTGAGAGACTATATTCTGATGTAGCTAAGCTGTAACTTGTAATACAAGCAGGTTCAAATGTTACTTTCTTTGATTGTCTCTTTCTTTGTTTTTTTTTTTTTTTGGCTGGTAACCTGCCTCAAAATAATGTTCTTGCCGAAATAGTTTGTTTTTAGGAACAATTAAATGGTTTATAAGATGCCCATGGTCACAATTGATTTGATACATGGATTGGATTGGATCTCCAATGGGTTGTTGCGAGGCAAAGTAGCAAGAGTGCTAGTTCCAAACACCATCCATTAGATCCCATATCTC
This sequence comes from Crotalaria pallida, assembly GCA_037953625.1. Classification (NCBI taxonomy): domain Eukaryota; kingdom Viridiplantae; phylum Streptophyta; class Magnoliopsida; order Fabales; family Fabaceae; genus Crotalaria; species Crotalaria pallida. Next base: position 127,174,593 of record CM075649.1, read on the forward strand.
TCTCTCTCCTTTTTTTTTTTTTTTTTTTACTGAAGCCTGTGAGAATTTTTTCCAATGCTCCCAAGTCGAAAAAATACATTTTCCGATTTTAATAATGCATTTTCCAATGGATGGTCAATCAGAAAAATGCATTTTTCGGCTGGGAGGTATTGAAAATAATTTTGATAGGCTTTAGTCGAAAAAAATGGGATTTGAGGTATAAAAAATGGGGTATGGAAACTAAAACTCAAGTAACAATAGTGTAAACGTTTATGAAGTCTTGGTCTGGCTGTTGGAATGGTTACAAAATTTGCATATACTTTGGTATTTGGATGGTCCAAAGAATTTTTTTTGGCATTGGCATGCCTGCGCTGACCAAATGAATTAATTGAGTGGAAAAATATAACACTTTCAACAAGTTGCCAAGGTACCATTATGTATCCTGTTTTATGGGTGAGTGCTCAATGGGTAAGCATAGAGTAATAATACCCAATCAGAGTGAGCATCCATTAAGCAGGCTCACTTTTGGTGAGCAGAAGATACATGCGATTTGGGGGGAGGATAATAAAAATATTGCAGTGCATATTGTAAAACAAAGAGAAATTTAGATAAAATAAAGAAATTACTGAAATTTTGCCTAATGCTTTGTTTGGTTGCAGAAAAGAAAATGGAAAGCGAGAAATAGGAAAGAGGGAAGTAGGGAAGAGAAATTATGGTGAGAAAATGGGTAGATTTTGTGGTTGTTTAGTATAAGAGAAAATGTGAAGAAATAGGGAAGAAAGAAAAGTTGAATTTTCCTTCCTTTTGTTAGGTTGGAGAGAAAATGAGAAGAAAATAAATTTTCTTTTGAGTTTTCCTTTTTTCTATGTGAAAATCTATCATCTTCTCATTGTCTCTCCAAAATCTATTCACTTGAGGGGAGAACATTTTTTTTGGCGGGTCTCACTCATTTTTCTCTCCTCCCTCATTTTCTTTCGTCAACCAAACAAGGGAAAACTATATTTTTTCTCTATTTTCTCCTCCCCAAACTCTCCTCCCCTAAAATCCCCCAAACCAAACAAAGAATTAGAGTTAAGCTATTTTGAAGTGTGTAAAAAATAATCACCTGATAATTAACTTTGATCGGAAACTCTCAAACATGATGCATTTGAGGGCATGGGTGGGGTAAGTTGATTGTTTTATTACTCAATTAGTGCACTTTTTGGGAAAATTACCAAACTAGTAAAAATTATATAATGATTTAATTATCATGCGTGTGCCTTTTGTCACGTCATTTATGAGCACAAGCTTTTTTATTCATTTTTTTTCCTAATGTTTTAACCAATTTTCTAAATATACTTATTATTAATTTATGGTGTTGTATGATATTTATTTTTATGTTTAAAATATCATGATTATATATTTTTGTAGAATATTTTTCTACCATCCTTTTTAATATTGATTTTCAATATGGTATATCTTTTACACAGAGTATTTAAGATAATCTTTGTTAATCTTACACAAATTATTTGGTTAATATTTATCTTCTAAATTTTCTTCATTATAAGTATGTAAAAAGTTGTAATTGCTTTTGATTTTTTACATATCTATAACTTTCTTTTTTATTTTCCATTCTATCTTATCTTTAATAATTATATGTACTATTTTTATTTTATTTGATGTATGTTTATATAAAAAATGGATTTTATTTTTTCAATTTTTAGTAGAAATTATTCTTAATTGACTTAGTTCTTTTTACATTATTTTTTTTTCATTTATTAAATCTATTATATTATTTAATTTCAGTTATATAATTTCTTAATTCATATAACTCTTTCATCTTTTATCCTCTTGCTCCTTAAGTTGGTTCCTCTGATTTTTTATTTCTTTTTTATTCTTTAATATCTCTAACTATATATTCTCTAATCCAAGGGACGTCAATATAATCTTATCTAAACGATTTCAAGATTGTTATTTCTATATTAATTTATTTTTTTAAATTCCAGCTATACATATCCATTTTTATTTTTTATTTTAAAAATAATTTTTTTAAGAGCCTAAAATTTTGCCGAACAAGTTTTGTTTTGAAAACACAATTTCAAAACAAAAAACCAGAAACTGGCAACCACCCCGAACGAGGCCTAAACCTTTGTTTCTGATACCAAATTTTGCAGGGTGCGTAAGCTTTCCATTTTTCTTGTTAATCAACTTTTTTTCAAGCTATCAAAGTTTCCAAGTCTTCTTTATATTCTTTTATATTTCTATAGTCCATCTTGATTTGTGTTTTGGCATGATTGTAATTATACCAATCCCTTCTTTTATATATATACACACCCTTTCATGTCTTTATTTGATTATTTAATTCTTTTTGTACAATCACTTATTAGAAATTACACATTTTATGTCCTAGCTACCATTATTTAATCATAAAAAATTATGTAGTTAGGCATTTTATCGTACTTTAAGAGGGATCCTTTTTACTTCTTCAGCTAATTTATTCATTTCTTCTTTATAATCTTTTTCTTTATTTAAAAGGGCTTTAGGTATTATACTCTTTCCTTTTACTCATGAATCAGGTAATTTTTTTATTTTGTTTCTTTCTATTTTGAAGGGTTTTCAAGATATAAAAATAAAGGGAAATGCTTTGTGAACATCTAGATGAGACACGATATAGTGTGACATTCACTTTTTGCTGTGTAGGTCATTAAGAGGAGAGAGAAAAAATAATAATTAAATGAGTAGAATTACAAAAATATGGTGTTAATGTCAAAAGCTTATGTATAGATAACATAACTCAAATAAATATGGAATATTAATATATCATAATTTCTAAATTTGATCTATTAAGTGATGAGAATTAGTCAACGCATAACTAATACAATATGTAAAACTAAAAATCTCGTCTTCTCTTTGCATTAAGTCTTTTCTTTCAAAATCATGACAACAATTTAAGGATATATCAAAGTTTTTAGTATCTAAGGGTATTCTCATGTTGGAATATGCGGTAAATATTAACTTAGTATATGTTAAATTTCCTTTAACCATAACTATGATTGAATCATTAACATCTTGAATTCTCCTATCCAACAAAGCAATTTTTAAAGGATAGTTAATTCTCTTTTCAAAAGTACTCTTGATTAAGATCAGAACAACTCCTACCAGTGGAGGCTGGCACAAGTGGAAGGAGCTTGTGTCCCTTAATAAGCATGTGGTCGCGGGTTCGAGTCGTACCCGAAGCGCATGTGAATGGAGCAAGCCTTACTGGGAGCATCGCCCCCGAAAGGGCCCAACCGTGGTGCGATGGATTAATCACCCAGTTGCGCGGGTGGATACCCTGGTTCATCCAAAAAAAAGATCAGAACAACTCCTATATGAACATACTTAAGATCTTTCTTCATACTTGATTGCTTGTATTATTTCTCTTAGATCTTTTATTTTTACCAACTTTATGTTATGTTTCTCATCTGTTTCATAAATATTAATAGGTGTTTCACCAAATATTTTTCCATAATAAATAATATTCTAAAATTCTTATCCTTTAAACATTTTGGTTATACCTTCTAATTTTCTTCTTTTGAACTTTAGGTTTTCTTCATATTAATGATTTAATTTTTCTCTTTGTATTCTTCTAACTTTATTATTATTATCTATCAACCATTACTTCTTCTTTCTTATAGAAATGAAAAGTTTCTTCTTCTTTTTGTTAATCTCTTATGTTTTTCTCAATATGACTTCTTTGTAAGACAAAGATTTTGAAATCTTAAAATGATTTTATTTTATTACTGAATATTTTTATACATATAGATCCGGAATACAAATATAGATGATAACAAGAGGCTCCAGAGTATTAACTCAGCCTTAGCATGCTCAACACAGCAGTCTTATAGATAGAGAGACTTAACTTATGTTAGTTTTCGCTTTGCCTCTTTACTAACTAAACAAACCTATTTATAGAAGCGCAAGGGCTTAACTAATGACCCTTATGCCCTTACATTATTAGCTTCAAACGTAAGTGCTTCCTATTACATTTTTATGTTATTGGGGATTGACATCATTGCTTACGTCATTCTTTTATAATTGCATCATCTGATACTAATTGCTTGTCTTTTTCACAAAGTTGGCGCACGTAATCTGGTGAGTTGGCCAACAACTTATAAAGGAATCTCCGTGTTTGCTCTTAATAATCAATATTCTCCATATGGTAAAACTCTTTCAACCAATGGAGAATGTGTACATATCAGGAATCACTTCATTGAAATTTGAAGTAATTATGGTGTCCTTTGACTTAAAATTTACCTTAATCTTTGGTATCTTGTAAAATTTTTCAAGATTAAGATAAATGAAAAATAATTCCTGAGCTCTGTAATAATGTTCATCAATCTCCACGAGCTCTAAGTCGTTAGGTTCATTAGCTGGTGGAGAAGTTCCATTTGAAAAACCTAGGTGCATATAGGTTTTTGGTTTAGTAAATATTTGATCCTTGAAATGACAATAACAATTGAGGACCTTGATAAAAGTATTTTTCTTCTAAGCTCTTCTATCCTTCCATAGTTTGATAGCTATTTTGATATTTTCTTTAAAAAATTCTATTTCTTTTTTATCTCTAAAAAGATATATCAATTTAACTAATCCATATTGAACTACCTGCCCCAGTTCAGGTGAATTGTATCCAGGAAGGGTTACCAATTTTGGACATGTCTTTGTTCTCCAAAACGTATATCAGGGATGACCAGTATACTTTTGTTTTTGCCATCTAAAAGTCTCTTGGAATAATTCATAATATTTATCCAGTTTGAGTTTTCTCTTTTCTATTAGTTCATTTTTAGTCATGGGAATTTTCATTTTACTCATTTGATTTTTGGTTAGTTTTATTTCTTTATCCATTTTGGTTTGAGATTTCAAACTGATAAGTTCTTTGTAGTTTTCTAGTTCTTCCTTTGCTAATTCAAAGGAACTACATCTTTTATATTTTGCATTGAGAAAAAGTGTTTCCTCATCAATGCTTTCATAGATTCTTTTTTTTTTTGGTTTACATAGGAGGTCTGAGACTAGAACCCATGACCTGGGGAGGGGGAAATCCTAAGTGTCCCTGCAGCCACCAACTGGGCTGTCTTACGCGGACTAGATTCTTTTTTTATCTCCATTATGAACCACATATACATGGGTTTTTTGGGATTGAGAGATGACTTGTTTTAATTCTTCGAGAACATGATTCTAACTTTCCTTTGATTGTTCTCCTTTTTTCATCTTCTGGACTTGTTTTATCTTGTCTAAGGATTTGTATCTCCATTTGGAGTTTCTTCACGTCCATATCTTTTTTTTTTTTTTTTGCAATTTGCATTTCCATATTTTTAATCTCTATTTCTTTTTCCATTTTTTTTGACGAGGCCTGATTAGCCTTTTTGAGAATATTTTGGGTTAGTCTTGCAAAACATAATGTCTGATTATCCTATAATATATTATTTAATAGTCAGTTCTCTAGTTAATGAGTCTGTTGTTTGACTTTTATCTCATTTTATTAGTTGTGTTTCAAACTGATACCATTTAAGGAATTGTATGTTGTCATCTTAAGGGTCTTCCCATCTAAAAATCATATATTATATTGATGTCTCTGAAAGACTTGACATAACTAGAATTTGTTCTTGTGATAAACATATTAGGCAAGAGATAAATTCTAAACTTTTTAATAGTATTGATTAATATTAATAGTTCCTTTTTCAAAAATATGATAATTAATCATATGTTTCTTAAAACTTCCAGAAATAGATTGACATATTAATTCTGATTTGTCATTATTGGCCTTTTAATGATAATCATTAGCATCTGTTACGATAATTATTCCATCTTTATCAGAAGGATAAGATAATGATGGTAAATTGACACATTATTTTTTAATTGTATCAACATATTTAGTATCATAATCTATCCAATTCCATAAAACATCCTTTTTTAATTTTGCTTGTAAAGGTTTTCTAATTTATGCTAATTTTGGAATATATGCTTCATCATATGTTAAAATTCCTAAGAACCTTTGTAATGTTATAAACAATTCATATCTATCTAATTAGTGGATGACTATCTATTGGATTGTGTTTATATTTAGTTGATACCACTCCATATTAGGGTTTCCTATCTCCCTATAAATAGGACTCAACTATGATGTAAAATGTACACTGAATATACTACAATATATTGTTTCCTCTCTTCTTCTCTTCTTCCTTATTTTCATACATTTCATAACACGTTATCAACACGAAACTCTAACCAAAAGATGTGTTGAAGCTTATACATCAAAGAGTATTGAAGCAAGGTAACTTTTAATATTATTAATGTTTTATTTATTTATTCATTTTTTTCTTTTGATATATTATATATTGATCCCAAAGTATCAATATTATATGGACATGAACATTTTATAAGAGATACAAGTTCTTGAGAATTATAACATTTATCATGTCCATCATAAAAAAAAGAAGAAAGAAAGAAAGAAAGAAAGATGCAAATCGAAACAAATTTGAAAAGATGCAAACAGAAAAAGTGTTGATTGATTTGAAAAGGAGAACTCATCGATGCAAACAAGGGAGAAGCTAGCTCTGCAGTAACCATGGTATTTATATATATTATGTTTGCATTTCATGTCAAGCAGTTGACATATTGGTAGCAATAATCACTGCAAGTATGGCAAGTCATGGGTTCAAGACTGATCCTTGAATTTTATTTTATATATTTTCCAAAGAATGATATAAAAATAAAATAGCAAAATTTCTCTAAGATTGGAATCTATAGAACCCGATGTGGGACTTGGTTTGTTCCACCAGTCCAATGAGTTACAATCTATTTAATACTATGCCAATGGGGAGTTTCAATCTATTTAATACTATGCCAATGGATGGCAAGATTCTCAGCGCCCAAATGTTACTATTAATGGTGACAACTTCTTAAAGCAATCGAGGGATTTGTATTCATTCTTCATCTCCAATTTGTAATGTCTAACTCTTGCTTCAACTGTGTGCAAATTCCACAAAATGAAGAATACACATCGAACCAAGATGTGCATAATCATGTCTAGTGCTAAGGATTTCAAGTATTACCAGAGAGTTTAAAGAGTATTACTAGAGAGTTTAAAGAGTATATACATCATTGGAATTTGAACACACACTAGCACTTATCATTGTGCAACTCCAACCATTTGGGCTGATTGTCTTATTGAATTAATAAAATTTGTATTAAAAAAATTTGTTGTTTTCATAGAGTATTGTACTCGGGATCCCACGGGTCATTCCAATCGCACCAGGCTGTTGTGCCTTTATTGATGAAATCAATATTTGATATCATTTTATTAAATTGGATAATTTCGTTATTATATCGACATGTTCTAATTTTAATGCAAATATTTCTTTGGTAGTGGTAATCATTATTTGATGTATCAATGATAATGCTCATGTGTCATAAATTATTAGTTTTAAATGTTAGCACATTTATTTTTATGATGAAAAAACAGTCAAATAAGTATGATTTTACTTTGAGAAAAAATAATTTTCTTTATTTTGCCTTATATATTTAATTGTGTTTATTGTCAATTATTATTGAACGTTATGTTGAAACATGAAAATATCAATGTTTTTCATGACGTAAATTACTATGATTTATATATTTTATCATTAACATTTTGACATTAAAGTAGAGTTTTATTTGATATAATTTTTGTTATTGTTCCCTAATGATCCCATATGAGTTGTTTTGAAAGTTATATAAGGAAGATTATGCTTCATCAAGTTGACTCATATCTTATGTCGGCTTCTATTTTCTTGGCTCTACACACATGTTGAGTAGTACTTTTTTCAAGGTTAGTTATAAAATTTTTAAGCTATTGTCATATTAAGAATATGAATAAGTGGAGAAATTTATCCTAAATGAGTACATGTGCCTTGTCGTTTTGTTTTTCAATATGAAATTTTAAGAATGCGACAATCTCACAACATGAAATTTATGTGCTTCTTTATTGACATGTTTTAAAACTATTAGTGATGAAAAATTCTAATATTTTTTTTTATTGAAAATGATTATTGTCATTATGATAAAGATAAAATTTGCCAATATAATTGTGGATATACTTGCGCATTTGTTTATACCATTGAGTGACGTCAATACTTGTTTGAATATGATATTATTGAATGATATTGATCACATATGTTTTTTTGGGAATATTTGATGCTTCTTAATTTTAGCAAGTAAAACTATGCAAGATCTCGTATGATCTTGTTTTGAATTCTATTTTCAATATAAATATTTTTTTTTATATTTCCAAAAATTAAGTCTCCGCTTAATTAGATTGGATTGTACGAACCACATAAATAATTGATCACATGTATACATAATATATATTTTTATAACAAAAGTTTATGGATATAAAATTTTAAAATAGCATATCCTATTTTGTATTATTGAGGTTAGCAATGTGTTATAATGTAGTGGATCATGAATAAATATGTCAAGTTTCAAATGTATATGTAAAATTTTATTTTCAAAACAGCGTAGTATATTTTATCAAAATTAGTTGTTCCAATATTTATTTTAGTGAACTTGTGGACAATGAGTTTTAGTACATTATCTTTTAATCTTTTATACAAGTATGTGTATATAATAGACTCAATTAGAGAAATAAAAATCAAAACATAGTTTACGATGTAACCTTTTCATACTTGTTTTACATTAATTTGCAATATTAACTTTAATAGAGTAATTTTTTATGGCGGAAATAGTTTATTCGAAATGTTTTACAAAATGTTTCTTCCATACTCTACTAGTCATACAAAAATTTTCTTCTATTTAGTATGTAGAATCAAGTCTCCAATGAGGTGGATTTATTTTGATGATGACAATATAATTAGATCATGAATTTAAAGGAAGAATTCAAGCTCACCAAGTCAAGAAGATCAAGTGCATCAAATTAGCTAGTCATTCTCTCTTTTAATTTTTAATTGTAATTTTATTTCTTTAATTGAGAGTGGGTAGCTTAGGAAGTAATCTCATCCTAGGATAAATAATTTTAATGTATGAAAAAGGTTGGGATCACATTAAATTATTCCTTGAGAAGAGAATTGAAATTAATCTTTGAAAAACTTAATTTTTATCATCTCTGGGCAAAAGACTCGAGTAGTCTGAAAATTACTCGAGTAGCAAAACACTCGAGTATCAAAAGACTCGAGTAGTTTCCAAAAGACTCGAGTATTTTAGCCTCAAATCAGAGATTTGACCGTTAGTTCAGTACATGGGCATTTCTATTGAAAGATGGGCAAAAGACTCGAGTAGTGTCAAAAATACTCGAGTATTTTGGTTCTGACAGCAAATTTTTAACCGTTGGAAGAGGGCAAGAATGGGAGAAAAAAATTTGTCTCACTCTCTCATTCCCTCTTCCATATATCAGAATTGAATGCCTTTGAACTAAATAACAAGAACATAAAAGAATATTGTGCTAAACATTCTCTTTGCTTATTCTCTCTCTCAAGTGATAAATTCTCTAACTCAATCTATTCATTCATCATTATTATTTTGTCCAAAGAGTTAGAGATTGTGCTTGATTGTTGTGGAAATCATTTGTTGGATTTCTCCACATACACATACACTTCTTGTTCCAAAAATCTTGGTGAGGTATCCAAGTACTTGGTGAGGTATCCAAGTTTATCCAAGTTCTCAAGTCTTGAGAGGTTCTCAATCAAAGTCTAAGAGGTTCTTAGCTTGGTGGAGCTCTTGAAGGTTTCAAGGAGCTTGAAGAAGAAGGAGTCTTCATCACCAAACTTCAAATTGGGGTAGAAATTCAAGAGTTTGGTACACTTTTGGAAGGGTTAGGTTGAGTGAGGAATCTCAATACCCTTTGTAATATTTCTAACAATTTGATTTTAGTAGACACTCCTAAGGTTCTTAGGGGGACTGGACTAGCTCTCTAAATAGAGAGTGAACCAGTATAAAATTGGTGGTGTTGTTCTTTTTATAGTTTTCTTTGCTTTCAAGTAAAAACCAAACCTAAGTTTCTCTAAAGGGGCTTTTTAATTAGAGTAGTAATTCCGCTGCAATTAGGTTGTTTTCAAGTTGTTATAGCTTTATTTAATTGCTTTCTACTCTTCTATTAATCTGCCCTGGACTGGTTTAATTCGTATTGATTAAAGTGCAAATTATTCAGAAACTGTTTTCTGCTAACTGCACGATTTACTCGAGTATTCTTCAGAAGACTCGAGTGTTCTTGTGATTTTACTCGAGTAGTCTGAAAAAGACTCGAGTGTTCTTGCTCTGTTTCAGAAAAATTTGCACGTGATCAATTATACTTAATTGCATTAGAAAAATTAGTCACTGTTGCATTCAGATTACTATTCACCCCCCTCTAGTAATTGCTAAGCCCGCTTGTTGGTTTCCAACAAGTGGTATCAGAGCTCGGTCGAAAGATCGAGCGTAAAAGCTTTTTCGAAAAAGATCCTTTTGGAAAAATTGAGCTCTAGCAATCAACAAGAAGGGTCTATGTCTCTTAACCGACCTCCATTCTTCAATGGTGGAGATTATTCTTATTGGAAGGTTAGGATGAGAGTCTTTGTAGAAGCAATAGATACTGATATTTGGGATGCAATTGAAAAAGGTCCACATATTCCTAGAAGAGTGGTTAATGGTGAAGCCGTTGTTATTCCTAGAACAAGTTGAAATGAAGATGATAAAAAGAAAGTTTCATATGATTTAAAAGCTAAAAATATCATCTTCTCCGCTTTGTCCAAAAATGAATTTCATAGGATTTCACAATGCAAATCGGCTAAAGAAATGTGGGATACCTTGCAAATTACTCATGAGGGAACTAGTGAAGTTAGAGACTCAAGATTAAATGCTTTAACTCATGAATATGAGCTCTTTCATATGTTCCCTAATGAGTCTATAAATGATATGCAAACAAGGTTCTCACATATCGTTAACAAATTGATTGGCTTAGGAAAAGAATTTAGAGATGGTGAAACTACTAACAAAGTCTTGAGATGTCTTGATAGGAGATGACAACCAAAGGTGACCGCCATCAAGGAAGCTAAGGATATAAAATCTATGGACTTGACCACCTTGTTTGGGAAGCTCCAAGAACATGAGATGGAACTATCAAGACTTCACCTAAATGGAGATTCGGACAAGAAAAAGAAGAGCATCTCTCTAAAAGCCTCAACCAAAATGTCAAAAGAGGATGAAGATGAATCTTCAAGTGAAAGCTCCGATCATGCTCTAAATGAGGAAGAGATTGGTTTATTTGCCAAGAGGTTCAACAAATTCCTCAAAGGCAAAAAGGGTAGTTCATCATTCTCTAAGGACAAGAGACCTCAAGACAAAAGATCCAAGGATAACAAGCAAAGAAACAAGAGCTCAAGTGAGAGTGTGAAATGTCATGAGTGTGGTGGGATAGGACACATAAAAATGGAATGTCCCACCCACTTGAGAAAGAATGAGAAGAAGACCCAAGATGGCAAGGGGAAGAGAGCTTACATTGTTTGGGATGAACTGGAAAAGGATTCCAAGTCAACCTCAAGTAGTTCGGATGATGAGGAAGCCAAGCTATGTCTCATGGCCAAGAATGACAATGAAGCCTCCTCAAGTAGTGAAAGAAAAGACAATAAGAGTGAGGATGAGGTATCATCTAATTATTCTTACACCTCTTCTCATACTATTTCTTATGATGATTTGCTAAATGAATATAATGAAATGTTAACTCAATTTGAAAGACTTGCTAAAGTTAACAAGGAAAAAGAAAAGAAGCTTTTGGAGTATCAAAAGGAAATCAATGAATTGGAAAAATCTATTAATAATTTGAAACTCCAAAATGCATCCTTAGAACTTGCTAATTCTAGTCATGTTTGTGAGAATGCAAATCAATCATATACCATCACTCATTGTGAAAAGTGTTGTGAGCTTGAAAAGGAAGTTAATGATTTGAAAATCAAACTCAACACTTTTAACAAAAGTGATAGAAACCTAGATCGGTTAATTGGTTCTCTTAGACACAATTCAAACAAAACCGGTTTAGGATATGTCCACAAGAAAAAGAAAAATAAAGTGGTTGGTTCATTCTCAAAAATTGATTTTACAAAGAAACCAACTTGCTTTTATTGCGGAAAATTTGGACATACAAACAATAAGTGCCATATCAAAACTTTTGGAATTCAAAACGGTACTTATGTTTGGATTAAGAAGGGAGAATCATCCATGACTAACAAAAAGGGACCCAACATAATTTGGGTACCCAAAATGAGCAAGTGATTGTGTTTTGTAGGTGTGCCTAAGAACCGGAAAGCAACATTGGATACTTGATAGTGGATTTTCTAGGCACATGACGGGAGATAAGCGACACTTCATTGAGCTTACTCCTAAAGAAAAAGGATATGTCACATATGGAGACAACAACAAAGGCAAAATACTTGGTATAGGTAAAATTGGTAATTCTTCCAACTTGGTTATTGATAATGTACTTTATGTTCAAGGATTAGAACATAATCTTTTGAGCATTAGTCAATTATGTGATATTGGTAACCATGTATTATTTACCTCTACTCATTGTCTCATAAAAAGTGACAAAGATGAATCTATCAAATTTGTTGGAAAAAGGTCTAATAACACTTACATGGTTGAATTGAATAATATCACTTCTTTAGTTTCAAAATGTTTAATTAGCAAAGAAAGTGATACTTGGTTATGACATCGTAGGACCGCTCACATTAATGTAAATCAACTTAAGAAACTTCAATCCAAAGACTTAGTAGTTGGTTTACCAAAGCTCAATTTTCAAATTAAAGGTGATTGCACTCCTTGCAAGAAGTGCAAACAAACTAAAAATTATTTTGGTTCAAAAAATGATGTGTCCACAACAGGACCATTGGAAATGCTTCACATGGACTTGTTTGGACCTTCTCAAGTAAAAAGCTTTGGTGGCAACTACTATGCCTTGGTGATTGTTGATGATTTTTCAAGATTTACATGGACATTATTTTTAAGTGCTAAGAGTGAGACCTACAAGTCTTTTAAACGCCATATTAAGCTTGCACAAAACCAAGTAAACCAAAAAGTGATTATAATTCGAACCGACCATGGAGGTGAATTTGACAACTATAAATTTGATAGATTTTGTGATAAGCATGGAATTGAGCACCAATATTCGGCACCTAGAACTCCGGAACAAAATGGAGTTGTTGAGAGGAAAAATAGGGTGTTAGAGGAACTTGCTAGAACCATGTTAAATGATTCTCAAGTACCTCAATATTTTTGGGCCGATGCCGTTAATACGGCTTGTTATGTAATGAATAGAATTTTAATTAGGCCTATGATAAAGAAAACCCCCTATGAGCTTTACAAAGGTAGAAAACCCAATATATCCCATTTCCATGTTTTTGGATGCAAAGTTTACATTTTAAACAATGGAAAAGATCAACTTGGAAAATTTGATTCTAAATCGGATGAGGGAATATTTTCGGGTTACTCTTCTCATAGTAAAGCTTTTAGAGTTTATAATAAACGAACTATGACTATTGAAGAATCTATACATGTTGTTTTTAATGAGTCTTCGAAAGAAGATAGTGTTTTATGTGATGGTAGTGATGATGGACTTGAGATTTCAAATGTTGACAAAGAGATGGAAAAATCAAAGGATGAAGGAGAAGTCAAAGATGAACTTGATCCGGCTTGGAAAACGGTGAAAGCTCACCCTATTGACAATGTCATAGGAGACCTTTCAAAGGGAGTATTAACTCGTAGGTCAATTCAAAATATTTGTCATTTTGTTTTCTTTGTTTCTCAAATCGAACCATATTCAATTAAGGAAGCAATTATGGATGAACATTGGGTTATAGCCATGCAATAAGAACTAAATCAATTTATTAGAAATGATGTTTGGGAATTAGTGCCGATACCCGATGATCATACCATAATTGGTGTAAAATGGATTTATAGAAATAAACTTGATGAATCCGGTTTGATTATAAGAAACAAAGCGAGACTCGTTGCCCAAGGGTACAACCAAGAGGAAGGTGTTGAATATGATGAGACCTTTGCTCCGGTTGCACGCCTTGAGGCAATCCGAATCTTGCTTGCCTTTGCATCAATTATGAATTTTACTCTTTATCAAATGGATGTCAAGAGTGCTTTCTTGAATGGTTTCATAAATGAAGAAGTGTATGTTAAGCAACCACCCGGTTTTGAAAGTCATGAGTTTCCAAACCATGTTTACAAATTGAAAAAGGCACTTTATGGATTAAAACAAGCTCCTAGAGCTTGGTATGATCGATTAAGTACCTTCTTATTAGAAAATGGCTTTCAAAGGGGAAAGGTTGATAATACCCTATTCATCTATAAAACCAAAGAGGACATTTTGTTAGTGCAAATATATGTAGATGATATTATCTTTGGAGCCACTAACGTGTCCTTGTGTAGAAAGTTCTCTAATTTGATGAAAAAGGAATTTGAAATGTCCATGATGGGGGAGCTCAAGTTCTTCCTAGGACTTCAAATCAAGCAAGTCAAGGAGGGGATTTTTGTGCATCAAGGAAAATATTGCAAGGAGCTTCTTGGAAAATTCGGAATGGACAAATGCAAAGAAGCATACACTTCCATGAGCACATCATGCTACCTAGACAAGGATGACAAAGGTAAACCGGTTGATGTTAGTAAATATAGGGGCATGATAGGTAGTCTTCTATATCTTACCGCATCTAGACCGGATATTATGTTTAGTGTATGCATGTGTGCCCGTTTCCAAGCTAATCCTAAAGAATCACACCTATCCGCAGTCAAACATATTTTTAAATATCTTAAAGGAACAATTAACACCGGATTATGGTATCCTAGTGATGCTAGTCTTAGTTTAGTTGGTTATTCGGATTCCGACTTTGCGGGATGCAAGCTTGATCGCAAAAGCACTAGTGGTACTTGCCATTTATTGGGAAGCTCATTAGTGTCATGGTTTTCTAAAAAGCAAGCTTGTGTTGCTCTTTCCACCGCCGAAGCGGAATACATCGCCGCCGGTAGTTGTTGTGCTCAACTCTTGTGGATGAAACAACAATTATCGGATTTTGGTTTAAAATTAGAAAGTGTTCCAATAAAATGCGATAACACGAGTGCCATCAATCTAACTAAGAATCCGGTGTATCATTCAAGGACTAAACACATTGAAATTAGACATCATTTTCTTAGAGATCATGTGCAAAAAGGTGATTGTACCATAGACTTTGTTAGCACATCAAATCAATTAGCGGACATTTTTACAAAACCATTGCCAAGAGATACCTTCTATCATATAAGAAGGGAACTTGGAATTTTAGATGAGTCAAGCATTAGCTAATTGATTTGTGCTTTTATTAAGAAATCACCAAATATGTCTAATTAAATGTGCATTGATGCTTGATGAATAATTGGACCTTGAGATATTGTGAAAAATATGATTTTGATTGTGAGTGATTTTGATTCCAAGTTTGTGTTGATGTTCAATGTGTTAGATTTGTGAAAATGTGTTAAAAATGCATTTAGAACTGTCTGTCTGATAAAAACACTCGAGTATTTTTCATGTTACTCGAGTATTTTAATTCCAAATTAAATCGTTTTAAAATAGAAAAAGTTTTTGGGCATGTCTGATAGTTTCACTCGAGTATTTTCAATTTCACTCGAGTAAATTTCATTTTACTCGAGTCTTTTAAGCTACACTCGAGTGATTCAGATTTCTCAAAATTGATGGTTTCAGATGCCCCAAAAACACTCGAGTAAATTTCAGTATACTCGAGTGAATCTCAGACCTGAGACTTTGATCTTTCAGGCTAGGCGTATTACTCGAGTACTTTCACCAAAACTCGAGTCTTAAGCCTTAGAACACTCGAGTGTTTTCAAAAACACTCGAGTAATGCGATCAATTTTTAAGCATTAGCAGCGTTTCTGAACTTCATTTTTCATGAACCCTTCTCTCTCTTACTCGAGTTCTCTCAACTCCTTTCATCAAAAATCAGTTTTTAACTCAAATCTTTCACTTCTTTCAACTCCAAATCATCTTTTCATCATTCTTCCTCACTTATTTCACTTCAAATCTTCATTTTTCACCTTCAATTTCAAAAATCCCTTTCAAAACCCTAACTCCCAATTCTCCAAATTCTTCGTTTTTTTCTTCTAAATTGGTGCAATATGTCTACTTCTCGCGGTCCCAAGCGTCCAAGGAAGCAAAGGAGGGAGCCCACTCCTTCACCTTCATCATCTTCAGAGGAGGAAGAGGATTTTTTTCTCTGCTGCTGAATGTGCAAGGAGGGAGGCTCTGTTTGTGACTCATGCATATGGTGTACAAAGCTGGACAACTGAGGAATTTCTTGAGGGTAATGGTTTTTCTTTTGTTCAAAAGCTTAGAGACCAACATCTTATGCAGTTTATATCTTTTCATGGTCCCATCTATCTTAGGCTAGTGCGCCAGTTTTATGCCAATATTAAGGAGATAGATAGGACTAGGTATGAAACTAGTGTAGAGGGCACCCATTTTCAGATTTGCCCTAGGGATTTAGAGACCGTTTTCGGTATAACACGAACGGGGATGAACAATTACAAGGCTAATACTGATGATATTTTTAGAGACTTGCTTCGCCCCGATCGTGTATATAACGGAAACGAAAAGAAAGCTGTGCACATGACCGCCTCAAACCGACTCCTCCATCATATAGTATCTCACCAACTTGTGCCCCAAACCTCTCTCAATTACTCAAAACCCACCCAATTAGAGCTTCGAATTATGGATGCTATTCTTAATGACAATCTGCTGAATTGGGCTGCTATTATTCTTTCTCGGATGGTGAAGGCAGGGAGCTCCAAAGCCTCCCAAAATTTGCCTTACCCGATGCATGTTTGTAAACTCCTCCAGCACTTCAATGTGCTTATTCCTGATGATGAGGAGTCCTTTACTCCTTCGGAGGAGTTGCATGCGATTCATGATGGGCTACTCCGCCAGATGAAGATGAGGAAGCATGGTGGGAGGTATTATTGGCAGGATGAGGTGGTAGCCATGGAGGCTCAGGCGGCAGCTGAGCATGCTGCAGCTCAGCAAGGTGTGGATGCTGAGCAGTTGGCTCAGGAGCAGGCTGAGTTTGACCAGGCTGCTGGTGGTGGTGCAGATGAGGATGACCCTGCTGATCATATTGATTTTAGCAATCCTGTATTCCAGGGTTTCATGACTCACTTTGATGCTCGATTTGATCACTTTGATAGTCGCATGGATAGTATCGAGCATCGGATGGCTGAGCAGCAGGATAGCATTACTAGGCTTGAGTCACAGATGGGTGTTCAGTCAGCCATGATCTACTCTAGGTTGGACCAGCATTCAGCTCAGATGAATGCTCGGTTTGATGATATGATGACTGCGTTTGGCCGTTTCTTTCCTCCGCATGACCCTCCTGCGCCGGACATGTTTTGAGCTTGTGGACATTGCACTCTCTGTTTTCTGATCTTTCATGTTTTTATGTTATGTCGTTTATGGATTTTCAGTTTTTCATTTTATCTTGGGAGTTAGTTTGCTTTCTGGAACCCCTGCGTGGGTATTTCTCAGCTTTTATGATGTTGACCTTTTCATTGCAAACTTGGATTTAGTCTTTATGATGTTTTATGCTATGATGACTTTTGATCTATTTTATGCTCTGATTTTCATTGGTTTTCACATGTTTTATGTTCTTCGATAGTCATGATTATGTATATTGCTTATATTTAGGGGGAGTTTTCGTTATTGGTATCCTTCTTATCTCCTTCGTTTCCAAATGATATCTTTTTGATTATGGCAAAAGGGGGAGAAAAGAGGCATGAGAAGAGCAAACACAATTTTTTTTACTCTGATATTATATATGCTCTCGCTCTGATACCAAGTATATAGTGTGCACTTGACTATGATTATTATGATATTATGTTGTGCTTGGAATTCTCTGGATTGACAGGTTTTATAGGTTCCTATATTGAGGGGGAGCTCTCAAAAGTGATGGAACAGTTTAATTATTTTGTCATCATCAAAAAGGGGGAGATTGTAGAATCAAGTCTCCAATGAGGTAGATTTATTTTGATGATGACAATATAATTAGATCATGAATTTAAAGGAAGAATTCAAGCTCACCAAGTCAAGAAGATCAAGTGCATCAAATTAGCTAGTCATTCTCTCTTTTAATTTTTAATTGTAATTTTATTTCTTTAATTGAGAGTGGGTAGCTTAGGAAGTAATCTCATCCTAGGATAAATAATTTTAATGCATGAAAAAGGTTGGGATCACATAAAATTATTCCTTGAGAAGAGAATTGAAATTAATCTTTGAAAAACTTAATTTTTATCATCTCTGGGCAAAAGACTCGAGTAGTCTGAAAATTACTCGAGTAGCAAAACACTCGAGTAATCTGAAAATCACTCGAGTATCAAAAGACTCGAGTAGTTTCCAAAAGACTCGAGCATTTTAGCCTCAAATCAGAGATTTGACCGATAGTTCAGTACATGGGCATTTCTATTGAAAGATGGGCAAAAGACTCGAGTAGTGTCAAAAATACTCGAGTATTTTGGTTCTGACAGCAAATTTTTAACCGTTGGAAGAGGGCAAGAATGGGAGAAAAAAATTTGTCTCACCCTCTCATTCCCTCTTCCATATATCAGAATTGAATGCCTTTGAACTAACTAACAAGAACATAAAAGAATATTGTGCTAAACATTCTCTTTGCTTATTCTCTCTCTCAAGTGATAAATTCTCTAACTCAATCTCTTCATTCATCATTATTATTTTGTCCAAAGAGTTAGAGATTGTGTTTGATTGTTGTGGAAATCATTTGTTGGATTTCTCCACATACACATACACTTCTTGTTCCAAAAATCTTGGTGAGGTATCCAAGTACTTGGTGAGGTATCCAAGTTCTTAAGTCTTGAGAGGTTCTCAAGCAAAGTCTAAGAGGTTCTTAGCTTGGTGGAGCTCTTGAAGGTTTCAAGGAGCTTGAAGAAGAAGGAGTCTTCATCACCAAACTTCAAATTGGGGTAGAAATTCAAGAGTTTGGTACACTCTTGGAAGGGTTAGGTTGAGTGAGGAATCTCAATACCCTTTGTAATATTTCTAACAATTTGATTTTAGTAGACACTCCTAAGGTTCTTAGAGGGACTGGACTAGCTCTCTAAATAGAGAGTGAACCAGTATAAAATTGGTGGTGTTGTTCTTTTTATAGTTTTCTTTGCTTTCAAGTAAAAACCAAACCTAAGTTTCTCTAAAGGGGCTTTTTAATTAGAGTAGTAATTCCGCTGCAATTAGGTTGTTTTCAAGTTGTTATAGCTTTATTTAATTGCTTTCTACTCTTCTATTAATCTGCCCTGGACTGGTTTAATTCGTATTGATTAAAGTGCAAATTATTCAGAAACTGTTTTTTTCTAACTGCACGATTTACTCGAGTATTCTTCAGAAGACTCGAGTGTTCTTGTGATTTTACTCGAGTAGTCTGAAAAAGACTCGAGTGTTCTTGCTCTGTTTCAGAAAAATTTGCACGTGATCAATTGTACTTAATTGCATTAGAAAAATTAGTCACTGTTGCATTCAGATTACTATTCACCCCCTCTAGTAATTGCTAAGCCCGCTTGTTGGTTTCCAACATAGTATTGCTAGAAACCGTTGGTAACAGTATATTCGTGTACGATGATAATTTGGAGATCTAAAAGATTTGTTATCCAGAGGCATTGGAAAAATTTTCAGTTTACATGTATATAGTTGAAATACCTCATATCGTAAAACCAAAAGTTTATAAACTAGAAGTTTATAAATAATAATATATATATATATATATATATTGTTTGGCTTGACTGGTTAGACCATCTCAGATCAACTATAGGATGTGAAAAAAAAAATTAAAACTTATGTGACATCCAATGAAGAAATCGAAGTTTCTTCAATCTGATTATCTCAATGTGCTAATAATTGTTCCAAAGAAAGTTTGTTCAGTCATCACCATAAAATTTGGATTGAATCTGATATGAATACAAGGTGATATTTATGTGTCATTACTTTCATCATGTGGATCATTTAGGTATTTTATATTTTTAATTGATGCATCAACTGAATGGTCACATGATTGTTCATTGGCAATTCACAACCAGAAGATTGCGAGATTACTTGTGCAATTGAATCAACCAAAATCTAGTTATTAACTAGTGTATGTCTATTGCCATTACCAATTGGGAACATGTATGACACTGATTCGCATCAAGCCATTAAAATTATCATGAGTTTCCCCTTTTACAAATGGTTTTTGGTCAGAAACCTAATATTTCCCATCTAAGAACTTTTGGATGTGCGGTATATTTTCCACCAAAACGCACTAAGATGGGACCTCAAAGAAGGTTGGGAATATATGTTGGATATGAATCCTCATCCATGATAAAATAACTCAAACCAACAATAAGAGAGTCATTCATGGATCGATTTTCGATCATCGCTTTGATGAATTTGTTTCCCACATTAGGGGGAGAAAATAAGCAGTTGGAAAAAGAAATAATTTTGAAAGGGTTATCATTATATTATCTTGATCCTCGAACAAAACGATTTGAACTTAAGTTCAAAAGATAATTCATTTGCAAAATTTAGATAACCAATTGCCAGACGCATTTACTGACCTAAAAAGAGTGACTAAGTCACATATTCCAGCTGCTAATGCTCCAATGAAATTGATGTCCCTCTTGGACAAATTAAAATTGCAAATGAGTATGAGGCACTCTTGAAGCGTGATAAATCCATCGGTTCCAAAATAAAAAATACAAAAATCCTCGAAAAAGAAAAGGAGCAAAGAAATAAGATGGTCAATTTGAGGATGTAGAGACTCTTGAAGAGTCCTTAGACATAATTAATAGTTCAGTTCAAGAAAAACTCAGGTACCTGAAAAGTGTGAAAACAAAGAGATCTCAATAAATTATGTCATGACTGAAATACAATGGAACCGAAATGAAGTCAACGTTGACGATGCTTTTACATATGATATAACACTTAAATGATATAAGATGAGGATCATGCATCAAAGTCTATTAAGGAATATAGACAAAGAAATGATTAGCCAAAATGGAAAGACACAATTGAGCCATAATTGAATTCGCTTGAAAAGCGGCAGGTATTTGGACCTATAATCAGTACACCTAAAGGTGTAAAGTCAGATGGATACAAATGTGTTTTTGTACATAAGCGAAATTGTAAATAAGAAATTATGAGATATAAAGTAAGATTGATAGCCCAAAGAATTTCACAAAAACCTGACATTGATTATGAGGAATAATACTTCCCTGTGGTGGATGAAAGTATTTTTCGATACTTGATTAGTCTGGCAATATATAAAGGATTCAAATTGTGTCAAATGACTTTATAGCAGATTTTTATGTCTAACTTGATTAATAACATATATATGAATACCCCTTAAGGACTCAATATGCTCGAAGCATATGCTTGAACTATTTAATATGGTTAAACCATATCCATGGATAATTAAAATGTTTGAAGCATAAAGTGTAATATGTCGACACATGCACTTTAATTAGTTAAATTGCAAAATGCAATAATTTTGAACTTATCGTTCAAACTCCAAGAGATTTTTAATAGACTCGAAGTTATAATTCTAGCAAACATAAATGCATTATATGTTTGCAGCCATTATCATGGTTCATTCGAGAATGATATCATTGTATCAATATGAGAAATTTCAGAAGAATTAAGGATATTGATATATACATGTATATATCTATTTAGATTTAGCTAATAATTTATGTTTTTTAGTTATATATTGTTTGACTTATATATATATGATGTCATGTCATGCAATCATGGATATGTTTATGGCAATTGTTTGAGAATACTTATATGATTATGGTTCATGTTATGTATTTATTTTAGTATTTATGTAGTTTTATTTTAATATTGTTTGAATTACTTAAAGTTAAAGGAAACATTTCAAAATGGAATACCTCGGCCTGAAGATCGAGCATTTAGTAAATTAAATTTGTGCCTATCAAGTTGGGGAAAACAACTTCTAAAGTGAGTTGCTTTGATAAATAACAACTAATTTATATGATAATCTCTATAAGATTGTTAAATGTCATACGTGACTTAATATGTCATCGATATTAATTTATTAGCAAGATATTGTTATTCATTCACATGAAGATGTTGGAATGAAGCTAAACACACATTTTAGTATGATAAATTGAATATTATTAGAATTCCTGAAGAGCTTCCAAATGTTGTATATTGCTTAAAGAAAGAATTTGAAACGAAAGATTTTTGAATTACAAATGGAATATGTAATGAAATTTTGGTACATCATGAAACCTATGCTGAAAGGTAATAGTGTAATATCTCAGAGATAATTGTTCGCATCAAGGGGAGATATAAATACGCACTGCACTCTTTTTCCCTTAGTCACGGTTTTTTCCCGATGGGTTTTCCTAGCAAGGTTTTTAATGAGGCAGCATCCAATTGTGTAAGAAGAATTGTGTACTCTTTTTCCTTCGCTAATTTTTTTTAGGGATTTTCTTATGAATGTTTTTAAAGAGGCATATTCTCTTAATAGTTATCCAAGGGGGAGTGTTATAAACAATTCATATCTATCTAATTAGTGGATGACTATCTATTGGATTGTGTTTATATTTAGTTGATACCACTCCATATTAGGGTTTCCTATCTCCCTATAAATAGGACTCAACTATGATGTAAAATGTACACTGAATATATTACAATATATTGTTTCCTCTCTTCTTCTCTTCTTCCTTATTTTCATACGTTTCATAACATGTAATTGTGTTTTATTAATAATTTTTGAAGGAAAATCCTTAATTTTTTTTTATAAAAGTGTGGTCTTGCAACCCTTATTTTTTCTTCTTCAATTTTCAATCATAAGAATTTGATATTGGTTTTGCCAATCACAACTTTTTTCGTTTAGAGAATTATTCCTCTATCTTTACATCTTTTTATAACAGTTAAGCTTATGTTATAACATTCATCTATTGTTTTTGCTAAATGATTATATCATTTACATAAACACTACATATATTTTTTTAGGTCTTTGAGATTTTCATCCATAAATCTTTGACATATTCCAAGAGATTATTTCATACTGAAAGGTAAAACATTTCATTCATATTGTCCTTGTGGATATGAGAAAGCAGTCAATGGTTTGCTTTCTTCATCTATTCTTAGTTGTTGAAATCCACTTTTACAGTCTAGTGTATAGAAATATTTTATTCCTCTAATTTTTTCTTTGAGTTTATCTTTTCTAAGTAAATAATAAGCATCACCTCCAGTAACTTCATTCTTATTTTTATACTAATTGTCATTCTTCTTTTTCCTATCTTTTTCTCAGATTCCTTTTCTAGAAAAAGAATGTTTGACTATTATGTTTTAAGATTGATTTTCTAATTAATTCTTAATCTAGATGTTCTTTTATGAGTTTTGCAAATCTTGTCTATATCTCTGAATATAAATAATTGGTTTTACTTTTATTTCAAGCATAGGATCTTTGGATCTTATCTTTACTAGTTCTCTATTTTTGTTGTAGATTTTTTCATCTAAGGGATTTTCACTACAAGTCTGTTCTAAGTCTTTTAGTAATTTTAATGGTATTCCTTGGCTTTTCTATTAAAATTTTGTTTTGATTTCTTCTATCTTACCACACTTTTGTGTGTACTCTGATGTTACTATACATCTTTTTACTATGAGCATTTTTATTTGTCTTTTTTCTTGTCGTATTTTCTGAATTTTTGGACAAGTTAATTTTATCCACTTATTCTCATGTATAAGTGGTTTATAAAGTTTTAGGAAATTATTTCTTATTAGTCTATCTATTCCAGTCTATCTCTTGTTTGTATATGGATGGTACTGGATGAGTCGGATCGCATGAGTCGGATTCTGGGTAAACCAGATTCGGATACCGGTTGGTGTAAACATGATTTGATGAGTTTAATGACAATGAATTTATTCACTTAAACATTAAATTACTTTAGTATTTCTTTCCCATACGTGTCAACAATTTAATTTATTTTTAATTATAAATTTTCAATAAATTATTATAATTTTATAATAATTAAAAGTATTGGAAATATTTGACAAGAAGTGTTATTCAATAAATGTTATTGATAATGGAAATGTGAATATTTGATATGTATTTTCAAAAGGCTTAATTATGTCACAAGTCCTTGAAGTTTGAGGTATTTTTGTCAGATACCCTTATTTTTTTTCCAATGTTTGACACCCCAAAGTTACTTTTGGGTTTGTTATATACCCCTACTATCAATTTTAACAAATTCTGGTGACATGCAACATCAGAATCCTAATCAGACGTAGGAGGTTAGGTACGTAGTGTCCCGTGAGCGAAGATCCTTTTTTTTTAATTAAAAAAACAAAAAAACTTAATATTTTTATATTTTTAGTTAAATACAAAAAGAAAAAAATGGATTGAAGAAAGATGTCGTCTTCTCCCGTGTGACATCACGTGACACCACATGACCTACCTCCTGTGTCTGACTAGGATTCTGATGTTACATATCAGTTACCAGAATTGATAATAGAGGTATATGGCAAACCCAAAAGTAATTTCGGGGAGTCAGACATTGAAAAAAAAGAATAAAGGTATTTGACAAAAATACCTCAAACTTCAAAGACTTGTGACATAATTAAGCCTTTTAAAAATACTTCAAGGTGAACAATGCTAAACTTATGGTTTTATTGGAGGATCACTTGACTTTTTGGATCTGCATCATTTGATTCATTTCCAAATTTGACCATGACTTGTACAATTGCGAAATCTTGTTTAGAGATAAGATAGGCAGCGCTGCCCTGTCTTAATTGATTTTTCTTCAAGTCAAGGACTCAAGCTTCAAAGCAAGAAACTTCAACACCCATTTAGTGGCCCCGCCGATACTGATCTTCAAGAATTAATGCAGAAAATGTTTTACTCTTCACTCGCTCTTCAAACAACAATGGGGCATGTAGTATGTTATGATCACTGATCAATTATTGATGCCATTCAAATATGGTCATGAGATCATGCAATCATGCTGATGCTGATGATGAAAATGCCAATTGATTAGTCAATAGAAACCTAACTTTCTTAAAATTTTGCCATCCACTTCGGGGAAATCTAATAAATTGGCCTCATCCTATAAGTCATGAGGGATAAGATTACTCTTATCTACTATCCTCGTATAAAAAGACGCCTATTCGAAACATCACGTTTGTCGAAGAAATTTTCGAGACACCACATTTGTCGGAAAAATTTTCGAGACATGCACCACGTTTGTTGTTGAAGTTTTCCTTTCACCGGAGCGATTCTAGGAAGATACCTTTCACCGGAGCGATTCTAGGAAGATAATCATTACCTATATATGAAATAATTATCTTTAGTTATCGAAAGTTAAATAAATAATTCAAATTTATCTACAAGTTTTTCAAATCACTATATAATACGAGTATTTATCATATGTTCTACCAATTTTTCAAATCATTGTATTTATTTATTTATTTATTTATTTTGTTTACATGGGAGGTCTGGGACTAGAACCCATGACCTGGGGGAGGAGAAACTCCTAAGTATCCCTGCAGCCACCAACTGGGCTGTCTTATGCGAACAAATCATTGTATTTTTTTATACCCAAGCCATGATAGTACAATATGGGCCTCCCATGTTCATAGTAATTACTATATATCGTTATAGTAATTCCTGGATTCAAAGTACAATGTGGCGAATCCAAAAAAAAAAAAAAAAATAATGGCTAGATGGTTTCTCAACGATGTTTTAGTGATTCTGTTTTAGCTGAATTGGCTCACGAACTCATTAATATTCAGGTAAATAGAAACCTCACAATTATATTCGTCTCCAATCTTTGTATTTTTTTCGTCATTAAATCTTTTTAATGATAATAATAATTCTCGCTCATCTTAATTTATATATTATTTGATTCTTAAGTTTCTCTCTAATTGCTTACTTCAATTAAATATTTCGAAGATATTTCAAGGGACTAAAGCTTTAATTTCATAAGAGTGCATCTTCTTGAGCTGCAACAATCCCTTTTATAATATATTGTTTATTGTAATAGATTAAAATCATCCTATATAATAATATGATTTGATTTTCCTTTTGTAATATATTTTGTGTATTATAATAAATAAAAATCATTCTATGTACAAATAGGATTTGATTTTATGTTTGATGTAAATAATTTTTTTTGTTGATTTGATCCTATTGTACAAATAGGATTTGATTGTATAAGGTTTGATTTGAATTCTTATCTTTTTTGATGTACACCAAAGGTATCCTTCAGCCGACAGCCGAAGATTAATCCCCTTCGAAGTATAGAGATCACCGAAGTGAGTTTGACCTTTTTGTATAATTTTTTACTGTTGTTTAATAATAATTTTTACTTTGTAATAAAAATAATAATAAAATTTGTACTTTCAAATAGTATTTGTTTATAAAAAGAAAGAGTATACGGTAAAATAGTTTATAAATCACAAGAATTCATCCATTTCTATTCTACCAACACTTTAACATTAGAATTATCATTTCTCATTCTAACCATTACTTTATCTGTTCATATAGATAGATAGATAGATAGATAGATAGATAGTAATTCTTTAATCACCCAAAATAAAAATTATAATTATTATATTTGGTTTACTCAAATTTATGTAGTATCTTTTTCCTTGATGTAACATCCCGAATTTTAATCCCAAGAGTAAACAAAATAAAAAGAGGGTTTAAGTGTAGTAGTTCGGACCTCGGTCCGACCAAATCCTATCTTAGCCTACCAAAAAGCGACATTCAGGGTCATAAGTCGACCTCATTCCGCCTCACACCCCTCGTCAGTAACCAGTATTCTCGAATTTAATGGACTATGGACTGATCAATAGCACCAAGCTCATCAGTAGAACTGAGCTCATGGGAACCGACCTCATTTCGTGTTACACACCTTGGCAGCGATCAGCCGACCACATCGAGTCGCTTCGCGTCAGCCGATCTTAAGTAGTAACCGGTCTTCTCGGGTTTAAAGGACTATGAACCGACCATCAAGAGGTCACACCGACCTTGCATCGACGTCAAGCATCTCGGCCTCCACGTGCCTAGCATTTCGTTAGAGATGCTAAACCGATCTCACACCGATGTCAAGGTATCTCGGCCTCCACTCGCTGAGCATTTCGCTTTACTATCTCATTCCGAAAAGGTGCTTCCAGGGATCCGAGCACCGAGGTCCTAACACAGACCCCATGACTCCAGTCCGATCGATTCGATCGTAGGCTGATCAATTAACACTTTACGAGCACCAACCACGATCTAGTCGGATTCGTAACACACCGAGCTAGGGCCGAGCACCAGAGCCAAGACAGATGGCTCTCACAGCGTTTTCCGCGCCCAGGAGCACCATTCTCCTCGCCCAGGCATGTGCGTCAGACCTTGACCCCTCTCAACCACTCATTCTCAAAGCTTCTCAAGGAAGCTTTCATTCTCCACCACTCGTCTCTCTCTCTCTCTCTCGCCCTGCATAGCAACATCGCCTCCATCCCTCCCCGAGAACCAGATGCCGTACAATCCCCCACCCCTTGTGTTCCTCCTCCGTTCGGTGCCCTTGTTCTCTCTCTTCCTTGACCGCCGACGCCACCTTTGAAGTTGGGAGAGACTCACGAACCGCCGCTGTTACTATAGCCTTCGCCTCCGTCGTTCTCTTCTCCTTCTCAAATCGCGAGTTCGGACCCTCCATTGCCACCGAACTCGACCTCGGCGCCGGACCAGCAACCATCACCGTCGCATGAATCGCGGCTTGGAACCATGGAAGATCGCAACCCACTTCCTTCATGGACCATGTTCTTAGGCAATGGATTTCTCTCAAACCACCGCCTTTGGAACCGCTGTCGTGCCTTGCCGGACGACCACGGTTGGGGAAACAAGCACAGCTCCTGGGGTGATAATGATGATGACAAGGTGCAGTGTTCGAGTCAAACCGGCGTGGACCGATTATACCGTGAACAGGTTCTGATAGAACCCTAAGGTAAGAAGGAGGGTGTTACCATTATTTAGGGCATGATTTCTAGGGTGATTATAGTGGTGGCTAAGGGTAGGAAAGAGTAGTTATAACTATGAACATTAGGGTAGTTGATGTTAGTAATGGATTAGGTGTAAAAAATACGGAATGAACTTAAGTATGTTTGTTTATGAAATTATGAATATTTGAGCTATGTGATTGTGACATTTAAATGTTTTGGGTGGTGTTTATGGGAATAAATGATTAGAGTTTAAGTTAGGGATGAATAAAGGAAATGGGTAAGGAGTGGGTGTTACCCTAGCTTAGGTTAGGGTTTCTAGTGTGCTCATAGTGAGTACTAAGAATGGGTGTTAGATTAGGATATTGAACCGTATGATAATGGATATAGATTACTATTAGAGAATAAAGTGAATAATAAGAACCCACTAAGTTAACTGTGAATATGTGTATGTCTGATAAACATGAATAAATGTGTGAATAGTGATAAGTGTGATACATGTTTGCTATTGTTTGAGTAATAGGTGTACCGACCGTAGGAGGCCGAGCTTGTGAGATGGTGTAAAATGCTACGGAATATATTAAAAGAGGAATAGTAACTAGAGGATAGAGACTATAATAAGAGGGCAAGTGAAATGGTAAAGGGGATGATGTACACGGGGTGTATGAATGACGTACACGGGGTGTATGCTTCCTAAAGGAATAAAAAGGGATGATGTGCACGGGGTGTATGCTTCCTAAAATATTAAATGGGGGATGATGTGCACGGGGTGTATGCATGACGTTCACGGGGTGTATGCTTCCTAAAAGAATAAAAGGGGATGAAACTAAAGGATAGAGACTATAGCAAGAAGGCGAGTAAAATAATAAATGGGGGATGATGTGCACGGGGTGTATGCTTGACGTACACGGGGTGTATGCTTCCTAAAATAATAAATGGGGGATGATGTGCACCGGGTGTATGCATGACGTACACGGGGTGTATGCTTCCTAAAAGAATAAAAGGGGATGATGTGCACGGGGTGTATGCATGATATACACGACGTGTATGCTTCCTAAAAGAATAAATGGGGATGATGTGCATGGGGTGTATGCATTACGTACATGGGGTGTATACTTCTCTAAAAGATATGAAAATTGTGAATAAAATAGAAAAGAGAAAAGGGCAAAGTAAAGAGAAGTTAAGACATGATAAAATGTTACAAGTGAGAATAAAAGGGAAAGGGAATAGGTAAAGGAAAGTAATTAATAGAAAGGAAAGACAAGTGAGGAAAAATGAATAAGTTAAGAATGGAAAGTGAGAATGATGCATGAAATTGATTGTGAATAACGTGATTGTTTAATGTAAATAGGCTTAGTTTATTACTATGGCTCTTTAGAGATTAATTCCTAAGTTCTGTGTAATTCTACCCTTTTTTCTATTTTTATTACAGGTGCAGAAGGAGCTTACACTAGTCGTGGCCGAGCAGGAGTACACTCCACATCGTGGAGTGTAATTAGTTGGGGGTTTTGACCATTTGTTTGGTCGGGGTTTTATTCGGAGAACTTTATGTATATATATTCAATTTATCTTTTCGGAAACTAAATAACTACAATAGTTGATTTATATTTTTGGAATCAATGTAATGAATGAATTGAATTATATTTTGGCTCTGCTGGCCTACTGCTATTTAAACGAAAGATTTTATGCAGGTTAAACAGGAAAGGTATATTTTAGGAATGTCCCTAAAATAAAATAAACTTCGACCGATTTTACGGAGATTTTTATAAGTTAACGGGTTTTAAAAAGAAATTTTCAATTCACTAAATCGAATTGGGGTAATTAGTGTAGTAATTAATATAGGGTGTTACAGTTTGGTGTCAGAGCAGTTTCCCTCGGCCTTGGAGTGTGGACTCACAACTCCAGTGGTTTACTCACCAAGCGAGTAACCGATGTAATGTCAAGTATCTAAGTTAGATGAATAGGATGTATATGTAGTTTTTTAATTTCATAAGTATTCACCGGCTATCTTCTCCAGGAATAGGTTATTGTTACGGTTTGGAGGCGTAGTGACAGCGATAGGCCATAGAACACTTGTTTAAACTTATTTAAATTCTGTGAGGGTGTTGTTGTTTAATAGAGTGTAAGGGTAGGATTGGTCATCCTTACTCTTGCAACTGTTAAGTGATGATATCATCAGCAAGCTGGACAATGATGTTGCTATTGATAATTGTGAGATTGAGACTGACCACCTCGATCTTTGCACTTATTAATGGTTAATGTCATTGAAAGCTTCTAGCTAAAAACAAAAACCAACCCGACATAGAACTTGATTTGGGTCCAATATATGATGTTATGAGCATGATTTAGACTCACTTTTACTATGGATTTGGCTTGTTTCTCTTATAAATTTAGGATTTTTTGTATAGTTTTTAGAGAGTTAGGTAATTTAGAATCCTTTGAATGTTTTGATCCGTTTTGGGTTTGTTTCAGGTAATTTCGGAGCTTACATGAAGAAAATAAATATGGAGCATGAAAGAGGATGAAAAGACCTTGAAAATGGCGCAAGAACGGAGCGAAACGGAGCCGGAATCTGTCCCACACGCCCAGACGTGGAGCTCCCCACGCCTAGGCGTGTCTGCAGCGAGAAAATACACCAATCAGGTTCCTGGCACGCCTAGGCGTGAGGTCCTGGGCGCCGAGGCGCGCATATTGTGTGAAAGTGACGCTGTTTGGTATTTTGACCATAACTTGAGCTATGCTTATCCAAATAAGGCGATCTTGGTATCATTTTAAAGCAAAGGAAAAGATCTACAACTTTTCCAGAAATAGCCTTGCTCAAATGCGTCCATCTTTGGGGTCAAAATCAGTGCCGAAGTTGCTGTCAGATACGAAAAAGCCTAATTGGGTCACTTCCTGATCAGTTTTGCTCCAATTCAATTAGGATTAGTTTTATCTTTTGAATATATGTTTTCGAATTAGGTTAGGCAGTCATCAGCAGTCATTAGAGAGAGAGAGAGGGAGATTACATAATTTTAGAGAGTTTTAGAAGAGGAGAAGATCAAGGATTGGAAGATCCAAGGCTTTTCCATGGTAATCATGTCTTCTTCTATTGCTTTTGTTCTTATTTTCATGATGTGTAACTAAAACCCTTGTGTTAGGAATTGGTGGATTTGTATGGATTAGTTTATTGATTTTATGAATTGATGTTTTTCTGTTTCTAAATCATGTGTTTGATTGCGTTTTATTTCCAATTCATAAATCTGGCCAATTTATGTCTTGTTTTGGATCTCTAATTCTTCAATTGAGAGATTAGGAATTAGAATAGGTCATGCTTTCAAACAATATAGTTATTCAACAAGTAGGGATACAATTGGGTAATTATATAACATGATTAATCTCCTGTTCTTAATTAAGATTATTCAATAGTTTAATCTCTTAAGGAATTAAGGATTATATAATTGAATAAGAAACGACAATTATACAAGAGGGATCTAATAGTTACCAATTTAGGAATTTGTTCATGATTTAGGGAAAAACAGAGATTCATGATAAATAAACAACGCCTACATTGAAACCATGTTCCTAACATCTTTCTCAAATCGCTCATTACTTCTATTTAATTTCTGTTTTTAATTTATTTTCTATTTTTATTTTAATCCAATCTTGATTAATTAGTTAATTAGGAACCTATAGATTTTACTTTTAACTACTCTTTGGTGAGAATTAATTGAACAATTTGAAATCCCTGAGGGACAATATCTGGTCTTATTGACTATATTACTATTCGATCTATTATACTTGCTAGAGAGTGAACAAGTTTTTGGCGCCGTTGCCGGGGATTGAAATTCGTTTCAATTAGTTTTCGGTACTTAGTAGTAGTTTTAGGTGAAATTTATTTTTTTAGTTAGTTTCTTGTGTCAACAGGTGCTGCGTAATTTTTCTTTTATTTGTTTCGTGCAGGAATTTTTATTAACTTAAGTGCAAAGAGGAGAAAAATTCAGCAATAGAAGAGGGGAAAGAACAACTTTAAAGATGGTTGGAGGAGGAGGATCTCACAGATCCTCTCCGCCTCCTCCTCCAGGAAGACCTTGGCAGAATATGCAACTGTGGACCCGGACTTCCTTGCTTCTAGCATAGTCCGGCCAACCATCACTGCAACTGCATTCACAATTGATCCACAATATATCCACCTCATCATGCAGGATCAGTTCAGTGGTGCGCCGAATCAATACCCCAAGGACCATATCGCCAACTTCCTGGGCATGCTCGGCTTCTTCAAGATCGAGGGTGCTACAGACGAAGCCATCAGAATGAGGATGTTCCCTCTCTCACTGAGGGGCGAGGCGCTAACTTGGGTGAACAACCAGACACCAGGGAGTTTGTCCAGTTGGAAAGTACTTGTCTCCAAATTCATGGATAAGTTTCTTCTAGCTGGGATGCAAGCGAAGCTGAGGCAAGATGTTCACTCATTCATGCAAGAGGACAACGAGCCGTTTCATGAAGCTTGGCAGCGTTACAACCAGCTACTGAGGAAGTGCCCAACATTTATGCAAGACTGGCAGCAGATTCAATTATTCTATAATGGGCTCAACCGATTCAATCAAAGCATGGTTGATGCAGCAGCTGGTGGATCGCTGATGAAGAAGACTATTGAAGAGGCCAAGGAAGTTATTGCAAACATGACATTCAGCAGCAGCCAAGGATTAAGGGCCCAGGTGGAGCAAAGCGTCTTGAAGAGTCATGATCTGGACTCTAGTCAAATCAAGATCTTAATCGAGCAGAACAAGCAAATGTAGCAGCCAATGCAGCAGCAGATGGCTGCATTGACGAAGCAGATAAGCCATATCACTATGTCAGCTGCATCAAGCACTCTGAAGTGCGACTTTTGTGGAGGAGGTCACCGGAATGGTGATTGTGCTTTTGAAGTCAGTAAGGGTCCAGCCACCATTGAGGAGTAGGCCAAGTTTGTGGGTGATGGAGTACCTAAAAATAACATGTACTCCAATACCCACAATCCGGGACAAACCAATCAGTCTCACACCTCAGGGTACATCCCAGCACCTAATCCATCACCGCCACAGAAGCAAGGTTGGGAGAAAGCACTTGAAGCAATGGCTACCACAACCAATACATTCATGGCAGAAGCCAGGGCGAATTTCACCAATCAGGAAGTCAGCATTCGCAACCTAGAAGTGCAAGTGGCTCAAATAAAAAATTGGATATCAGAGATCGCAACCAACTACAAGCGATGCATGGCGGTTACCCTTCGAAGTGGCAAGTCGTATGAGGAGCCACAGAAGAAGGGTAATGCAACTGAGCTTGAGAAGAAGGATGAGGGGCCAAAACAACCAAGTGGAAGAGGCTCAAATGCAAGGCAACAGACGCAGGATCCACCTGCGGATAAAGAGAAAGAGCAAGGCACACCCAAACCAGCACCACTACCTCCGAGGATTCCTTATCCTCAGAGGTTGAAGAAAGAGGACGACCAGAAGCAATTCTCCAAGTTCTTGGAGATGCTACGGAAGGTGGAGATCAACATCCCGTTTGCAGAGGTTCTCTCAGAAATGCCTCTGTACGCGAGATTCATGAAGGAGATGCTGACAAAGAAGAAGCGGATGCTCACTGACGAGACATTCCCGATAGCAGAGAAGTGCAGCATCATCATCAAATCCAACCTTCCACCAAAGCTGAAGGACCCAGGTAGCTTCACTCTCCCGATTAACATAGGCAAGGAGTACTCAGGTAAGGCTCTCTATGACTTAGGAGCTAGTGTTAATATTATGCCATTGTCTATTTGTGAAGCATTAAACTTAGGAGAGATTAAGCTTACCTCGGCATTACTTCAGTTAGCTGATAGAACCACCCTCCGCCCATATGGAGTGGTGGAAGATATTCTGGTTAAGGTGAAAGATTTTATCCTGCCCTTAGATTTCATGATCTTAGATTTAGAAGAGGATAAAAATATTCCTCTAATTTTTGGACGGCCATTCTTGTCCACAGCTGGGGCAGTGATTGATGTGCCTAGGGGAGAAGTAATTCTTCGAGTGAATGGTGACCAAACTACAATTAAAATTTTTGAAAAATCACCAATCACCGTGGAGAACTTTGCTCCTCTCATGTGCATTCAGCACTCGAATGGAGTGAGTGTTGAGAAGAGGCTGAAAAGTAAGGTGCCACCCTTGAAGGGATCTTGGCAACCACCCTAACCTCTGAAAAGAGGTGACCCGTCAGGCTCGTGACGTTAAACAAGTGCTAGTTGGGAGGCAACCCAATGTTAGGTAATTTCCCTTAGGTTTTATTTTTAGGTAATTAGTTATTAGTTAGTTTTTATTTTTATTAAAAAAAAAGTGGTACAGGTCCAGCCACGCCCAGGCGTGGCACGCTTCACGCCCAGGCGTGGCAGGAGGGTGCAGTATTCAAGTTTGGGGGTATGACCCCATTTTCTCCCATTAGTTCCCTATATGCACCCCAGACCTTGTACTTCGCAAAAATAATGTCCTGTTTTTTCTAGGAAGTTTTAATTTTTATTTTGTAGTTTTAGTTTAGTTTAGTTTGCTTGAGGACAAACCAACCTCTAAGTTTGGGGGAGGACAAAATAAAAATTAAATTTTTCAGATCTGAATTGTTCTCCCACTTTTAGTGTTGGTTTGTGTCTTTTGTAGGAGTAGATGATTATTCTAGACTTAGGACTGTTTTTCTGATGATAGGAGTAAACACTTAGTTTATGATTAGACTCATTGATTTTTGATATTGATTTGATTGAGCTGTAAGTATTTTTGAGATCTGGTTATTTTGACAAACTTTTTGAGAAGTTGTGATTAGTGAACTGACTGTTTAGCCTATGAGTTTTTGAGCCTATACACTGATGGGGTATGATTTATTGAATTATTCTGATTTGAAACCCCTATTTCTTTCATGAATGTGTTCACTTTGATTTTGTGTTCTAGAACTTGACCTGTGACCATTTTTTTTTTGTAAAGAAAAAATTGCATTACCAACGACCAAGTGAAAAAAATACACATCACAAGGCAGTAGCTTAGTTCCTAGCCACCTTCTAGGAAGGGTTCTAGGATTCTAAACTACCCCTAAAAAAAATAACAGATCAACAACAAAAATTAAAAGGCCTAAATGACAGCCCTTATTCGACCAAAAAAAAAGCTAAGTGGGCCATTATTACCAGCCCAATTCCTAAGAGAGCTAACTAATTTCAATGCCAGTTCACTTTGAAGCAAGACAAGAGCTTGAGTTGGCTGAAGCTTCCTTTGTCTGAAAATCCGTCGATTCCGCTCCATCCAGACACCATACACACACGCTGCCACCATTGTTGTAACCAGCTGCCTCCTCTTCTTGTTTCTAAACCCATGCTTAAGCCATCTGATCCAAGTAGGATATCTGTAGTTAGTAACATCAACCCCAATCCAGTTCCCTGCTAATTGCAATAGCTCCCTGCTCCAGTCACAATCAAAGAACAAGTGGTTGCATGTCTCCTCTTCACTTTCACAACGCTCGCACAAAGTCGTGATTTGCAAAAATGGAAGTCGATTCTTTGTTTTCAAGTTCCCATGGACCAGAAGCCAGAAAATAAAGTTGTGCTTCGCGATGCTGAGACAATTCCATATCTGGCGATGAAATGGAAACATTGGCTGCTCTTCATTCAGGTAATCATACTGCTGCTGGTTAGATATCAAATCTGTGAATTTTGTGATTAGTTTGTCTCTAGCTTTTAATATCTGCCTCCAATGCCAATTGCTTGCCTGTGATGCATGAACAGTTAAGAATCAATCCCTTTTTAAGTACACAGCTTGAATCCATCTAAGCCATAGAGATAATTTGTTTATCTGAATTTGCCAAGCT
Organism: Crotalaria pallida; assembly: GCA_037953625.1. Lineage (NCBI taxonomy): Eukaryota > Viridiplantae > Streptophyta > Magnoliopsida > Fabales > Fabaceae > Crotalaria > Crotalaria pallida. The sequence goes on from CM075649.1 coordinate 127,210,426, forward strand.
TGACTCCCAATCGCAGCTATGTTCCAGAGGGCAATATTCTGAAACCCTAAACCCCCATACCTCTTGTCTCTGCACACCTTATCCGAAGCGACATGAGCCTTAGCTCTACCACCTTAATCCTTGCCCCATAGGAATCCTCTACATAGCTTTTCAATTCCTCTAATCACAGTTTTAGGGATTATAAAAGTAGTAGCCCAGTAAACATGCATAGTCATGAGAACCGATTGAATAAGTTGTGCACGCCCCTGAAATGACAAATTGCGAGTAGTCCACATGTTTAATCTCTTAGTTATCTTGTCAACAAGCACATTACATGTAGTCACACTCCATTTTTTAGCTGTAATGGGTAGCCCCAAATAAGTGAAGGGGAAAGTTCCATTGCTGAATCCTGTGATGTTCATTAACCTCTCATGTAATCCACCCCTAGCTCCTGCAATATACATCTGAGATTTACTTTGATTTGCACTAAGACCTGAGCTTCTAGCAAATTCTTCAAAAGCATCACATAGAATTCTCACACTACTTTCATCAGCCTTAGAAAAAATCATTAAGTCGTCTGCAAATGCCAAGTTTATCAACCCAATTCTTTTGCACATAGGATGGAAATTGAACTCTCTATCTTTAGCAGCATAGATTAGTTTCCTTGTTAACATTTCCATCACCATAACAAAAAGAAGTGGGGACATGGGGTCTCCCTGCCTAAGCCCTCTAGTGCTAGTGAACTTCCCATGAATACTGCCATTAATCACTAGCTTGTAGGAAACTGTTTTAACACAAACCATAACCCACTTTATAAATTTTTCTGGGAATTTTAGGGCCTCCATACTTCTTTGAATAAATTCCCAATTGACACTGTCATAAGCCTTTTTAAGGTCCACTTTCATCAAACATCTAGGAGATACATTTTTCCTTCTATAAAGCCTTAGAAGGTCTTGGGTTATGAGCACATTATGTAGAATAGATCTGTCCTTTATGAAAGCTGCTTGGTTTTCATTAACCAGAAAAGGCAGGCATTCTTGTAATCTATTACAAATCAATTTGGAAATAACCTTATACATGACATTGCAACAAGCTATAGGACGATAGTCACTTACAAGGTTAGGACAGTCAGTCTTAGGAATTAGCACAAGCAGGGTCTGCTTTTGTATCCTTAAGCATCTTACCACTAGAAAAGAACTCTTGCACAGCCTCTATCACATTAGCCCCAATCACTGGCCAAGCTGCCTTATAGAAAGCAGCCCCAAAACCATCAGGTCCAGGGGCCTTGTCATTCCCTATCTGAAATAAGCACTGTTTAATCTCTTCTGCCTCAAAAGGTCTAAGAAGCCTCAGCTGCTGGTCTGGACTTAGGATTCTTCCTTGATTAACTTCACCCTCTGACATACACCATGGTCTACCCCCATCAGATAGAAGAGTCTTATAGAAATTTTCAAAAGCCTCCACTATATGCTCCTGTTTTGTATGTACCCTTCCACTGCTATCTTTGATCATCAAAATCCTGTTTCTATACCTTCTTGTTTTGATAGCTTGATGAAAAAATTTGGTGTTCAAGTCTCCCTCACAAAGCCAATCTTGCTTTGACTTCTGCCTCAAGAAAACAACAACAGCCTGGTAGGTCTTATAGTGCTCCTCTCTAGCCTCTTTCTCAATTTTCTGGAGATGAGTGTTCATAGGATCATTCTGGAGCATCTCTTGCACAACATCCAACTTTTCCCTAGCCTGAATTTCCTTCCTGTCTATATCTCTGTATTTCCTATTATTAAGGTCGATCAGCCCAGGTTTAACTCTCCAGATTTCTCATGATTCTGAACATAGCATACCCTTCATCTTCTAGGCTCCAAAGCTGCTTCACAATATCAAGGAACTCACTATCCATAGCAAGATGATTTAGGAATTTGAAAGAACCCCCTCTACTACTTACATTAGTGGACCATTTCACAACCATAGGGCTATGATCAGAAATACCATTATTTATAAACTCAGTTTGCACTTCTGGCCAGACTCTACACCACTCCTCATTCACCAAAACTCTATCAAGCTTACTAATGATTCTGTCCTCACCTTCTTGTTTATTGTTCCAAGTATAGTAACAGCCACCATACTTCATATCCTCCAATTGACAATGAAACACAAAATCTCTGAAATCTTCAATTTGATTAAAATCCAGTTGATGGCCCCCTAACTTCTCTTGAATGTTTAAGCAGCAATTGAAATCTCCCATCAACACCCATTTCTCCATCATACTCACCCCTATCTCCTTCAATTCCTTCCACATGTCTCCTCTTCTCTCAGCATCATTATGGGCATAAACAAAAGTAGCATAGAATGTTATGTTATCAGGCCTGTGTACAATTTTGCAGTGTACAAATTGGCTTGTATGGTTTATCACATCTATATGAAACATATCCTTCTTCCACACAACCCAGATTCTCCCCACTGGGTGGTCCTCTAGATTAATAAAGGAGCCCCCAACCCTCAAACATCTTGTTCCTTATCTCTCCAAATGAACTAGCTCTTAATTTATTTTCTAGAATAGCCATGACACCTATATTATACAAACTCAACAACCTTTTAACCTCTTTTTGTTTCAGGGGTTGGTTAAATCCCCTGGTGTTCCATGCTCCTATATTATCCATTAATAATGAGGGTTGTGGATTCCCCCTTATTCCCCTTTACCTGGGTTTTTCTTCTAGTCATAACTGGAGTCCATTGCCCTTCTTTTTGCTACTTCAAATTCTGCCCCTCCTGCTCTTTGTCAATCCTTTCTGGTTGAGTTTCTTTGACCACAAAAACCTCCTCCTCTCCTCTACACATTTATCTTGTAAAGCTTCTTTAACAGCTTGAGTTGCTGCTTCTAAGTTATCTTCTGGGATTTTTCCTTCCTCTATCTGTTTGTTTAGCTTCAGGGCATCATCCACCTTTTCTATATCTTCTCTTGATGGCCACCTTTTCTCTACCCAAACCTTCTTGGTTTGTTTTCTACAAGTTTTACTATCATGGCCATACATGGAACATGAAGTGTAACACTCCAAAATTTTAATCCCCGATTAATGAAATGTTAATTATAATTTAACTATAATTAATGGTTTTTATATTAATCCTTGATTAAAATATGTGTTCATATGACTAGCTTATGTGTGTAAATTATTTAATAGATAGTTTAAATGCATAAAATGAGTATTTTGCATATTAGTCCCTGGGTTGGGACCTAGAGGTAATTAGAGGAAAGATTTTGGAGGGAAAGTAAATAAAATAATTATTTTTCAAAAATTGGGAAAAATACTCGAGTATTTTCTGAAAAACTCGAGTATTCTGGGTCAAACTGCACGAGTGAGTGCGTTTGGTGAGTCACCACGAACGATTCTCTTCTCTCGCCACGAAAACACCTTCTTGCCAATGCCATGGGTGGCGTGTCGACGTGCATGAGCTATCTCTGCTTCTATTTAAACTCATCAACATCCCTTAGTTGAAGATTTTGGGATCAAATTGCTTTGTTGAAGAAGTTAGGGTTCTGAGTTTGTGCTCTTCGATTCTTCTTCTGTGAGTTGAATTGAGTGATAATCTATACATGAATACAAAGCTCACATCTCGAGCTTTGTATAAACACCAAAATCGTGAGGATTGAGTGAGTGTGTTGGGAGAATTGGAGATTGGAAGTGAAGCTGCTCTTGGCCAAGCTTGTGTCTGGAGCTTACTTTGATCTTGATTTCTGGTAAGCTCACGAATTCTTGAGTCTCAAATTCGATTCCTTTAGTTAGATTATGTTGCATAGAGTCCAGAAAATCTAATTTCCCCAATTTAATCTTCTGTTTCATGTACAAACCAATTCCATTTTGGTGTGGTACTCAAAATGCTCTGCATGTGGCATTTGAAGTTGGTCTGGAAGTTGTGGAGCCATTTTCTTGTCAATCCTTGTTTGGAAAACATCTGAGAGGTAAGGGGAAGTAATTATATTCACTAGATAGAGTTTAAATTTCATTAATTGTGTTAGAGAGCCACCAAGAGGCTCTAAGGGCTTAGTTTGAATAGGAACTTTGGTTTGGAGACCAATCCATGCTCTATGACTGTGATGAGCAAGTTCTATATCATGCATGCAAGCTTAAATGAACTTTGTTTCATGAATATTGTGCTTATTTTGCAATTTGAAGTGTTGAGTTGCTAAATTGTATATTTCATGCATAATGGATTGATTCTCTGTCAAATTTGTTATTTGATATGAAATGAGTATGTTAACATGTTCAATATGTGGTATATGAACTATTGTGATCACTGTTTTGGGTTAAAAATGTTTAGAAATTGAAATGGTATGTAAAAACCAAGTTTCACTCCGTTCTGTCTGCAGATACTCGAGTATTTGGCTTAACACTCGAGTATTTCGTGGTGCACCAGAGTGAAAATTGGCGCACCAACTTGGGAATCAGATTGAACACTCGAGTAATGTATGAACTACTCGAGTATTCTGGGTAATGGAATACTCGAGTATCTCATGAATTACTCGAGTATATTTATGAAGACCTGAAACCCTAAATCTCTGAAAAGACATGAACGACTCGAGTGTAATTATGAACAACTCGAGTAGAATCTGGAAAATGATAAACTACTCGAGTATGTTGGGAAAAACTCGAGTATTTTTAGTCAGATACTTAAAAATACCATTTTCAATTCTAAGTCATTTTGTAACTCTTAGAGGACAATAAACCAAGTGATCCTGGACTTAGAGGAAATTGATTGACGTTATGATGTTTTCATTTGAATAATGATACGTTGTTCGGCAGGCACGTAATGTATTAATAAAAGGATAAAACATCAATCAATCTCTTTTAAGTAAGGTAATGCATTCATTCTGGAGTTTGGTTGGTAGGACGTATATCATGTTTTTGGTAAACATGTGGAGGGCCTCTGGGAGTGCCAATACGCTTGCTTGATGACACGTCGTTGACGTGGTCGGCTGAGGGAATGCCGATATGGTTATACCGTTTGGATGACGGTCCGTTTGGATGACGGAATATGCTCGGGTGGCATGGATACCAAGCTGGTCGTGTACATTCTAGGTGAATGTACGAATTGTTGTATACCTAGGAATACAACGCACTGTTGAGTGCTGGGTTGTCAGGGATGGACGTCAGAGAGTGACATAGTATGATGGAGATAGGCTTGAGAGCTAAAGTCATGCATCATGCCACTCATTTAAATTAATGATGATAAATGAAATAAGTGTGAGCATCCTATGTGCATTCACTAACTGCTAAGTGTTATATGTGATTGTTGTTATTTGATGCATGTTTACATATTCACATTGCACAATTTATTCTCTATTGGTTATGTGTATAGAATTGCTTACATCTATGCCCTTGTAGGTGATGTCTCGTTAAATTGCTTGCATCGAGATCCGGCCACTTCCTAGTGGCAGATGGATCTATGAGGACCATCGCGCGGTGTTCGAGGGTGAGGTAGAGATTACCTTCTACCACCCGAACCCGTTGATCCGATTCCGTCCTCGTAGATTTAGGATTCCCATCATATACACTATGCATGTACCCCCGTTTTACACTTACCATGGACCACCTCCCACGCGACCAGCTCGCTCTTACCATAGTTTTCGTTTTTGACCTACCTGCTCTCACCCTTTTACTTCGAGAGTCATCCGCGAGGAGACTCCCCCTTCTGATCCGAGGAGCCCAGTCAGGGTTTCACCATCCCCTGACCCGGTACCCAGTGGTAGGGTACACTCTCCCTCGGACGAGATCGAGGAGAATCCGGTGGAGGACGAGAGTGGGAGCGAGCCTGTCGTGCATTCTACTGGGAGTGACTGGAGGGACGATGATCCCTAGGTACATGCATATGGTGTATGATGTGGATCTGTGGATCCGATGTGTGGAGGCTGTGGAGGAGACTTGCTGCTGCTGCTGTGTTGTTGATGATGCTACTACCTTACTACTTTTACTTTTGGGAGACTGCTGCTACTACTACATCTGATGATGCCAGATCTACATGACCACCCTTGGAGTTTCTATTTTGATTATGTACACATATTGTAGATATACTTTTGGAATACTCTAGGGTTTTGGTCATATTACTATGTAGATCAGATTATGGACTTGTATTTTGAGATCTTGGAGACATGATGATGAGACTATGTATTTATGACTTTTACTATATATAAAACCTATGTTTATATTACTAATGACTGCATAGTCTGATGATTTCCGCTTACTCTGATTCGTTCTATTTAAGAGCTCGGCTAAAAATATTATTTAATGGTATCAGTTTTATCAAATAATGCATGGGTAACTTTAATTACTTGTATGATAAAACGAGGTTTCCAAAAAGCGAATGTTACCCTATTTGAGAAAAGGTTTTAGAGATCGCCGAACTCGATATAAACGTTTTCATAAAGGTTTAGAACTTATTCTCCAAGAATTCCAAAATGACGATTTGTGCACCCGCTTTAAAAAGAAAATTTTATCTTCCCTATTTTCTTAACACTCACAAGTCCATATATTATCCAATATCATAGCTTAAATGTTAGTTTATATTTGGATAATCCGAAAGGGTGTCACATGAAGCACATAGAACTGGTTTCCATTCATAATCCACCCTCTGTGCGATGATGTTCTCCTTTTCATCCTCAAAGAACACCTCATCTGGGAGGATAGAAGAATTGACCTCTACAAACACCCTTGCATAGTTGATTCTGTTTCTCTCTTTAGTCACATTATCCACCATGATAGGGGTACCCACAAGGCTGGCAATCTTGCTTAGAGCATTAGCACCCCAAAACTTGAGGTTTAAGTTTGGCAGCTGAATCCAAACTGGTACAGAATCATGAAAGCTCTTGGATACAGGCTTCCCTGTCCAAGGTGCTATAATTAGAGGCTTTCTATCAAAATGGTATATACCAACTTCTAGGACTGCATTTCTAGCCTCCATAGAATTGAATCTTACAACCACAGTTCCATCACCATTCATAAGCACTTTGTCAATTCCATGTTTTCCCCATATCTTTCTAATATACCCATTCAGTACTGCATAGGGAGGCCTGACCCCTAAGACATAGCACACAATCGCCTATTGCCAAAACTTTTCTTCACTCTCAATATCAGATGCCACTACTTTCCCTACTGCAACCCCCTCTTCAATGTTAGGCTCCACAAAATTCAGTTTTTCTCCAGCATTACGTAATTTAGTAATGTCAAACGAGTCCCATATTGAAGCTCTCCTAGGCTGCTCTTCAATAATAGTTGGATCTGGCATTCGAGTGATAGTATTCTGTGTCATCTTCTCATTGTTCATGCATTCTCCTTCTTCTTCAACAACCGCCTTTCCTTTAATTTTAGCACGCAATTCATCAAGTTTTTTCAGTATCGACCCTGCTTTCTTAGGGCTCAAGTCTTCTATGTCTTCCATATCTTCTTCGTCAAGGTTCAAAAGGTCAAGGTTTTTTGGAATTGTGTTTGGGGTGGGTGAAGGATGGGGTGAGGGGGACTTTTGCGGGCGCCCCTTCTTTCTTTCCATGAGGGCAAGCAGCGGTGATCAGAGATCGACCGCGAGGAAAGGCAGGGGAGCACGAAAAAATAAAACCCTAGCAGAGAGAAGTCAAACCCAAGTCAAACCCTAGATTACTGGCACATGCATGTGTTGATTGTCCCTGTGACCATTTTGAAATTGATAATTGTTTGCATGCATTAAGATGATTAAGACACTTAGGATGTGTTTTTGTGGCCTTCAGATGATTTGAATTGATAAATATTCCCTTAGTTGCCCATTTTGAGCCTTATGAGATATTATAATTTTTCTTTGGTACCCTGCATTTATTGAAATATTCTTTGTGAGTACCTTGGAAATTTTGAATGAGCAATTGAGAGGAATGAATACGAAAATTGAAATTAATTGGTGAAAAGTGTTATGAGTTCTATTTCTCTTCCAAGTAAAAAAAAGAATTTGAAAAAAAAATAAATGTGAAAGGAAGAGAATAGAAGGAAAAATAGTGAAAAAGAAAAGAAGTATGAAATTGATTGTGAGTTGAGTGTGAGTCCTCCTAAGTATTCATTGCTCATTCATGATTTTTAGAGGGAAATTTGTTTTTGCATTTTAGCCCTTAGTTTTATCCTTTCTTTCTTTTATCCCGCCTAATACTTTTAGCCATGGCCTCATTACAACCAAAATTAAGACCTTTTGATTTTTGTGTGCATTCAATAATTTCAGTGGAGATTTGGATCTATGGTCAAGCTTATAGTAACACATTGTCATTGGATGAACTTGAGTGAATTGCATATATAACCCTTGATACACATGAGAGATACACACTGAGAGGTTGAGAGTGTTCACTAATCATTAGTTCTTTTGGAGTTTGTTTCTCTAACCAGGTTTCAATTGTATAAATTTCTTGTGATAAAAAGTGTCTGAGTCTGTGAGTCGAAGTCTTAGATTAAGTGTGTACATTTTGATTTAGGAGGTAGTCTTGTGTTCTAGAAATTTTATTTTACTTTTGCGACATGCAAAATACTAAGTTTGGGGGAGTGATTTGGATCTAATATATGATGTTATGAGCATGATTTAGACTCCCTTTTACTATGGATTTGGGTTGTTTCTCTTGTAAATTTAGGATTTTTTGTATAGTTTTTAGAAAGTTAAGTAATTTAGAATCCTTTGAACGTTTTGATCCGTTTTGGGTTTGTTTCAAGTACTTTCGGAGCTTAAATGAAGAAAATAAATATGGAGCATGAAAGAGGATGAAAAGACCTTGAAAATGACGCAAGAACGGAGCGAAACGGAGCCGGAATCAGTCCCACATGCCTAGGCGTGGAGCTCCCCACGCCCAGGCGTGTCTGCAGCGTGAAAATACACCAATCAGGTGCCTGGCACGCCCAGGCGCGCATAGTGCATAAAAAGTGACGTTGTTTGGTATTTTGACCATAACTTGGCTACGCTTATCCAAATATGGCGATCTTGGTATCATTTTAAAGCTAAAGAAAAGATCTACAACTTTTCCATATATAGGATTGCTCAAATGAGTCCATCTTTGGGGTCAAAATCAGTGCCGAAGTTGCTGTCAGATACGAGAAAGCCTAATTGGGCCACTTCCTGATCAGTTTTGCTCCAATTCAATTAGGATTAGTTTTATCTTTTGAATATATGTTTTAGAATTAGGTTAGGCAGTCATTAGAGAGAGAGAGAGGGAGATTACATAATTTTAGAGAGTTTTAGAAGAGGAGAAGATCAAGGATAGGAAGATCCAAGGCTTTTCCATGGTAATCATGTCTTCTTCTATTGCTTTTGTTCTTATTTTCATGATGTGTAACTAAAACCCTTGTGTTAGGAATTGGTGGATTTGTATGGATTAGTTTATTGATTTTATGAATTGATGTTTTTCTGTTTCTAAATCATGTGTTTGATTACGTTTTATTTCCAATTCATAAATCTGGCCAATTTATGTCTTGTTTTGGATCTCTAATTCTTCAATTGAGAGATTAGGAATTAGAATAGGTCATGCCTTCAAACAATATAGTTATTCAACAAGTAGGGATACAATTGGGTAATTATATAACATGATTAATTCCCTGTTCTTAATTAAGATTATTCAATAGTTTAATCTCTTAAGGAATTATGGATTATCTAATTGAATAAGAAACGGTAATTATACAAGAGGGATCTAATAGTTACCAATTTAGGAATTTGTTCATGATTTAGGGAAAAATAGAGATTCATGATAAATAAACAACGCCTACAATGAAACCATATTCCTAACATCTTTCTCAAATCGCTCATTACTTCTATTTATTTTCTGTTTTAAATTTATTTTCTATTTTTATTTTAATTCAATCTTGATTAATTAGTTAATTAGAAACCTATAGATTTTCCTTTTAACTACTCTTCGGTGAGAATTAATTGAACAATTTGCAATCCCTGAGGGACGATATCTGGTCTTATTGACTATGTTACTATTTGATCTATTATACTTGCTAGAGAGTGAACAGAACTTCCCAAGAAGTAGCACCTTTAGAAGAAAGGAAGCCAACCTGAATAGTACCCTTTCCAAATCCTTCATGCAAAATTCTTGAGGGAATTAAGTGGACCCTAGAAACCATCTCCAACTTCCCTGGAGAGTAAAACCTTATTTTGGAAATCCAAGACCCATTGGGAGTCTTGCTAACAAGACTCTTGAACAAATCGGCTGCGAGAAAAACAAACTTAGCCAGCCTCATAGCGTCTCCACGTCGAGGCTAACCCTGTTGAACCATAGTCCGTGCTTTTCATTGAGCTCATCAGTAGCACCGAGCTCATCAATAGCACTGAGCTCATGGGAACCGACCTCATTTCGTGTTACACCCCTTGGCAGCAATCAGTCGACCACATCGAATCGCTTCGCGTCAGCCAATCTTAAGTAGTAACCGGTCTTCTCAGGTTTAAAGGACTGTGAATCGACCATCGAGAGGTCACATTGACCTTGCATCGATGTTAAGCATCTCGGCCTCCACGTGCCTAGCATTTCGTTAGAGAGGCAAAACCAATCTCGCACCGATGTCAAGGTATCTCGACCTCCACTCGTTGAGAATTTCGCTTTACTGTCTCATTTCGAAAAGGTGCTTCCAGGGATCCGAGCACCGAGGTCCTAACACAGACCCCATGACTCCAGTCTGATCGATTTGATCGTAGGCTGATTAGTTAGCACTTTACGAGCACCGACCACGATCTAGTCGGATTCGTAACACACCGAGCTAGGGCCGAGCACCAGAACCAAGACAGATGGCTCTCACAGAGTTTTTCGCGCCCTGACGCACCATTCTCCTCGCCCAGGCGTGCGCGTCAGACCTTGACCCCTCTTAACCACTCATTCTAAAAGCTTCTCAAGGAAGCTTTCATTCTCCACCACATGTTACAAAGCTTCTAGGAGAAGCCTCTTTTGTGCACCACACGTTTATTTTCAAAGGCAAATAAAATCAAAATTTACAATCAGCAGTTCACCCAATTTCCTCCCTTTCATACTCCTTCTTCTTCATGAAGCCTCTCTCTCACAAGGCTTAGGAACTCAAGAGCTCCATAATACACATCATCGTCTCACCCCCGCCAACTCCTCTCTATCTCTCTCACCCTCCATAGCAACACCGCCTTCATCCCTCCCCAAGAACCAGCTGTCGTACAATCCCTCACCCCTTGTGTTCCTCCTCCGTTCAGTGCCCTTGTTCTCTCTCTCCCTTGACCGCCGACACCACCTTTGAAGTTGGGAGAGACTCACGAACCGCCGCCACCGCCATAGCCTTCGCCTCCGTCATTCTCTTCTCCTTCTCAAATCGCGAGTTCGAACCCTCTATTGCCACCGAACTCGACCTCAGTGCCGGACCAGCCACCATCACCATCGCATGAATCGCGGCTCGGAACCGTGGAAGATCGCGAATCACTTTCTTCATGGACCATGTGCTTATGCAATGGATTTAACTCAAACCAACGCCTTTGGCACCGCTGTCGTGCCTTGTCGGACAACCACGGTTGGGGAAAGAAGCACAACTCTTGGGGTGATGATGATGATGACAAGGTGTAGTGTTCGAGTCAAACCGGCGTGGACCGATTATACCGTGAACCAGGTTCTGATAGAACCCTAAGGTAAGAAGGAGGTGTTACCATTATTTAGGGAATGACTTCTAGGGTGATTATAGTGGTGGCTAAGGGTAGGAAAGAGTAGTTATAACTATGAATATTAGGGTAGTTGATGTTAATAATGGATTAGGTGTAAAAAATACGGAATGAACTTAAGTATGTTTGTTTATGAAATAATGAATATTTGAGTTGTGTGATTGTGACATTTAAATGTTTTGGGTGGTGTTGATGGGAATAAATTATTAGAGTTTAAGTTAGGGATGAATAAAGGAAACGGGTAAGGAGTGGGTGTTACCCTAGCTTAGGTTTGGGTTTCTAGTGTGCTCATAGTGAGTACTAAGAATGGGTGTTAGATTAGGATATTGAACCATAGGATAATGGATATAGATTACTATTAGAGAATAAAGTGAGTAAAAAGAACCCACTAAGTTAACTGTGAATATGTGTATGTCTGATAAACATGAATAAATGTGTGAATGGTGATAAGTGTGATACATGTTTGCTATTGTTTGAGTAATAGGTGTACCAACCATAGGAGGCCGAGCTTGTGAAATGGTGTAAAATGCTAGGGAATAGATTAAAAGAGGAATAGTAACTAGAGGATAGAGACTATAATAGGAGGGCAAGTGAAATGGTAAAGGGGATGATGTACACGGGGTGTATGCATGACGTACAAGGGCTGTATGCTTCCTAAAAGAATAAAAGGGGATGATGTGCACGGGGTGTATGCATGATGTACATGGGGTGTATGCTTCCTAAAAGAATAATGGGGGATGATGTGCACGGGGTGTATGCATGACGTACACGGGGTGTATGCTTCATAAAAGAATAAAAGGAGTTGAAACTAGAGGATAGAGACTATAGCAAGAGGGCAAGTAAAATAATAAATGGGGGATGATGCGCACAGGGTGTATGCATGACGTACACGGGGTGTATACTTCCCAAAAGCAAAAAGGGGATGATGTACACGGGGTTTATGCATGACGTACACGTGGTGTATGCTTCCTAAAAGAATAAAAGGGGATGAAACCAGAGGATAGAGACTATAGCAAGAGGGCGAGTAAAATAATAAATGGGGGATGATGTGCGCGGGGTGTGTGCTTCCTAAAATAATAAATGGGGGATGATGTGCACGGGGTGTATGCATGACGTACACGGGGTGTATGTTTCCTAAAAGAATAAATGGGGGATGATGTGCATGGGGTGTATGCATGACGTACATGGGGTGTATGCTTCCTAATAGAATAAATGGGGATGATGTGCACGGGGTGTATGCTTCTCTAAAAGATATGAAAATTGTGAATAAAATAGAAAAGAGAAAAGGGAAAAGTAAAGAGAAGTTAAGACATGATAAAAGGTTAGAAATGAGAATAAAAGGGAAAGGGAATAGGTAAAGGAAAGTAATTAATAGAAAGGAAAGACAAGTGAAGAAAAATGAATAAGTTAAGAATGGAAAGTGAGAATGATGCATGAAATTGATTGTGAATAACGTGATTGTTTATTGTAAATAGGCTTAGTTTATTACTATGAGTCTTTAGAGATTATTTCCTAAGTTCTGTGTATTGCAACCCTTCTTGCTATTTTTATTACAGGTGCAGAAGGAGCTTACAAAAGTCGTGGCCGAGCAGGAGTATACTCCACATCGTGGAGTGTAATTAGTTGGGGGTTTTGACCATTTGTTTGGTCGGGGTTTTATTCGGAGAACTTTATGTATATATATTCAATTTATCTTTTCGGAAACTAAATAACTATAATAGCTGGTTTATATTTTTGGAATCGATGTAATGAATGAATTGAATTATATTTTGGCCCTTCTGGCCTACTGCTATTTAAACAAAAGATTTTATGCAGGTTAAACAGGAAAGGTATATTTTGGGAATGTCCTTAAAATAAAATAAACTCCGTCCGATTTTATGGAGATTTTTATAAGTTAACAGGTTTTAAAAAGAAATTTTCACATCACTAAATCGAATTGGGATAATTAGTGTAGTAATTAAGATAGGGTGTTACAGTTTGGTATCAGAACAGTTTCCCTCGACCTTGGAGTGTGGACTCACAACTCCAGTGGTTTACTCACCAAGCAAGTAACCGATGTAAAGTCAAGTGTCTAAGTTAGATGAATAGGATGTATATGTAGTTGTTTAATTTCATAAGTATTCACCGACTGTCTTCTCAAGGAATAGGTTATTGTTACGGTTTGGAGGCGTAGTGACAGCGATAGTCCATAGAACACTAGTTTAAACTTATTTAAATTCTGTGAGGGTGTTGTCGTTTAATAGAGTGTAAGGGTAGGATTGGTCATCCTTACTTTTGCAACTATTAAGTGATGATATCATAAGCAAGCTGGACAGTGATGTTGCTATTGATAAATGTGAGATTGGGACTGACCACCTCTATCTTTGCACTTATTATTGGTTAATGTCATTGAAAGCTTCTAGCTAAACACAAAAACCAACCCGACATAGAACTTCCCAAGAAGTAGCACCTTTAGAAGAAAGGAAGCCAACCTGAACAGTACCCTTTTCAAATCCTTCATGCAAAATTCTTGAGGGAATTAAGTGGACCCTAGAAACCATCCCCAACTTCCCTGGAGAGTAAAACCTGATTTGGGTCCAATATATGATGTTTTGAGCATGATTTAGACTCCCTTTTACTAAGGATTTGGCTTGTTTCTCTTGCAAATTTAGGACTTTTTGTATAGTTTTTAGGAAGTTAGGTAATTTAGAATCCTTTGAACGTTTTGATCCATTTTTGTATGTTTCAGGTACTTTCGGAGCTTAATTGAAGAAAATAATTATGGAGCTGAAAAGAGGATGAAATAATCTTGAAAATGGTGCAAGAACGGAGCGAAACGGAGTCGGAAGCAGGCTGGCACGCCCAGGCATGGAGATCCCCACGCCCAGGCGTCCTCACCCCGGTCATCAGCACTTAATCAGACCTGTGCGCCCAGGCGTGTGGCTCTGGGCGCCCAGGCGCGCATCCCCCGCAGTAGGCCCAATTGGGCCGATTTCTGATCTATTTTGCTCCAATTCAGTTGGGATTAGTTTTATACTTTAAATATAGGTTTTTCCTTTAGGTTTTGTAGACTTTTCAGAGCCAAATTAGAGATTAGAATAGAATTAGGATTAGATAAGAGAAGCTAGTTCTGCAATTGAGAGCAAGGAGGCAAAGCAAGGATTGAGATCAACAATGGAGGGATCCACTTGAAGACTGAAGATCTCTTAGGGTAAATTAATTATTGTCTATGATTATGAGTTCTTCCCTTAATTCTTGTATTTCTTCTCCCATTATGTGTAACGAAACCTCTTGTTAGGAATTGGGTGGATTTGTATGGATCTTAATTTGGCTGCGTTTTAATTACAATTCATAGAATTGATCACTTTATGTTTTGCTTTGGTAATCTGAATCTTAATTGGAAAATTAGGATTTAGATGAGGCCTTTCAACCAAACAATATAATTATTCAACTCGTAGGAATACTTTTGGATAATTTTATAACTTTTATAAACCAAAACTCACTTAAGGGATTAAGGGGAAAAGTTTAGTAAGAAACATAAAAGGCATGAGGGGTCTAGCTTTATTGTTTCTGGAGTTGTTTATTAATTGGAAAACAGATTTTCATAATTAATAACCTGATCCTACAATGAAACCAAGTTCCTAACCTTTCCCATATTTGCTTCTAATTACATTTTGTTTTCTGAATTGTTTCATTCTTTTAATTCTACACTCCTATATTTTAAACTCAAAACCCATACAAGTTATACATAGTAATCGCAATTAGGTGAAAGAAATTAGAAACAATTTGCAATCCTCGCGGGAACGATATCTGGTCTTACTGACTGTATTACTTGTCGATCTGGTATACTTGCCGGTAATCCAACAAGTTTTTGGCGCCATTGCTGGATTTGAAATTCGTTTCAATTTATTTTCGACACTTAGAAGTAGTTTTTAGTTTAATTTATTTTTTTAAGTTTTTATTGTTATTTTCTTTCTTAACAGGTATTACGTAACCTCTTATGCATTTGTGTTATGCAGGTAATCGAGAATCTTTGCGATTCGATCCTGACTTGGAGTTGAGTGCAAAAAGGAGGAAGAAGCAAGCAAGGAAGGAAATGAAAGAGCAAGAGAAGAAGATGGCTGAAAACAATGGATCCAAAACAACACCTCCGGTCAGGAAAACCTTGGCAGACTACACAACTGTGGATCTGGACATATGCATCTCCAGCATAGTCTGGTCGGCGATCACCGCAACTTCGTTTGAGATTGATCCCCAGTATATTCATCTCATCAAGCAGGATCAATTCTCAAGTGCCCCACATCAAGACCCCACGGAGCATATGGCCAACTTCCTGAACATGCTCGACTTCTTCAAGATCGAGGGTGCATCGGAGGAAGCAATTAGGATGAGGATGTTTCCTCTCTCTTTGAGGGAACATGCCTATACTTAGATGAAGAATCAGCCACCAGGAAGCCTTTCTAGCTGGGAAATTCTTGTCAAGAAATTCATAGACAAGTTTCTTCCAGCGGGAAAGCAAGTGAGATTGCGTCAGGATGTCAACTCCTTCATGCAAGAAGATGGAGAGCTCTTACACGAAGCCTGGGATAGGTATAACCAGCTATTGAAGAAATGCCCCACTCATTCAATTCCGGACTGGATGCAAATCCGGTTATTCTATTTTGGGCTGAAGATGGCAAACAAGATTATGATTGATGCAGCAGCTGGCGGTTCCCTCCTGAAGAAGCCTGTTGACGAGGCAAAGGAGATAATAGAGACAATAACCTACAACAGAAGTCAGGCTATCACGGAGAAGACCATCCTGAGAAATTCAGATTTGAGCTCAACCCAAGTGCAGACTATTATTCAGCAAAACAAGGAGATGCAGTAACAAATAGCTGCATTGGCCAAGAAGATGGGTCAAGCTCATATTTCAGCAGTCAACACCCTAAAGTGTGACTTCTGTGGAGGGAATCACCGCAATGGTGATTGTGCAAAGGACATTGGAGGAGGACCTGTGACTATTGAGGAGCAGGCGAACTATTTGGGTGGTGGAGGACATGAGAACAACATGTACTCCTACTCCTACAATCCGGGATACCGCAACCATTCAAACTTCTCATGGCACAGCCCGACCCTCAATCCACCACAACAGCCACAACAGACACAGAAGCCAGCTTGGGAAGCAGCATTGGAAAAGCTAGCAGCCCACACTACCACATTCATGGATGAGACAAGGGCGGATTTCGCCAATCAAGGGGCTAGCATCCGCAACTTGGAGATGCAAGTAGGCCAGATTGCAAAACAGCTCTCAGAGAGGTCACTAGGAACCTTTCCTAGTGACACCATTACAAATCCCAAGGAGCGGTGCATGGCAGTGACTCTTCGGAGTGGCAAGTCTTATGAGGAGCCACATTCGAAGGGTGATGCAACTTAAGCAGAGAAGAAGAAGGAAGAGCAGCCTAGGACAGATTCAAAGAAGGAAGAGCAAGGCAAGCCTGGAGCATCGAAAGCGCAGGATCCACCTGCGGATCTCAACCACAGCCCACCGAAGCCTGCTTCATTGCCTCCGAGGATTCCTTATCCTCAGAAGCTGAAGAAAGAAGAAGATAAGCGACACTTCTCCAAATTTTTGGAGATGATCCGGAGGATTCACATCAACATTCCGTTTGCAGAGACTCTTGAACAGATGCCTCTGTACGCGAAATTCATGAAGGATCTGCTCACAAGGAAGAAAGGAATGCTCTCGGAAGAGACATTTTCGATCGCGGAGAAGTGTAGCAGCATTATCAAGAGCAACCTGCCACCGAAGATGAAGGATCTGGGAAGTTTCAACCTCCCCATCAGTATTGGCAAGGAGTACTCAGGTAAGGCCCTCTGTGACCTTCGAGCTAGTTTAACACAATGCCCTTATCTGTGTGCAATGCATTAGAACTAGGAGACATTAAGCCTACCCCTGCCATATTGCAATTAGATGATAGATCCATCGTCCGCCCCTATGGAGTGGTGGAAGATATTTTGGTAAAGGTTAATGATTTCATACTGCCCCTGGACTTTGTAGTCCTTGATGTGGAAGAGGATGAAAATGTTCCTCTGATTTTTGGTCGGCCTTTCTTGGCCACGGTAGGGGCAGTCATAGATGTTCCTAGGGGAAAAGTGATTCTCCCTGTGAATGGTGAACAAAGTGTAATTAATATTTTTGAAAAACCACCTATCACTACGGATCGCTTTACTCCGCTTAACCTCATTTAGCATTCCAATGTTGATAATAATCTGAAAAAGCAGTTGCCATCCCTCAAGGGGAAATTGGCATCCCCCTAGCCTCCGAAAGGAGGTGACCCGTCAGGCTCGTGACGTTAAACAAGCGCTAGTTGGGAGGCAACCCAATAATTAGGCAATTTCCCTTAGATCTTAGGTAATTAGTTTTTTTTATTTTTTTATTTATTTATTTTCATTTAATTTTCAATAAAAAAAATGGGAATGTACAGGTCCCGCGCGCCTGGGCGCGCGCTGGGCGTTAAAGTGCATGCCCAGAGGAGTCTTCTCCCACATTCCTCATTTTCTCTCAATTCCTTTCTTCCCCAATTCAAACCCTAACCCCAAATCATTAAATTACCACAAATTCTCCATAATTTCCCAAATTGCTCCACAAATAATCATCATTCCTCCATTCTTGTTCATCATTCTTCACTATTTTGGGTATTATTGAAGATTTCTCTCATTCCCTCTCACTCTCTTCTCAATTCGGTTTCCAATTATCTAAAGCAAGGGACCACGAATTTTTCACTTTTGTGGGTAAGAAATCACTTCTCTTTACTCTTTGGGTCTGATTTAGTTAGATTTTGGAGTTAGGAGTTAGCGTTTTAGAGTTTGGTTCTAGTGTTCTTCATAGTGTCCACCAAGTGTTCGATAAATTGCCCTTAGTTGTTTTTCAGTGTTTTAGGATGCCGAGGGGTAAGAGACCTGCTGTAGGGAGTAGCAATGATGTAGGGAAGACCTTTGAGCTCTCGAGGGTCTCTGATTTTTATGATGGCAAGATGGTTCGTCGAGGGATAACCCCCGAGACGAGTATGCTTTTTGATAGCGAGGGTCCTTTGGGTCGTAGAGTTGTTGGTGTGAGGGAGATAGAGGAGGTTAGGGAGACTTTGCAAATTAATAGGTGGATTCAGTGGGTTAGGGAGTCGGATGAGGTGTTTAGCAAATTCCTTGATTGGGAGTTTTACGCTAACGCCCGGTGGAGGGCCCAGCGAGCAGAGTTGGATGGGAGTAACAGGAGGGTGTCTTATGTTAGAGGAGTTGAGGTTCCATATGATGCGGACACTATTGCTCATGTCATGGGACTTCCATTTTACCCACCGGAGGCGGCACCCTCCATGTTTACTTCTGATAGCTTCGATAGTGAGGATGAGTACTCGCTGGACCCGGTTAAGGAGACCTTATTTCTGCATGATCGTGATTGGAACTTGTCCGTGTCTGGTACGGTCAAGCATGTGTACCAGAAGTATCTGATGGGAGCTGCTAGGTTCTGGGTCAGGTTCATTGTTCACAACCTGGACCCACACTCACATGATACCGAGGTTCAGCCAAGGGTTTGTAGGCTTATCTATGCCCTTCGTCAGGGGATCGTGGTAGATGCTGCATCGATCATCTCAGATCGTATGCATCGGTTTGCTAGGAAGGAGACGGGGTATGTTGGCTTTCCTTGGGTGATTACCCGGTTGTGCACTGCAGTTGGGGTTGATTTCAGAGTTGATATGAGGGACCTGAAGCGGACCCCTAGGATGACTAAGGCCACCTGGGATTCATACATTGTTCGATCTATTGAGACTGCCAGGGAGGGCCCACCACCACCACAGCAGTAGCAGTATGAGGCAAGACCTTCTAGCCAATTGGCGAGGCAGTCGGGAGACATGGATGAGGTGATTGGGTTGATGCAGCGTATGCTGAAGAGGCAAAGCAGAGCAGCTGAGTTCCAATGCAGGGAGATGCGTAGGAACCAAGCCAGGGATGTGGTTCTGAGGGATTGGAGAGCAGCACAGGGCCTGCCATACGATGTGCCTCCGTACACTAAGGAGGATCATGGCCTGCTGGATTCATCACCTGAAGAGGATGATAGTTGAGGGGATTTAGTACTTTATTTATATTTATCATATGTATTCCCCCTCCCCCATTTGAACTTGTATTGTACCAACATAAACATGTATTGCTTTGTAGGACTTTTTCTTAGTTTCTATTGCATGGATATTATTCTGTTCACTTTTTATTGCATCTGTATATATGTTGTGCTTGTAACAGGTGTGAGTTGAGGTCTCCCTCATGAGAGGTGCAATTTTGCACTTGTTTCTAACGACCTGCGGGTATTAAGTTTTGGGGAGCATCTTCTCATTTTTGTTAGTGATGAGTGTTTGATGCGGATGTGAAAGGGAAGTGTTCTGGATTTTTCTGTGTAGTAGTTTTTTTTTTATTTTGTAGTTCAGGTTAGTTTAGTTTGTTTGAGAACAAGTCAACCTCTAAGTTTGGGGGAGTGGACAAAATAAAAAAATTAATTTTTCAGACTTGAATTGTTCTCCCATATTTGGTGTTGGTTTGTGTTCTTGGTAGAAGTAGGTAATTATTCTAGACTTAGGACTGTTTTTCTGATGATAGGTGTAAATACTTGGTTTAGGATTAGACTCATTGATTTACGACACTAATTGATTGAGCTGTAAATATTGTTTGAATCTGGTTATTTTGACAAACTTTTTGAGAATTTGTGATTAGTGGACTGGCCTTTAGCCTAGTGAGATTTTGAGCCTAAACATTGAAGGGGTATGTGATTGTTGAAGTATTTCTAATTTGAGACCCCTATTTCTTTCATGAATGTGTTCACTTTGGCTTTGTGTTCTAGAACTTGACCTGTGACCATTTCAAAATTGATAATTGTTTGCATGTATTAAGATGATTAAGGCACTTAGGATGTATTCTTTTGGCCTTAAGATGAATTGTATTGACATATTTCCCTTAGTTTCCAACTTTGAGATTGATAAAAATTTGATTTTGTTTGGTACCCTGCATTAATTTCATGATTATTTGTTAGTACCTTTGGAATTTTGAATGAGCAATTGAGAGGAATGACTCAAGTGAAGAAAAAAATATGGTAAAAGTGAATGAGTTCTATTTCTCTTCCAAATGAAAAAAAAAGAAAATATAAATAAAAAGGAAGAGAATAGAAAGGTAAAAAAAAAAGAAGTGAAAAAGAAAAGAAGGATGATAATGATTTTGGAGTTGAGTGTGAGTCTTAATTGTATTCATTGCTCATTCATAATTTTAGAGGGAAATTTGTTTTTGCATTTTAGCCCTTAGTTTTATCCTTTCTTTCTTTTATCCCACCTTACACTTTTAACCATGGCCTCATTACAACCAAATATAAGACCTGTTGATTTTTGTGTGCATTCAATAATTTCAGTGGAGATTTGGGTCTATGGTCAAGCATATGGTAACACATTGTCATTGCATGAACTTGAGTGAATTACATATATATAAACCGAGATACACATGAGAGGTATACACTGTGAGGTTGAGAGTGTTAACTAATCATTGGTTCTTGTTGAGTTTGTTTCTCTAACCAGGTTTCAATTGTATGAATTGCTTGTGAAAATCAGTGTCTGAGTCTGTGAGTCGAAGTCCTAGATTAGGTGTGTACATTTTGATTTAGGAGGGAGTCTAGCAGCACTTCATCAGACCTGTGCGCCCAGGCGTGTGGCTCTGGGCGCCCAGGCGCGCGTCCCCCGCAGTAGGCCTAATTGGGCCGATTTCTGATCTGTTTTTTCTCCAATTCAGTTGGGATTAGTTTTATAATTTAAATATAGGTTTTTCCTTTAGGTTTTGTAGATTTTTCAGAGCCAAATTAGAGATTAGAATAGAATTAGGATTAGAGAAGAGAGGCTAGTTCTGCAATTGAGAGCAAGGAGATAAAGCAAGGATTGAAGATCAACAATGGAGGGATCCACTTGAAGATTGAAGATCTCTTAGGGTAAATTCATTATTGTCTATGATTATGAGTTCTTCCCTTAATTCTTGTATTTCTTCTCCCATTATGTGTAACTAAACCTCTTGTTAGGAATAGGGTAGATTTGTATGGATCTTAATTTGGCTGTTTATTTATGTTTTAATGTTTTTACTTTTAAATCAATTGTTTGGTTGCGTTTTAATTACAAAATTTCACGCCAAAGACTAGGCTTAAGATTAGGTAGTTTCCTTTTCATTTATTGTTGCTTTAATGTACTTCTCCTAGGTTGCTTAGTATCTACGACCAAGACTAGTGAAAGGCCTCCCATATTTTCCTATATAATGTAATGCCTACTATGAATGAAAACAGAGTTGAGTTGTGTGAAAACCTTGGTGTTAAAACCGTGAGAAGAGTGTGACACTCTTGATCAAGCTTGGTCATAACAAGAACAATTCTTGCGTGGATACTAAGTGGCATATCATCCCTTGGATGTGTGGAGCCAAACCTACATTTTTCCTTAGGTATTTTCGTTCCTTTCTTCTTCTTGTTTCATGTCTACAATTCGTGTCTTCTTTGTTGTCCTTTAAGTCTTTCAATTTGTTAAGTATCATTCATAGGCTTAAGTTCTTATTTCTATGTTTTATTTGAAGCTTAACTTGTTCTCTTGATTTGCTTTTCCCTATTCGGTGTCTATGTTTTTGTTAGTTGCATCAATCTTATTCAAGGACAAGTTGATGAGTATAAGATTTCCTTCATCAACTCTTTAAAAGTCACATGAATTTGTTCTTGAAACTTAAGATTGTTTGCTTAAAAGTGTGAATCTTTTTCCTTTGATTCTTTAGTCTAGTTTTGTGTTTGATCCTCACCTTAGAGAATTAATTGGAATCTATGGCCTCTTGGCTTGCGGCTATCACTAGCACAATTCATAAAAAGGAAAAATCATATTTTAGAATCAACTAGCTAGATTGGTTAAACTACTGAATATAAAATCAGAGTGATTTGGTTCAAATATCAGGCAATACACTTTCTCCCCTTTTCTATCTTGAAAATAAAAAGGATACACCAATGCCTATAAAAAAACAAAGGATAGGCCAATAATGGAAACCCTAAAATGTAAGCAATGTACAAAGGCATATGTCGTACTTGTAAATAAATTAATAAAAGATACCACATATTATGATTTTCAACTCATGTTGTTCACTTATATGTGTTTGAATATTTTAATGTGATCATAGCTTCTCGGAATTCCAAAGGATAGAATGAGTTGAATACAAAGATATGTTGAGTGTATCGAATTATTGCTCGACATTCAAATATGAAAAACGGAAAATGTTTTTTTTTTTACTTCCAAACTTCTACAACTATGCATATTACTTCCTCTATGGACCGAACAAAAATATTACTTATTAATTACTTCCTCCGTGGCCTGTGGGTAAAGAGAAAAAGAAAGAGATTGTATGAAAAATAAGTGCAACATTTAGTTTATTTTTTCCCTCTTTTTTTTTAAACTTGCAACTCTGAATTCTCATACTAGGAGATTTTTGGCTAACATCATGAGTTTTACATTCATAGCAGCAAAGAAGTCTCGGGAAGTTATTTTCTCTGTTTTACGTGATGCATGCATTGATGGTGATCTCTCAATTCCTGAAGCTGTGGAAGCTGCTAAGAACCTGTTTGCACGAAATGCAATCAACTTCTACAAGATTAGTTCAACTAACAATGTTGTTAGTTTACAAAACAACTTGCCCCAAAAGTTGAATATTAATGGTGGGGAGTGATGATCTCTAGGCAACGGTACACCAAAAATAAAGGCATACGGTGTATATCGGGTATGAATATGAATCAAGTGCACGTGGCAATGTAGGCACCAATTTTTCTATTTTGTTTTTGAATAATGTTACGTGTATACCTAAAATCTATATCAAACTTTGACATTTTTTTATAAGGAAAAAAGGTGTCAAAGATTAATATTAATTTTAGGTGTATGCATAACATCCCTCTTTGTTTTGTTTTTCCAAACATGGATACACATGTTAGTTTGACACTTCGATTTGGGCCTCTCTTAGTAGAGATGAATGAGATTTATTCCAAGGGGCTAATATTCTTGAAGTTGCTCGTCTCTCTTAATCAACCAATTGAAGTTGCTGGTCCAACCATGTTGTTTCTATAAGTGTTCCTCCAACCTTTCATGAGTTTGGTGTTGTGGTATTACAGATTAGAGACTTATTAGCACAAGATTGGAATGTAACCTTCAGTCATGTGCTCCGGGAGGCGAATTCAATTGCTGATATTCTGGCTAAAAGAGGGAGAACCAATGGCTTTCCTTTACAGGTTCTGGACTTTGCTCCTTTAGAGCTTACACAAGCTTTGATGGATGATGCCAAAGGCTGTAGTTTTAGGTGTAGTTAGCTTTTAATCTTTTCCTTAGCACAAAAAAAGATTGTTCTGGTTCTAGATATCCTACAATCTCATAATTTCTTTATTAGTTTGTCTTTCCTATTATTAATATTTCTAATTAGTACCAATATATTGTATTTGGCTAGAGTGAATTGAACTACAATGATGCTTCAGTCATGTAGCTTAAGATCATAATATAATAAATCTTGTTACCAGTTTCTAGTGATTTATTTAATGTTTCTTTAATTCTCTTATAAATAAATTTATTTGTACCGGTGACAAATAATCAAATGATTGAATTAATTTTATAGACTAGATGACTATAATGAAAACATAACAAAAGCTGAAAGATTAAGCTTATTAGTTCATTATTTTATAATTCTCATTTCCATTTGTGCATTTCCTTGTATATTGTATCTTTTGACAAGTCTATATAAAGATCATTGTTGGGTCTCGAGATTGAGAGTGCCTCTAAGATGGATTCAGCAAAAAAAAAAAAACAATCAAAATCGGTTGTTGTGATGACTGAGTTAAAAAGTACTTTTAACATCGGTCGTTATAAACTACCGATTTTGAGAGTTGACATTCAAAATCGGTCATTTACTATAACTGATTTTGAATGTTAACTTTCAAAACGACCGATGTTAAAAGTGCTTTTTAACTCGGTCGCTTGACCGATTTTAAAAGTTTCACTTTTAACATCATCGGTTTTCACATCACCGCAACGACCAATATTAAAAGTCCAAAACGACCGATTTTGAAAGTGTTATTTATAGTAGTGTCTTTTGAAGACCTAGCATCTTCACCACTTTTAGATAGACAAAGTAGTCAAAGCTCTATAACTCAATCTTCTCTATCATGGATTTCCTTGCCATCCCGTATTAGAAATGAGCTTGAACGACAAAAAGAGTAGACACGAGGATATGAGTTCCTATTACGACTTTATAAGGGATTTAAAAGCATAAAAGTTATTATGACAAACACTGCAGAAGACACCTTTCTTTGAACACCTCATTCAGAGCACATCGTTTCAATTCGGTAAACATCGTGGACACGTTGGCATGACGATTAGTAGGGGTGTAAGTGATCCGGTCCGAGACCGCGAGACCGCTCAGACCGGACCGGATCGGACCGAAAAATGCAGTTTGGTCCGGTCTCACGGTCTGGCCCGATCCCAAAAAGTGAAGAACATACTTGAACGGTCCGGTCCACGGTCCCATATATTCTTAGATCGCTGGGACCGGACCGGACCGATAAGATTAATAATTTAAAAAAAAAACTAGAGATAGTCATGTGCATTTAATCCAATAATTAACTAATTAAGCATTTAATACTATTTCAGTGTGCAATACTTTTGCACTTAATACTCCACTAGTTAATGTGCAGTATTTTTGCACTTAATACTCGGCATGTTTAATACTCCAGGAGTTCATGTGCAGTATATACTCGGCATGCTTAATACTCCACGAGTTCATGTGCAGTATTTTTGCACTTAATATTTGTCATGTGTAGTTTGACTTAATAATGCTTTTTAGTGTGCAGTATGTATAATGTTATTTTTTTTCTTCATATTTTTGCTTGATTTTAAAGGAAAAAAACAGGACCAAATCATTCATGAACGATCCGATCCGGTCCGATCTTTAAGGACAAATAATGTTGGGACCGGACCGGACCGGACCATACTAAATTGAGCGATCCGGTCCATAATATGACTCATAGACCAGACCGGACCGAACCGTTACACCCCTAACGATTAGAGTACGTACAGGCAAATGTGTTACCATAAGCCACACCCACTAGCTGAAACTACTTATTAGTTCATAACCGATAGTCTAATTCTTCCTCAAAGAGAATCAAAGGGTACCTAAGGCTAACAAAATCAATCCAATCATTAGTGTTATGTACGCACAAGAAAGGCTCTCTTTGGCACAGAGTCCCTCAATTAACTCATCCAATTTTTTAGTTTTTCTTTTGTTTTATATAAAAAAAGAAATTACTGTTGAAAATGCTTATGTTACATAATAGCAAGGTCATGTGGCAAGTTGAAAAATGCTTATGTTACATAATAGTAAGGTCATGTGGAGAGCCTAAGTATATAAGGTCCCAAGTATAGTATTAGCTAGTAGTGAGAATTAATATGTTAAGTATAGTCGGTGAATTGTTAATTTGTTATTTTGTTAAGGATTTTTTAGCAATGTAAATTCTTTATATATCCTTTTGTGATGAATGAGAAATATATATGCTAAGGGTATAGAAGGGAGAAGGGAATAATTCTAGGGATTCGAGATCGTTGGCATCCTAAAAAGTTGATGGAGAGGAGGATAATAGATTTAACTTTTTACTTCATTTCTCATTTACCACAAAGGGATATATAATGAGAACATACATTGGTAAAAGGCCTTAATAAAATGACAATTCACCAACTAGACTTAATATATTAATTCTCACTGCTAACACTATAGTTGGGATCCTATATACTTAGGCTCTCCTCATGACTT
Organism: Crotalaria pallida; assembly: GCA_037953625.1. Classification (NCBI taxonomy): domain Eukaryota; kingdom Viridiplantae; phylum Streptophyta; class Magnoliopsida; order Fabales; family Fabaceae; genus Crotalaria; species Crotalaria pallida. The sequence goes on from CM075649.1 coordinate 127,236,898, forward strand.
TGCTATTATGTAATAGCTTACGTGGGCCGCCTACGAGCTGTTATTTGCCATGTTAGTGGAATCGTTTAGTCAAACGGTCAAACATTGATAGATGGAAGAGCTATAACTTGTCCAACATATGAAATTTTTAGGAACTAGTTTAGCTATTTAAGTTTTTCAGGGAGTAAAAGTAAATTTGAAAAAAATTTCAAAAACCTAAATTGACATTTAAACCATCTTGGAAATGCTTACCATTTAGTCAAACTATCAAACATTAACATTGATAGAAGACAGAACCGTTTTGTCCAAACATTTAAAAGAAATTCATGGACCTAACCAACAGAGGTTGACTCAAGTTGTGCGATCATGCCAACTTGAGAACTTGGGAATGGGGCCTAAGACTAAGTCTCAGGTTCGATTCCCAATTAATAAACCCCGCTGGGAGAGACATAGGAACGCGACCTCATGCTGGATTAGTCTCAAGGATTCCTTGCTATTAAAGGTGCTCTTGGAAATACTTATGATACTGACCAAAGAGTACATACCAAAAGAAAAAAAATAAAAAAAAATTCATGGACCTAAACAGCTCTTTAGTCTATTTGTTAACATCATCTCTGGTATCCTTGTCCTCGGATGTGCATGTGGTACACTAATTAGTCTCCATTCATAAATTCTAGTTAATTTGGAGCTATTCAATGCTTTTAATTTGAAATAAACAATTGATTTAGTTCTTAAGAGGTTGAAAGTTGTTGCAAGTCATGAAATCTTCCTGATATTTGTAGCTATAATAATAATAATAATAATAATAATAATAATAATAATAAGGAAAATAATGTGTCAATTTCAAATTAAAGTTACGCGGGTAGAAAGTCCATTTTTCTATGGTCAGAGATTTGATTTGTTTGGAGGATATTTCATATCTTATATTTCTTCTAGTTTTTTTATAAAATTTTTTTAGAATTGTGTTATAATTATATTTATAAGACTTTTTTTAATTTTTAATAATGATAATTAATTATTTTTTTTTACAAATATCTTTATTTTCTCAACTCTTTTAAAATCTCAATAATAATTATATTGATATACATAATTTAAATATATATATATATATATAATATTTACATTTTCAATATTAGTAATGAAATTAACCAAATTTCATTATAAACATAATTTTCTTTAAAAAAAATTAAGAACCCGAGGAAGTATATTATGTAGGCTTAACAATGAAAAACACCATCCTATATTCTCTCCCTCGGTTCCACTTTTAGGGTGTAGCTATTTCCATTTAATTTTGCCTATTAACACTCCCAACATCTCAATTCTTTTTTAACATTTCAAATATGCCCTTAGTTAGAGTTTTCATATAAATAAAAAGCTAAAATGATTGAAGTTAATTTATGTGATATATTAAAGCTTAGAAATTGAATGTTTCGGATTTGATCCTAGATATCACAGATGAATTTAATTTTTCTTCTTCTTTTGCTGTTAAAAAATGGTTGGCTATCAAAATAAATATGAAAAAAACTAAAAACTATAAAATATTATTACACTGGTTAGCATAACCCAAAAATTAAATATATTTAAATTTCTACTGCACGTATAGATTTTACTGTTGTCATCATTCTTTGGTTCTTTTTTTTTTATAATCAACGAGGCTAAAAACCTGAACACAACCAAAACAAACTACATTAGTCTAGGGAAAGCAATCCCATAAGCATCCTCACACACTAGGTGAAACAAATTAGGGGGACAACAATCTAAAAAAGTACAAATATAATCACTATCATGACCACAATTCGCAAGAAATTAAAATATGCACACCGATTAGCTTCTCGATAAATGTGACTGAGGGAAATATGCCAATCCATCCACATGAGGTTCCGAATTTCTAGAACCAGGGGAAAAAATGATGAAAGGCATCACAATGATTGGTGACAAGAAAGATGGCCACTCTAGAGTCCATCTCCACCTCCAAAACTGTAATATTTAGATCCCTAGCCATCCTAAGGCCCCATAACAAACCCCACAACTCTACTTTATTTGATGAGCAAGAACCAACATTGCAATAGAAGTCACGCACATACCTACCCGACGCATCTCGAATGATGCCACCACAAGCTGAAGCACGAACATCCCCTTTGAATGAGTCGTCTACATTAAGTTTGAACGAAGCACTTCTAAGAGGGTACCACGTGATTAGCAATTCTATTTTGGCACCCAAGGAACCAGAAGAAATAGCTACTATGAACTCTTCAATGAAACGCGCTTGAGACAACGCTTGAAGTAATATATCCGACAGCTTCAACCGCACCTGATTAAAGACTAAGTCATTACGAGCTTTCCAAAACGAGATGCCAGCACACCAAAGAAAATACTCCAGCTACAAGACACATCACCAACAGATTGTTAGTTAGATTATACTCCAGGCAGCTCAAGGTATTAGTCATAAAGAATCTGGCCCAAGCATGATCACCAACCACCGTCTCCAAAGTGCAGAAACCTCATCACAATCATGAATTACATGCATCAACATTTCTGGTGCTTGCTGACAGCGAGGACACCAACTATCACTGGTCATTCTACGTTTCTGGTTCCTTTATTACTAATAGCTCAAATTATAATGTATTTATGCGATCCTAAAATAAGCTTTGACATACTTACATGTGAATGTATATAAATATGGGATTTGCTATGTAATGTAAAGTGTTTTTTTAGTTGGAGTATTTTATCATAGTGTACTAGTTTTTAGTAGACAAAAAAGTCCTCATACTTTTAAAAAACAGTATAAAAATATGAGTATTTTAATAATTTTCAATTTTAAATTAAAAAAAATATCAAAAACCTCACTCCCACTCCCAAACTCTTACCCACCTCTTTCATCTCTCATTTTTCCAAACTCATTCTCTCTCATCTTGTTATGAAGGAACCCAAGTCCCATGGCTCAGGCACACGTGGCACTCTCCCCATAGTCCGACCGGGCCGGACCAATACTCCCCCGAGGTCTTGTCGGACCGGATCGACGATTTCCCAACAGGACACCACCGGGTCGGATCGGACCAACGAGGTGCTATCCTCCCGGATCCGACCGGGCAGGCACAGGTACTTCCTCCCCCACCAGGTGCCGACCCGCGAGCAAGGAGAAGATCTCCATAGCCCGGTCGGCACCGTACTCTTTCCCCACACGGCACGGACTCCTCTACCCGTTCGGACCTACCCGCGTAGAGTGTAGGTTGTCACATCAACTTTCATATTCGCCGCAACTGTTGGGATCCCCCAAATCCCGCTGACGCTGTCGCGACTATCATGACCTAGGTCTGTGGCACCTACGCGGCTACCCTTCAGCCCAAGCCCAACAAACTCCTATATAAACCCTGCTGCACACAGAAGGAACGATACGAAATACGACCCCTCTACCTTGCTTCTCCTTCCAGACTGACCCAGCTCACTCCTTACCTGTTCCACTCTCCCTTTCTCTCCCTTTCTCTCATTCCCTTATATTTATGTCTCTATACTTAACTTTATATATCTGACTTGAGCGTCGGAGTCAGCGCAGGTCCCCCACTTAGGGTCAAGTCAAGGCCGGACCAACTCAGCCGGTTTGCTTCAGCTCATCCGGACCGGACATTCCTTCCCATTCAAGGCATCCACGTCAGCAAGTCAACCAACCCTACCTCGAAGACATAACAATTGGCGTCCACCGTGTCTTACCCGACTACCACATGGAAACCAGAAATCAAAGGCGACTCCGTAACCATCAACCACCCCAAACCCCACCTGAAGGTCTTATCTCGGAAGACCAAGACTCGTCTCAGCCGGAGGGACGCACCCGGTCTGCACCTGTCCGGATGCAGAATCTCCCTACACCAGATATTGAACTTCGCCCCGCTGAACTTAGAGCCCTACTCCACAGACAAGAACAAATGATCTGCGAGCAACAGGAACTGATTGCCGCTTACCGTCGTCGCCCCTCCCGAGGACACCCACCACCCAACCACGACATACCAAGTGCAGCACACCCTCCCACACCACAACCGTAGTCGGAAGCCGAGTTCAGCATACCTGTTTCCCGCACCCACCATCACCGACGGCCTCCTCCAGCCCCAATCCAAACAACATCTATTCCACGAGGTGGACTCCGACACCCCTTCACCGAGTCAGTGATGGTACTTCGTGTCCCAGAAAATCTTCGGCCCACTAATATAGAGATGTATGATGGAACCACTGACCCACAGGATCACATTGACGCCTATGAAGCAGCCATGCTATTTCACAGAACGGCCGACCCACACATGTGTCGGGCCTTTCCCCTTACACTTAAAAAGTCAGCTTTGCAATGGTTCACCATGTTAGAACCCGGTTCTATCAGCTGTTGGGCCGACCTTTTCGCGCGATTCCTAAACAGGTTCACAACCAGTAAGGAGCACGATCGCTCCTCACAAACTTTGAGCACCATCGTCCAAGGAGAGGCCGAACCCCTCAGGGACAACTTACACCGCTTCAACCAAGCGGCCTTATCAATCAGAGGTTTAAATGAAGCCGTCGTTGTCCATGTGCTGATTGCAGGGTTGCAACCGGGCGAACTACAAACATCCCTGGCCAAAAAACGGGTTGAAACCATGGACGCTGTCGGGAAAGTGTCTCAGAAGTACATCAACTTGGAAGAGATAGTCGGGATATCCCGGCAAAAACAATAGGGCCGACCGGAACACCCTCGCAGACAGGAACCGCGAGCTCCCCCATCCGAAGTTAGGAAAGCTCCACCCAAAGGCCGCTACGAACACTACACTCCTTTGACAGTTCCCCGAACTCGCATCTTAAATGATGTCATGTACGCCGATATCTTCTCTTCCCATAAGCCTGCGCCCGTCCGGCGCCAAGGCCAGAAAGACCAGTCCAAATTCTGTGAGTTTCACTCTAGCTATGGCCACAACACAGAAGACTGCATCCAGCTTCGAGATCTCATTGAGGATATGATAAGGCAAGGACGTCTTAGACAATACGTCCGGGGAAATGAAAATCGATCCGACCGCGGGGCCCGTCCCTGTAAGAACTACAATCGGTGGGTGAAATAACTACGAGACACTAGGAGAACACCTAGAAGGAGGGGTTGAATAGGTGTTAGAGAAACCTTGAAAGATTTTCGAAAGAAACGAATTTAAACAATTAAAACAAATGATTTTTTACAAAAACTTAAGCTCTTAATCGATTAAGTATGCAATTAATCGATTAACACCTGAAAGACTTCAAATGGTTAATCGATTAATACTTCAGTTAATCGATTAGTGTCTGAAAGTTTGCTTTTGGTTAATCGATTAACAGCTTCAGTTAATCGATTAATCACTGTTAAAACTGAAAAATCACTTTTCAATTGAATACGAAAATCAATCAATTAACACATAAGATCAGAGATTAAGCGAAATTGATTAACACCAATATTCTTATTGATTACCTAGGTGTGAATTCAATGCTCCTAATTATGTGGATTATGTTTTGATGATGACAAAATAATTAACAAATCATGCCTTGAAGATATTGCAACATCAACATCAACAAGAAGTCAAGAAAAGAAGACAAGTGCCCAATCATTCTCAATCAAATATTAATTGTAAATTTCTAATTTATGTTGAGAGTGGTTGAGAGTGGGTAGAAATAGTTAGTCTCTTCTAGGAATAAATTTTTATATGATTATTAAGTTGAGATTGACCAAAAATTAATACTTGAGAGGAAAAATAAAATTGAAAAATAATTTTTCCCATATCTGATCAAAATACTCGAGTATTTTGAGAAAGACTCGAGTATATACTCGAGTATTTATCGAAAAACTCGAGTATTTGTGCCAGGTCAGCAAATATGACCGTTAGTCTGGTTCGTGCACCAATTCACTCGTGACCGACCAAAAAGACTCGAGTATTTACCAAAAGACTTGAGTATTTTTGTCCAGTCAGCAAAAATGAACGTTGAAGAGACTCAAAAACAAAATTGAGGGCATTTGAGTCTCATCCAACCTAAGAGAGCATTTCAGAACCTGATTGTAAAATTTCTCTTTGAATTTGTGCAAGAACAAACAAGACAACAAGATCATAGTGTGTTCAAGCTTTTATAATTTCCTCTTATCAAGTGTTGATTCCCAAAAGGCTCAACTTCTCACTCATATTGTCATTTTATTCCAAGTTGAGTTTTAGGCCTCAATTCTTACATTGAGCTGTGCTTATTTGTGCTAATCCATTGTGAGATTAGCAATACACATACAAAAAGCTTGATTATTCAAAGTCTTGGATTGTTCCCAAGCAAACCCTAAGTGGCTTAGGGTGTTGGAAGTCTTGAGAGGTTCTCAAGCACAAGACTAGGAGGTTCCTAGCCCGGTGGAGTTTCTTGAAGGGAGTTCAAGGAAGCTTTGTGAAGAGTTCTTCAATCACCGGAATCAAATTGGGGTAGAAATCAAGAGTTTGGTACACTCTTGAAGGGTTAGGTTGAGTGAGGCCATTCTCAAGCAATCCTTTGTAATTTCTAACAATTTGATTATTAGTAGAAACTCCTAAGTGATTAGGAGGACTGGATGTAGCTCATTGTTGGAGTGAACCAGGATAAAATTGCTTGAGTGGTGGTTTATTGCTTTTAATCTACTTTCTAGCTCAATAGACTTAAGTCATTTCAATCAATTAGGATTTATACAATTAGGTAGCAAGTTCAAGGAATCTTTGTGTTAAAAGTTATTTAGACTGCTTGCTATTCTGTTGGATAAGTTCCTGTTTATTATTAAATTGATTTGAGTTAAATTGCTAAATTTTCGTTTCTGGTTTTTTTGCTATCTGATAGTAAAAACTCAAGTATTTAAGAAAAGACTCGAGTTGTTCATCACTGAAAAACTCGAGTATTTCACAAAAGACTCGAGTCTTTTGTGTCTGATTCCAGAAAATTCAGTCTTAGCTCCATTCTTCAATTGTTAGTCCAAATATTTGGTATTAGTGCTTCAAAATACTATTCACCCCCCCTCTAGTATTTGCTTAGCCCGCTTGTTGGTTTCCAACAAGTGGTATCAGAGCTCGGTCGAAAGATCGAGTGTAACAACTTTTTCGAAAAAGATCCTTTTGGAAACTTAATGGGCTCTAGCAATAACTTTGGTGGAGAAGGAGATTCAATAAACCGTCCTCCACTATTTAATGGTGAAGGATATGTTTATTGGAAAACTCGCATGAAAGTTTTTATTGAAGCAATTGATATGGATATTTGGGATGCAATTGAAAATGGTCCTTTCATTCCCAAAAAGAAAATAAATGATGAAATTGTTGAAATTCCAAGGAGTAGTTGGAATGATGATGAAAAGAGAAAAGTCTCATTTGATTTAAAAGCTAAAAACATCATCTTTTCGGCTTTATCCCATGATGAATTTTATAGAGTTTCCCAATGTAAATCGGCAAAAGAAATGTGGGATACTTTGCAAGTCACACATGAGGGAACAAGTGAGGTTAGAGATGCAAGATTGAATTCTCTAACACACGAATATGAATTGTTCCACATGTTGCCAAATGAAACCATTAGTGACTTGCAAAAGCGATTCTCTCACATAGTTAATCATTTGATTTCCTTGGGAAAAGTATTTTGCAATGGTGAAACTACTAACAAAATTCTAAGATGTCTTGATAGGAGTTGGCAACCCAAGGTAACCGCCATCAAGGAATCAAGAGACATAAATAGCATGGACTTAGCCACTTTGTTTGGCAAACTCCAAGAGCATGAGATGGAACTTACAAGACTTGGGATGCATGAGGAATCGGACAAAAAGAAAAAGGGCATAGCACTCAAAGCTTCAACTAAAGCTACAAAAGAAGTTGAAGAATGCTCTACAAGTGAAGATTCTGATGGTGAACCAAATCAAGAAGAATTCGGAATGTTTGTGAAAAGGTTCAACAAATTCTTCAAAGGGAAGAAAGGTGGCTCTTCATCCAAATTCAAGAGAACCAAAGACTCCAAACAAAGAGAAAAGAGTACCAATGATGGAGTTAAGTGTCATGAATGTGGTGAGGTTGGTCACATTAGAATGGAATGTGCCACATTCTTGAAGAAGAATGACAAGAAGACCCAAGAGACCAAGGGGAAGCGTGCATACATTGTTTGGGATGCACCGGAGAAGAGCAATGAATCATCTTCAAGTAGTTCCGGTGATGAAAATGCAAATCTTTGTCTCATGGCCAAGAACAATCATGAGTCCTCATCAAGAGCTAATCATGACATGGGTGAAAGTGATGATGAGGTAACCTCTAGCTCTTCTTGTTCCTCTTCAAACTCCATTTCCTATGATGATTTGCAAGAAGCCTACAATGAAATGTTAATTCAATTTAGAAGGCTTGCTAAAATCAATAAGGAAAAAGGAAAGAAAATTTTGGAGTTTCAACAAGAAATTGATGAATTGCAAAAATCTATAAATGAGTTGAAACTTCAAAATGAATCCTTGGAACTTATTAATTCTAGTCATCAAAGTGATTGTGCAAATCATGAGGAGATTATCACTCCATGTGAGAGATGTGATGAACTTGAAAAAGAAGTGAAAGAGTTGAAAAACAAACTCACAATCTCACATAGTGATAGAAACCTCAACCGGTTGTTGAACTCTCAAAGACATAATCACAACAAAACCGGTTTAGGATATGTTCATAAAAAGGACAAAAAGTACAAGGTGGTTGGAACATTTTCTAAGAAAAATTCATCAAAGAGACCAACTTGTACTTATTGTGGAAAAGTTGGACATATCAACATTGAGTGCCACATTAAGAAGTTTGAAATGAAAAAGGGCACTTATATGTGGATTAAGAACGGAGAAAGTCCCAACACTAACCCTAAGGGACCCAACATTGTTTAGGTACCCAAAGTGAACAAGTGATTTCATTTTGTAGGTGTGTCTTCGAACGGGAAAACAATTGTGGTATCTTGATAGTGGATGTTCGAAGCACATGACGGGAGATAAGCGGCACTTCATTGAGCTTACTCCAAAGGAAAAGGGTTATGTCACTTATGGGGACAACAACAAAGGCAAAATCCTTGGTATTGGTAAAATCGGAAACTCTTCAAACTTGATTATTGATAATGTGCTCTATGTTCAAGGATTAGAACATAATCTCTTAAGCATAAGCCAATTATGTGATATTGGTAATCATGTAGTTTTTTACCTCTACCCATTGCCTCATTAAAAGTGACAAAGATGAATCAATCAAATTTGTTGGTAGAAGGTCAAATAATACTTACTTAGTTGATTTGAACAAAGTCACTTCTTTGGTCTCTACTTGTTTAGTGAGCAAAGAAAATGACACTTGGTTATGGCATCGTAGGACCGCTCATATAAATGTAAACCAATTGAAGAAAATTCAATCTAAAGATCTAGTAGTTGGTTTACCAAAGCTAAATTTTTCTATTGAAGGTGTTTGTTCCCCTTGCAAGAAATGTAAACAAACTAAAAACACCTTTGGATCAAAAATGGTGATGTCCACATCAAGGCCATTAGAAATGCTTCATATGGACTTGTTTGGACCATCACAAGTAAAAAGCTTTGGTGGCAACTATTATGCATTGGTGATTGTTGATGACTTCTCTAGGTTTACTTGGACTTTATTTTTAACTACTAAGAGTGAGACCTACAAATCTTTTAAACATCATGTCAAACTTTCACTACAAGAAAAATGCAAAATAGCGACGGATAAATCCCTCGCCAATCCCTCGCAAAATCGAATTAGCGACTGATTTGCGACGGATTTGCGAGCGATGCGTCCGTCACGTCTCATTCATCGCTAATTAGCGAGCAAATGTTTCCCTCGCTAAAATCATGCTTTGCGAGGGAAATTTCCCTCGCAAATCCCTCGCAAGAGTCGTTCAAGAAATTGGCCACACTTATCATTTGACTGTCGCTAATTAGCGACGAACAGTTCCTCGCAAATCCCTCGCAATTGATTTGGCCGTCGCTAATTAGCGACGAACAGTTCCTCGCAAATCCCTCGCAATTGATTTGGCTGTCGCTAATTAGAGACCAAAAGTTCCTCGCAAATCCCTCGCAATTGATTAGCGACAAACAGTTCCTCGCAAATCCCTCGCAATCGATTTGGCTGTCGCTAATTAGCGACCAAAATTCCTCGCAAATGATTTGGCCATCGCTAATTAGCGACTAAAAGTTCCTCGCAATTGATTGTTTAGAAATTTGGTTCAATTTTGTCGTCAAGCCGTCGCTAATTAGCTACCAACAGTTCCTCGCAAAATCCTCGCCGGTGAACTCTATTTGCGAGGGCTTAATCCCTCGCAAATCTCTCGCATATTTTCATCCCTCGCTAATTGGCGACGAGTAGGTCCTCAGTTACTACGAAAAATCGGGAATTTTGTGACGATTTTTGGAGGATTTTTGCATCGCTAATATTTTTGTTAAAAAGGTTTGCGACAGCTAAAACTGCCGCTAAGCCAGAGAATGAATTTTAAAAAAAAAATTGCCGCAAAACGTCCTTCTACCCCAATATCTGTCTAATCCAATATGAGAACTAACAAAATAACAAAAAGTTAAATAATCTTCACTATACAATGTTGATACATATTGTACTTGTCAAAATCTACTATGAAAAATGGAAAACGTGCAAGTTGACCCAACAATAAAACAATCTAAAATCAAGACCCTATAAAATTTGATGGGCAAATGAATTTGCCAGTTGCTTTGTACAGCCCTTATAATATCTACCAACAAATCTTTGGTTCGTTGAGCTTCAAGTGCTTCATCATCCATACCAATCAGTGGAATCCTCATTGTCATGATGTGTCCACTATATTTTCTCATCTGCAAAGCCTTCATATACTCACCTGCATGCTACTGGATAGTATACTGTTCTGACTTCCCTCCTCAATATCCCATGTCTCCTCCTATAGTGGATGAAGAGTTTGATCAATGAAAAAAAATGCAAAAGTAAATCACAAAGCACATATCTGTGAGGCGAGACAAAAATTACCTGAACAAGTTTCTCTAGACTTTCCATTAGTGACTTCTCTTCTAATTCGACATACACTATTAAGTGAGGTTCAAAACCAGGATAAAAAGATAAGTAGCTGTGAAATCAAGCATACATTAGTCTTGCAACTTCCACCAGGATTTCAATTGGAAGGAAAGTTAGAGAAAATAACCTGAACTTGGAATTTTGAAAATTTAAGAATGGTAAGAAGTAACATCATGATATAGCATATCTTGATTTTTTTTTCAATAACTAAGCATGTAACACAAACTAAACTTTGACTTATTGGATAAAGAGCTGAGACAGAAATGGTAAAATGGTAAAGAAATGCTAAAAAAAAAACCCACGGAAGCAGAGAAACGTGAGGGACCCAGCCCTCCTACCAATGAAAGACGACTCATCCAAAACTGGCATCCTTTCTACAAGTGTTGACCTGCATGATGACAAATATTTTTTCATGTAATATAATAAGCAAATTCAAGCTCTTGATTTAATATAATAAGCAAACTGGTTAAGCTTACCTAATTGAATTCTATAGATCTTTGCTGCAATAATTCTAGCGCAAGGTTCCCTTTATGCTGAATAATTATTTCCCTTATCCTCCTATATAAAAAAATCAAAAGAGAATAAAACTTTCATGACAAAATATACCAATACAAGATGATACAACTCTATAATTTTGTGGATGAAAGGGATTAAGAGACATGGATCGAATGATTCGTTATGGCAATCCCACAGAGGATTAAACAGGTTACAAGAGATTTAAACTATCCTGAGCAAGCTCTTCTGGGCTAATACTAGAATATTTCATATCTCTAAAGCCAAGGCAGGAAAGAAGAAATAAATCCATTTTAAGGAATAATGTAATTGACATAAAAAAATCCAGATCATACTCCAAACAAGAAGGGAAACGAGAAGAGAGCTTCAATAGGGCAACCAAAGCCATCGCCTTTGTTGTAAGATCTGATGCATGGTGTTTAATAGCAATCTCTACAACATCCAAAGCATCTAACTCAGTCACCTGGTCAGATGAAATAAATAAAGAATAAAACACTTTATTTAAAAAAAAAAAACGCTAATGAAAAGCAGTGTAATGAAATATCAGATTGGTAGATTTTCCTGTGCTGCTACATACAAGCAGATTATATTAGACACATCAATATAATCACTATAAACTATTAAATGTATCTATTAAACATGTAAAACAAATACCAGCTCTTCCGAGTTTCCTTCCGCACAGTATAGAGAATAATAAAATATTCAGGGAGAGAACCAGGTAATTCATTTCAATAGTGAGCAAGCAGTACCAAGAGTTATGTATTTTATTTCTTTCTTGACACCATAACCCATCATCTAAATAGGATCTATGTAAATCAAAATAAAAAGAATCAAGTAAGAAGTACACCGATTGCATATAAATGCTATATAAATCTCCCATTGCACAAATATCACATCAATTTTGTAAATTAAAACCTTTAGCATCAAAAGAGACTATAGTATCCTTGCACATTTAGTGTCTTCAAACCAATCCTTTCTTGCAAGCAATCAATCCAGAAACCAAGCGGCAAAAGCAAAAATGCAGCAATGTGTGATTGCAAGCTATCAAGTAGTATGTCATCCAACAACTTTCCAACTGAATAAACAACCCTCTATCATCTGATCACATAACCTTTTTTTGGCACTTCAAATGCATTTGCTCCACCAGAACAGAGTTGCAAGAAGGAAAGATCAACATCACTCATATTATTATTGAGTTTGCAAGAAGGAGGCTGGTGGAAACTGCAATATGTGCAAGTATGTATTCAATATTATTTAATAATGGCCAAAAATAAAAAATAACAATTTTGTGGACAGTATTAACATCATATGTAAATGAACTGAAATTGAAATCATACACTTAACTCTTAGAAATTGAATTAGAGTAATGGTTTTCATTCAGAGGAATAGGTTTAAAACAATGAAGGTGGTGGCAAAGGAAGAAAACAAGATGAAATAACACTAAAGCCAAACCAGGGGTTTTTCTTTGTGGGCATGTCCCATCTTTTGATTAACAACTAGTACAATATATAACAATTTATAACTGGTTCCTGTCTAACTAATGTAACACATAATTTTCCACCGTTGTGAAGATAGAGGTTTTCAAAAATGGATTTCTATTGAATCAAAGTCTCAGTACAGAATGATGGAAATAAAAATGAGAAAGACTACTCCTAAATCAAACATTTTCCTTCTTATGGACCGAAATCATTGCTCTCACACTACGGTTTTGAAGTGCACTTCCAACAGCAATGACTTCAATGCTTGGAATTAGTTTCACAATCATCACAAACAAAAATAAGAAACTCCCATAAAGCTAATCATCACAAAATTAAAGGAAACAATCATCATACAACATTTCCGTTCTTACCTTGTTGGTTCACCAAATGAGGAACACAGAAATGCAGATCGCCGCCGTGGAGAGTGCACGACGGTGGAGACTGCACGACAAGGGAGACTTCACGACGGTGGATGCAGAGGACCCAACCGAACCACGGAAATGAAGAAACACAACGCCGGAGAAAGTGATGCGGTGGAGAGTGCACGACGGTGGAGACTGCACGACGGAGAATAGAATGACCAAGAGAACGAAGAAGATGAAGAGGGGCAACGCCGGAAACACGAACCCTACCAACCAAACCCTTAACTACAAACAAAACCTAACCCTAACCCTAACAAAGGAGAGGGACGACAGAGAAACGGAACCCTTCTTACAGTCTTGTTCGAAAATAGTTAACCAGGCTTTCTACCTTATCTTCACACGGATCCAACACATCGGAGCCGTTGGATTAATCTCAATCAACGGTGGGAGATGTGTAGTGCCCTCTTTCACGTGGATCACCATCTCTGACCGTTGGATCACAAAGAATTAATTTTCTATTATTTGGCTTTAATAAATTTAATTAATTATTATATATAATTTAATATGACGATTTAACTTTTTTTCTTTATTAATTAAATTTTAATTAATCAATTTTAAAAATTAATTCTGATTTATTTTAATTATTAGTTATCATTATACTTATTTTCAAACTAAATAAATTACAATACTTTCACTATATTAACAAATTCCAAATTTTAATAATTTAAATTAAATTAATTCTTTCATTCAATTTATTTATTAAATTTTAAATTATTTACTTTCACTACTTAAATTGTGAACAATTTATTATTTTATTATTATTTCACTTATACATATCAAAAATTTTCTTCCGTAGTACTTATATTTAATTTTATTTATTAAATAATAACACCACATTTTTTAACATTAACAATTAACATTATTATTTAATCATATTCCTCCTATTAAATATTTATTCTTCTATAAAATTTGTGCTAATGAAACCATAAAGGTACCATGTGCATCCGATGATCTCATGAACGTAACAACTCAACCTAAATACCCCAACTGGTTCCGCTCAACCCCATGAGGGTCACACCTTAACCCAACAAACTACTTATCGACTACTCGCTCCCAAATCGTGAACGTAAGACCTCGACCAAAGGATCTAACTCTCCACTTGTTCACCCTCAACCTAAACAAAGTAACAGGTGATCCAAGGAACTAACACCCAACTCGTTCACCTAAACCCATTCAAACTCACTTGATCGAGCAACTACTTAATATAGAAAATAAGAAAAGGGATTACAGTATAAAACCATCATTTTCCTTTGTTTCGGCTAATGGAACCATGCATCTTCATTGAAACAAGATCCTTTGGTGAACTTACACATGATTAGGGTTTCCTTTTGCTCCTCCGCGTCTTTCTTTTTTGTCTCTCTTTGTTTTTGCATTTATGCACAATTCTTAGTGTCTTGAGTTTTGCATTTCTGCTATCAAGTTATCTCATGTATGTGTGTCTATATCTATATATATATATATATATATATATATAAATATATATATATATATACTGGTTGAATCGGAACCAGTTTTACCAGTTTAATCTGGATCAACTCGTTTTAGCTTACTGCTTCCTACTTGTTTTGGATTCAACCAGGTTTGTTATTATGGCAGTGGTCAGAACGGAGGACGTGGTTTTGGTGGTTGACGAAGTTGCATTAGTCGTCGGGTGGTGGTGAACAGTGGACATGGTGGTGGATGTTGGGAACAAAATGGTTACGGTAGGGTTTAGGTTAAAGTTATTCCCAATGGTGACAGTGGTTAGAGTTTAATTTGTGAAAGTAATCATGTTATTATGGATTTAATTTGGGCAGAGATATTATACTTATGATTTCGGGTGCAAATATATATATATATATGTACACACACCTAGAAACAACAAATATTAAAAAAATAATATTTATTTCATTAAAATGCATACCTAGCGATGAATTTGCGAGGAAAATATTCCATCGCAAACGATTTGATAGCATAAAGGAATTTGTGGCTACAGATTTGCGAGAGAAACATGCCCTCGCCAACTTTATTGTCTTATAAATGTATTTGTAGCGACGGCTTTGCGAGGAAATTATTCCCTCACCAACAATTTGACTACATAAAAGAATTTGTGGCGACGGATTTGCGAGAGAAAGATGTCCTCGCAAACTTTATTTCATTAAAATGCATACCTAGCGACGGATTTGCGAGAAAAAAATATTCCTCACAAACGATTTGATAGCATAAAAGAATTTGTGGCGACGGATTTGCGAGAGAAACATGCCCTTGCAAATTTTTTCGCTTTACAAATGTATTCGTAGCGACAGCTTTGCGAGGAAAATATTCCCTCGCAAACGATTTGATAGCATAAAGGAATTTGTGGCGATGGATTTGCGAGAGAAATATGCCCTCGCAAACTTCATTGTTTTAAAAATGTATTCATAGCGACGGCTTTGCGAGGAAACTATTCCCTCGCCAACAATCTGGAAGATTAAAGGAATTCGTGGCGACCGCTTGCGACGGAAACATGCCCTCGCAAACTACCTAGCGACGGATTTGCGAGGAAAATGTCCCTCGCCAAAATTATTTAAAATAATCTCTCGCTAATTTGTCGCAAATCCGTCAAAAATATTGTTCAAAGGAATTCGTGGCGACCGGCTTGCGACGGAATCATGCCCTCGCAAACTATCTAGCGACGGATTTGCGAGGAAAATGTCCCTCGCTAAATTGCTTAAATAATCTCTCGCTAATTGGTCTCAATTCCGTCGCAAATGTCGTTTAAAGGAATTCGTGAGACCGGCTTGCGACGGAAACATGCCCTCGCAAACTATCTAGCGACGGATTTGCGAGAAAAATGTCCCTCGCCAAAATTGCTTAAAATAATCTCTCGCTAATTTGTCGCAATTCCGTCGCAAATGTTGTTTAAAGGAATTCGTGCGACCGACTTGCGACGGAAACATGCCCTCGCAAACTATCTAGCGACGGATTTGCGAGGAAAATGTCCCTCGCCAAAATTGCTTAAAATAATCTCTCGCTAATTTGTCGCAAAGTCGTCGCAAATCCGTCGCAAAATGATTTCTCATCTATCTTTTTCGAACGTTCATCTCTTTGCGAGGGAATTCGCTTTTGCTCGCTAAACCCTCGCATATCCCTCGCTAATTAGCGACCGATTAGCGACGGAAATTTGCCCTCGCTAAAATCCGTCGCTATTTTGGTTTTTTCTTGTAGTGTTTTGCAAAACCAAGTAAATCAAAAAGTAATTATTATTCGTACCGATCATGGTGGTGAATTCGAAAACCACAAATTTGATAGATTTTGTGCTAAAAATGGTATTGAGCACCAATTCTCCGCACCAAGGACTCCGGAACAAAACGGAGTGGTAGAGCGGAAAAATAGGGTGCTAGAGGAACTTGCTAGAACCATGTTAAATGATTCTCAAGTACCTCAATATTTTTGGGCCGATGCCGTCAATACGGCTTGTTATGTTTTAAATCGTATTTTGATAAGGCCCTCTTTGGATAAAACCCCCTATGAACTTTACAAGGGAAGAAAGCCAAATATATCTCATTTTCATGTCTTCGGATGCCAAGTTTTTGTTTTAAATAATGGAAAAGAACACCTTGGCAAGTTTGATTCCAAATCCGATGCAGGCATATTTTTAGGCTATTCTTCTCATAGTAAAGCTTATAGAATTTTCAATAAAAGAACTTTAACTATTGAGGAATCAATTCATGTGGTTTTTAATGAGTCTTCAAAAGAAGATAGTGTTTTATGTGATGCTAGTGAAGATGACATTGACTTTTCAAAAGAAGAAAAAGAGAGAGAGAAATCAAAAGTTGATGAAGGAGAGGTAAGGGAAGAACTTCCTCCAACTTGAAAATCGGTCAAGGCTCATCCTATAGACAATGTCATAGGAGATATGTCAAAGGGAGTACTTACTCGTAGGTCTATTCAAAACATTTGTCACTGTGTCTCTTTTGTTTCTCAAATTGAACCCGATTCAATTAAAAAGGCCATTGAGGATGATCATTGGGTTCTTGCTATGCAAGAAGAATTAAACCAATTTGAAAGAAATGAAGTTTGGGATCTAGTCCTTAAACCCGATGATCATACCATAATTGGTACTAAATGGATTTATAGAAACAAACTTGATGAATCCGGGTTGATTATAAGAAACAAAGCTAGACTAGTAGCTCAAGGGTACAACCAAGAGGAAGGTATCGATTATGATGAGACCTTTGCTCCGGTTGCACGTCTTGAAGCAATCCGAATTTTACTTGCTTATGCTTCAATCATGAAATTCACTTTATATCAAATGGATGTTAAAAGTGCTTTCTTGAATGGGTTTATAAATGAAGAAGTGTATGTCAAACAACCCCCCGGTTTTGAAAATAGTGAATTTCCAAACCATGTTTATAAATTGAAAAAGGCACTCTATGGATTGAAACAAGCTCCTAGAGCTTGGTATGATCGATTGAGTTCCTTTCTATTAGAAAACAAGTTTCAAAGAGGGAAGGTTGATAATACACTATTTATTTATAAAACCAAGGATGACATTTTGTTAGTACAAATCTATGTTGATGATATCATTTTCGGTGCTACTAACGTGTCTCTTTGTAGAAAGTTTTCAAATTTGATGAAAAAGGAATTTGAAATGTCAATGATGGGAGAACTCAAGTTCTTCCTAGGCTTACAAATAAATCAAGTCAAGGAGGGGATATTTGTGCATCAAGGGAAATATTGCAAAGAGCTCCTTGAGAAATTCGGATTGGACAAGTGCAAGGAAGCCTACACTCCAATGAGCACATCATGCTACCTATACAAGGATGAACAAGGTACACCAGTTGATGTTAGTAAGTATAGGGGTATGATAGGTAGTCTCCTATATCTCACTGCATCTAGACCGGATATTATGTTTAGTGTATGCATGTGTGCTAGATTTCAAGCTAATCCTAAAGAATCTCACATATCCGCAGTTAAACATATATTTAAGTATCTAAAAGGAACAATTAACACTGGTTTATGGTATCCTGCTGATGCCAATCTTAGTTTAGTTGGTTACTCGGATTCCGACTTTGCGGGATGCAAGCTTGATCGCAAAAGCACCAGTGGTACTTGCCATTTCTTGGGAAGTTCATTGGTGTCATGGTTTTCTAAAAAGCAAGCTTGTGTCGCTCTTTCTACCGCCGAAGCGGAATATATCGCAGCCGGTAGTTGTTGTGCTCAACTGTTATGGATGAAACAACAATTATCGGATTTTGGTTTGAAACTTGAAAATATTCCGATTAGATGCGATAACACGAGTGCAATCAATTTGACTAAGAATCCGGTGTATCACTCAAGAACTAAACACATTGAAATAAGACATCACTTTTTAAGAGATCATGTACAAAAGGGTGATTGCACAATTGAATTTGTTAGTACCACAAATCAATTAGCCGACATTTTTACAAAACCTCTACCAAGGGACACCTTTTATCATATTAGGAGAGAACTTGGTATTTTAGATGAAGCTATTATAGGCTAATTGCATTGTGTGTCATTTTTTGAAAAATCACCATATTAGTCTTACTCTAATGTGTTATTGATTCTTAGTTAAATTGTCCTTGATGATATTTGAAATTGTATGTGTTAATTGTGTGTGATTCTGTACTGTATTCCAAGTTGGTAGTGAAGCATTTGTGTTTGATTTGCGTTTGGTCTTTTAAAACTGTGTTTTTACTTTCTGTTCTGTCAAAATACTCGAGTTTTTCCAAAAAAAACTCGAGTATATTAATTCAAAATTAAATCAGTTTTAAATTGAAAAAGTTTTTAATCAGGGTCTGATAAAAATACTCGAGTGTTTTTTTTCAAAACACTCGAGTCTTTCGAAACCTCCAATTTTTGAACTTTCAGACCAAACTCGAGTATTTTCCAAAAACTCGAGTATTTTGCGTTTTCCTGAAATTTGAACTTTCGGACCAAACTCGAGTTTTTCAGTTTTTACTCGAGTTTTCTGGGGAAATCTGGGCTGAGTCACGAACGACTCGAGTATATTCTCAAAAACTCGAGTATTTTTCAAAGAACAACTCGAGTATTGTTGAATATACTCGAGTATTTTGACGAGTTTATATATACTCCAGCCCCCACAAACTCGAGTTTCACGAACCCCTTTCTCTTCTCTCTCGGTTTTCTCATATCTCTCTCCTCAAAACTCCGTTTTTACTCAAATTTTTGCCATATCTTACTAGTTTTACATCCTCTAATCACTTTTCTACCATTATTTCAACGAATTTCAACACTTTTCAACCTCAAATCCGTCACCCCCTTTTCAAACCCTAACTTTCCAAAACTTCAATTTTCATCAATTCCTCTATGGCTTCATCATCTGGTAAAGGAAAGAGAGTTAGGATTGCCGAATCATCTTCTGAGGAGGATATTCCGGAGTACTATCAAGAAGATGAATGCTTGGAACAGTTGGAAGGCTTTGCCACTAGGGAGTTCGGAGTTATCTCTTGGATCAACAGTGCATTCCTTAAAAGTAAGGGTTTCTCATTTGTTACTAACCTTAGGTATCAAAAACTTATTCAATTTCTGGAATTTAATGGCCCTATCTATCAACCTTTTATGCGAACCTTAGGCTACATAATGATGTCATAGAAACCATGGTTGAGGGTGTTAGATTCAAAATTAGCGCTAAGGACCTTTTTGTTGCTTTTGGGACTACACGACACGGGGACAATTCTTTAAAGGCAGATGCGGACGAAATTTTTCAAAGTTGTTTGCGCCCCGGTCGTGTATGGACCAAAGGAATTAAACATTCCTCATATATGACTGTCCACACTAGGGTGTTGCACTATATAGTATGCCATCAGTTAGTGCCTCAAACCTCACCCAATTATGCTAAGCCCACAAACAATGAACTTAGGCTTCTTAGTGTCATCCTGAACAATGAGAAGCTAAATTGGTCTCGCATAATTTTGGACCGAATGCTCCTTGCTGCAAAGTCTAAACACCCGAAAACCTTGCCTTATGCCATGCATGTTTGTTTCCTGTTGAGTTACTTCAAGGTGCCTATCCCACGGAATGAAGAGAAAAAGACTCTTCATGTGAACCAGCACTGCCTCAACAAAGGCACCTTGAGTCATCAAGACATGGCATTTCATGAACCCTCTGCCCAATAGTTGTACCGATCTGATATTGCTGAGATGGAGAGGGTTGCGAATATTGCAGCTCGACAAGGGGTGGATGCCCAACAGATGGAAGAGGAAGCTGCAGCATTTGCGCAGGCTGAAGGAGGGGACCCTATTGAGGATCAGATTAATTTTGATGACTTTACTGGATCTCAATCTGGGTTTGATAACTTGGGCTGGAGAGACAATGTTATCACACGGCTGGACACTTTAGATGGGAGGATGGACTCCCTTGTGCATGCTATGGACGCCCAGCGTGATGATTTTGTTAGCTTAGACACTAGGATGAGTGCAGAGTCTGCCATGTTTTATTCTCATTTGGATCAGCACTCGGCCCAGATTAATGCCCGTCTGGACCAGCAGTCAGGGGAGATGCACCGCCGGTTTGATGAGATGATGGCGGCCTTCTCTCGGTTCTATCCTCCTCCAGATGATCCAGCTCCTTCCATGTTTTGATGCTGCTGCTTATGGATTTTCTATTTTAGTTTTCATTATGTTTTCATCATGTTGATCTTGTTGCATTTTCTGTACTTTGAGAACTTGGTGTTTTGAGACTTTGGGTTTATTATTGCACCTTTGATTTGGACCTTTTATGATGTTTTTATGTTAATGAATTTGGTTTTCATTATGATGTTTGTGCAAAGCTTCAGGGGGAGCTCTTTATGTTTATTATTAAGTCTATTTTTTTGCATAGTTGGTTATGGGGTTTTCCAATTATGCACCTCTCCTCCCTTGATCTTTTTTTTAAATTGTTACATCTTTTTGGCGAATGACAAAAAGGGGGAGAGATATTATACACTTGTCTTGATATTGTTGCACCTAAAATCTCTAATTATGGTATATACTCTGATAATTGTTAAATACTCTGATACCATAGGCTTGGTGCTAAAATTAAATTGTCATAACATCTTGCTCAAGCTGAATTTTTAGATAGGTGAAAAGTATCATATAGTGAGGGGGAGTTGCATCTCCAAGTGGATCAAGCTCAACAAATGGATCAAGTGTTAATTATTTTGTCATCACCAAAAAGGGGGAGATTGTGAATTCAATGCTCCTAATTATGTGGATTATGTTTTGATGATGACAAAATAATTAACAAATCATGCCTTGAAGATATTGCAACATCAACATCAACAAGAAGTCAAGAAAAGAAGACAAGTGCCCAATCATTCTCAATCAAATATTAATTGTAAATTTCTAATTTATGTTGAGAGTGGTTGAGAGTGGGTAGAAATAGTTAGTCTCTTCTAGGAATAAATTTTTATATGATTATTAAGTTGAGATTGACCAAAAATTAATACTTGAGAGGAAAAATAAAATTGAAAAATAATTTTTCCCATATCTGATCAAAATACTCGAGTATTTATCGAAAAACTCGAGTATTTGTGCCAGGTCAGCAAATATGACCGTTAGTCTGGTTCGTGCACCAATTCACTCGTGACCGACCAAAAAGACTCGAGTATTTACCAAAAGACTCGAGTATTTTTGTCTAGTCAGCAAAAATGAACGTTGGAGAGACTCAAAAACAAAATTGAGGGCATTTGAGTCTCATCCAACCTAAGAGAGCATTTCAGAACCTGATTGTAAAATTTCTCTTTGAATTTGTGAAAGAACAAACAAGACAACAAGATCATAGTGTGTTCATGCTTTTATAATTTCCTCTTATCAAGTGTTGATTCCCAAAAGGCTCAACTTCTCACTCATATTGTCATTTTATTCCAAGTTGAGTTTTAGGCCTCAATTCTTACATTGAGCTGTGCTTATTTGTGCTAATCCATTGTGAGATTAGCAATACACATACAAAAAGCTTGATTATTCAAAGTCTTGGATTGTTCCCAAGCAAACCCTAAGTGGCTTAGGGTGTTGGAAGTCTTGAGAGGTTCTCAAGCACAAGACTAGGAGGTTCCTAGCCTGGTGGAGTTTATTGAAGGGAGTTCAAGGAAGCTTTGTGAAGAGTTCTTCAATCACCGGAATCAAATTGGGGTAGAAATCAAGAGTTTGGTACACTCTTGAAGGGTTAGGTTGAGTGAGGCCATTCTCAAGCAATCCTTTGTAATTTCTAACAATTTGATTATTAGTAGAAACTCCTAAGTGATTAGGAGGACTGGATGTAGCTCATTGTTGGAGTGAACCAGGATAAAATTGCTTGAGTGATGGTTTATTGCTTTTAATCTACTTTCTAGCTCAATAGACTTAAGTCATTTCAATCAATTAGGATTTATACAATTAGGTAGCAAGTTCAAGGAATCTTTGTGTTAAAAGTTATTTAGATTGCTTGCTATTTTGTTGGATAAGTTCCTGTTTATTATTAAATTGATTTGAGTTAAATTGCTGAATTTTCGTTTCTGGTTTTTCTGCTATCTGATAGTAAATACTCGAGTATTTAAGAAAAGACTCGAGTTGTTCATCACTGAAAAACTCGAGTATTTCACAAAAGACTCGAGTCTTTTGTGTCTGATTCCAGAAAATTCAGTCTTAGCTCCATTCTTCAATTGTTAGTCCAAATATTTGGTATTAGTGCTTCAAAATACTATTCACCCCCCTCTAGTATTTGCTTAGCCCGCTTGTTGGTTTCCAACACTAGGTTATGAAAATGATTTTCCCCAAATCAATTTGCACAATTAAGATTCAATTCAATCACTTATGAAAAATCAATCTTTACTAGGTTTTCAACCAAGAACAATAATGAAATGACTTGAATGTAAATAGTTAAGGGAATAGAGATACTGCACAGAGATTTATCCTGGTTCACTCTCATCCACTTGAGAGCTACATCCAGTCCCCTCTTCAACCAAGAGAGATTCTTCACTATGAGGAATTAGAGTTCTCAAATTACAAGCAAATGCCTCTCAAGACTCCCTTCTTGATAGCCTCTAAGAGATACCACACTCTTGTCTTGCAACCCTATTGAACCTAATCTAACCTCTTCCCTTGCTTGTTGATATCCCCACAACAAGTCTTCCAAATTGCTTGTCTACCCAACAAGACTTCCAAATGCTTGATGATACCTCACACCAAGACTTCGAATTGCTTGTTAACACAACAAGACTTCCAAAACTTCTTTTGCTTGATGAACAACCACCAAGGCTTCCTTGTGTTTTAGAATGTTTGCCTCCTTGCAATGATTACAACTCAAATTGAAAACAATAACAATCCTATGAATCTCTTACAAGAACTATGAAAATATCAACATGAGAGATTCAAAGATTTTTGATCAAAGAATGTAAAAGTTGAAAGCTTTGATCTATGAAAGTGAGAGAGAATAGTGTGGCTTTGATCTTTGTAAAATTGATATGAAAATGATGTTAGTTCAATCTAATGATTCACAAAGATTAGGAAAAGGTTTATATAGAATACCCAAAAGTTAGGAACATTAAAAACTAATTTTGAGAAGTTAAAAACGTATTTTAAAAACCAGTTTTACAGGTGTTAATCGATTAACGCATGGCTTAATCGATTAACCACTGTAACATGTGTGTTAATCGATTAACCTAACCCATTAATCGATTAGCCACTGCTAAATTCAATTAAAAACTTGTTTTCTCAAAACTAAACCTTTCCTTTCAAACCTTTAAGCCACCTATTGATTTTAGCTTAAGTGAATACTCAAAATATAATATAATCATGCACTTGATAGAGATTCACTACCCTCTAATGAATCTACCCAAACTCATTAAAATAAAAGACTCAAACTAAAGATATTACAATTATACACAAATTGAATCTTCATGAGCTTGCTCTCTCTTCATCATTTGTTGTTTGTTGTTGTTTGACGAACTTCTCCATACTTGAGCTTGATTACAAACACTTGTAGCTTGTTCAAAACCTTTGTCATTATCAAAACATTCTCACAGGATCTAACAGTCCCGACTCGGATACTCAGCGCGGCCGGTCCCCTTTGCGATCTCCGCGAGCACGATCGCCCCGACGTCGGCCTCCGTCCCATCGTCGTCCCTCCAATCCTCCTCGTGGCGATAGAAGAAAACCTCCGGGGTGGGCCGCCTCGAACAAACCGCCACATTAGCACTATCTATGGAGGATTTGCTAGAGAAGGCACTTCATCCTCGGCTCGTAGAAGATACGTCCGAGAGGTAATGAACGTGTCCACTAGGGAAGATATAAGACGGGTGGCAACTAATGACAAGGTCCAACCCATCACTTTCGATAACAGAGATTATGCAAACCTTGTCAGGGAACACGATGACCCGCTCGTTGTATCAGGCATTCTAGATGACGCTACAGTCGACCGACTCTTCGTCGACCAGGGCAGTTCCACCGATGTTATGTTCTATGACTTCTTCCGAAAGCTAAATCTGTCCGAGAAAGACATGACACCATATGAGGGTGAACTAATCGGCTTCATTGGAGAGAGGATCACTCCCATTGGATACGTCACCCT
The DNA here is from genome assembly GCA_037953625.1 of Crotalaria pallida. Lineage (NCBI taxonomy): Eukaryota > Viridiplantae > Streptophyta > Magnoliopsida > Fabales > Fabaceae > Crotalaria > Crotalaria pallida. The sequence continues at coordinate 127,261,837 of CM075649.1, forward strand.
AAGGCTGACCCTGGGAGAATACCCCCTGAGCCATACAGTCCCCGTAAACTGGTTGGTCGTAGAGTGTCTCTCGGCCTTCAATGCCATTATCGGTCGCCCGACCCTCAATAGGCTGGAAGCAGTTGTCTCCACTCCCCATTTAGCAATGAAGTTTCTCTCTTCTGACTACCGTGTCTGCACTGTTCGTGGAAACCAATTAACTGCACGGACCTGCTACAATGAGAGCTTAAAAATTAATCAAGTACCCAAAACTAGCACGGTACCCCACCGCAAAAACTCTAAGGGTGTTTTCATGACAGAGTTGGATGTCCGGGCGGATACAGATGAGACCCGACCACAGGCAAACGGAGAAACGTTACCTTTTCAGATTGGAGACCTGCCTCATCAAACATTACAGATCGGAGCCAGTCTGGACAAAAATCAACAGGCGGAATTGACAACTTTTCTCTTAAGAAACCGGGACCTTCTCGCTTGGACCTCCGCCGATATGCCTGGGATTGACCCGGCTTTCATATGTCATCGGCTGACCGTCCGACCGGACGCACGCCCGATCGGGCAGAAAAAGCGAAAAATGGCGGGAGAAAGAAGATCTGTAATTGAAGAAAACACCAAAGAGCTACTTCGGGTCGGGTTCATCCGAGAGATCACTTACACAACATGGCTTTCTAACGTGGTCCTTGTGAAGAAAGCATCCGGCAAGTGGAGGATGTGCATCGACTATACGGACTTGAACAAGGTTTGTCCCAAAGATCCGTACCCTATTCCAAACATAGATCATTTGGTAGACAGCTCATCCGGTTATCAATTTTTATCCTTCATGGATGCTTACTCCAGATATAACCAAATACCGATGTATGGTCCGGACCAAAGCAAGACCGCATTTATCACCGATGAGGCGACCTTCTGCTACACGGTCATGCCTTTCGATCTAAAGAATGCAGGGCAACGTACCAACGAATGATGAACAAAGTCTTCGCAGGGCAGATCGGTAAGGTGATGGAGGTGTATATGGATGATATGATAGCTAAGAGCTCGGATGGCCAAAGTCATGTTGATAGTTTGGCTCAGATCTTCGCCCAACTTCGCAAATCCGGTCTCCGTTTGAACCCGGAAAAATGTTCTTTCGGAGTTGAGGCAGGCAAATTTTTGGGCTTCATCTTGACCAACCGGGGAATCGAGGCGAACCCCTCGAAGTGTCAGGCCATCATGAATATGAGGAGTCCTAAATCGGTCAAGGAGGTCCAACAGCTGAACGACCGACTCGCCGCCCTCTCACGGTTTATACCCGGCTCAGCACAAAAATCCCTCCCGTTGTTTCAACTCCTCCGCAAAGGTCGGAATTTCAATTGGACCGACCAATGTGAAGATGCATTCAACTCCTTCAAAGTTTTACTCTCTTCTCTACCCATTCTCACTAAGCCCAATCCTGGGGAGCCCCTGTATGTATACTTGCTGTGGCAGAAGAAGCAGTCAGCACGGCACTTATTAGAGAAACAGAGGACGGGCAACGCGTGGTCTACTTCACTAGCAAGGCCCTCCAAGGTCCAGAACTTCGTTACCAAAAATTTGAAAAAGTGGCCTACGCCTGAAGATTGCGTCAATATTTTCAGAGTCATCCAATAGTTGTCTGCACCAATGTCCCCATACGCCAAGTCTTACACAAGCCCGAACTGGCCGGTCGTATGATCTCATGGTCGATTGAACTGTCTCAATACGGGATCCCATACGAACCTTGGCCGGCCATCAAAGCACAGGTCCTAGCAGACTTCTTAGCAGAATTGACACCACCATCCGACACCAACCCGGACGAGTGGACCGTGTATGTGGACGACTCGTCGCACAACAGAGGCAGCGGCGCCAGTATCTTGTTGGAGAATAAAAAGGGCCTCTTGGTAGAACATTCATTGAGTTTCGATTTTCAAACCGCCAACAACCAAGCGGAGTATGAGGCGTGCATCACCGGCTTGCAACTAGCCCGAGAATTGGGGGCGGAAAGAGTCCGCCTGTGCAATGACTCCCAGCTAGCAGTTTCACAAATCAAAGGGACCTACCAAGTGAAAGACCCCCTGCTATCAAAGTACCTGGACCAGGTGCGAGAACTACTTAACTTCTTTGAGGATGCCTCAGTAGAACACGTTCCCCGAGAGCTGAACGCCCGGGCGAACATTCTTTCCAAACTGGCAAGTACTAAGAATAGCGGAAATAATAGGTCGATCATTCAGAGCACCATCCCCCGCCCTAGCATTGTCCTAACATCTTTGTACAAGAACCACCCTCGACCTGGGCAGAAGCAGTGTTCATGTATCTCCAAACCGGCACGCTCCCAGATGATGAAAAAGAAGCGCCAAAACTAAAAAGATAGGCCGCATGGTACACCGTTATAGAAGGACAGTTGTACAAAAGAGGCTTCTCTTCCCCGCTACTCAAGTGAATTGATAGTAGTAAAGCAGACTATGTTTTAGCTGAGATACATGAGGGAATATGCAGCCACCACTTGGGTAGCTCAGCCCTTGCCCGAAAGGTCCTCCAGGCCGGTTACTATTGGCCTACCCTTGAGAAGGACGCTCTGCAGTATGTCCAAACGTGCAAAAAGTGTCAAATGAATGCTGACTACATCCAGGCTCCGGCAGCCGAGCTCGCATACACAATCTCCCCCTGGCCGTTTGCTCGATGGGGACTGGACATCCTTGGACCGTTTCCACAAGCGGTCAGGCAGATGAAGTACCTCATTGTTGGTATTGATTACTTTACAAAATGGATTGAGGCAAAGGCAGTAGCAAAAATAACCTCCCATCGAGTGAGCAAGTTTGTTTTCAGAAGTATTATCACTCGGTTCGGTATCCCTGAGTCCGTGGTCACTGATAATGGCACCCAATTCACGGACAAGAAGTTTAGACAATTGATGGCCGACCTCCACGTCAAACAACACTTCTCTTCCGTCGAACACCCCCAGACGAACGGTCAAGCCAAAGCCGCAAACAAGGTCATTCTCAGAGGTCTTAAGCGAAGGTTGGACGAATGCAAAACAGAATGGCCGGAATAGCTGCACCATGTTCTATGGGGATATAGAACCACTCCTTATTCTGCCAATGGTGAATCCCCATTCAACCTTGCTTACGGAACAGAGGCCATGATCCCCGTGGAGATTGGAGAGCCAACCTGGAGAAGATCAAACTTCGACTCGGACACCAACCCGGAACGACTCAGCCACAACCTGGATCTAATTGAAGAAAAACGAGATCGTGCCCGCATCAGAGAAGAAGCGATCAAAAGAACCACTATCGCACTATACAACGCGTCTGTCATTCCAAGATCTTTTGAAGTGGGGAACTTGGTGCTTCGCAGGGCTAATATTGGCCGAAGCACGGGAAAACTATCACCCAATTGGGAAGGACCGTATAAGGTGACCGGCCTAGCCGGCCGGGGAGCTTACTTCCTGGAGACAATGGACGGTCGGCCCATACCAAGGCATTGGAATGCTACCAACTTGAGAAGATTCTACCCATGAATGCAAGTTTAGTTTAACTCCTTTTTACAACTTTCAATAAGTTAAGGGTAGGACCGGTCCCGTACTCATTCGGTCGACCGTCCCCCAAGAACACTGTAATTTGCCATCCTCGAAAAGTTAGGTCCTTTCTTGACCGGCTATGTCGAAGGGTCGCCCTCTTTAAGTTATCAATGAAATTTGCAAATTTCCTTTTATAAAGTCTTTATTCTATCATCTGACACAAAAATTGACACTTACACAGAACGACACATTTATAAACTTAGAATTTTTTGCTTTAAATGCATCGCCTGATCCGATACGGTCCAATTACACCCAGTCCACAAAAATAAAAGAAAAAAAAACCTCGGTCGGCCATCTTCAAAAAAAAAACCAAACTCGGTCGCCATTCCCCCAAAAAAAACAACAACAACTCGGCCGGCCATCCAAAAAATAAAAAAAGAAACAGCTCGGTCGACCAACCCCCCAAAAAAAAAGGGAAGGGGAATCAGCCATCCCTAAAAAAAAAAAATTAGAAGGCCTCCTTGTTGTGGACTAGTACCTATGCAGGTACTTTCTCAAAGTATCCATGCAGGTCGGTACCATACAAGAGTTCAATCTTCAACAAGTTCCCACGCTGACCGGTATGTAGGAAGTTGGAATCATGAGTCCCCACGCGGACCGGTATCAGCTCAATTTAACTTCACATTAGAAAACCCACCTGCTCACGCGGGTCGGAACATATTCAATATTTAAGGAAAGTTGCTACGTACGGAAAATTTACCCACATGGATTGGCACATCGTTGATCAAATACAATTTTATTCAAAGTCCATACATAGAGATTGCTACACGTTACACATTAAAAACTGTCCCGAATTCCAACCCGGATCGGTTCTCGACACAAACAGGCAAATCATCGGCCATTACATAAAAATACCAAATTAAAGTACTTGAAGTACATAAATCACACGGTGCAAATTTAAAATAAATATAAAACAAAAGAAAATCACGGCAGAACATCAGCTTAAAATTGAACCGGGCGTGCCTCCCCATCCACATACTCCATCAGAACTCCATTCTCCAACCACCTCAAATAGCTCATCCCTGCTTGGTTCAACTCGTAATTCAGGTGAAAATACTCCACCTGATTTAGAGCGTTATCCCAAGTCTGAGCACTTGCCTTCACCAACATTCCCTGAGCTTCCTTCAGCTGCCGTTCCCCAGAAATTTTTAGCTCCTCGAAACAGGCCCGAGCTTCTTCCTCAGCTTGAACAGGACGCTCCTCCGAAGACTTAATCTCTGACTCCAGCTTAACCATAGCATCACTCAGCTTCTCCTCCGCCTTACTCGCCCGGGCTAACAGCGCCTTCTTCTCCTTGCTCCATGCATCCCGGTCCTGTAGTCGACCCTTCTCCGAGGCCATATACTTATTGTGAGAAGAGTCCCTTTCGGCTTGGAGATGAGTAGCGTCCTCTTGCGCTTGTCGCATTCGGCCGTCATCCGCATCAAGCTCAATGGACCGAGCTACGGTACCTATTGCAGCAGCCCATTGTTTCACCTGCTTAGCCCGGTTCTTCAGGCTCACTTGCCTCAACTTCTCTGTGTACATATCATTCGGAGTAAATAGCCGATCCATTGAAGCTGGCACGGTCTGTTGGAAACCAACAAGCGGGCTTAGCAATTACTAGAGGGGGGTGAATAGCAATCTGAATGCAACAGTGACTAATTTTCGAATGTAATTAGAGTATAATTGATTTTGTGCAAGTTTTTCTGAAACAGAGCAAAAACACTCGAGTCTTTTTCAGACTACTCGAGTAAAATAGCAAGAACACTCGAGTATTCTGAAGAACACTCGAGTAAATCGTGTAGAGTGCAGAAAACAGTTTCTGAGAAATTTGCACTTTAAATCAATACGAATAAAACTAGTCCAGAGCAAATTAATAGATGAGTAGTAAGCAATTAAATAAAGCTATAACAACTTAAAAACAACCTAATTGCTGCGGAATTACTACTCTAATTAAAAAGCCCCTTTTGAGAAACTTAGGTTTGGTTTTTACTTGAAAGTAAATAAAGCAATAAAAAGAGGACACCACCAATTTTATACTGGTTCACTCTCTATCAAGAGAGCTAATCCAGTCCCCCTAAGAACCTTAGGAGTGTCTACTAAAATCAAATTGTTAGAAATATTACAAGGGATATTGAGATGCCTCACTCAACCTAACCCTTCCAAGAGTGTACCAAACTCTTGAATTTCTACCCCAATTTGATGTTGGTGATGAAGACTCCTTCTTAAGCTCCTTGAAACCTTCAAGAGATCCACCAAGCTAAGAACCTCTTAGACTTTGCTTGAGAACCTCTCAAGACTTGGATGAACCTAAGACCCACTTAGGTACACTTGGTTACCAACCAAGATTTTGGAACAAGATATGTAAGTGTATGTGGAGAAATACAACAAATGATTTCTACAACAATTAAGCACAATCTCTAACTCTTTGGACAAAATAATAACAATGAATGAATAGTTGAGTTAGAGAATTTTCACTTGAGAGAGAGAATGAGCAAAGAGAATATTAAGCTTGTGTCTTGTATGTTCTTCTTGTTTCTTGTTGTTGGTGGTACAAAGGCAATCCGATGGGATATATGGAAGAGTAAATGAGAGAGTGAAACAAAGTTGAAAGTTCCATTTTTGCCCTCTTCCAACGGTTAAAAAATTTGCTGTCAGGACCAAAATACTCGAGTATTTTTGACATTACTCGAGTCTTTTGCCCATCTTTCAATAGAAATGCCCATGTACTAAACTAACGGTCATATCTCTGATTTGAGGCAAAATACTCGAGTCTTTTGGAAATTACCCGAGTCTTTTGACACATAGATACTCGAGTCTTTTTCAGACTACTCGAGTCTTTTGCCCAGAGATGATAAAAATTAAGTTTTTCTAAAATTAATTTCAATTCTCTTCTCAAGGGATAATTTTATGTAATCCCAACCTTTTTCATGCATTAAAACTATTTATCCTAGGATGAGATTACTTCCTAAGCTACCCACTCTCAATTAAAGAAATAAAATTACAATTAAAATAAAAGAGAGAAAGACTAGCTAATGGTGCACTTGATCTTCTTTAGTTGATGAGCTTGTATTCTTCCTTTAAATCATTGATCTAATTATATTGTCATCATCAAAACTAAAACCACCTCATTGGAGACTCGATTCTACACGGTCACCCCCTGGGACATATGATAAAAAATGGACTCAGCGGATGGGGGCCGCGCCAGAATTGACACAACCTCGTCATCAACCACCCCGCTCGACCCACCCACGGCTGGAGATCGTCGTGTCCTCTTCGGTGTGGACCGCACCCGTTCGTCACTACCGCCGGGAACGTCAACGGGAGCATCAAAATCAGGAGTTGGGAGGCATTCTGAGTGCTCAACCACCTCTTCCTCACCCTCCAAGTTCATCCTACATCTTGCACGTCTGCCCCAACAACAACAGGGACCGGCTGAGCCTCAAGAACAGCGGCATGGGCACGGGCAAGAACGGCCATAAATTGACGATCCATTAAGAGATCTGCAAAATAGGAAAGAAGACGACGTCAATATACTTGGAAAAAATAAATTAGTTGAAACAATAACATAAGAATAACTCCATACCAAGTTTCTCCCTAATCTTTGCATCAGAGGTACATAAAAAATCAGAACTCAATAAACCTCTCGCGCACCAACACTCAATCTCAGCTAAGGATATCAGCTCGGCCTAGTTTAAAGAAGCCCGGACCACTTTAAAACTCTTAGGAGACCCAACCCGAGAATAATGGGTAGAATTCCAGTACATTGGGAACAAAGGACCCCCCTGAGGATTGCACCAATCTTCAAATCTATTTACAATCTCTACCCGAAAAAACTTGCCTTTATATCTTTTGCAGGAGTCTTTAACACTCTCGAAAAGGAGCCGACCCGCGTGTGACTGAAAGCTGACCCAACCATACTGACCCAATGCCTTCTCATCCTTATTTCTTGGATGTTTCACCATATACAAATAAAAAAATAAATTCACAGTACACGTCAAGCCACGAACGTGCAAAGGTTCTCAAATGCGGTAACAAAACCCCACGCATTCGGATGAAGTTGGGACAGGGCAATGTCCAGATACTATAGAACGGCCACCTGGAAAGGACTAAAAGGCAATTGAACCCCAATTTTATTGAAAAAGGTCTCATACATATAGAATGACCGACCCCCGTCAATGATGGCCCGGTCACAACACACCCCCTCATCATCGGTAGGGGCGTGAAGAATGCAGTTCGCCTCTTCCTCATTGGTCCGCGTAATGGGCATACCCCGTGTGCCCACTTCCACGAACACTGTTACCCTGCCTAAAACCTCCCTATCAAACCACTGGTACAACACATCATCTGGTGGTTGAGGTAGTAAGTGGGCTCGGGCGACAAATGTCCGTGCCATTTGAGGAACCTGCACTAGAGAATTTTCAGAAGTTCCTTCAGATTCGGATCCGACCCCACCAGAATAAGAAAAATGGTCAAAAAAAATGATCATGACCCGAAAAGTAAGGGTCGACCGGGTCTAAGCCCACACGGTACGACCGTCCTAACGCCGGGACAAACGCACGCGCGACCTCATCCACACCAGACTCGAAAACCCCCGTGCGGTGGTCACGCCTTTGTCGACCGACCACCGGACGAGGAGGAGATGGAGGCCGCACATCCAAAATCTCCAAAGAACTGTTAGAAGATCCCCCCTCTACAGAATCAAACCGAACCATTTCAACAAAATTAAAAAATAAAAAGACTCGAATAAAAAGAAACGAGGAGAATACATGTAGAAAAATCCCAATGCTAAAACAAGACCAAAAGAGCGTGGACGCGGACACCAAAGAGCGTGGACGCGGACACCAAAAGCATGCGGACGTGGACACCAAAGAGCGTGGACGCGGACACCAAGAGCACGCGGACGCGGACACCAAGAGAACGTGGGCGCGGACACTCGAGGACGCGGACACCAGAACACGCGGACGCGGACACTAGAGCAAAAATGAGTAAGAGGAGAGGAAATTTGTGAAGATCCTATCTTCCCCCTCCCCTTCCTTTTATAGCCTCCGGCTCAAAGCATTTATTACCACCGGTAATAAACACTCCTCGGGCCGCGCATAACCACGCTATTGAGGCTGCAAATTCCAAGACAACAAACATGCGGAATGAGGACGACCCGAAACACGGTTTTGACTTGACACGGACCGAAGCGTTGACTCGGAACTCTAAGCTCGGATGGCAACGAAGCTTTAACCACATCGATAAGACCGACAACCCGTTTCGCCACACGAACGGCTTACCTGTATGGGGGCAACTCTTATGAAGGAACGCAAGTCCCATGGCTCAGGCACACGTGGCACTCTCCCCATAGTCCGACCGGGCCGGACCAATACTCCCCCGAGGTCTTGTCGGACCAGATCGACGATTTCCCAACAGGACACCACCGGGTCGGATTGGACCAACGAGGTGTTATCCTCCCGGGTCCGACCGGGCAGGCCCTGGTACCTCCCCCACCAGGTGCCGACCCGCGAGCAAGGAGAAGATCTCCATAGCCCGGTCAGCACCGTACTCTTTCCCCACACGGCACGGACTCCTCTACCTGTTCGGACCTACCCGCGTAGAGTGTAGGTTGTCATATCAACTTTCATATCCGCCGCAACTATTGAGATCCCCCAAATCCCGCTGACGCTGTCGCGACTATCATGACCTAGGTCTATGGTACCTACGCGGCTACCCTTCAGCCCAAGCCCAACAAACTCCTATATAAAGCCTGCTGCACACAGAAGGAACGATACGAAATACGACCCCTCTACCTTGCTCCTCCTTCCGGACCGACCCAGCTCACTCCTTACCCGTTTCACTCTCCCTTTCTCTCTCTTTCTCTCATTCCCTTATATTTATGTCTCTATACTTAACTTTATATATCTGACTTGAGCGTCGAAGTCCGCGCAGGTCCCCCGCCTGGGGTCAAGTCAAGGCCGGACCAACTCAGCCGGTTTGCTTCAGCTCACCCGGACCGGACATTCCTTCCCAGTCAAGGCATCCACGTCAGCAAGTCAACCAACCCTACCTCAAAGACATAACACATCTTTTTCACTAAACTTCTTCTCTCTCCTCACTTTAGCCAGCCGCCGCTCAAACCCCTCTGCTGCCGCTCAGCCCCTCACAAGCACCGTAATTTTCTGGAGATCCTTTGAGCAATGTTGAATTATGAGTTTTTTTGATCTTTCATGATTTTTCGATTGAAATTATGGGCAGTGTGGCTTAAATAACCAACAACAAAAGTATATTCCAAAAGGTACTGATGACTAGCTATATTCCAAAAATATAAACAATGCTTTTAACAAAAAAATGTATAAATGAGTCTAATCAGGTATATAAACAATTTAAAATTAATCTTATCGATTTCTATCATAGTATGACAGGTCGCGGTTAATGGCGCCTGTGAGGGGATGGATGGGGGTGGCTGAGCGGCAGTGAGAGTGATAGGCACTGGGCTGAGGATGGGTTTAGAGAAATGGGTTCAGGGAAATGAGGGATGAGAGAGGAGAGGTTGCTAAGGGTTTCGGGGTGGGTTTTTTTTTATTTTTTTTATTTTTTTTTAATTTAGAATTAAAAATTATTAAAATATTCATGTCTTTAAAATTAAATTTTTCTCAAAGTATGAGGACTTTTTTGCTTACTAAAAACTGGTACACTATACTAAAATGTTCTAATTAAAAAAACATTTCAAATAAGTTAGCAAATCCTTATAAATATTAGGCAAAACTCATGTTTTGATTCTCTAGCTTATTTTTGTTTTACAGTTTTGTTTTATCCTTTAACTCTCTTTTTTTCATTTTCATCTTAAAAGTTTTTTTCTTTCATAACTCTCTCAATGCTTAACCAAAGATTATTAAGTTCATAATGAAAAGGTCAACAAAATGCATTCATAACTTCTTAAAAAATTTTACCATAAAAAAATGGATTTTTAGACCCATTTGAAATAAACAACTACTTTTAGGATAAAATAAAAAAGAAGTTAAAAAATAACCGAAAAACGAAAATAATTTAAAGGCCAAAATATGAGTTTTGCCTGATTATTAAATTATAGAACAAAAATATAGTATTTATAAACAAGGGTTATGCTTATCGAGTATGTATTGAAAAAAAAAAAGTTCACTATCTTTGGAAGTAATAAATGTAATAGTTTCAAATGTAAAATAATTATTTTAATCCCCTTAATCAATGTCTTTATGCCCTTATGAATGATAAATTGATGGTGTAAAAAAATTTATACCGTTAGTGTACATTCATTAATCTCATTTGCTTATTGATATTTCTTTGATATTCTTATGACACTTTTTATATACTCCCTCCGTCCCTAATTATAAGACCTCTTTGAAAGATTTCACGTCCATTAAGAAAGTTAATTAATTTAGTTATTTGAAATATGAACTTTTGAGGTGTATTTTCAAAATTACCAATATTAATATTATTGGGAATCTAAAAAGTGTTAAATAAATAGGGGTGTTTGTGAAAAAGTAATTAATGATCATTGAAAATTGGTAGGAGATCTTATAAATGGGGACAGAATAAAAGTGTCAAAATGGTCTTATAATTAGGGACGAGGAAGTATTTGATATTATGTGTGTATTAACTAATTCCAAAATGCCTTTAATTTTTTTTCATGCTTATTCCTATTGTCTTACCATGCATTTAATGGTGAAAATGAATTGTTAAGGGTACTTCTATTGTGCATTATCTAAAACGATGGAGAGGGAGTAACGTAAAGATACACATTTAATAAATGGACACTAAAAACAGTTGAAGAGGAATGTAAATTCCACACCAAGGACAAAACAAATTTAAGACACTTGGAAGTTAGCTTTCTTTACAGCAAAGCAATCTGTCTATTATTTTCTTCGTGTGTCTGAGGAAAGTAGCAAATTTATGAATGGCTTCTTCCATAGGCAGCACAAATGATCCTGAACAAAACAAAAGCTACTGGAGATGGAGCAAGCAAGATTTCTTACCTGAGCAGTCCTTCCAAAGCTGGAGCAACTACGCTTCAGCTCTTTCACAAACATGGTTTCGGTTCAAGGACCGTCTGCTGAGCAGATCAGATGATGCCACTGAGACTGTGGAGCTCAGGAAACAAAGTGAGAATGACATGAAACGATGCCTCAACTGGTGGGACCTTATTTGGTTTGGGTTTGGTGCTGTGGTTGGAGCTGGAATCTTTGTGGTTGCTGGTCAGCAAGCTCATGAAAACGCTGGACCTGCTATTGTCTTGTCTTTTGTTGCTTCTGGACTTTCAGCAATGCTTAGTGTCTTCTGTTACACTGAATTTGCTGTGGAAATTCCAGTTGCAGGTCACTCTTAATTCATCCTAAGCTGGGCGATTATTACTATAGTTAAGAGCCTAGTTAGTGTCAAATTAGAAGCTTAGAAGTTTAATTAAGTTATGCAAGCTGTTACCATAAAATAAGTTAGAGTGTGGTTATGTTGGAAAATAGAGTAAAAATTAAACTTAATTCATTTATCATATTCTTCTCATATTCATGAATTTTTAGTTTTATAGCATTCTTCCTGTGTATGTATGTCTAATTGTAGTTTCAAAACATATATGTTCGTTGCTTATAACAACAAAAATAAAAATTTAACATTAGGGTGCCTAGTACATCTATTATAATCAAATCAAGTAAGTTTAATAAAGAATTAGTGTTTTCTTTTAGGTGGCTCTCTTATGTATATGGGGAAGTTATGGCTGCCCCAAACTTTTTAAAAGTCAGTTTTTTTTAAATAGCAGTATAATTTTTCTTTAGAGTTTTAAAGTTTTTTTTACATGTAATGAATGTTTCTTTAAAAACATAAATTCTTTGTTTTGTCCTCCCCAAGGCAAATGTTCTGATGGAGTTCCTTAGAAGTTAGTTAGATTACTTTACTGAATGAGCAAATCTGGTTTCTAGATGATGGTTCCTTCTTTTGTTTTATTTAAACTACAGCATTGGGGTGTATTATAATTTATAATTACTAATTCCTCTGCCATGCTTTTCAACACAGGTGGCTCATTTGCATATCTAAGAATTGAATTAGGAGATTTTGCTGCTTTTATTACAGCAGGGAACATACTTCTTGAAAGCATTGTTGGATCAGCAGCAGTAGCCAGAGCATGGACTTCTTACTTCACAAACCTTTTGAACCGTCCCAAGAATTCGCTGCGGATCAAGACCAATCTAAAAGACGGATACAACTTGCTAGACCCTATAGCTGTTGCGGTGTTGGCAATTGCAGCAACATTAGCAATGATCAGCACAAGGAAAACTTCACTCCTCAATTGGATAGCATCAGCAATCAACACCGCTGTAATCTTGTTTGTGATCTTTGCAGGCTTTGCTCATGCAGATACATCGAATTTGACACCATTTCTACCATATGGTGCTGAAGGGGTATTTAAGGCCGCTGCGATCGTCTATTTTGCATATGGTGGATTTGACAGTATCGCGACCATGGCCGAAGAAACAAAAAATCCATCAAGGGACATACCGATAGGCTTGGTTGGGTCTATGTCCATAATCACGGTGATATACTGCTTAATGGCGCTCGCTCTTAGTATGATGCAGAAATACCAAGACATAGACACAGATGCAGCATTCTCTGTTGCATTTCAGAGTGTAGGAATGAAGTGGGCAAAGTATGTTGTAGCTTTTGGTGCACTAAAGGGAATTACCACAGTACTTCTAATGGGTGCATTGGGGCAAGCGCGTTACACTACTCACATCGCGCGTTCGCACATGATCCCTCCATGGTTTGCACTTGTACACCCAAAGACAGGAACCCCTATAAATGCTACACTCTTGGTCACAATCCCAGGTGCATGCATGGCTTTTTTCTCAGGCTTGGATGTGTTGTCTAGCTTGTTATCTGTAAGCACACTCTTTATCTTCGCTATGGTGGCCGTCGCGCTTTTGGTAAGGAGATACTATGTTCGCGGAGTCACGCCAAGAGAGAGCCTATTAAAGTTGGTTATATTCTTGATACTCATTATTGCTTCCTCAATGGGGATTTCAGCTTATTGGGGGATGAGACCTAATGGTTGGATTGGATATGTTGTGACAGTGCCTATTTGGTTCTTGGCAACTCTAGGGATGTCACTAATTTTGACTCAGCAAAGGGTACCTAGAGTTTGGGGCGTTCCACTTGTGCCATGGTTGCCATCTTTGTCAATTGCTGTCAATGTTTTTCTCATGGGATCTTTGGAATCTTCTGCCTTCATAAGATTTGGAATCTGCACTGGGGTAATGCTCATCTACTATTTTTTCTTTGGCCTCCATGCTACTTATGATATGGCTCATAAACAAGAAAAGCAGCAACCCACCGAAATTAAGCAGACAGACCCCTGAGAATGCAAATCCTTCTTGTTGGACAACACGTCTGAGTATTTAGCTAAGCATGGAAGACAGACTACTTAGCTTTTGGGTCAAGTTGTTTCAAATCTAGATATATAAGTTCACACTTTTGGTATGTGTTGTGTTTAAGGATGGTAAGTTATACTCACTCTTGTACTATGTATGGGCGCCTTCCAGAAGAAATCTTTGGTCCTATATATAGGGCACTTTATATTTCATATGCATCATTAATTGTTTTTTCTTTTTTTTTTTCCTTATTAAATGCTTTGACTAACTATGTTTTTTTGTTATTCATGAATGAATGGGAACTTTCCAAGTAAAGTGGAGGGGGTAAAATTATAATGTTACAATATATTCTCATAAAATTCACAAAACTAACAATTTTCCTTGATCCGAAGAATATGGTTAAATATGCCTTATATATAGGATAAGAGGGAATAGCATGGTGCCAAAGTCAAAGCCTTACTGTGAGGACATCATATTATTTCATTGGATTTTGGGTGTATAAGTTGAATGGTAAAGATTTGGTACTCATTTTTCTTCAACCGGTGAAACTGCTTTTTATTAACCGGTTGCAATTATTTTTTTTTGTCCTCCCCGTTCTATACACCTTATGGGTTCTGGTGGGTCCTTTTAATCGTTGTTAGAAAATTCTCGTGTGGGTCCTTATAAGCTTGTGTTTGCCCAAATTCTTTTTATTGCTTGAATTACATATTTTTTTAATCAAGTTCTGTGCTCCTCTCTCAACCAATTCTATTTATCATTTTTAATTCTTTTTTTTACAACATATGTTCCTAATCAACTTTGCAAACTTTTTTTTTGGATGAAGAATGAAAGAAAAGGTAAAAATGAGCATACATATGTGATTCTCCACATATTCTTCTTCCCTTATATAACAAATTTGTTCAAATTACATAAGTGTAGTGAGAATAGTGAGAAGCAAAAAAAATGTTATATGAGTAAATTTATCTACTGAAATATTTCAATACAATATGTAAATATTAGCTTAAATTCTATTTTGATTATTATCCTTTCAACCAAAAAAAAATCACTAATATAGTCCGTTAATGATTAGAAGTTTGTCACGGTTACTCTTTTCATTAAATTTTATTTAAAATTATTAGATTATCACAATCTATAATCGGAATATATTAAAGATCGATTTCTTTTCAATGTTTTAGAAGTAAATAAATCCTTATATTTAAGCTCAAATAATGCATTTTGTCATGAGCTAAAAATTCACATTGAAATAAATTAAAAAGTATATATTTTTATAGATAGTTACACAACATGTGGTATCCATCTTATTTCTCCAAATTTCTTCACTCTTATTCATTGGACAATGCAATATTATTATCAGAGGCCAAACAAACAAACTTCATTTATTCAAAAAATGTGAAGATAATAATGTAATGACTTACTATCATGTCTTCACATTTACAAACACAAACCTGAAAATAAAAAACAAAATACAAAGAAATTGAATCAGAACAGAGCCCAAAATGCTGCAAGCAATCATTTTATTTATTATTCAAGGAAGTAATGGGCTATTTCAAAAGCCATTCTGGAGAATGTTTTCTCCAAATGGAATTGGCTCATCAACCCCATTTCCTCCGAGACCCATCACAGTCATATCCTCTTCATTATTGGCCAAAGTGCCTACTTGTGCTGCTGATGGTGCTGCCATTTGGACCTAGTTCTGAGTCACCACCTCACCCTGTTGCATTTGCAGGGTTTCCATCCTTCGACTAATTTCCTTAATGTTTTGTTCGATCACCCATGCAAGATCGTTCAAATCAGGAACCGTCAAATTAGCATGGGTAACCTGATCTACACTGAGGCAATTAAACATGAGCTGAGTCATCTCTTTCTCTCTATTATCATTCCTCAACTTATGGATATGTTCTTCTATCTTCACAATCCTTTGTTTCCAGAAAGACTCCTGGTTCACCATCTTCTTGTTTTGCTCCATTTCAGGCATGTTCCTGAACTTGGTGAGCACCCTTTGGACCCCCAATGCAGATAGCCAAACCTGCGGTTCATTCTCATATGGGCTAAAAATTATAGCACATGCTTCGATTCATGTAATGACCTACTATCATGTCTTCACATTTACAAACACAAACTGAAAATAAAAAACAAAATACAAAGAAATTGAATCAGAACAGAGCCCAAAATGCTGCAAGCAAGCATTTGATTTATTATTCAAGGAAGTAATGGGCTATTTCAAAAGCCATTCTGGAGAATGTTTTCTCCAAATGGAATTGGCTCATCAACCCCATTTCCTCCAAGACCCATCAGAGTCATATCCTCTTCATTATTGGCCAAAGTGCCTGCTTGTGCTGCTGATGGTGCTGCCATTTGGACCTAGTTCTAAGTCACCACCTCACCCTGTTGCATTTACAGGGTTTCCATCCTTCGACTAATTTGTTTAATGTTTTGTTTGATCACCCATTCAAGATCGTTCAAATCAGGAACCGTTGTATGTTGTCCTCCTTGTGGAATCGTTGAGAATGAATGCCAGTTTCACCTTCTTTCTAGTCATGGTTGTGACCAGAATTGAAAAATAGTGTGGAAGATAAGTGTATGTTCTTGTGGTTTTTGATCACGAGCAAGCCTTGTATATAAATATATATATATATATATATATATATATATATATAAACAGAGAGAGAGAGCAAGTTAAAATGCAGGGTTAGATTTTACAATGGATCTTTCTAGATACCATGCACACTGGCAATGACTCATAGGGATAGTGCACAGTGAGATGTCACTCTAAATGTTATTCCTTTCATGGAGGGTTCATGTATTCAAGTTTTTTTATGATGATATTCAAGCTGTATAATTAATTATATGAGTGGATATAATAATTCATTTTAAGATTAAGTAATGAGTTTGATACAAGTAAGTAAGCAAATTGATAGTATTGAGAACCATAAGTTACTGCATGGTTTAGGATCAATAGTCTCAATTTTATCCAAACTCGTGATATAAAGTATTTTAAGAAAATATAAGTAAAAATATTTCAACTTAATGGTTTGGATAAAATTGGGACTATGGATCTTTGACCATATAACAATTCCTCATTGGTTCTGAAGGAAAGGCTGGTGTGAGTTCAAAATCTTATGTTTATTAGATACATGCACCGATAGATTCTTACATTTTAGTGATCATTATGCCACGGTAAACATGACAGAATTTTTGAAGTTTCTCTTTTTTTAGCATACCTGCATAGTTGTATTTGGTGTGATAATAGGCTAAACTGCTTATTTGTTTATTTATCTTATTTTTTATTATCAAATTGATATTTCACTTTGTCTAATAATATATTAATTTTTCACGTTTATTTTCGTTTGTACTATTTATCCTAAAATTGTATTTATTCTACATTAAATAAACACACAATGAATAGTAATTATGGGACTGGCGCAAACAAAAAAAATATGAGATTTCAATATAAAAAAATTGTAAAAAAGCAATTTGATAGAAAAATAAGATAAAAGAGCAAATCAATAATACATCTTCCAAGTAATTATCGAAAGATAGTTGGTTAGTTCGTAAAAAGGTTTCTCACCATTCACGAATTCGTAAAATGATTTTGCCCCATATGACTATCACGTTAGGTACAAATAACAATTTTCGAATTCTTAATATTGAAATTAAGCTATAATGGATGAACTATATCGATTAAGAAAACGAATGATTTACATAAGGTTTTACGTTTCAACCTCCATATTTTTATTGAAAAAATATGGTCTTTAATTTTTGTAACAACTGGGCGATTGTAAAAAGATAATCCAAAAATATATAGACTCAATTAAATATGAATAATTTTAGGGTTTGCTTAACCTCAGTAAGGGCTGAGGATAAGAGTACAAAAGTAGTTAAGTTTTATAGAAAATAATGTATTTAGGAGAGATAAAGTTTTACATTTTTATTTTTTCAAGAAAACTAGTCTAGATCGATTAAGGTGCTTATCCTCAGCGCTTAAGGGCTGAAGTTAAGAAAACCCCTATTTTTATTTGGTAACTTTAATTTTTACAAAACAGATAAATTAGAATTATTAACGCACATATATTTTTAAAGTCAAAAGAAATTTTATTAGTAATCTTGTTAAGCATCATAATTAAAAACTACCCCCACCTTCTAAAAATGGTCAAGGCCGCGGAATGAATATTTTATAATTTGCTTAAATTAGACGATATTGATATACAAAAATCCATACATATCAAAAACCACGCTTTCAATCTATCATGTATTGTTCGAGGAAAAAACTAAAAGTTAGAAAATTGTTTATATATATAAATATATGTATATATATATATATAGTTCTTTATATATAATAATATAACTCCAATTTCCATCAATATTTTTTCTTTAAAAGAATAGATGATACACTGAATTCAATTAAAAATATTAAAGTATTAACTAATAAACTAAATATATAAAAGCAAAAAAACAAAAAATAGTAAACAAATGTTATCTAATCTTCATCATGATTATTATTTCCATCGTGATATAACTTCAATTTTATAAATATTTTTTTTAAAGGATTTTTATTAATATATTTTTCTATAACAATAAATAAATAAATGATACATTGAATTCTTATAAATGCGTTAACCAAATCTAAAAATGTGGAGGTAAATTTATCTAATTGCTTCTTGGTTTTTATGTGTGTTTACAGACTTGGTGTAATTTTGACTTATGAGATTGATTTGGTTTAATAAAATTATTTGTCTTTAAAAAAAAAACTTGTGTTTGCCCTTTTGAGTTAAAATTTTTGGGTTTATAAAATTGTGTAATTACTCCCATTATTTCCCTCTGTTTCTATTTATCTGTCTTATTTCAAATAAAACACATCTTTTAAGAAACTTAATAGTATTACTTAGATTTTTAATTCATTAATTATGTTTTTCCCACTATACCCTTTCTCTTTCTATAATCATTAAATTTTCTCCACTACTTACATAAACCAAGACATACTCCTTCCGTCTCTAAATATAAGTACTTGGGGTGAATTTTCACGTGCATTAAGAAAGTTAGTTAATATTGTTAGTGGTGTGGGAAATGATAATATTAGATATATTTTTTCAAAATTACTCCTATAATTATTAATGAAACTCTAAAAAGTGTTGACTAAATAGAGATGTTTGTGGAAAAGAAGTAGTTAATGTCATTAACATAAGTACTTACATTTAGAGACAAGCAAAACGCACTATCTAGTGCTTATATTTAGAGACGAAAGGAGTATTAAATAAGGGCAAACATGAAAAATTAATATTTATTAATCCTCAAACAGATAAAAAGAAACAAAAAAATTTCTCAAAAAAAGGACAAATAATAAGAAACAAAGGGAGTATTAAATTTTTTTAATTAAATACTCCCTCCGTTCCAATTTATCTACCACTTTAGGAATTTCACACGGATTAAAAAAAAACATTTAATACTTCAATTTTCAAGAGAAAAATAACATAATTTTAGTCTATTATCCTCACACTACATTAATTTTCACATATTTCAAAAAATTTAATAATAACATAAATTTAATAATAACCCTAAATATATTTTAGAAGTGTTAGGGGGTAATGGGATGTATATTAAATTTATTAATTTATACAAGTTAAATTTTTTAATTGATACTTATTTTTTGGAAAAAAAAATGTATTTGATGTCCGACGACATATTTATTTTAGCCAATTTGTGCAACACCACAACTTAAATTTGATACCAATGTGAGGTTGGTCAAGTGGTAGCTCATTTGGTCTCTTAACCAACTGGTCTCGTGTTCGAGCATTGGGTATGGAGCAACCCCCGCTGGGAGACCCCTACCGCTTAGTGCGAGCTTAGTTGGGTCGAACCGGATGAGTCGGATTCTGGATAAACCAGACCCGAGTACCGGTTGGTATACACAAAAAAAAAAAACTTAAATTTGATATATTTAACTTATACTAAAAATGGGGATATACTAAAAATAAAACAAGTGAAAAGAAATACAAAATTTAAATCCTCCATCACTATTAATATATACTCCCTCAAGACCTGTTATGGACTATAACAGTGGTTAATCCGGCATACCGGTATGAGGCCTTAGTGACCCGATTCCTCTCAAAACCGATATACCTGTATAAGGCCTCGAAGGCCCAATTATGCTCCAAATAGATATACCGATATAAGGCCTCAAAAGCCCAATTATTCTCCAAATTGATAATACAGTACGAGGCCTTAGTGGCCCAAGTCCTCTCTAAGCCAGTATACCGGTATTAAGCCTTAGTGTCTCAATCCCTCTCCAAACTGGTTTATCGATATAAGGCCCTAAATGCCCAAATATGCACCGAATCGAATTACCGGTATGAGGCCTCAAGAACCCAGTCACGAAGAAACTATCGTACCGGCAACACGTGTGAAGGAATCCAATGAACCATTATGGAGATATACCGTTGAGCTTAGGATTCCACACGTTATGATACACTCCATAAAACTCTTGCCATTAGCAGGAATCTCATCAGCTCATCATTAGGGCAGTAAGCAACGATAAAGCGGTTACGCCCTATATAAGCTTAGCAAGACAAGAAGGTATGTACTCAACTTGCTGACACAAACACACACAAACACCCAAGTAATTGACTAGAGAGTGGGTATTTTGGTATTCAAGGCGCCCTCCTTACGCAATAAGTAGAGTGGTTGGCCACTTGACCGAATAGCTCAAGTCCAAAAACTCTACGACAGAACAAGACTCTTTTGGGGCTTTTCTCTTCCATCAAGGAAAGTAATTAAATTTGTTAGTGACATTGGAAATGTGAAAATTTGATATAGCTTTTCAAAATTACCCATATAATTATTATTGGAACTTTAAAATGTGTAGAGTTAATAGGGGTGGTTGTGGAAAGAAATAATTAAATGTTATTGAAAATTGAAATAGAGTCTTATAAGTAGGACCAAAACAAAAATCTCAAAAAGGTCTTATAAATAAAATTGGAGGGAGTATTACGTAAGAATGTGGGATATACTAAAAACCCTAACATCCTAATAAACACCCTTAAATTGTGTAGTGGATCTGAGAAATAGATCCACCACGATGTGTGTTTGGGGTTGTTGCAGCTGACGAGGGTGACCCCGGTCCTACGTACCCCCAGTGATAAGGGGATCAAGCCACACGTAGTTCTTGAGAGTAGGGATGAGAGAACATATCTTAGCCCCTATAACATGGCGATACTTATAGGGGAAGTTGTGTTGTGGTGCCTTATGGGCCTGTTCGGCCCAGTAGGGCTGACGTGGCTCTTAGAGGATAAGAAGGATGAGTTATTCACCCTTATCCTGTACTAGAGAGCTCATGCTTATCCTGTAGCGGTAG
The DNA here is from genome assembly GCA_037953625.1 of Crotalaria pallida. Taxonomy (NCBI): domain Eukaryota; kingdom Viridiplantae; phylum Streptophyta; class Magnoliopsida; order Fabales; family Fabaceae; genus Crotalaria; species Crotalaria pallida. The sequence continues at coordinate 127,283,114 of CM075649.1, forward strand.
GATTTATTATTGGTTAACCCTACAAGCCCCCCAAGCTCGTATAGGCTCGAAGAGCCTGTGCTGAGCTTTTGAGAGTTGGTGGTAACATTAAAAAATTGTTTGCAGGCGTGGTCTTCCGCTCGGAAGAGTGTTGCGGATGGTTGATAGTGCTCTTTTGTGCTCGGATGATGAAACTGAACGAGTACCCCGATCTCGAACCGAGTTCCCGCTGGGGGATCCGCCACAAGCTCGGTGAGGCTCATCTCGAACCGAGTACAAGCTCGGTGAGGCTCATCTCAAACCGAGTACAAGCTCGGTGAGGCAAGCTCGGTGAGGAACATCTCGAACCGAGTACAAGCTCGGTGAGGCTCATCTCGAACCGAGTGCAAGCTCGATGAGGCTCATCTCGAACCGAGTCCAAGCTCGGTGAGGTACATCTCTAATCGAGTTCCCGCGGGGGGATCCGCCACAGGCTCGATGACTCGGTGAGGCTCATCTCGAACCGAGTACAAGCTCGCTGAGGAACATCTCGAACCGAGTTCCCGCGGGGGGAGCCTCCACAGGCTCGATGACTCGGTGAGGCTCATCTTGAACCGAGTACAAGCTCGGTGAGGAACATCTCGAACCGAGTTCCAGCGGGGGGAGCCGCCACAGGCTCGATGACTTGGTGAGGCTCATCTCGAACCGAGTACAAGCTCGGTGAGGAACATCTCGAACCGAGTTCCCGCGGGGGGATCCGCCACAGGCTCGGTGAGGCTCATCTCGAACCGAGTACAAGCTCGGTGAGGTACATCTCGAACCGAGTTCCCGCGGGGGGAGCCGCCACAGGCTCGGTGAGGCTCATCTCGAACCGAGTACAAGCTCGGTGAGGTACACCTCTAACCGAGTTCCCGCGGGGGGATCCGCCACAAGCTCTATGAGGATCATCTCGAACCGAGTACAAGCTCGGTGAGGTACATCTCGAACCGAGTTCCCGCGGGGGGAGTTCCAGAATGGATTTGGGGATGCTCCGAGATGAGGGTGATGAAGTTATGAGTGTAGTCAAAGTCGAATTGGACTATTGTTTTAAAAGTCACGTCATTTTTAAGGAGTCATCCTTTTATGCGCTTGCCATGGTGAAAGCCGAAAGGCTTGTACCAATGTATGCTAGCACGTCTCAAACTGTTATTTGAGTTCGAGGTGGGCCAAGATTATCACCAATTGGACCGTAACGTTTACGAGGGATTGCTGTCGGAATGACAAACTTAGCCGAGGTGTATTCCTCGATCCACGATGTATTGGGCCAGATATGAGCCGAGAGGCTTTGAGCCGAGAGGCTAAGCCAAGCTATCGGGTCGCAATCCTCGTTTTCACTTGTAGCCTCGCCGATCTGGCCGGCTAACCGAGATCGTGGGCAAGTGCGTAAGAACATGATCCGAAGTGAGTTTAACATATGTCCTTAATGAGGACGGTAAATGATCAATTTGGTGCCTCATGGGACGTGGTGGTCCTCTTAGGCACGACATTTGATCTCGAGTAACTTATGCATCATATAATACCAGTATCAAGGTCGGCCAATGTCAGCTATGTATATGCCTCATCACATACTAGTCCCCTACTCGGTAAAGCCTGAAAAGGCTTGTGTCGAGTTCATAAGGTATGTGAAACGCTCGGGATCAAAGTGGGCCTCGAACTCGGTATAGGTCCGAAAGCTCGGTGAGAGGTTCTAAAGATGTGGTGCGAAGGCACCCAAATATTGCCGGAGCATCTGCTGCTCAGGGCTTTACAGTTCTTCTCAGATTATTTTGTAGAGTCGGAGTCCATTCTACCCGTCGAGCAGTAAGCTTCATGGTCGAATAAGGTCACTCGAGTGGAAGTCATCGAAAGTTTATCGAGCTGATGAAGCGGCCGAGGATTCCGAGAAGGGAAAGAATGAAGCCGAGGAAGCAAGAACAGGTAGAGAAGGCAAGCTGATAGATCATCATATTAACAAAGTTGGAGCAAACTTTTACTCCATTGCATAACCAACCCCCTTACTTGATAAAGCCTGAAGAGGCTTGTGCCGAGTTAAGAAGTCCTTTAAGGTGTGATAGTTGTTTTCCGCCAATTAGATCGTGTTCATCCAAGCCTCTTTGAGAGACTATCGGATTCAGATCTGTGTAGGCGAACGCTGAGCGAAGGTTGAATATTTGCGAGTTGTGGGTGTGGAATCAGCATTGTGTGGTTCCTCGGAGATGCTGGGATCCGACTTAGATCACTGGGTGTTGGCACTGCGGACCGTTCTACCCTATAAGTAAGGTCGCGATGGTGCTCAAACCAAAGAAAAAGTGATCGACAACCGGTGTGAAGGACTTGAATTAAGTTGGGTCGTCATACTCGGACTCGAATTAACATAGGTCATCATGCTCGGCAGATTCGATCGTTATGTTTGTACCTTTTTATGATGTATAAAAACAACGATTAGAATATCAAGTAATAGATGATATGTAATGACATTAATTAGCGAAGTATGAATTAATTCACTGTTAGTTACGATTATTATCTAAGATAACACATGTCATGTGGTAAGTGATTCAATAATAATGAATATGACAGTTAAACCATGTAATTGAAATAATGAGAAAGATCTTTCCCTGTTAGTCTTTATGGGACTATCCATGAATTTTGATAGGTTCGACCGTCCTTTCTTGAACCTGAATCGCTGAGGTGAGGAATGTTGGATTGAAGTCTTCTGTTATTCCTTTCCAAATGAGCTCCGTCGAGCAATTGACTTAGCTAGGGAACATGGTGCGAGGTTTCCACAGTCGTCTTATGAAGCCGAGGTAATGCATGGTTCTCGCTATCCTGAATGTATGAGATACCAATAGGGTGACGCTGCCGAGGGTCCGCGCTCAGTTGGCACATGTATTCGGGGTGGGGAACCGAGCACGAGGCTCCCAAATGCTCGGGGACAAGGTAAAAGAGGGAAATTTGGTGCGAGGACCAAATTCGGGGACAAGGTAAAAGAGGGAAATTTGGTGCGAGGGGTCCTTGCCGTTATCACCATGTTCAGAATAGAGTGACATAATTGTATTCGCAGAGCTCGGAAAATAATATGCCCATTGATGAAAATCTTGAAATGGGTGGTTTAGTAGCTCGGACCATGTACCTCGTATATGTGTACAGAAAAATTAATTTTAGCGGTTGTCGTTTGACAATTTATAATAAGGGAATTGCAATAATGAAAATTATTGGCAGGTGGATATAAAATATCATAATAGAAGTAGTGTGATTTAAAAATATCGCACGCAATAAATAGGATAATGAAAATTATTGAAGATTAAATGCTCGTAAATCCTGCAAGATTGTCTACGAAAAGATGCATGATAATAAATATATCACGCGCAATAATTGTAATGAATGACATTTATAAATATGTCAAAGCTTTTAATGACAACAAATCAAATGATGAAAGCTTATCCATGAAAAACGAAAATGCACAATTGTCGGAAACTGCCTAATGTCATTCGAAAGGCAATGTATATCAAATATTATTATCCTATCACGACGGGAAAGACAGACATTTAAAAACGTTCAGCAGCAAAAGAAATTTGGCTAACAATATGCCACGTATCAGCATGTATACAAAAAATCATAATTAGGGAATGTAATGAAATTATAAGGAATCAAGCATTAGAAGCATATGTCAAAAGTATTGCATCAGGTAAATTAATATCAGCATGTGTGCAAAGTAATCACTTAAAATGCTAAGTAAATAAGAAAGTAATGTAGGAATGAGAATTCCTTCCCTGATTCAGTGTGGCGAGGAATGTCGGGTTGAAGACAATTAGATTGAAGTCTCCTGTCAATCCTTTCCAAGCGAGTTTCGTTGAGTGGTTGACCCGGAACGAGAGACTCTATTGGGGAACACAATGCGAAGTTTCCACAATCGTCTTATGAATCCGAGTAGAGAAGAGTAGTGCGTGGTTCCCGATGTTCTGAATATCTGAGATACCAATAGGGGACGCTGCCGAGGGTCCGCGCGCAGTTAGCACACGCATTCGAAGCAAGGAATCGTACACAGTCTTCTCTACGCTCGGAACACAAGGTAATTGAGGGAAACTCGGCACGGGGGGGGGGGGGGGGTCCTCGCCATCATCAATTGTGTTCACTATGCTCGGAAAACGATTTGCCCATTGATGAGAATCTTGAAATGGTTCGCTCAGCTGCTCGGGCCATCATACGTGTACCTTGCATGTGTGTATGAAAACAATAATTAATTAGTTATTGTCGTTCAAGATTGACAATTTACAATATTTATTTAATAAATGACATGTAATCAAATTAATCATGCGCTAATAAATGATATTGACAATTGAATAAAAAAGTTACTTCCCTGTTTTGTTGTTGTCGTCGACAATTTTTTTTTTGTTAGGGCCTATTGAGGCCCTTTTCTTTTTTTTTCCTTTTCTTTTTTTTTGTTAGGGCCTGTTGAGGCCCCTTTCTTTTTTTTTTGGTTAAGGCCTGTTGAGGCCCTTTTTTTTTTGCTGTTTGGGCCAATGGCCCATTAGGGCTGAAACCCTAATGTAGCATCTATGTTGCTGCCTGCTGCGTGCTGATGCGGCTATGCACACCGGCAGCAGTGGTTCCAGGCCGAGAGGGGTACACACCGGAGGGGCGTCGGTTGTCGCCGTGCAGGGTCGCCAAGGAAGAAGAGCAGCGTTGCATCCGGAGATGGTGTGTTGGCCGGAGAGAGCATCGTGTATAGTGAACGGAATGGATCGCGAACAGAGGGAGGCGTTGTGCATTGGTGGAGAGAGCGATCCCGATGCGATCGCGAAAGAACCAGTGGCCTCGCATGACCCTTCTGCTGTAAGCGGCGCGCCACGACGCTCTGGTGGCTTCGCTGGCGGTGGAATCAGTTCCACATCGATCTGGACCGAAATGCTAGAGATGGAGTGACGCAACTCAATCGTCGCCGGGAGTGGGTATTGCTGCGCCGTCGCGAGTTTGGTTCGTTCTTCATCTGCGCTGCGATGGCGGCGGGTCCCGAGTTCGACAAGATCCAGACCGCTCCCTTCGACTTCCTGCTTCGCACATGGAGTTGGCAGCGAGGATTGTAGGGTCTGCGGTTCGATCACGAACGCACCTGCACCAACGATGAAGGCGCGGGTTGAGTCGCGGGTCACTGTTGGTTCCCTCATATCCTTCTTCTGTGGCAGCCATGAAAGAACCACCAAAGTCTGGGAACCAACCCAGCAACAAGTGGTGATGGCAGATTTGTATAGTGACCACGGTGGTTTGAGGATCTGAGAAAAAGAAGAAGGGATCTTGAAGAACGGTGCGCCGGTACCGGCATCGGTGTTTGTGTTGGAGTTGCGTACGGGGTCGCGACGGGACAGGGTCTTCAGCCTTGAGCAGCACCAGCAGCGCCGCTGCAGCCGCAACACCTTGTTGCTTTTCTTTTTTTTTTTTTTTGTGGATGGGAATCCAAGTTTATCGATTCCCACATACGGCACCAATGTAGTGGATCTGAGAAATAGATCCACCACGATGTGTGTTTGGGGTTGTTGCAGCTGACGAGGGTGACCCCGGTCCTACGTACCCCCAGTGATAAGGGGATCAAGCCACACGTAGTTCTTGAGAGTAGGGATGACAGAACATACCTTAGCCCCTATAGCATGGCGATACTTATAGGGGAAGTTGCGTTGTGGTGGCTTATGGGCCTGTTCGGCCCAGTAGGGCTGACGTGGCTCTTAGAGGATAAGAAGGATGAGTTATTCACCCTTATCCTGTACTAGAGAGCTCATGCTTATCCTGTAGCGGTAGGATTTATTATTGGTTAACCCTACAAATTGTAATTGTAATAATAATTATTATTAACTTTTGTTCAAAAATCATGGTTTTTTTTTGGGTTGGCTTCAATAATAATACTCCATATAGTACTGTATAGTCCATCTTCCACATTAAATATTTAGGTTTACGTAGTTGATTACTTCTTCTGTCTCTAAATATAAGCATTTAGGATAGATTTTCACGTGGATTAAGAAAGTTAGTTAATATTGTTTGTGGTATTGGAAATGATAATATTTTGTATACTTTTTCAAAATTACCCTAATAATTATCAATAAGATTTTAAAAAATGTTGATTAAATAGGGGTGTTTTGTGTAAAAGAAATAATTGATGTCATTATAAATTAAATTAAGATAAGTGTTTATATTTAAAGACAAACAAAACCCACTATTTAGTGCTTAGTACTTATATTTAGAGACTGATGGAGTAATTTATTTTGTTGTGTAGTCGGATAACATTGTCCGTCTCATATTAATATATTAATCTTCAAGAAGAGAACTTGTAGGAATGTTCAGATTAAAAAAAAAAACCTTGAAGCTTAGAAGATGTTGGAGATCGAATAGCTAATGCAGCTTCTTGATGAAATGGAGAATGGAATAAGTGTTTTTTTTTTTTTTTTTTTTTTGCATGTAGGACCTTTACCGATGCCAAGAAGTAATCTATGGGCACTACACGTAAGGTTTTGATTTTTGGACACCATGCTATAAGGCACCATTTAAGGATTGTCAATCTATATGTTTAATCCTCCGGGTGGTAGTGGTCGTGGATTTACTTTCTCAATTTATCTTTAAAAAAAAATTCATAATTTCCTTCCGGTTCCACGTGACCACATGTCATATGAAATTCTAGTTTCCTACGAGTAATCAATGCTAGTATTTCAAAAAATGAAATTTAAAAAAAAAATAAATAAATTAGAAGAATCGGCATGGTAGAATGGCAATATATTTATGTCTTAAGAAAAATATATATCCAGACATTCTTGTTATCCTATATTTTCTTTGCTTCTAAAGGAATTAATCTGGGTATTTCCAGTACCATTATAAACTGCGGATTTCGGTACCGTAGAGTGATCAGCCAATAAGAATGTGTCACCTTATATAAACAACATGTTATCATCTTTATTATTAAAGAATCTAATTTTAATTTTTTGTATTTTAGTCTTGTATATTTTAAATAACTTTTAATTACTTTAATCAATTTAAATCAAATAAAATATTTTCTTTATTATTCAAAAAATTAAAATAAAAAAATTAGGATTTCTTTATTTCATTTCATGATTCATCATTTCCACTAACAGTATCATCATCCTTTGAGCAACAACATTGTTCCACATGTGCATCTTCCTAATCCTTTTTGCTGCTAATTGACCCTGGTTCTACGTCATCATTATTCCATCACCAAAGACAACACCAGCATCATCATCGTCCCCAACCCCCTTCTCTTCTCTTTCACAACAACACTAGCTCGAAGGATGATGCTACTCCTGGTGGAAACGATAAAGAAGATGAAATGGAATAAAAAATCCTATTTTTTTATTTTAATTTTTTGATTAAAAAATGAAATATTTATTTGATTTAAATTGATTAAACTAATATAAAGTTATTTAAAATATGGAGGACTAAAATGCAAAAAATTAAAATTGGATTCTTTAATAGTAAAGATGCATGACGACATGATTATTTATATGAAGTAACGCATTTTTATTGACTGATTACTATACGGTATTGAAACCGACACTTTTATGACGGTAACGGAGAAACCCTCTTCAATTTAAACCAAGACACCTTCGGTGAAATTTGTAAAATTTGTAGTAATCATTAAAACATTTATTCTCTTCCAAGAAGTGTTATCAAAACCGTATCGTACCGGCCGGTTCAACCAGAAAACCGGTGAACCGAACCCCTAACCGCTACGGTACGCTAAAATATCGAGCATGCATCGAACCGAAAAAACCAGTTTAAACCGGCCGATATATCGGAAAACCATCAAACCGGCCGGTATTATGTGAACAGGATGGTTTGCAAAATTAAAAAAAAACGCAAAAAACAAAACGACGTCGTTTTGCAAATTTATTTATTTATTTTTTTTAAATTAGGATTCAGAAAAAGAGAAACTTCTGCACGAAGGGAACTCAAAAGGTTAAAGTAAACTCAAACACCGAAGAAGAAAAATAAACAAATGACGCTGCAAAGGAGAAATATTTGAAGTTTAAACTATGAACTTGTTAAACAGTTGAAGTGTGATTGTTATGGATGTTTGTTTTTGAGAATTAAAAATACACTACTAATTATGACTTTTAAATGAGTAATTTTTTTATAATTTTTTTTATACATGTATTCAATATTCTTATATTTATATTCAAATATATATGTGCCCGAGTTAACCGGTTTGACCGATATGTATCAATGCGGTTTAATTACTGTTCCACTGGTAAAACCACTAAACCAGTGAACCACTGTCCTGACCGGTTCGATCACCGGTATGGTTTTAATAACATTGCTTCGAAGACCTAATTTGACTTTAAATATTTTTTTAATAAACCAAAGTATAATCATAAATGGTAAATAAAGGTTTGAAAAATATTACTTGGAAAAGTAAATGAAGCTTATTTGAAAGGCATTCCAGAATGTTTAGTTGATTCAAATAATTTGGCATTTCAAAGTTGGGGATGATAATTAGAGGAAGACCCAATAGATACATGCTCAAATTTTCTATAATGAAAAGGAATTTATCAATTAAATAAAGATGTATAATTATTTATGAAAATTTGTGGCTGCAAGTATGGGTATGACTATCTACAAAGTCCAGTATAGTTGGTAAATGACTGAGTTTCTTAAGTATGATGTCAGGGGTTCGGTCCCTGCCGTAGGTATGGAAAAGACTTTGTTGACAGAGGCAAAATCCACTCTAGTAATCTCTACTCCTTGAAGGGGATTAGTCTTCGGTTGTTGGCTGAAAGATACCATTGGTGTACACCAAAAAAAAGTATGGATACGACTATTACAGTATCCAATCTATTTTATACTCACACATGCATAATCATTTATTTTATTTATTATAGCTATTTGAAAAGATATTAGCCAAATTTTAAATTCACAACCCTAATTAATAACTAATTGAGACGTTGATGAATATCCATGTTTAAAGTATATGCATTTCTATTCTTTATGTCAAAAACAACATTATCTCAATTCACATTCTCCAATGTTCAAGCAAAAGGCAATATCATTTTTATTCTCCATTGTTGTAAATAATTCTCCCTCCCTCGAACACTTGACATTGGTATAAGTCAATTGCTATGTTAAGTTTGTTATGTTTTATGTTGGATTTATCATTCTAATAAACAAAACAATTCATAATTATGAAGAGTACAAAATGTGCTCTAACCCTTTATAAGAAGTCTCTATGCTGAATTCGTTGAGTTTAAGATTTTTCAATTTATTAAGTTGAATTTGTCAATAGTGAGAACCAGTATGAATACATAGATACCAACAAGTAAAGGGATGTGCACTAAAATTATAATCGTTGAGTTTAAGAATTTTCAATTTATTAAGTTGAATTTGTCGATAGTGAGAACCAGTGTGGATACATAGATACCACCGAGTAAAGAGATGTGCACTAAAATTATAACCCACATGGATTTGAGAACAAGTGCGGATACTTTTTTTTTTAAAAAAAATGCATGTATAGGAACAAACACTTTAGTAGCCTACTTGTTGTACCGTAAGGTCCTTAGACTTGACTTATACAGTCAAGCGGTCAAGCCATTATTGTTGTTTTATGACCTTGAGAAAAGTATCTTAGAATCAAGGCCAATGTTCTCCCGTCAGTATTTTGGTGTATGTGTCTGTGTGACCTTGCGTTAAAGTTTAGTCTACATTCCTTCACCTATAGGTGTTGTGGTAATAATGAGGTGCCATGGCTGGTTTATGGTTATCCCACAATTCATTGTAACGACAAGTTTCATTACGAGTGCTAGTTCTCAAACCTCACTCATTAGCCCCAAACCCCATTTTAATTACGAAATGTCAGAAATGCCCTTACTTATTAACTTCCCCCAAAATAACAAACCCCCAAACCCCAAATTCTATCCATCATCTAAGCAACCACCCAATACCACCATCACCATGTCTTTGTTGCAACTGTATTCGCCATTGATGAAGGAGACGAAGAAAACAAGCCACACGAGACATCAACCAGTGAACCCGCGGCCATCGAACACCATACCTTCATAAAGTCTGACATATTTCCGAGAACCCCGTGTCAGAATTTTGAAATTCAGACACTGGTTCGTCGGAATTGATCAGAATCCAACAAAAAATTTCGAGAACCCCGTGTCGGAATTTCAAAATTCCGACACGGGGTTCTTATAAATTATCAGAACCCAGAAAAAAAGACACAAAACAACTATGAAAACCAAAAAACGGCAAAACTGACAACCCTAACCTAAAAATGTAAAGATGAAAGAAAACAACAAACAACAAGGGATAAGAGGAGAACGAAAACCCCAACCCAAAGATTGGAGAATAAAAAAACCGAAAACCCTAAACACATGCCTGACAAAGAGAGCAGCAGCGGCGTCGTGGGGTGAGCAGCGGCAGTGGTGACTGATCGGCGGCGGCAGGGGGAATGAAGGAGAGAGAGTGACAATGGAAGGGTGAGGGAGATGAAGAGAGTCATGGGATTTGGCAAATGAAACTGAAGAGAGGAGTTTGAAGTGTTAAAGGTATTATTGGAATAAATTAAAAAAACAGGGTTTGGGGGCTAATGAGTGGGGTTTGAGAACTAACACTCTTTCATTACAACTGTTACTAGCTAGTAAGTACCCGTTATAGCTTATCAACAGAAAACTCTGTTAACTAGAGGTCTAATGTTTCCTCACCGCAAGTATTCAGTTATCCAACCCTTCGAGCAGATGCGGTGGTTCATGAGCATGTTGGGCCGTAAAACTGTTACACTGATGCCAGCAATGAGAGGTTTGCATCAAGCATTAGGTTGGCAACCCGCTTACAATAAGATTGGGACTAAACTGTCACTTTAGTCCCTCACATTGTAAGAAGCTTTCATTTTAGTCCTTGGCAACTTTTTCAGTTTATAGACGTTAACGTCGCCGTTAATTTATAATATCATATTTCATTTTAGTCCCTATCTTTAAATTTTTAATTCACTTTAGTCCCTCACTATATCATGTTTCATTTTAGTCTCTAACTTAAAAATTTTAATTCACTTTAGTCCTTCACTATAATAACAATGATGTTTCTTTCTCTTTTCTCTTGTAATGTGACTACCTTAAAAATATTGATTGTTCTTCTTGCTATTCTGTAAACTAACTTTATAGTTTATATAAGCATTGACTCCAAGCTTTGCACCTGAAGGCATCAATAGGAAAGTTTCTTTCGAATGAGCACTTCAGAGTACATTATTTCATTATCCATATAACTAGTATGTTTTTCCTCTAAACTCTTTAATGTTTTAGTTTTTTTTATATGCTCTTTTGTGTTTTAGTTATATATCCATGTGTGAACTAACCGAAATCATACGGACAACAAGTTAAGATATATGAAGGGTCTTCCATAATACAAAACAGTGCCTCTGTTTGATAGGCTTGTGTTTAACAATGTATTCCATATCCACTTTACACTAATGAAATTTGCACATAGTTTGATTTCAAAACTAAAACATTGTTGTAACAAAAAAAACTAAAACATTGTTTGTATTGATAGACAAAACAAGCACTAGGTGAACGAGTTCGTATCTTGCTATCAAGAGCTGCTCCTTTGCTTAGGCGTGTGGAAGAATTTTTGAGGATAACTAGTGGATCTACATTATCACAAGGATATGGTATGACGTTTGAATATCAAGCTAAATAAATTGGGGGAGTTTACAACATTTTGGTAATGACTCTTAGACACAGAACTCAATAGAATATTTTTGAATCAAAAATATTGATACAGATGCAAAGCTTGGAGTCAATGCTTATATAAACTATAAAGTTAGTTTACAGAATAGGAAGAAGAACATACCGTCAATATTTTTATGGTAGTCACACTACAAGAGAAAAGCGAAAGAAACATCATTGTTATTATAGTGAGGGACTAAAGTGAATTAAAATTTTTAAGTTAGGGACTAAAATGAAACACGATATAGTGAGGGACTAAAGTGAGTTAAAAAATTTAAGTTAGGGACTAAAATGAAATACGATATTATAAATTAACCGCGACGTTAACGTCTATAAACGGAAAACGTTGTCAGGGACTAACGTGATTAACTTTTTTCAAAGTGAGGGACTAAAAATGAATTATTGAAAAGTCAGGGACTAAAATGAAAGCTCCTTACAAAGTAAGGAACTAAAGTGACAATTTAGTCATAAGATTGGTCATGGGGTTTGGCAAATGAAGGTTCAACGAGGGTTATAAAATTTAATTTTTATAACCCTCTTTGACCCCCCAGCGAGGTTAGGGTTATAAAATTTAATTTTTATAATTGGATAATATCATCATCTCACTTATTCTTATCTCATCTGTTATACACTCTTCTATTGTTGTAACAAACTTAGAGAATCATGCATGTTGTTATTGTATCAGATATTCATGCATGCTGTTAGTATATTATGTTGTTATCTCTTGTATATCTCAATATCATACTACGTGAGCGAGAGTTATAATTTTTTATTTTATAACCATTTATTTTATAATCCTCACTGACCCCTTAGCGAGGGTTATAAAATTTTGATTTTATAACACTCGCGGAAGGTTCAGCGAGGGTTATAAAATTTAATTTTTATAACCCTCGCTAACCCCAGCGAAGGTTATAATTTTTTATTTTATAACACTCGTTGACCCCTCAGTGAGGGTTATAAAATTTTACAATCCTCGTTGTACCCTCAGCGTGCTTGTTAAAATATATATTTTATAACCCTCGCTGAGGGTTAAACATGGGTTGTTTAATTTTTTTTTTTAAGAGGGGGTAAGGTTGTAATAAGAGGGGGATATTTTGGGATTATTGAAAGTTAGTAAGGTTATTATAGGATTTTTACATAAATAAGGGGGTCAACTAATTAACCAAGGGTGTCAAAAAACTAGAGCCCCCTATAAATTGATTATATTTTGGGCCCTGTTTGGGTTGCCCTCCTTGTCACTGCTAGAAAATAAATATGTATCGAAGAACTAAATAATTAATTTTTTTAATTTATTAAGTGTATCATTTTAAAAAACAAAACTTGTTTATTAGAATTTATCCATCAAGATTAATCAAAGTCTAATATGATTTTTGAATATTAAGTGTCTAGCACAAGAAAAGAATAGAGAAATAAAAAAAAAAGTTAATAGTCTATTAGGTCCTCAAAAGATATACTTGGGCATTAATTTAGTCTTTGAAAGATTTTTAGAATAAATTAAGTCCTCCAAAGATCATAATGACATCACGTTAGTCCCTCATTCTATCAAACTGTCAGTCCCATCGTTAAGTACCACGAGGCGCATTCTCATTTTGGATGTATAAGTTGAATGGTAAAAATTTGGTACTCATTTTTCTTCAACCGGTGAAACTGCTTTTTATTAATCGGTTGCAATTAATTTTTTTTGTCCTCACCGTTCTATACACCTTATGGGTTTGATGGATTCTTTTAATCGTTGTTAGAAAATGCTAGTGTGGGATCTTATAAGCTTGTGTTTGCCCAAATTCTTTTTATTGCTTGAATTACATATTTTTCTAATCAAGTTCTGTGCTCCTCTATCAACCAATTCTATTCATCATTTTTAATTATTTTTTTACAACATATGTTCCTAATCAACTTTGCAAACTTTTTTTTTTGGATGAAGAATGAAAGAAAAGGTAAAAATGAGCATACATATGTGATTCTCCACATATTCTTCTCCACTTATATAACAAAATTGTTCAAATTACATAAGTGTAGTGAGAATAGTGAGAAGCTCAAAAAATTTTATGAGTAAATTTATCTACTGCAATATTTCAATACAATATGTAAATATTAGCTTGAATTCTATTTTGATTATTATCCTTTCAACCAAAAAAATCACTAATATAGTCCGTTAACGATTAGAAGTTTGTCACGATTACTCTTTTCATTAAATTTGATTTAAAATTATTAGATTATCACAATCTATAATCAGAATATATTAAAGATCGGTTTCTTTTCAATATTTTAGAAGTAAATAAATCCTTATATTTAAGCTCAAATAATGCATTTTGTCATGAGCTAAAAATTCACATTGAAATAAATTAAAAAGTATATATTTTTATAGATAGTTACACAACATGCGGTATCCATCTCATTTATCCAAATTTCTTCACTCTTATTCATTGGGCAATGCAATATTATTATCAGAGGCCAAACAAACAAACTTCATTTATTCAAAAAATGTGAAGATAATAATGTAATGATTTACTATCATGTCTTCACATTTACAAACACAAACCTGAAAATAAAAAACAAAATACAAAGAAATTGAATCAGAACAGAGCCCAAAATGCTGCAAGCAAGCATTTGATTTATTATTCAAGGAAGTAATGGGCTATTTCAAAAGCCATTATGGAGAATGTTTTCTCCAAATGGAATTGGCTCATCAACCCCATTTCCTCCAAGACCCATCACAGTCATATCCTCTTCATTATTGGCCAAAGTGCCTACTTGTGTTGTTGATGGTGCTACCATTTGGACCTAGTTCTGAATCACCACCTCACCCTGTTGCATTTGCAGGGTTTCCATCCTTCGACTAATTTCCTTAATGTTTTGTTCGATCACCCATGCAAGATCGTTCAAATCAGGAATCATCAAATTAGCATGGGTAACCTGATCTACACTGAGGCAATTAAACATGAGTCGAGTCATCTCCTTCTCTCCATTATCCTTCCTAAACTTATGGACATGTTCTTCTATCTTCACAATCCTTTGTTTCAGGAAAGACTCCTGGTTCACCATCTTCTTGTTTTGCTCCATTTCAGGCATGTTCCTGAACATGGTGAGCACCCTTTAGACCCCTAATGCAGATAGCCATACCCGCGGTTCATTCTCATATGGGCTAAAAATTATAGCACATGTTTCGATTCATGTACTGACTTACTATCATGTCTTCACATTTACAAACACAAACTGAAAATAAAAAACAAAATACAAAGAAATTGAATCAGAACAGAGCCCAAAACGCTGCAAGCAAGCATTTGATTTATTATTCAAGGAAGTAATGGGCTATTTCAAAAGCCATTCTGGAGAATGTTTTCTCCAAATGGAATTGGCTCATCAACCCCATTTCCTCCAAGACCCATCAGAGTCATATCCTCTTCATTATTGGCCAAAGTGCCTGCTTGTGCTGCTGATGGTGCTGCCATTTGGACCTAGTTTTGAGTCACCACTTCACCCTGTTGCATTTGCAGGGTTTCCATCCTTCGACTAATTTCTTTAATGTTTTGTTTGATCACCCATTCAAGATCGTTCAAATCAGGAACCGTTGTATGTTGTCCTCCTTGTGGAATCGTTGAGAATGAATGCAAGTTTCACCTTCTTTCTAGTCATGGTTGTGACCAGAATTGAAAAATAGTGTGGAAGATAAGTGTATGTTCTTGTGGTTTTTGATCACGAGCAAGCCTTGTATATATATATATAAAGAGAGAGAGAGAGAGAGAGAGAGAGAGAGAGAGAGCAAGTTAAGATGTAGGGTTGGATTTTACAATGGATCTTTCTAGATACCATGCACATTGGCAATGACTCATAGGGATAGTGCACAGTGAGATGTCACTCTAAATGTTATTCCTTTCATGGAGGGTTCATGTATGTATTCCAGTTTTTTTATGATGATATTCAAGCTGTATAATTAATTATATGAGTGGATATAATAATTCATATTAAGATTAAGTAATGAGTTTGATACAAGTAAGTAAGCGAATTGATAGTATTGAGAACCATAAGTTACTACAAGGTTTAGGATCAATAGTCTCAATTTTTTCCAAACTCGTGATATAAAGTATTTTAACAAAATCTAAGTAAAAATATTTCAACTTAATGGTTTGGATAAAATTGGGACTATGGATCTTTGACCATACAACAATTCCTCATTGGTTCTGAAGGAAAGGCTGGTGTGAGTTCAAAATCTTATGCTTATTAGATACATGCACCGATAGATTCTTATATTTTAGTGATCATTATGCCATGGTAGACATGACATAATTTTTGAAGTTTCTCTTTTTTTAGCATACCTGCATAGTTGTATTTGGTGTGATAATAGGCTAAACAGCTTATTTGTTTATTTATCTTATTTTTTATTATCAAATTGATATTTCACTTTGTCTAATAATATATTAATTTTTCACGTTTATTTTCGTTTGTATTGTTTATCCTAAAATCGTATTTATTCTACATTAATTAAACACACAATGAATAGTAATTATGGGACTGACGCAAACAAAAAAAATATGAGATTTCAATATAAAAAAATTGTAAAAAAGCAATTTGATAGAAAAATAAGATAAAAGAGCAAATCAATAATACATCTTCCAAGTAATTATCGAAAGATAGTTGGTTAGTTCGTAAAAAGGTTTCTCACCATTCACGAATTCGTAAAATGATTTTGCCCCATATGACTATCACGTTAGGTACAAATAACAATTTTCGAATTCTTAATATTGAAATTAAGTTATAATGGATGAACTATATCGATTAAGAAAACGAATGATTTACATAAGGTTTTACGTTTTAACCTGCATATTTTTATTGAAAAATTATGGTCTTTAATTTTTGTAACAACTGGGCGATTGTAAAAAGATAATCCAAAAATATATAGACTCAATTAAATATGAATAATTTTAGGGTTTGCTTAACCTCAGCAAGGCTGAGGATAAGAGTACAAAAGTAGTTAAGTTTTATAGAAAATAATGTATTTAGGAGAGATAAAGTTTTACATTTTTATTTTTTCAAAAAAACAAGTCTAGATCGATTAAGGTGCTTATCCTCAGCCCTTAAGGGCTGAGGTTAAGAAAAGCCCTAATTTTATGCGGTAACTTTTATTTTTACAAAACAGATAAATTAGAATTATTAACGCACATATATTTTAAAGTCAAAAGAAACTTTTTTAGTAATGTTGCTAAGTGTCGTAATTAAAAACTACCCCCACCTTCTAAAATGGTCAAGGCCGCGGAATGAATATTTTATAATTTGCTTAAATTAGACGATATTGATATACAAGAATGCATACATATCAAAAACCATTTTCAATCTATCATATATTGTTCGAAGAAAAAACTAAAAGTTAGAAAATTCTTTATATATATAAATATATGTATATAAATAGTTCTTTATATATAATAATATAACTCCAATTTTCATCAATATTTTTTCTTTAAAAGAATAGATGATACACTGAATTCATTTAAAAATATTAAAGTATTAACTAATAAACTAAATATATATAAAAGCAAGAAAACAAAAAATAGTAAACATTAATAAATTTTATCTAATCTTCATCATGATTATTATTTCCATGGTGATACAACTTCAATTTTTATAAATATTTTTTTGTAAGGATTTTTATTAATATATTTTTCTATAACAATAAATAAATAAATGATACATTGAATTCTTATAAATGCGTTAACCAAATCTAAAAATGTGGAGGTAAATTTATCTAATTGCTTCTTGGTTTTTATGCGTGTCTACGGAGTTGGTGTAATTTTGACTTATGAGATTGATTTGGTTTAATAAAATTATTTGTCTTTTTTTTTAAAAAAAAAAAAAACTTGTGTTTGCCCTTTTGCGTTGAAATTTTTGGGTTTATAAAATTGTGTAATTACTCCCATTATTTCCCTCTGTTTCTATTTATCTGTCTTATTTCAAACAAAACACATCTTTTAAGAAACTTAATTATTACTTAGATTTTCAATTCATTAATTATGTTTTTACCACTATACCCTTTCTCTTTTTATAATCAGTAAATTTTCTCCACTACTTACATAAACCAAGACATACTCCTTCCGTCTCTAAATATAATTATTTGGGGTGAATTTTCACGTGCATTAAGAAAGTTAGTTAATATTGTTAGTGGTGTGGGAAATGATAATATTAGATATACTTTTTCAAAATTACTATTGTAATTATTAATGAAACTCTAAAAGGTGTTGACTAAATAGATGTGTTTGTGGAAAAGAAGTAATTAATGTCATTAACATAAGTACTTACATTTAGAGACAAGCAAAACCAACTATCTGGTGCTTATATTTAGAGACGAAAGGAGTATTAAATAAGGGCAAACATGAAAAATTAACATTTATTAATCCTCAAACAAATAAAAAGAAACAAAAAAATTTCTCGAAAAAAGGACAAATAATAAGAAACAAATGGAGTATTAAATTCTTTTAATTAAATACTCCCTCCGTTCCAATTTATCTATCACTTTAGGAATTTCACACGGATTAAAAAAACATTTAATACTTCAATTTTCAAGAGAAGAATAACGTAATTTTACTCTATTATCCTCACACTACATTAATTTTCATACATTTCACATATTTCAAAACATTTAATAATAACATAAATTTAATAATAACCCTAAATATATTTTAGAAGTGTTAGGGGGTAATGGGAGGTATATTAAATTTATTAATTTATACAAGTTAAATTTTTTAATTGATACTTATTTTTTGGAAAAAAAAAATGTATGTGATATCCGACAACATATTTATTTTAGCCAGTTTGTGCAACACCACAACTTAAATTTGATACCAACGTGGGTTTGATCAAGTGCTAGCTCATTTGGTCCCTTAACCAACTGGTCTCGAGTTCGAGCCTTGGGTATGGAGCAACCCCCACTGGGAGACTCCTACCGCTTAGTGCGAGCTCAGTTGGGTCGGACCGGATGAGTCGGATTCTGGGTAAACCAAACCTGGGTACCGGTTGGTAAAAAAACAACTTAAATTTGATATATTTAATTTATACTAAAAATGTGGGATATACTAAAAATAAAACAAGTGAAAAGAAATACAAAATTTAAATCCTCCATCACTATTAATATATACTCCCTCAAGACCTGTTATGGACTACAACAGTGGTTAAATCGGCATACCGGTATGAGGCCTTAGTGACCCGATTCCTCTCAAAACCAATATACCAGTATAAGGCCTCGAAGGTCCAATTATGCTCCAAATAGATATACCGATATAAGGCCTCAAAAGCCCAATTATTCTCCAAATTGATATACCAGTACGAGGCCTTAGTGGCCCAAGTCCTCTCTAAGCCAGTATACCGGTATTAAGCCTTAGTGTCTCAATCCCTCTCCAAACTGGTTTATCGATATAAGGCCCTAAATGCCCAAATATGCACCGAATCGAATTACCGGTATGAGGCCTCAAGAACCCAGTCACGAAGAAACTATCATACCGGCAATACGTGTGAAGGAATCCAATGAACCATTATGGAGATATACCGTTGAGCTTAGGATTCCACACGTTATGATACACGCCATAAAGCTCTTGCCATTAGCGGGAATCTCATCAGCTCATCATTAGGGCAGTAAGCAACGGTAAAGCGGTTACGCCCTATATAACTTAGCAAGACAAGAAGGTATGTACTCAACTTGCTCACACAAACACACACAAACACCCAAGTAATCGACTAGATAGAGAGTGGGTATCTTGGTATTCAAGGTGCCCTCCTTACGCAATAAGTAGAGTGGTTGGCCACTTGACCGAATAGCTCAAGTCCAAAAACTCTACGACAGAATAAGACTCGTTTGGGGTTTTTCTCTTCCATCAAGGAAAGTAATTAAATTTGTTAGTGACATCGGAAATGTGAAAATTTGATATAGTTTTTCAAAATTACCCATATATTTATTATTGGAACTTTAAAATGTGTAGAGTTAATAGGGGTGGTTGTGGAAAGAAGTAATTAAATGTTATTGAAAATTGAAATAGAGTCTTATAAGTAGGACCAAAACAAAAATCTCAAAAAGGTCTTATAAATAGAATTGGAGGAAGTATTACGTAAGAATGTGGGATATACTAAAAACCCTAACATCCTAATAAACACCCTTAAATTGTAATTGTAATAATAATAATTATTAACTTTTGTTCAAAAATCATGGTTGGTTTTTTTTTTGGTTGGCTTCAATAATAATACTCCATATAGTACTGTATACTTCATCTTCCACATTAAATATTTAGGTTTACGTAGTTGATTACTTCTTCTGTCTCTAAATATAAGCATTTAGGGTAGATTTTCACGTGGATTAAGAAAGTTAGTTAATTTTGTTTGTGGTATTGGAAATGATAATATTTTGTATACTTTTTGAAAATTACCCTAATAATTATCATTGAGATTTTAAAAAATGTTGACTAAATAAGGGTGTTTTGTGGAAAAGAAATAATTGATGTCATTAAAAATTAAATTAAGATAAGTGTTTATATTTAAAGACAAACAAAACCCACTATTTAGTGCTTAGTACTTATATTTAGAGACTGATGCAGTAATTTATTTTGTTGTGTAGTTGGATAACATTGTCCGTCTCATATTAATATATTTAGGTTTGTTCAATCATCAAGAAGAGAACTTGTAGGAATGTTCAGATCTTTAAAAAAAAAAAAGGAAAAAAAAAACTTGAAGCTTAGAAGATGTTGGAGATCGAATAGCTAATGCGGCTTCTTGATGAAATGGAGAATGGAACAGTTTTTTTTTTTTTTTTTTTTTCACGTAGGACCTTTACCGATGCCAAGGGGTAATATATGGGCATTACACGTAAGGTTTTGACTTTGGACATCATGCTATACGGCACCATTTAAGGATTGTCTATCTATATGTTTAATCCTCCGGGTGGTAGTGGTCTAGTGGATTTACCTTCTCAATTTATCTTTAAAAAAAAAATATATATCATAATTTCCTTCCGGTTCCACGTGACTACATGTCATATGAAATTCTAGTTTCCTACGAGTAATCAATGCTAGTATTTCAAAAAATGAAATTAAAAAAATAAATTAGAAGAATCGGCATGGTAGAATGGCAATATATTTATGTCTTAAGAAAAATATATCTCCAGACATTCTTGTTATCCT
The DNA here is from genome assembly GCA_037953625.1 of Crotalaria pallida. Classification (NCBI taxonomy): domain Eukaryota; kingdom Viridiplantae; phylum Streptophyta; class Magnoliopsida; order Fabales; family Fabaceae; genus Crotalaria; species Crotalaria pallida. Next base: position 127,303,956 of record CM075649.1, read on the forward strand.
ATATTTTCTTTGCTTCTAAAGGAATTAATCCGGGTATTTCCAGTACCGTTATAAAACTGCGGATTTCGGTATCGTAAAGTGATCAGCCAATAAGAATGTGTCACCTTATATAAACAACATGTTATCATCTTTATTATTAAAGAATCCAATTTTAATTTTTTTGTATTTTAGTCTTGTATATTTTAAATAACTTTTAATTACTTTAATCAATTTAAATCAAATAAAATATTTTCTTTATTATTCAAAAAATTAAAATAAAAAAATTAGGATTTCTTTATTTCATTTCATGATTCATCATTTCCACTAACAGTATCATCATCCTTTGAGAGCAACATTGTTCCACATGAGCTTCTTCCTAATCCCATTTGCTGCTAATTGACCCTGGTTCTACGTCATCATTATTCCATCACCAAAGACAACACCAGCATCATCATGTCCCCAACCCCCGTCTCTTCTCTTTCACAACAGCACTAGCTCGAAGGATGATGCTACTGCTGGTGGAAACGATAAAGAAGATGAAATGGAATAAAAAAATCCTATTTTTTTATTTTAATTTTTTGATTAAAAAATGAAATATTTATTTGATTTAAATTGATTAAACTAATAAAAAGTTATTTAAAATATGGAGGACTAAAATGCAAAAAATTAAAATTGGATTCTTTAATAGTAAAGATGCATGATGACATGATTATTTATATGAAGTGACGCATTTTTATTGACTGATTACTATACGGTATTGAAACCGACACTTTTATGACGGTAACGGAGAAACCCTCTTCAATTTAAACCAAGACACCTTCGGTGAAATTTGTAAAATTTGTAGTAATCATTAAAACATTTATTCTCTTCCAAGAAATGTTATCAAAACCGTATCGTACCGGCCGGTTCAACCAGAAAACCGATAAACCGAACCCCTAACCGGTACAGTACGCTAATATATCGAGCATGCATCGAACCGAAAAAACCAGTTTAAACCGGCCGATATATCGGAAAACCATCAAACCGGCCGGTATTATGTGAACCGGATGGTTTGCAAAATAAAAAAAAACGCAAAAAACAAAACGACGTTGTTTTGCAAATTTATTTATTTATTTATTTTAAATTAGGATTCAGAAAAAGAGAAACTTCTGCACGAAGGGAACTCAAAAGGTTAAAGGTAACTCAAACACTGAAGAAGAAAAATAAACAAATGACGCTGCAAAGGAGAAATATTTGAAGTTTAAACTATGAACTTGTTAAACAGTTGAAGTGTGATTGTTATGGATGTTTGTTTTTGAGAATTAAAAATACACTACTAATTATGGATTTTAAATGAGTAATTTTTTTATAATTTTTTTTATACAGGTATTCAATATTCTTATATTTATATTCAAATATATATATGTGCCCGAGTTAACCGGTTTGACCGATATGTATCAATGCGGTTTAATTACTGTTCCACTGGTAAAACCACTAAACCAGTGAACCACTGTCCTGACCGGTTCGATCACCGGTATGGTTTTAATAACATTGCTTCGAAGACCTAATTTGACTTTAAATATTTTTTTAATAAACCAAAGTATAATCATAAATGGTAAATAAAGGTTTGAAAAATATTACTTGGAAAAGTAAATGAAACTTATTTGAAAGGCATTCCAGAATGTTTAGTTGATTCAAATAATTTGGCATTTCAAAGTTGGGGATGATAATTAGAGGAAGACCCAATAGATACATGCTCAAATTTTCTATAATGAAAAGGAATTTATCAATTAAATAAAGATGTATAATTATTTATGAAAATTTGTGTCTGCAAGTATGGGTATGACTATCTACAAAGTCCAGTATAGTTGGCAGATGACTGAGTTTCTTAAGTATGATGTCAGGGGTTCGGTCCCTGCCGTAGGTATGGAAAAGACTTTGCTGACAGAGGCAAAATCCACTCTAGTAATCTCTACGCCTCGAAGGGGACACCAAAAAAAGTATGGATACGACTATTACAGTATCCAATCTATTTTATACTCACACATGCATAATCATTTATTTTATTTATTATAGCTATTTGAAAAGATATTAGCCAAATTTTAAATTCACAACCCTAATTAATAACTAATTGAGACGTTGATGAATATCCATGTTTAAAGTATTTGCATTTCTATTCTTTATGTCAAAAACAACATTATCTCAATTCACATTCTCCAATGTTCAAGCAAAAGGCAATATCATTTTTATTCTCCATTGTTGTAAATAATTCTCCCTCCCTCGAACACTTGACATTGGTATAAGTCAATTGCTATGTTAAGTTTGTTATGTTTTATGTTGGATTTATCATTCTAATAAGCAAAACAATTCATAATTATGAAGAGTACAAAATGTGCTCTAACCCTTTATAAGAAGTCTCTATGCTGAATTCGTTGAGTTTAAGATTTTTCAATTTATTAAGTTGAATTTGTCGATAGTGAGAACCAGTATGAATACATAGATACCAACAAGTAAAGGGATGTGCACTAAAATTATAACCGTTGAGTTTAAGAATTTTCAATTTATTAAGTTGAATTTGCCGATAGTGAGAACCAGTGTGGATACATAGATACCACCGAGTAAAGAGATGTGCACTAAAATTATAACCCACATGGATATGATAACAAGCGCGGATACTTTTTTTTTAAAAAAAATGCATGTATAGGAACAAACACTTTAGTAGCCTACTTGTTGTACCGTAAGGTCCTTAGACTTGACTTATACAGTCAAGCGGTCAAGCCATTATTGTTGTTTTATGACCTTGAGAAAAGTATCTTAGAATCAAGGCCAATGTTCTCCCGTCAGTATTTTGGTGTATGTGTGTGTGTGACCTTGCGTTAAAGTTTAGTCTACATTCCTTCACCTAGTACCTGCTTTTATAGGTGTTGTGGTAATAATGAGGTGCCATGGCTGGTTTATGGTTATCCCACAATTCATTGTAACGACAAGTTTCATTACGAGTGCTAGTTCTCAAACCTCACTCATTAGCCCCAAACCCCATTTTAATTACGAAATGTCAGAAATGCCCTTACTTATTAACTTCCCCCAAAATAACAAACCCCCAAACCCCAAACTCTATCCATCATCTAAGCAACCACCCAATACCACCATCACCATGTCTTTGTTGCAACTGTGTTCGCCATTGATGAAGGAGACGAAGGAAACAAGCCACACGAGACATCAACTAGTGAACTCGCGGCCATCGAACACCATACCTTCATAAAGTCTGATATATTTTCGAGAACCCCGTGTCAGAATTTTGAAATTCCAACACTGGTTCGTCGGAATTGATCAGAACCCAACAAAAAATTTCGAGAACCCCGTGTCAAAATTTCAAAATTCCGACACGGGGTTCTCGGAAATTATCAAAACCCAGAAAAAAACACAAAACAACTATGAAAACCAAAAAACGGTGAAATCGACAACCCTAACCTAAAAATGTAAAGATGAAAGAAAACAACAAACAACAAGGGATAAGAGGAGAACGAAAACCCCAACCCAAAGATTGGAGAATAAAAAAACCGAAAACCCTAAACACATGCCTGACAAAGAGAGCAGCAGCGGCGTCGTGGGGTGAGCAGCGGCAGTGGTAACTGATCGGCGGCGGCAGGGGGAATGAAGGAGAGAGAGTGACAATGGAAGGGTGAGGGAGATGAAGAGAGTCATGGGATTTGGCAAATGAAACTGAAGAGAGGAGTTTGAAGTGTTAAGGGTATTATTGGAATAAATTAAAAAACGGGGTTTGGGGGCTAATGAGTGGGGTTTGAGAACTAACACTCTTTCATTACAACTGTTACTAGCTAGTAAGTACCTGTTATAGCTTCTCAACAGAAAACTCTGTTAACTAGAGGTCTAATGTTTCCTCATCGCAAGTATTCAGTTATCCAGCCCTTCGAGCAGATGCGGTGGTTCATGAGCATGTTGGGCCGTAAAACTGTTACACTGATGCCAGCAATGAGAGGTTTGCATCAAGCATTAGGTTGGCAACCCGCTTACAATAAGATTGGGACTAAACTATCACTTTAGTCCCTCACTTTGTAAGGAGCTTTCATTTTAGTCCCTGACTTTTCAATAATTCATTTTTAGTCCCTCACTTTGAAAAAAGTTACTCACGTTAGTCCTTGGCAACGTTTTCCGTTTATAGACGTTAACGTCGCCGTTAATTTATAATATCGTATTTCATTTTAGTCCTTAACTTTATATTTTTAATTCACTTTAGTCCCTCACTATATCATGTTTCATTTTAGTCCCTAACTTAAAAATTTTAATTCACTTTAGTCCCTCACTATAATAACAATGATGTTTCTTTCTCTTTTCTCTTGTAATGTGACTACCTTAAAAATATTGACTGTTCTTCTTGCTATTCTGTAAACTAACTTTATAGTTTATATAAGCATTGACTCCAAGCTTTGCACCTGAAGGCATCAATAGGAAAGTTTCTTTCGAATGAGCACTTCGGAGTACATTATTTCATTATCCATATAACTAGTATGTTTTTTCTCTAAACTCTTTAATGTTTTAGTTTTTTTTATATGCTCTTTAGTGTTTTAGTTATATATCCATGTGTGAACTAACCGGAATCATACGGACAACAAGTTAAGATATATGAAGGGTCTTCCATAATACAAAGCAGTGCCTCTGTTTGATAGGCTTGTGTTTAACAATGTATTCCATATCCACTTTACACTAATGAAATTTGCACATAGTTTGATTTCAAAACTAAAACATTGTTGTAACAAAAAAAAACTAAAACATTGTTTGTATTGATAGACAAAACAAGCACTAGGTGAACGAGTTCGTATCTTGCTATCAAGAGCTGCTCCTTTGCTTAGGCGTGTGGAGGAATTTTTGAGGATAAGTAGTGGATCTACATTATCACAAGGATATGGTATGACGTTTGAATATCAAGCTAAATAAATTGGGGGAGTTTACAACATTTTGGTAATGACTCTTAAGCACAGAACTCAATAGAATATTTTTGAATCAAAACTATTGATACAGATGCAAAGCTTGGAGTCAATGCTTATATAAACTATAAAATTAGTTTACAGAATAGGAAGAAGAACATACCGTCAATATTTTTATGGTAGTCACACTACAAGAGAAAAGCGAAAGAAACATCATTGTTATTATAGTGAGGGACTAAAGTGAATTAAAATTTTTAAGTTAGGGACTAAAATGAAACACGATATAGTGAGGGACTAAAGTGAGTTAAAAATTTTAAGTTAGGGACTAAAATGAAATACGATATTATAAATTAACCGCGACGTTAACGTCTATAAACGGAAAACGTTGTCAGGGACTAACGTGAGTAACTTTTTTCAAAGTGAGAGACTAAAAATGAATTATTGAAAAGTCAGGGACTAAAATGAAAGCTCCTTACAAAGTAAGGGACTAAAGTGACAATTTAGTCATAAGATTGGTCATGGGGTTTGGCAAATGAAGGTTCAGCGAGGGTTATAAAATTTAATTTTTATAACCCTCTTTGACCCCCCAGCGAGGTTAGGGTTATAAAATTTAATTTTTATAATTGGATAATATCATCATCTCACTTATTCTTATCTCATATGTTATACACTCTTCTATTGTTGTAACAAACTTAGAGAATCATGCATGCTGTTATTGTATCAGATATTCATGCATGCTGTTAGTATATTCTGTTGTTATCTCTTGTATATCTCAATATCATACTACGTGAGCGAGGGTTATAATTTTTTATTTTATAACCCTTTATTTTATAATCCTCGCTGACCCCTTAGCGAGGGTTATAAAATTTTGATTTTATAACACTCGCGGAAGGTTCAGCGAGGGTTATAAAATTTAATTTTTATAACCCTCGCTAACCCCAGCGAAGGTTATAATTTTTAATTTTATAACACTCGTTGACCCCTCAGTGAGGGTTATAAAATTTTACAATCCTCGTTGTGCCATCAGCGTGCTGGTTAAAATATATATTTTATAACCCTCGCTGAGGGTTAAGCGTGGGTTGTTTAATTTTTTTTTAAGAGGGGGTAAGGTTGGAATAAGAGGGGAATATTTTGGGATTATTGAAAGTTAGTAAGGTTATTATAGGATTTTTACATAAATAAGGGGGTCAACTAATTAACCAAGGGGGTCAAAAAACTAGAGCCCCCTATAAATTGATTATATTTTGGGCCCTGTTTGGGTTGCCCTCCTTGTCACTGCTAGAAAATAAATATGTATCGAAGAACTAAATAATTAATTTTTTTTAATTTATTAAGTGTATCATTTTAAAAAACAAAACTTGTTTATTAGAATTTATCCATCAAGATTAATCAAAGTCTAATATGATTTTTGAATATTAAGTGTCTAGCACAAGAGAAGAATAGAGAAATAAAAAAAAAGTTAATAGTCTATTAGGTCCCCAAAAGATATACTTGGGCATTAATTTAGTCTTTGAAAGATTTTTAGAATAAATTAAGTCCTCCAAAGATCATAATGACATCACGTTAGTCCCTCATTCTATCAATCTGTCAGTCTCATCGTTAAGTACCACGTGGCGCATTCTCATTTTGGGTGTATAAGTTGAATGGTAAAAATTTGGTACTCATTTTTCTTCAACCGGTGAAACTGCTTTTTATTAACCGGTTGCAATTAATTTTTTTTGTCCTCCCCGTTCTATACACCTTATGGGTTCTGGTGGGTCCTTTTAATCGTTGTTAGAAAATGCTAGTGTGGGATCTTATAAGCTTGTGTTTGCCCAAAATTCTTTTTATTGCTTGAATTACATATTTTTCTAATCAAGTTCTGTGCTCCTCTCTCAACCAATTCTATTCATCATTTTTAATTCTTTTTTTACAACATATGTTCCTAATCAACTTTGCAAACTTTTAGTTTTCTCAAAAAATAGGATTTTTTCTCTCTTCTCTCTCCCTTGGTAGTTAGGGTTTCTCTAGGTTCTAGGGTTTCCAGGGCTACTTTGTGGCCTCCATGGCCAAGAAGAGGGGAAGGCCTCCCAAATCTCCTTCTCCCCTCTCACCACAGCATGTTATTGCATCTCCATCGATGATGAAGGATGGAAATCAAGGAAACTTGCTTGACTTTTCGAAACTGGATGATGAAGACTTGTAGGCCATTGATGCCTTGTCTCCCAAGCAATTGGAATCACTCGCTCAAGGGATTGAATTGATCCGTGCGAGGCTTAAGGGGAAGACCTTAGAGAAGAATAAGGAGGTTTTAAAGGGTTTTATCGAACAGAATGAGAAAGAAAAGGTTGACATGTGCGCCAAGCAATCGCAAGAACCAGTATGTAAAACTAGGATTCATGAAATTCCTAAGAGAGCCATGGTTTGGGACACTTTTGATGTCTCTAAACTACGTAATGCGGGGGAAAAACTCAATTATGTCTAGCCAGAGATCAAAGAAGGAGTTTCCCTATGCAAGATTGATGTAGAAGATGTGCTTGATGAAGAGAAGTACTGGCAGCAATCCGTGGTGTGTTATGTTCTTGGTGCAAGGCCTCCTTTCATGGTGTTACAAGGTTTCTTGAAAAAGGCATGGGGTGCACACGGTATTGATAAAATTTTGATGAATGAAGATGGTACTGTGGTTGTAAGGTTCAATTCAACGGAGGGAAGAGATAAGGTGTTAGAGGTTGGAGTCTATCATTTTGATAAGAAGCCAATTATCCTTGCACCATGGACAGGAAAGCCTTTCATGCGCAGTATTCTTGATACCGTTCCTATATGGATCCAGCTTCATGGCCTTAATGTCAAATTCTGGGGTGCAAAGGCTCTAAGCAAGATTGCAAGCTTGGTAGGAACACCAATCATTGTGGACCAGATAACAAAGGAGAGGAATAAGATTAACTTTGCAAGGATCTTGGTGGAAGTCAATCCCAAGTACCTCCCTGAGGAGATTCATTTTGAGGATGAGAAGGGTGTAGTTATCTCACAGCAGATTAGATATGAATGGAAACCTGTCCATTATGAGACCTGTCATTTGTATGGGCATGATAGCAAGACTTGCAGAAAAAAGACCAAAGAAGTGTGGGTAGAGAAGAAAAAACCCACTGGAAAAGAGATTGTGATTGTTGATGATGAAGGAAGTGCAGGAAAACAAGTAGAAGTAGTCAAGGAAACTGCTGAGAATGAAATTGGGCATGGTGACAAAGTTGTAGACCAGAAGCATGAATCAAGTGGCAAGAATGATGAGTGCACTACAGTGGCTAATGGTGACGAGGCTAATGAGCAATCTTGTAGCCCAGCTGCAGTGAATTTGAAGGCTGGACCAAATGATGAGGGTGAATGGACCCTTGTAAGAATTAGAAACAGAATGAAGGCAGGTGGCTTAGGCCACAAGCAACCCCATGGATAATCTCCTTTGCTGGAATATTCGAGGCCTCAACCATCCTCGAAAACAAAGGGAGCTAAAATGGTTGATTAGGGAGCATAAGGTAGGTATTTTTTCTGTTTTGGAAAATAAGCTTAGAGCAGCTAATTTTGACTATGTGAAGAACACTGTTGTGCCTGGTTGGGGGTCTTACATAAATCTGGAGCACCATATAATAGGAAGAATTTGGGTGGCTTGGAGGAATGATATGTTTGAAGTTGTGGTTGTGGATAGCAGTAGTCAAATGGTCCACTGTAATGTGAAGCACAAACATAAGCCTATAGAGTTTTTCACAACTTTTGTCTATGGAGCAAATGATGCTTTGCAGAGAAATCAGCTATGGGACAGCCTGTGTAATTTCAGTGTTACTATCAATATCCCTTGGCTGGTGATAGGGGATTTCAATGCTATGTTGAATCAGGAAGAGAAGCTTGGAGGGCAGCTCATTGAAGTACACCATCTGGAAGCTTTCAGAACATGTGTGTTTAATTGCAATCTGGTAGACATGAAGTTTGGAGGATGTTTCTATACTTGGAATAACAAACAAGATGCAAATGAGAGAATTTATTCCAAGAATGATAGAGCTTTGATCAATCAACCTTGGATGACTTGTTGGCCAGAATCAGAAACTGTCTTCTTAAATGAGGGAGTTTCTGACCATAGCCCTGTTGTGGTTACTTGGAGAGGGTCAGAAAGTATGAGAAAAGGCTCTTTCAAATTTTTCAATATGCTGGCTAATGACTCAGATTTTGAGGATATTGTTAGGATGACCTGGCAGACTAGTGTCAGAGGTTGTGCTATGTATCAGTTCATGAGGAGACTCCAGAACTTACAAGGACCTCTTAGAGAGCTGAATGACAGGAAGTATAAAGATATAGACAAGAAGGAGATTATATGTAGAGAAAAACTTAGTAGAGCTCAAGCTGAGCTTGCTGATGATCCTCACAATATCAATCTGCAGAAGGTGGAAAGAGAGGCCAACCAGGAATTCTGTAAAGTTTCTGAAGCTGCAATCCTATTTTTGAAACAGAAGGCAAATGAGCATTGGCTTAAGGAGGGTGATGAAAATACAAGTTATTTTCATGCAGCTATCGAGCTAAAGAGGTATAGAAGCAGAATCCTGTCTGTTATTGATGAACATGGGGTCATGCACTCAGATAGGACATCTATTGAAGAAGCTTTTACAAGTTACAACAAGAAGCTTCTAAATGGTAAGGCTGAGGCCTGGAATCTTACTGAGGATATGATAAATAAAGGCAAGGTACTGTCAGTAGAACAACAGTTGAGTTTGATCAAGCCAGTTACTGAGGAGGAAATTACTCAGAGTATCATGGATATTCACATTGATAAATCACCTGGCCCGGATGGATATGGATCAGGTTTTTACAAAAAGGCATGGAATTTTATCAAGGAGGATGTAGTGATAGCAGTGAAGGAGTTTTTTCATTCTGGAAAACTGTTGAAAGAGGTAAATTGCACTGATCTGGTTCTTATTCCTAAGATTGATAATGCTATTGCAGTAACTGAGTATAGGCCAATTGCCCTTTGTAATACCTTGTATAAGTGCATCACTAAGGTAATTTGTGCTAGACTGCAAACTGTGTTACCTGTTTTGGTCAACAACAATCACGCTGCTTTTGTGAAAAATAGGAGTATTGTCCACAATATTTTGGTCTTCCAAGAGCTAATGAGGCTTTATGGAAGAAAGCATGTCTCCCCTAGATGCTTTATGAAGGTAGACATAAGGAAGGCCTATGATATGTTAAGCTGGGATTTTGTCCATAATATGTTGTTGTCTCTAAAATTCCCCAGCTAATTCATAGTTTGGATCATGCAGTGTATTTCAACTCCAACTTTCAGACTTGTTATAAATGGAGAAAGGGGCCAGAGCTTTAAAAGTACTAGAGGCCTGAGGCAAGGGGACCCAATGTCCCCCTTAATTTTTGTTCTAGCAGTGGACATGTTGACCAGAAAAATGAAGTATGCAGTAGATAGCCACAGATTTAAATTCCACCCCCTATGCAGAGAAATTGGCCTGATTAATTTGGCCTTTGCAGATGACCTTATGCTGTTTTGAAAAGCAGATGCTGGTAGTGTTAACTTGCTGAGAAAAACCTTTGATGATTTTTCTGAAGTATCAGGCCTGTATGCTAATTGTATGAAGTCTCAAATCTACGCTGCTGGAATTTCTGAAGAAGATAGAATTAGTCTAGAAGGGATTTCAGGTTTCTCAAGAGGAACTTTTCCTATGAGATATCTTGGATTGCCTATGACAGTAAGGAAATGGAGCTCAGCTACATGTCAATTGTTAGTGGATAGAATCACAAAGAGATTGTTTGTTTGGCAGACAAGAAACCTATCTTACAAGGGGAGAATGCAGCTCATTAACTCTGTGTTGCTATCTTTACACATTTACTGGGCAGGAGTTTTCATCATTCCAAAGAAAGTGGTGAAAGAAATTGAAAAACAATGCAGAAATTTTCTTTGGGGTCTCAACCAAATTGGAAGGCCTAGAGCTTTAGTAGCTTGGGACAGTTTGTGTTGCAGGAGAAAGTATGGTGGATTGGGCTTTCAAAACATAAAGCTGTGGAATATTGCTGCCATAGGAAAGCAGGCTTGGGATATAGCTTGCAACAAGGAAGCTCTTTGGGTGAAGTGGATTCATGCTGTCTATTTAAAGGATTCAGATTTCTGGTCCTATAATTACACTTCAGGGAGTTGGCATTGGTCTCAGATCCTAAAGGCAAGGGACAAGCTGAGATCTAGTTTTGTGAATGGATTATGGGGTGTTCAGAATTCTGCTTACACAATTAAGCAGGGATATCAACACTTGCTTGGGCCTCAAGTTAAATTCATTTACTACAAGCTAGTGTGGAATCCTGCATCAATCCAAAAGCATTGTTTCATATTCTGGTTAATGGTTAAAGATAAGCTCAGGACCAAGGATGCTGTTGCTATTTATGCAAATGTGGGCAGTGTGTGTGATTTATGCAACCAGGCCCTAGAGACTAGAGATCATTTATTTTTCACTTGCACATGGAGCCGAGAGTTACTGGAGTTGGTTTGCAACTGGTGTTGTGTTGTGTGCAATCAGTTTCAGTTTGAAGGATGGACAAAATGGCTTATTCATAGCTTTAAACATAAGGCCAGGAGACAATTTATATATGCAGCTATGGCAGCCACAGTTTACAACATATGGATTGAGAGGAATAGAAGGATTTTTCAGAACCTGAAGAGAAGACCTGATCAAGTTTACATCATAGTCAAGAAGGAGCTTGCTTTAAGGAGTGTTCTTTACTTTAAAAATTTACATTCATGGAGTAATAGGGTGCTAGTTGATAGAATTCTTAGTGAGGTTTAATGTTTCTGTTGTTTTGTTCTTTTAGATTTTTTTCCAGGCCTAGACTTATGAACCCTTACTAGAAGGTGACATAAGTTTTAGGTTTTGGATTGTGTATTAGTTTTTTTGTTTGGGTTAATAAATTTTTATTTACCTAAAAAACTTTGCAAACTTTTTTTTTTTGGATGAAGAATGAAAGAAAAGGTAAAAATGAGCATACATATGTGATTCTCCACATATTCTTCTCCACTTATATAACAAAATTGTTCAAATTACATAAGTGTAGTGAGAATGGTGAGAAGCTCAAAAAAATTTATGAGTAAAATTATCTACTGCAATATTTCAATACAATATGTAAATATTAGCTTAAATTCTATTTTGATTATTATCCTTTCAACCAAAAAAATCACTAATATAGTCTGTTAACGATTAGAAGTTTGTCACGATTACTCTTTTCATTAAATTTGATTTAAAATTATTAGATTATCACAATCTATAATCAGAATATATTAAAGATCGGTTTCTTTTCAATATTTTAGAAGTAAATAAATCTTTATATTTAAGCTCAAATAATGCATTTTGTCATGAGCTAAAAATTCACATTGAAATAAATTAAAAAGTATATATTTTTATAGATAGTTACACAACAAGCGGTATCCATCTTATTTATCCAAATTTCTTCACTCTTATTCATTGGACAATGCAATATTATTATCAGAGGCCAAACAAACAAACTTCATTTATTCAAAAAATGTGAAGAAAATAATGTAATGATTTACTATCATGTCTTCACATTTACAAACACAAACCTGAAAATAAAAAACAAAATACAAAGAAATTGAATCAGAACAGAGCCCAAAATGCTGCAAGCAAGCATTTGATTTATTATTCAAGGAAGTAATGAGCTATTTCAAAAGCCATTATGGAGAATGTTTTCTCCAAATGGAATTGGCTCATCAACCCCATTTCCTCCAAGACCCATCACAGTCATATCCTCTTCATTATTGGCCAAAGTGCCTACTTGTGCTGCTGATGGTGCTACCATTTGGACCTAGTTCTGAGTCACCACCTCACCCTGTTGCATTTGCAGGGTATCCATCCTTCGACTAATTTCCTTAATGTTTTGTTCGATCACCCATGCAAGATCGTTCAAATCAGGAATCATCAAATTAGCATGGGTAACCTGATCTACACTGAGGCAATTAAACATGAGCCGAATCATCTCCTTCTCTCTATTATCCTTCCTAAACTTATGGACATGTTCTTCTATCTTCACAATCCTTTGTTTTAGGAAAGACTCCTGGTTCACCATCTTCTTGTTTTGCTCCATTTCAGGCATGTTCCTGAACTTGGTGAGCACCCTTTGGACCCCTAATGCAGATAGCCATACCTGCGGTTCATTCTCATATGGGCTAAAAATTATAGCACATGCTTCGATTCATGTAATGACTTACTATCATGTCTTCACATTTACAAACACAAACTGAAAATAAAAAATAAAATACAAAGAAATTGAATCAGAACATAGCCCAAAACGCTGCAAGCAAGCATTTGATTTATTATTCAAGGAAGTAATGGGCTATTTCAAAAGCCATTCTGGAGAATGTTTTCTCCAAATGGAATTGGCTCATCAACCCCATTTCCTCCAAGACCCATCAGAGTCATATCCTCTTCATTATTGGCCAAAGTGCCTGCTTGTGCTGCTGATGGTGCTGCCATTTGGACCTAGTTTTGAGTCACCACTTCACCCTGTTGCATTTGCAGGGTTTCCATCCTTCGCTAATTTCTTTAATGTTTTGTTTGATCACCCATTCAAGATCGTTCAAATCAGGAACCGTTGTATGTTGTCCTCCTTGTGGAATCGTTGAGAATGAATGCAAGTTTCACCTTCTTTCTAGTCATGGTTGTGACCAGAATTGAAAAATAGTGTGGAAGATAAGTGTATGTTCTTGTGGTTTTTGATCACGAGCAAGCCTTGTATATATATATATATATATATAAAGAGAGAGAGAGAGAGAGCAAGTTAAGATGTAGGGTTGGATTTTACAATGGATCTTTCTAGATACCATGCACACTGGCAATGACTCATAGGGATAGTGCACAGTGAGATGTCACTCTAAATGTTATTCCTTTCATGGAGGGTTCATATATTCCAGTTTTTTTATGATGATATTCAAGCTGTATAATTAATTATATGAGTGGATATAATAATTCATATTAAGATTAAGTAATGAGTTTGATACAAGTAAGTAAGCGAATTGATAGTATTGAGAACCATAAGTTACTACAAGGTTTAGGATCAATAGTCTCAATTTTTTCCAAACTCGTGATATAAAGTATTTTAACAAAATCTAAGTAAAAATATTTCAACTTAATGGTTTGGATAAAATTGGGACTATGGATCTTTGATCATACAACAATTCCTCATTGGTTCTGGAGGAAAGGCTGGTGTGAGTTCAAAATCTTATGCTTAATAGATACATGCACCGATAGATTCTTACATTTTAGTGATCATTATGCCACGGTAGACATGACAGAATTTTTGAAGTTTCTCTTTTTTTAGCATACCTGCATAGTTGTATTTGGTGTGATAATAGGCTAAACAGCTTATTTGTTTATTTATCTTATTTTTTATTATCAAATTGATATTTCACTTTGTCTAATAATATATTAATTTTTCACGTTTATTTTCGTTTGTACTGTTTTTCCTAAAATCGTATTTATTCTACATTAATTAAACACACAATGAATAGTAATTATGGGACTGACGCAAACAAAAAAATATGAGTTTTCAATATAAAAAAATTGTAAAAAAGCAATTTGATAGAAAAATAAGATAAAAGAGCAAATCAATAATACAGCTTCCAAGTAATTATCGAAAGATAGTTGGTTAGTTCGTAAAAAGGTTTCTCACCATTCACGAATTCGTAAAATGATTTTGCCCCATATGACTATCACGTTAGGTACAAATAACAATTTTCGAATTCTTAATATTGAAATTAAGTTATAATGGATGAACTATATCGATTAAGAAAACGAATGATTTACATAAGGTTTTACGTTTCAACCTCCATATTTTTATTGAAAAAATATGGTCTTTAATTTTTGTAACAACTGGGCGACTGTAAAAAGATAATCCAAAAATATATAGACTCAATTAAATATGAATAATTTTAGGGAAATTTTATTAGTAATCTTGCTAAGTATCATAAATAAAAACTACCCCCACCTTCTAAAATGGTCAAGGCCGCGGAATGAATATTTTATAATTTGCTTAAATTAGACGATATTGATATACAAGAATGCATACATATCAAAAACCATTTTCAATCTATCATATATTGTTCGAGGAAAAAACTAAAAGTTAGAAAATTGTTTATATATATAAATATATGTATATAAATAGTTCTTTATATATAATAATATAACTCCAATTTTCATCAATATTTTTTCTTTAAAAGAATAGATGATACACTGAATTCATTTAAAAATATTAAAGTATTAACTAATAAACTAAATATATATAAAAGCAAGAAAACAAAAAATAGTAAACATTAATAAATTTTATCTAATCTTCATCATGATTATTATTTCCAGGGTGATATAACTTCAATTTTTATAAATATTTTTTTTTAAGGATTTTTATTAATATATTTTTCTATAACAATAAATAAATAAATGATACATTGAATTCTTATAAATGCGTTAACCAAATCTAAAAATGTGGAGGTAAGTTTATCTAATTGCTTCTTGGTTTTTATGTGTGTTTACGGACTTGGTGTAATTTTGACTTATGAGATTGATTTGGTTTAGTAAAATTATTTGTCTTTTTTTTTTTAAAAAAAAAAAAAACTTGTGTTTGCCCTTTTGCGTTGAAATTTTTGGGTTTATAAAATTGTGTAATTACTCCTATTATTTCCCTCTGTTTCTATTTATCTGTCTTATTTAAAATAAAACACATCTTTTAAGAAACTTAATTATTACTTAGATTTTCAATTCATTAATTATGTTTTTCCCACTATACCCTTTCTCTTTTTATAATCATTAAATTTTCTCCACTACTTACATAAACCAAGACATACTCCTTCCGTCTCTAAATATAAGTATTTGGGATGAATTTTCACGTGCATTAAGAAAGTTAGTTAATATTGTTAGTGGTGTGGGAAATGATAATATTAGATATACTTTTTCAAAATTACTATTGTAATTATTAATGAAACTCTAAAAGGTGTTGACAAAATAGAGGTGTTTGTGGAAAAGAAGTAATTAATGTCATTAACATAAGTACTTACATTTAGAGACAAGCAAAACCAACTATCTAGTGGTTATATTTAGAGACGAAAGGAGTATTAAATAAGGGCAAACATGAAAAATTAACATTTATTAATCCTCAAACAGATAAAAAGAAACAAAAAAATTTCTCAAAAAAAGGACAAATAATAAGAAACAAAGGGAGTATTAAATTCTTTTAATTAAATACTCCCTCCGTTCCAATTTATCTATCACTTTAGGAATTTCACACGGATTAAAAAAACATTTAATACTTCAATTTTCAAGAGAAGAATAACGTAATTTTACTCTATTATCCTCACACTACATTAATTTTCATAAGTTTCACATATTTCAAAACATTTAATAATAACATAAATTTAATAATAACCCTAAATATATTTTAGAAGTGTTAGGGGGTAATGGGAGGTATATTAAATTTATTAATTTATACAAGTTAAATTTTTTAATTGATAGTTATTTTTTGGAAAAAAAAAATGTATGTGATGTCTGACGACATATTTATTTTAGCCAATTTGTGCAACACCACAACTTAAATTTGATACCAACGTGGGTTTGGTCAAGTGGTAACTCATTTGGTCCCTTAACCAACTGGTCTCGAGTTCGAGCCTTGGGTATGGAGCAACCCCCACAGGGAGACCCCTACCGCTTAGTGCGAGCTCAGTTGGGTCGGACCGGATGAGTCGGATTCTGAGTAAACCAAACCCGGGTACCGGTTGGTAAAAAAAAAACAACTTAAATTTGATATATTTAATTTATACTAAAAATGTGGGATATACTAAAAATAAAACAAGTGAAAAGAAATACAAAATTTAAATCCTCCATCACTATTAATATATACTCCCTCAAGACCTGTTATGGACTACAACAGTGGTTAAACCGGCATACCGGTATGAGGCCTTAGTGACCCGATTCCTCTCAAAACCAATATACCGGTATAAGGCCTCGAAGGTCCAATTATGCTCCAAATAGATATACCGATATAAGGCCTCAAAAGCCCAATTATTCTCCAAATTGATATACCAGTACGAGGCCTTAGTGGCCCAAGTCCTCTCTAAGCCAGTATACCGGTATTAAGCCTTAGTGTCTCAATCCCTCTCCAAACTGGTTTATCGATATAAGACCCTAAATGTCCAAATATGCACCGAATCGAATTACCGGTATGAGGCCTCAAGAACCCAGTCACGAAGAAACTATCATACCGGCAATACGTGTGAAGGAATCCAATGAACCATTATGGAGATATACCGTTGAGCTTAGGATTCCACACGTTATGATACACGCCATAAAGCTCTTGCCATTAGCGGGAATCTCATCAGCTCATCATTAGGGCAATAAGCAACGGTAAAGCGGTTACGCCTTATATAAGCTTAGCAAGACAAGAAGGTATGTACTCAACTTGCTCACACAAACACACACAAACACCCAAGTAATCGACTAGATAGAGAGTGGGTATCTTGGTATTCAAGGCGCCCTCCTTACGCAATAAGTAGAGTGGTTGGCCACTTGACCGAATAGCTCAAGTCCAAAAACTCTACGACAGAATAAGACTCTTTTGGGGTTTTTCTCTTCCATCAAGGAAAGTAATTAAATTTGTTAGTGACATCAGAAATGTGAAAATTTGATATAGCTTTTCAAAATTACCCATATATTTATTATTGGAACTTTAAAATGTGTAGAGTTAATAGGGGTGGTTGTGGAAAGAAGTAATTAAATGTATTGAAAATTGAAATAGAGCTTATAAGTAGGACCAAAACAAAAATCTCAAAAAGGTCTTATAAATAGAATTGGAGGAAGTATTACGTAAGAATGTGGGATATACTAAAAACCCTAACATCCTAATAAACACCTTTAAATTGTAATTGTAATAATAATAATTTTTAACTTTTGTTCAAAAATCATGGTTGGTTTTTTTTTTTTTGGTTGGCTTCGATAATAATACTCCATATAGTACTGTATACTCCATCTTCCACATTAAATATTTAGGTTTACGTAGTTGATTACTTCTTCTGTCTCTAAATATAAGCATTTAGGGTAGATTTTCACGTGGATTAAGAAAGTTAGTTAATATTGTTTGTGGTATTGGAAATGATAATATTTTGTATACTTTTTCAAAATTACCCTAATAATTATCATTGAGATTTTAAAAAATGTTGACTAAATAGGAGTGTTGTGGAAAAGAAATAATTGATGTCATTAAAAATTAAATTAAGATAAGTGTTTATATTTAAAGACAAACAAAATCCACTATTTAGTGCTTAGTACTTATATTTAGAGACTGATGCAGTAATTTATTTTGTTGTGTAGTTGGATAACATTGTCCGTCTCATATTAATATATTTAGGTTTGTTCAATCATCAAGAAGAGAACTTGTAGGAATGTTCAGATCTTTAAAAAAAAAAGGAAAAAAAAAAAACTTGAAGCTTAGAAGATGTTGGAGATCGAATAGCTAATGCGGCTTCTTGATGAAATGGAGAATGGAACAGTTTTTTTTTTTTTTTTTTTTTCACGTAGGACCTTTACCGATGCCAAGGGATAATATATGGGCATTACACGTAAGGTTTTGACTTTGGACATCATGCCATACGGCACCATTTAAGGATTGTCTATCTATATGTTTAATCCTCCGGGTGGTAGTGGTCTAGTGGATTTACCTTCTCAATTTATCTTTAAAAAAAAAAAATATATCATAATTTCCTTCCGGTTCCACGTGACTACATGTCATATGAAATTCTAGTTTCCTACGAGTAATCAATGCTAGTATTTCAAAAAATGAAATTAAAAAAATAAATTAGAAGAATCGGCATGGTAGAATGGCAATATATTTATGTCTTAAGAAAAATATATCTCCAGACATTCTTGTTATCCTATATTTTCTTTGCTTCTAAAGGAATTAATCCGGGTATTTCCAGTACCGTTATAAAACTGCGGATTTCGGTATCGTAAAGTGATCAGCCAATAAGAATGTGTCACCTTATATAAACAACATGTTATCATCTTTATTATTAAAGAATCCAATTTTAATTTTTTTGTATTTTAGTCTTGTATATTTTAAATAACTTTTAATTACTTTAATGAATTTAAATCAAATAAAATATTTTCTTTATTATTCAAAAAATTAAAATAAAAAAATTAGGATTTCTTTATTTCATTTCATGATTCATCATTTCCACTAACAGTATCATCATCCTTTGAGAGCAACATTGTTCCACATGAGCTTCTTCCTAATCCCATTTGCTGCTAATTGACCCTGGTTCTACGTCATCATTATTCCATCACCAAAGACAACACCAGCATCATCATCGTCCCCAACCCCCTTCTCTTCTCTTTCACAACAGCACTAGCTCGAAGGATGATGCTACTGCTGGTGGAAACGATAAAGAAGATGAAATGGAATAAAAAAATCCTATTTTTTTATTTTAATTTTTTGATTAAAAAATGAAATATTTATTTGATTTAAATTGATTAAACTAATAAAAAGTTATTTAAAATATGGAGGACTAAAATGCAAAAAATTAAAATTAGATTCTTTAATAGTAAAGATGCATGATGACATGATTATTTATATGAAGTGACGCATTTTTATTGACTGATTACTATACGGTATTGAAACCGACACTTTTATGACGGTAACGGAGAAACCCTCTTCAATTTAAACCAAGACACCTTCGGTGAAATTTGTAAAATTTGTAGTAATCATTAAAACATTTATTCTCTTCGAAGACCTAATTTGATTTTAAATATTTTTTTTAGAGTGAAGGTCCAATTTGGTCCCTCAAGTTTTTCGACTGGGACAATTTAGTCCCTCAAGAATTATAATTCACTTTTAGTCCCTAAAGAATTTAAAAAATACCACTTTAATCTCTGTTTTCATTCCGTTAACTACTGTCACTGTTTCTAGAAGCATCAGGGACATTTACCGGGAGGCCTTAGCACCTGAGAATGAAATGTTACAGTTTATGCCAACAGTAACAGTAGTTAACGGAATGAAAACATGGACTAAAGTGGTATTTTTTAAATTCTTTAGGGACTAAAAGTTAATTATAATTCTGGAGGGACTAAAGTGTCTCAATCGAAAAACTTAGGGAACCAAATTGAGTGTTCACTCTTTTTTTTTAATAAACCAAAGTATAATCATAAATGGTAAATAAAGGTTTGAAAAATATTACTTGGAAAAGATTATAAAGCTTATTTGAAAGGCATTCCAGAATGTTTAGTTGATTCAAATAATTTGGCATTTCAAAGTTGGGGATAATGATAATTAGAGGAAGACCCAATAGATACTTGCTCAAATTTTCTATAATGAAAAGGAATTTATCAATTAAATAAAGATGTATAATTATTTATGAAAATTTGTGGTGCAAGTATGGGTACGACAATCTACAAAGTCCACTATAGTTGGTAGATGACTGAGTTTCTTAAGTATGATGTCAAGGGTTCGATCCCTGTCGTGCTTATGGTAAAAACTTTGTTGGCAGAGGCAAAATCCACTCCAGTGATCTCTACGCCTCGAAGGGGATTAGTCTTCGGTTGTTGGCTTAAAGATACCTTGATGTACACCAAAAAAAAGCATGGATACGACTATTATAGTATCCCATCTATTTTATACTCACACATGCATGATCATTTATTTTATTTATTATAGCTATTTGAAAAGATATTAGCCAAATTTTAAATTCACAACCCTAATTAATAACTAATTGAGACGTTGATGAATATCCATGTTTAAAGTATATGCATTTCTATTCTTTATGTCAAAAACAACATTATCTCAATTCACATTCTCCATGTTCAAGCAAAAGGCAATGTCATTTTTATTCTCCATTGTTGTAAATAATTCTCCCTCCCTCAAACACTTGACATTGATACAAGTCAATTGCTATGTACGTTTGTTATGTTTTATGTTGGATTTATCATTCTAATAATAAAAAAAACAATTCATAATTATGAAGAGTACAAAATGTGCTCGAACCCTTTATAAAAAGTCTCTATGCTGAATTCGTTGAGTTTAAGATTTTTCAATTTATTAAGTTGAATTTGGCGATAGTGAGAACGGTATGGATACATAGATACCACCGAGTAAAGGGATGCGCACTAAAATTATAACCGTTGAGTTTAAGAATTTCAATTTATTAAGTTGAATTTGCCGATAGTGAGAACCAGTATGGATACATAAATACCACCGAGTAAAGGGATGTGCACTAAAATTATAACCCACATGGATATGAGAACAAGTGCGGATACTTTTTTTTTTTAAAAAAATGCATGTATAGGAACAAACACTTTAGTAGCCTACTTGTTGTGCCGTAAGGTCCTTAGACTTGACCTATACAGTCAAGCGGTCAAGCCATTACTGTTGTTTTAAAATTCTCCCGTCAGTATTTTGGTGTATGTGTGTGTGACCTTGCGTTAAAGTTTAGTCTACATACCTTCACCTAGTACCTGCTTTTATAGGTGTTGCGGTAATAATGAGGTGCCATGGCTGGTTTATGATTATCCCACAATTCATGGTAACGATGAGTTTCATTACGAGTGCTAGTTCTCAAACCCCACTCATTAGCCCCAAACCCCATTTCAATTACGAAATGTCAGAAATTCCCTTACTTATTAACTTCCCCCAAAATAACAAACCCCTAAATCCCAAACTCTATCCACCATCTAAGCAACCACCCAACACCACCATCACCATGTTTTTGTTGCAACTGTGTTTGCCATTGATGAAGGAGACGAAGGAAACAAGCCACACGAGACATCTACCAGTGAACTCGCGGCCATCGAACACCATACCTTCATAAAGTCTGACAAATTTCCAAGAACCCCGTGTCGGAATTTTGAAATTCCGACACTAGTTCGTCAGAATTGATCAGAACCCAGCAAAAAATTTCGAGAACCCCGTGTCAAAATTTCAAAATTCCGACACGGGGTTCTCGGAAATTATCAAAACCCAGAAAAAAACACAAAACAACTATGAAAACCAAAAAACGGTGAAATCGACAACCCTAACCTAAAAACTTAAAGAAGAAAGAAAACGACAAACAACAAGGGATAAGAGGAGAACGAAAACCCCAACCCAAAGATTGGAGAATAAAAAAAACGAAAACCCTAAACACATACCTGAAAAAAAGAGCAGCAGCGGCGTCGTGGGGTGAGCAGCGGCAGTGGCGACTGATCGGCGACGGCAGGGGAAATGAAGGAGAGAGAGAGACAATGGAATGGTGAGGGAGATGAAGAGAGTCATGGGGTTTGGCAAATGAAACTGAAGAGAAGAGTTTGAAGTGTTAAGGGTATTATTGGAATAAATTAAAAAACGGGGTTTGGGGGCTAATGAGGGGTTTGAGAACTAACACTCTTTCATTACAACTGTTACTAGCTAGTAAGTACCTGTTATAGCTTCTCAAAAGACAACTTTTTTAACTAGAGGTCTAATGTTTCCTCACCGCAAGTATTCAGTTATCCAGCCCTTCGAGCAGATAGGGTGGTTAATGAGCATGTTGGGCCGTAAAACTGTTACACTGATGCCAGCAATGAGAGGTTTGCGTCAAGCATTAGGCTGGCAACCCGCTTACAATAAGATTGGTCATGGGGTTTGGCAAATGAAGGTTCAACGATGATTATAAAATTTTGATTTTTATAACCCTCGCTGACCCCAGCGAGAGTTATAATTTTTTATTTTATAACACTCGCTGACCCCAGCGAGGGTTATAAAATTTAATTTTTATAATTGGGTAATATCATCATCTCACTTGTTCTTATCTCATCTGTTATACACTTTTCTATTGTTGTAAAAAACTTTGAGAATCATGCATGATGTTATTGTATCAGATGTTCATGCAGGTTGTTAGTATATTCTGTTGCTATCTTTTGTATATCTCAATATCATACTACGTGAGCGAGGGTTATAATTTTTTATTTTATAACCCTTTATTTTATAACCCTTGCTGACCCCCAGCGAGGGTTATAAAAATTAACCCTCGCTGACCCCCAACGAGGGTTATAATTTTTTATTTTATAACACTCGCTGACCCCAGCGAGGGGTTATAATTTTTTATTTTATAACATTCGCTGACCCCTCAGCGAGGGTTATAAAATTTTACAACCCTCGTTGTGCCCTCAGCGTGCTTGTTAAAATATATATTTTATAACCCTCGCTAAGGGTTGTTTAACTTTTTTTTATAAGAGGGGGTAAGGTTAGAATAAGAAGGGGTATTTTGGGATTATTGGAAGTTAGTAAAGTTATTATGAAATTTTTACACAAATAAGGGGGTCAACTAATTAACTAAGGAGGTCAAAAAACTAGAGCCCCCTGTAAATTGATTATATTTAGGGCCCTGTTTGGGTTGCCCTCCTTGTCACTGCTAGATGAGCAAGCGACTTAGAAACAGTGGACCTTTGTTTGGGATTTAAATTTGGTTACTATGATACTGATAATCCATTGGGCAGGTGATCGCTAAACTGATTAGTAGGTGTCCATAACGATGATTCATAACACTACTCATTCACATTCTTATTAAAAGTTACTCCTTTGAATTTTATGGATTAAAAAATATTAGTAATATTTTTATTAATCTTTAAAACGAAAAGGATTGGATTTTTTTTAACTTATATATTTCGTGCATAAGATAAAAGAACATAGAAAATAAATATGTATCGAAGAACGAAATAATTAATTTTTTTTAATTTATTAAGTGTATCATTTAAAAAAAACAAAACTTGTTTTTTAGGATTTATCCATCAAGATTAATCAAAGTCTAATATGATTTTTGAATATTAAGTGTCTAGCAAAAGAAAAGAAGAGAGAAATAAAAAAAAAAAGAGTTAATAATCTATTAGGTCCCCAAAAGATATACTTGGGCATTAATTTAATCTTCGAAAGATTTTTAGAATAAATTAAGTCCTCTAAAGATCAGAATGACATCACGTTAGTCCCTCATTCTATCAATCTGTCAGTCCCTTCCTTAAGTACCATATGGCGTATTCTCATTGATTATTTCTCTCAATGCATTTTGACACGAATCGCAAGATTATTCCTCATTTGAAATTTTGACCGTTGGATATATCCAATGATTCAAATTTTAATATGAAAAATAAAATAAAAAACAAAAAAATACTTCCATACTCTTCCCTCCTCTTCCGCCAGTATCTTTCCCTGCCAGAATCACCACCTTCGATAGCCCCAACCGCTAGCAAGATTATCCAACGCCTCATACTCTTCCCTCATACTCCTCAATTGGATAGCATCAGCAATCAACACCGCTGTAATCTTGTTTGTGATCTTTTGCAGGCTTTGCTCATGCAGATACATCGAATTTGACACCATTTCTACCATATGGTGCTGAAGGGGTATTTAAGGCCGCTGCGATCGTCTATTTTGCATATGGTGGATTTGATAGTATTGCGACCATGGCCGAAGAAACAAAAAATCCATCAAGGGACATACCGATAGGCTTGGTTGGGTCTATGTCCATAATCTGTCAGTCCCTTCCTTAAGTACCATATGGCGTATTCTCATTGATTATTTCTCTCAATGCATTTTGACACGAATCGCAAGATTATTCCTCATTTGAAATTTTGACCGTTGGATATATCCAATGATTCAAATTTTAATATGAAAAATAAAATAAAAAACAAAAAAATACTTCCATACTCTTCCCTCCTCTTCCGCCAGTATCTTTCCCCGCTAGAATCACCACCTTTGATAGCCCCAACCGCTAGCAAGATTATCCAATGCCTCATACTCTTCCCTCATACTCCTCAATTGGATAGCATCAGCAATCAACACCGCTGTAATCTTGTTTGTGATCTTTTGCAGGCTTTGCTCATGCAGATACATCGAATTTGACACCATTTCTACCATATGGTGCTGAAGGGGTATTTAAGGCCGCTGCGATCGTCTATTTTGCATATGGTGGATTTGACAGTATTGCGACCATGGCCGAAGAAACAAAAAATCCATCAAGGGACATACCGATAGGCTTGGTTGGGTCTATGTCCATAATCTGTCAGTCCCTTCCTTAAGTACCATATGGCGTATTCTCATTGATTATTTCTCTCAATGCATTTTGACACGAATCGCAAGATTATTCCTCATTTGAATTTTTGACCGTTGGATATATCCAATGATTCAAATTTTAATATGAAAAATAAAATAAAAAACAAAAAAATACTTCCATACTCTTCCCTCCTCTTCCGCCAGTATCTTTCCCCGCCAGAATCACCACCTTCGATAGCCCCAACCGCTAGCAAGATTATCCAACGCCTCATACTCTTCCCTCATACTCCTCAATTGGATAGCATCAGCAATCAACACCGCTGTAATCTTGTTTGTGATCTTTTGCAGGCTTTGCTCATGCAGATACATCGAATTTGACACCATTTCTACCATATGGTGCTGAAGGGGTATTTAAGGCCGCTGCGATCGTCTATTTTGCATATGGTGGATTTGACAGTATCGCGACCATGGCCGAAGAAACAAAAAATCCATCAAGGGACATACCGATAGTCTTGGTTGGGTCTATGTCCATAATCACGGTGATATACTGCTTAATGGCGCTCGCTCTTAGTATGATGCAGAAATACCAAGACATAGACACAGATGCAGCATTCTCTGTTGCATTTCAGAGTGTAGGAATGAAGTGGACAAAGTATGTTGTAGCTTTTGGTGCACTAAAGGGAATTACCACAGTACTTCTAATGGGTGCATTGGGGCAAGCGCGTTACACTACTCACATCACGCGTTCGCACATGATCCCTCCATGGTTTGCACTTGTACACCCAAAGACAGGAACCCCTATAAATGCTACAGTCTTGGTCACAATCCCAGGTGCATGCATGGCTTTGTTATCTGTAAGCACACTCTTTATCTTCGCTATGGTGGCCGTCGCACTTTTGGTAAGGAGATACTATGTTCACGGAGTCACACCAAGAGAGAGTCTATTAAAGTTGATTATATTCTTGAAACTCATTATTGCTTCCTCAATGGGGATTTCAGCTTATTGGGGGATGAGACCTAATGGTTGGATTGGATATGTTGTGACAGTGCCTATTTGGTTCTTGGCAACTCTAGGGATGTCACTAATTTTGACTCAGCAAAGGGTACCTAGAGTTTGGGGGGTTCCACTTGTGCCATGGTTGCCATATTTGTCAATTGTTGTCAATGTTTTTCTCATGGGATCTTTGGAATCTTCTGCCTTCATAAGATTTGGAATATGCATTGGGGTAATGCTCATCTACTATTTTTTCTTTGGCCTCCATGCTACTTATGATATGGCTCATAAACAAGAAAAGCGGCAACCCACCGAAATTAAGCAGACAGACCCCTGAGAATGCAAATCCTTCTTGTTGGACAACATGTCTGAGTATTTAGCTAAGCATGGAAGACAGACTACTTAGCTTTTGGGTCAAGTTGTTTCAAATTTTCATATATAAGTTCACACTTTTGGTATGTGTTGTATTTAAGGATGGTAAGTTATACTCCCTCTTGTCCTATATATAGGGCACATTCTAGAAGAAATCTTTAGTCCTATATATAGTACACTTTATATTTCCTATGCATTATTAATTGTTTTTTTTTTTTTTGCCCTTATTAAATGTTTTGCCTAGCTATGTTTTTTTGTTATTCATTAATGAATGTGAACTTTCCGAGTAAAGTGGAGGGGGTAAAATTGTAATGTTACAATATATTCTCATAAAATTCACAAAACTAACAACTTTCCTTAGTTCGGGGAATATGGTTAAGTATGTCTTATATATAAGACCAGAGGGAGTAGCATGGTGCCAAAGTCAAAGCCTCACTGTGAGGACATCCTATTATTTCATTGGATTTTAGGTGTATAAGTTGAATGGTAAAGATTTGGTACTAATTTTTCTCCAATCGGTGAAATTGCCTTTTATTAACCGGTTGCAATTAATTTTTTTTGTCCTCCCCGTTCTATACACCTTCCGATTAAGACTTTATGGTGGGTTCTGGTGGGTCCTTTTAATCATTATTAGAAAATGCTCGTGTGGGACCCAAATTCTTTTTATTGCTAGAATTACATATTTTTCTAATCAAGTTCTATGCTCCTCTCTCAACCAATTCTATTCATCATTTTTAATTTTTTTTTTCTACAACATATGTTCCTAATCGACTTTAAAAACTTTTTTTTTGGATGAAGAATGAGTAGAAAAGGTAAAAATGAGCATACATATGCGATCCTGCACATTCTCTTCTCCACTTATATAACAAAATTGTTGAAATTACATAAGTGTAGTGAGAATAGTGAGAAGCTCAAAAAAAATTATATGAGTAAATTTATTTACTACAATATTTCAATACAATATGTAAATATTAGCTTAAATTCTATTTTGATTATTATCCTTTCAACCAAAAAAATCACTAGTATAGTCCGTTAACGATTACAAGTTTGTCACGGTTACTCTTTCATTAAATTTGATTTAAAATTATTAGATTATCACAATATATAATCAGAATATATTAAAGATCGGTTTCTTTTCAATGTTTTAGAATTAAATAAATCCTTATATGTAAGCTCAAATAATGCATTTTGTCATGAGCTAAAAATTCACCTTGAAATAAATTAAAAAGTATATATTTTTATAGATAGTTACCCAACATGTGGTATCCATCTTCTTTCTACAAATTTCTTCACTCTTATTCATTGGACAATGCAATATTATTATCAGAGGCCAAACAAACAAACTTCATTTATTCAAAAAATTTGAAGAAAATAATGTAATGACTTACTATCATGTCTTCACATTTACAAACACAAACCTGAAAATAAAAAACAAAATACAAAGAAATTGAATCAGAACAGAGCCCAAAATGCTGCAAGCAGGCATTTGATTTATTATTCAAGGAAGTAATGGGCTATTTCAAAAGCCATTCTGGAGAATGTTTTCTCCAAATGGAATTGGCTCATCAACCCCATTTCCTCCAAAACCCATCAGAGTCATATCCTCTTCATTATTGGCCAAAGTGCCTGCTTGTGCTGCTGATGGTGTTGCCATTTGGACCTAGTTCTGAGTCACCACCTCACCCTGATGCACTTGCAGGGTTTCCATCCATCGACTAATTTCCTTAATGTTTTGTTCGATCACCCATGCAAGATCGTTCAAATCAGGAACCGTCAAATTAGCATGGGTAACCTGATCTACACTGAGGCAATTAAACATGAGCTGAGTCTTCTCCTTCTCTCTATTATCCTTCCTAAACTTATGGACATGTTCTTCTATCTTCACAATCCTTTGTTTTAGGAAAGACTCCTGGTTCACCATCTTCTTGTTTTGCTCCATTTCAGGCATGTTCCTGAACTTGGTGAGCACCCTTTGGACCCCCAATGCAGATAGCCAAGTCCGCGGTTCATTCTCATATGGGATAAAAATTATAGCACATGCTTCGATTCATGTAATGACTTACTATCATGTCTTCACATTTACAAACACAAACTAAAAATAAAAAACAAAATACAAAGAAATTGAATCAGAACAGAGCCCAAAATGCTGCGTTTACAGGGTTTCCATCCTTCGACCAATTTCTTAAATGTTTTGTTTGATCACCCGTGCAAGATCGTTCAAATCAGGAACCGTCAAATTAGAATGGATAACATGATCAGCACTGAGGCAATTAAACAAGAGTCGAGTCATCTCCTTCTCTCTATTATCCTTCCTCAGCTTTTGGACATGTTCTTCTATCTTCACAATCCTTTGTTTCAGGAAAGACTCTTGGTTCACCATCTTCTTGTTTTTCTCCATTTTAGGCATATTCCTTAACTTGGTGAGCACCCTTTGGACCCCCAATGCAGATGGCCAAACCTGCGGTTCATTCTCATATGGGCTAAAAATTATAGCACATGCTTCGATTCCACTAAGGGTAGTGAGTTCATCCACCTTTTTCAACATACCCCTCTTCCTTTTCTTGTATGTTGTCCTCCTCGTGGAATCGTTGAGAATGAATGCAAGTTTCACCTTCTTTCTAGTCATGGTTGTGACCAGAATTGAAAAATAGTGTGGAATATAAGTGTATGTTCTTGTAGTTTTTGATCACGAGCAAGCCTTGTGTATATATATATATATATATATATATATAGAGAGAGAGAGAGAGCGCAAGTTAAGATGCAGGGTTAGATTTTACAATGGATCTTTCTAGATACCTTGCACACTGGCAATGACTCATAGGGGTAGTGCACAGTGAGATGTCACTTTAAATGTTATTCCTTTCATGGAGGGTTCATGTATTCAAGTTTTTTTATGATGATATTCAAGCTGTATAATTAATTATATGAGTGGATATAATAATTCATATTAAGATTAGGTAATGAGTTTGTTACAAGTAAGTAAGCGAATTGATAGTATTGAGAACCATAAATTACTGCATGGTTTAGGATCAATAGTCTCAATTTTATCCAAACTCGTGATATAAAGTATTTTAAGAAAATCTAAGTAAAAATATTTCAAATTAATTGTTTGGATAAAATTGGGACTATGGATCTTTGACCATACAATAATTTCTCATTGGTTCTGGAGGAAAGCTAGTGTGAGTTCAAAATCTTATGCTTATTAGATACATGCACCGATAGATTCTTACATTTTAGTGATCATTATGCCACGGTAGACATGATACAAGTTTTGAAGTTTCTCTTTTTTGGCATACCTGCAGAGTTGTATTTGGTGTGATAATAGGCTAAACTGCTTATTTGTTTATTTATCTTATTTTTTATTATCAAATTGATATTTCACTTTGTCTAATAATATATTAATTTTTCACGTTTATTTTCGTTTGTACTGTTTATCCTAAAGTCACTGTTTATTCTACATTAAATAAACACAATGAATAGTAATTATGGGACTAACGCAAACAAAAAAAATATGAGATTTCAATATAAAAAAAATTGTAAAAAAGCAATTTGATAGAAAAAATAAGATAAAAGAGAAAATTAATAATACATCTTCCAAGTAATTATTGAAAGATAGTTGGTCAGTTCGTAAAAAGGTTTCTCACCATTCACCAATTCGTAAAATGATTTTGCCCCATATGACTATCACATTAGGTACAAATAACAATTTTTGAATTCTTAATATTGAAATTAAGTTATAATGGATGAACAATATCGATCAAGAAAATGAATGATTTACATAAGGTTTTATGTTTCAACCTCCATATTTTTATTGAAAAAATATGGTCTTTAATTTTTGTAACAACTGGGCGATTGTAAAAAGATAATCCAAAAATATATAGACTCAATTAAATATGAATAATTTTAGGGTTTGCTTAACCTAGGGTTGAGGATAAGAGTACAAAAGTAGTTAAGTTTTATAGAAAATAATGTATTTAGGAGAGATAAAGTTGTACATTTTTATTTTTTTCAAGAAAATAAATCTAGATTAAGGTGCTTAGGGCTGAGATTAAGAAAATCCATAATTTTATGTGGTAACTTTTATTTTTACAAAACAGATAAATTAGAATTATTAATGCACATATATTTTAAAGTCAAAAGAAATTCTATTAGTAATCTTGTTAAGCATCATAATTCAAAACTACCCCCACCTTCTAAAAATGGTCAAGGCCGCGAAATGAACATTTTATAATTTGCTTAAATTAGACGATATTGATATACAAGAATCCATACATATCAAAAACCACTTTCAATCTATCATGTATTGTTCGAGGAAAAAACTAAAAGTTAGAAAATTGTTTATATATATAAATATGTATATATATGTAGTGTTATTTATATATAATAATATAACTCCAATTTCCATCAATATTTTTTCTTTAAAAGAATAAATGATACACTGAATTCATTTAAAAATATTAAAGTATTAACTAATAAACTAAATATACAAAAGCAAGAAAACAAAAAATAGTAAACATTAACAAATGTTATCTAATCTTCATCATGATTATTATTTCCATGGTAATATAACTTCAATTTTTATAAATATTTTTTTTAAGGATTTTTATTAATATATTTTTCTATAACAATAAATAAATAAATGATACATTGAATTCTTATAAATGCATTAACCAAATCTAGAACTGTGGAGGTAAGTTTATCTAATTGCTTCTTGATTTTATGTGTGTTTAAAGAATTGGTGTAATTCTGACTTATGAGATTGATTTGGTTTAATAAAATTATTTGTCTTTTTTTTTTAAAAAAAAAAAGCTTGTCTTTACCCTTTTGTGTTAAAATTTTTGGGTTTATAAAATTGTGTAATTACTCCCATTATTTCCTTCTGTTTCTATTTATCTGCCTTATTTCAAATAAAACACATCTTTTAAGAAATTTAATTATTACTTGGATTTTCAATTCATTAATTATGGTTTTTTCCACTATACCCTTTCTCTTTCTATAATCATTAATTTTTCTCCACTACATACATAAACCAAGACATACTCCTTCCGTCTCTAAATATAAGTACTTGGGGTGAATTTTCACGTGCATTAAGAAAGTTAGTTAATATTGTTAGTGGTGTGGGAAATGATAATATTCGGTATATTTTTTCAAAACTACTCCTATAATTATTAATGAAACTCTAAAAGGTGTTGACTAAATAGAGGTGTTTGTGGAAAAGAAGTAATTAATGTCATTAACATAAGTACTTACATTTAGAGACAAGCAAAACCCACTATCTATTGCTTATATTTAGAGACGAAAGGAGTATTAAATATGGGCAAACATGAAAAATAACATTTATTAATCTTCAAAAGGACAGATAAAATGAAACAAAAAAAATCTCTCCAAAAAAGGACAAATAATATGAAACGAAGGGAGTATTAATTTTTTTAATTAAACACTCCCTCCGTTCCAATTTATCTACCACTTTAGAAATTTCACACGGATTAAAAAAGACATTTAATACTTCAATTTTCAAGAGAAGAATAAGGTAATTTTAGTCTATTATCCTCACACTACGTTAATTTTCACACATTTCACATATTTCAAAACATTTAATAATAACATAAATTTAATAATAACCCTAAATATATTTTAGAAGTGTTAGGGGGTAATGGGAGGTATATTATATTTTGTAATTTATACAAGTTAAATTTTTTAATTGATATTTAATTTTTTGGAAAAAAAATCTATTTGATGTCTGACGACATATTTATTTTAGCCAATTTGTGCAACACCACAACTTAAATTTGATACCAACGTGGGGTTGATCAAGTGGTAGCTCATTTGGTCCTTTAACCAACTGGTCTCGAGTTCGAGCCTTGGATATGGAGCAACCCCCACTGGGAGATCCCTACCGCTTAGTGCGAGCTCAGTTCGGTCGGACCGGATGAGTCAGATTCTGGGTAAACCAGATCCGGGTACCGGTTGGTGTAGAAAAAAAAACAACTTAAATTTGATATATTTAATTTATACTAAAAATGTGGGATATACTAAAAATAAATTAAGTGAAAAGAAATACAAAATTTAAATCCTCCATCACTATTAATATATACTCCCTCAAGACCTGTTATGGACCACAACAGTGGTTAAACTGGCATACCAGTATGAGGCCTTAGTGGCCCGATTCCTCTCTAAACCGATATACCGGTATAAGGCCTCAAAGGCCCAATTATGCTCCAAATAGATATACCGGTATAAGGTCTCAAAGGCCCAATTATTCTCTAAATTGATATACCAGTATGAGGCCTTAGTGGCCCAAGTCCTCTCTAAGCCAATATACCGGTATTAAGCCTTAGTGGCTCAATCCCTCTCCAAACTGGTTTATCGATATATAAGGCCCTAAATGCCCAAATATGCACCGAATCGAATTACCGGTATGAGGCCTCGAGAACCCAATCACGAAGAAACTATCATACCGGTAACACGTGTGAAGGAATCCAAGGAACCATTATGGAGATATACCGTTGAGCTTAGGATTCCACACGCTATGATACACGCCATAAAGCTCTTACCATTTTCGGGAATCTCATCGGCTCATCATTAGGGCAGTAAGCAACAGTAAAGCGGGTACGCCCTATATAAGCTTAGCAAGACAATAAGGTATGTACCTAACTCGTTCACACAAACACCCAAGTAATCGACTAGAGAGTGGGTATCTTGGTATTTGTAACATCCCGAATTTTAATTCTAATAATAATTAGAATAATAGTAAGATTTGGAAGTAAGGATTATCCTAGAAGGGATTTAAAATTTTGGATTAGGAGTTCTTTGAGTGCCATAGAGGAGTCAAGAAGCGTTGGCATCGAAAAGCAAATTTAAAGAAGACCAAACGAGTGTTAAAAATCGATTTTTCGGTGTTATAAACACCCGACGTTAGTAAATTCAAAATAAAAGATTTAAGACTCAAAACACAATTCCCACCGTTGGATATGAAGGTATGATTTTTAGGAAGTTACTCGTCAAATTTGAGCAAGATCCGATGGTGAACGAAGAAGTTATGGAGGTTTGAAGTTCGGAAGAAAATGGAAGGAAAATAGAAAAATGAAACAGCAGTAGCTGCTCATTTCGCTTAAGCGAAACAGCTTCAGTGGCAGCACGATTCGAGTTCGCTTAAGCGAACTGATTTCGCTTAAGCGAAATGCCCTCGACCTGAAACAATAAAGTCGGGTTTTGGGGGTTGAAACCCCCATTCCAACCCCACTTTCTCTCTCCACTCGACCTCCCTCCCTCCTCCGACTCCGACGGCCACCATCACCGCCGCCCAGAGCCACCACCACCACCATAGCCTTCTCTTCCTCTCTCTTTCCCTCTCCTCCACTCCTTAGATCTCTCTCTTTCTCTCACTTGGCTCTCTCTCCTCCCCTCTCACCCTCCACCAACCGGCCGCCGCCATCTCCGGCCGCCACCGCCACTCCACCACGAACCACCATCACTATCCCCCACCACCACCATCAATACCTCTCCCTCTCCCCTTTATTTCTCTTCCCTTGACTTCGATCCCTCTCTCTCTCCCACGAGCTTTCTCTCTCTCTCTCCTCCCGGTGTCGAAGAGCAACACCGTCACCGGGATCGAGATCGATTGTCCCCACCGTGCTTGGAATCAAGGATTGGGGAAGCTTAGGATCCAGTTGGAGCCGAGCTAAAGCGTGAGTCGGGGAGTAAAGCGCCAGCTTAAGGTTACCCCTCACTATCACCGATTGAGGTAAGGGGTTTCACTACCAGTCCTTAAGGGGTGTATTTCTGGGTATTTATATCTATCGCTAGGACTTGGGGAAATGTTAATTGCTAGTGAACCTTAGAGTAACCCGCTAATAATGAAGAAAAATAGATGGAGTAAATAGGGGAAACAAATAGTGATGAATAAAAAGATAGGTAGTAGAGTAACTAATCAATTAGATCGGTAGGGTGTGGCAAAAGAATAGAAATGGTGAATAGGGAAATAAATTTAGTAATGAACGAATGAGAGTAAAGAGAATATAATGTGACCACCGAGTAGAATAGGACTAATGATGTAATAATAGGATATGTAATAAGGAAGACAATTAGGAAAAGAAAAGTTAGATAAAGAAGAGTTAAAGCAATTAGTAACGAAATAAACGGAATAACAAGAAAGAAATAAATAAACGGAATTATAAGGAAGAGAAGAAGAAAAAGAAAAGAAAAAGAATAGGTAAACAACTAAGAGTTAGTATGAGAGTAATTAGTAACGAAAAGTACTTAAGTATAAGATGGCAAGGAAATAATAATAAGTCGTTAAGGGAAGACATGAGCTAAGTGAGACGATAATAGAGGATAAGGAAGTGTTAGGAAACAAAATGTATTAGATAGAATTAAGGAACTAAAAGTAAAGGGATAAAACTAATACGATAATAAAGAGATAATAAGAATGGTAAATGTCGCAGGTGGTTGTATTGAACCTGTGGCACGGCGCAGGTGGTTGTATTGACCCTGTGGCCAAATAAAAATGGTATATGTCACAGGTGGTTGTATTGACCCTGTGGCACGACGCAGGTGGTTGTATTGACCCTGTGGCCAAATAAATATGGTACATGTCATAGGTGGTTGTATTGACCCTGTGGCACGGCGCAGGTGGTTGCATTGACCCTGTGGCCAAATAAATATGGTACATGTCACAGGTGGTTGTATTGACCCTGTAGCACGGCGCAGGTGGTTGTATTGACCCTATGGCCAAATAATAACAAGGTAAGGGAAGTTTATGTAGATCTCTGTTTGAGGTTACATAAACGAGATGGGTGTATACAGATCGCTGTTTGTGGTTGTATACACATATGCAGATCACTGTTTGTGGTTGCATACACAGCATTTGCAGATCACTATTTGTGATTGCAAACACGGTGTGTAAATCTCTGATTGAGGTTACACATAATGGAAAATGAATAAAGGAAATAAATAAAAATGGAATCGGTAAAGGAATTAAAGGGAATGAATAATGGTCAAGGTAATGGAAAGATTTAGGAAAAGGAAAAAGGGATAACGGAAACGGATAGGGACATATCAGTGATTAAGGGAAAAGGGTAATGAAAATGGAATAAAAAGGGAATAAAAATGAGAAAGGAAATGAAAATGATATTGGAAAGGATAAATGGCTAATAGAGTGGTTATGGGAAAGGAAGAAAAAGAAATAGGTTAGCTGGAAAAGAGGAGCATGAATTAAGTAGTATAGTATAGGTTTGAATGGTTTTGGTGTGTCGTATATATCTGCTTAGAAATCTCTCTTTTAAGTTCTGTGTGATGCTTCCCCTTTGTGGTTAATATTTTTCAGGTAGACAAGTGGAGCATACACCTGTGCCGTCCGAGCAGGATTTTCATTCCATTACGTGGAATGTTTATTAGATATTATGAGTGGATAATTATTTAATGTAATTTATAATATGAATTAGTAGCTTGCCCCGCAACTTGTATTATTTGGGCATTAGGATCTGTGTACTTATTAATCTGTTGTTGTTTATGTTTTTAAACAATTCTGGACTGACAGGTTTTTAGAAGAAAATTTTTGGGAAGTCCGGAAAACAGAGGAAACTCTGCCGGATTTTCGTAAAAGTTTTTATAAGTAATTAAGCTTAAAAAGGAATTTTAAATCTCTAATTTTAATAAAACCTAAAAGTAACTAATAAAAGTGAGAGTGTTACATTTTGGTATCAGAGCAGTTTTTCCTCGGCCTTTGGAGTGTGGACTCACATCTCCGATGGTTACTCACCAAGCGAGTAACTGATTTGTTTAGTAAGAGTCTAAGTCTAGGATTAGGATATTTAGGTTATTGATTAAGTATTCAGTCTTTAATTGGCTGTTCCCTTCATGACCTAACAGTATGGCTGGACGACGTGCCAAAAATGAGCGGATGGCTGCCATATTGGAGAATCTGATTCAAATGAATCAGAATCAGGCCCGAATGCAGCAGAACCAAGCTGAAAACATTGCAGCAGCCGCAGCCGCAGCAGCAGCAGCATTGAATCCACCACCCATTCCTGTCGAAATTGACTGGATGGCTCGATTTAGGAAATGCGAACCGCCTAGGTTCGAAGGAGGGTATAATCCTGATGGAGCTCAGCGATGGCTCAAGGAAATTGAGAAGATCCTTCGCACCATGGCGCCACCTGTTGAACAAACTGTGTTGCTAGCGCAGTATATGTTGACTGATGAAGCAGAGTATTGGTGGGAACGAGTGCGAAGAGAATTGGAGGCAGCCAATCAGGATATCACTTTTGATCTGTTTAAGGCTCACTTCCTGGGGAAGTATTTTCCTGAGGATGTTCGTAGGGAAAAGGAGATCGCTTTTCTGCAGCTGGAGCAGGGAAGTATGAATGTCGGTGAGTATGCGGCACAATTTGAAGATCTGATTCGCTATTCTGGCAGTTATCGGGACGCAGACGAACGCACCAAGTGTATTAAATTTGAAACAGGTCTCAATGCCAGAATTCGGACTATCTTTGTGCACCAGGGTATAGCTGACCTCTCTCAGCTGGT
Organism: Crotalaria pallida; assembly: GCA_037953625.1. Classification (NCBI taxonomy): domain Eukaryota; kingdom Viridiplantae; phylum Streptophyta; class Magnoliopsida; order Fabales; family Fabaceae; genus Crotalaria; species Crotalaria pallida. The sequence continues at coordinate 127,340,817 of CM075649.1, forward strand.
GAATATGACTAGCGCTTATGAGAAGAGTTTGAATCAGCAGGAAGCAGAGGAAAGGAGCAAAAATATACCAAATGAAGTAGGTCTCAACAAGGGTAAGGGACTGGCTCAAGGATCAGGTCCGTACGCTGTTAACCGCACCAGAGCAGTAGTGCCAGAGAATGCGGGACAGAGTGCGACCGCTCCAAGGACAAGGCCACCATGTCCACATTGTGGAGGATCCCATACTCGTATGTGTTGGATGCTTGAACAGCGTAGAAAGGAAGGTCTCTGCTTCCAATGCGGGCAACCCGGACACCGTGCTGCAAACTGTCCTATGGGCACGTAGAACGAGGAATAAACTTATCCAAGGTACTTTTCATGTTAATGCTGCATCAACTGATTACTTTAGCGTCTTTGCCTAGAGTAAGTGTGAGTAGTGTAATCTATAAGGAGTAGATAAGTGTTAAAACCTTAGTTAGAAATCCCACCAAGCTCAATTGTGATAGTGTCGTCCTCTAATAGAGTGTAAGGTCAGGATTGGTCATCCTTTCTCTTGCATCTATTAAAAGATAATGCTATCATTCAATAACGCAGTGATGTACAGTTAATAAATGTGAGATTGGGACTGACCACCTTGGTCTTCGCGTTTATTGACATGTTATATTATTGCAATCATCTAGTTGAGATCCGAATAAACCATCTGGGAATTCTATCTCTGTCAAAAGCTCGATTGAACTCTAATCCTATAGGATCTTTACCAAGACTCGTGAACAGTGATTCACAAACCAACCTCCTTCAAGACACTCTTATTTTATATTTCTACAGAGAACATCCAACTAAATGATCGAACCACCCTTCTAACTCGTATGAGAACTTAACCGTATGCGTAAGTATGAAGAGCCTAACTAGTCAATTCTTGGAATCAACCCAGTTTCCTCCCTGCTTTCGACTTACTCAGGTATGTTGATACTAAGTGGGGGAGACTTGACGACTCAATTTCGGATCCTATCCGAGCAACAATAACTCGTAACCATACCAAAAGCTATAGGACCACCAAATAGATAATTCCAAACGCTCTGCGGTTGATCGAATGAGGGTTAAACTAGAGGTAAAACTAGACCTTGACCTTGACCCTCAGGTGGAATCGACCTCTAGGAATTCTTTTACCGGATTGGAATCATTAAACGAATGAGAAGGAAATAGCATCGAAGTAGAATGCAAAAGCGGTGAAGATTGATTTTAAGAACGACTTTGCTAGACTCACTTGAAGGAGTAAAAGGTGAACGGGATAAAAGTGAAGTCACGAAGTGGAATTTCAATCAAGATGTTACGTCGGAACACCGCAAGTGATAATCTCAGTCTTTTGGGACCCTGTGCATTTGATAGGACCCCGATTGACCGAGACCAACCAGTTAGTCGCAGATCCATAGAAGCGCATCCTTCGGCGACTCTCTGCTGAAAATGCATACTTTGGGGATAATCTCCATTGTCTTCTTGCTTGACATGTATCCAGTCCATCCTGGGTTATCTTGCAAAGACCATGAGACTCATTCTTGAGTGCTTCATGTTCCTTCTTTTCATCTTCACTCTCTTCAAGCTTCAAGCATCTCAGATGCAAAGGTGAGAAATTTCCAAGTCGTAGAAACCCGGCGTAGTTCTATGCTTACCGATAGATAGCCACCCACGTGTCCTCTTCTCAGCCTTGGATACCGGTAAGGAACTTGCGTACTCTATTATGAGAAACGAACGAGCATACCCCCCTAGCATTGATATAATCAAGTGTGTCGATGCTAAGTGGGGGAGGATTTCAATCCAAGAAATGGGAGATGGAACTTTAATAATAAGGAAACTGACGCTCCTGTGCAGGCAGAGATAATACGTAGTATTAGAAGACCCGCCTTGAAATAGGCATGGACCTAGCCACACCTAGAGCGGGAAATAAAAACCGAAGGGAAGTAAAAACCGTAGTTCGCAGTTTACCAATGGGATGGTTCTCCATTTAAGGAACCAAACGGAATTTCGGGGACGAAATTCTAATAAGTGGGGGAGAAATGTAACATCCCGAATTTTAATTTTAATAATAATTAGAATAATAGTAAGATTTGGAAGTAAGGATTATCCTAGAAGGGATTTAAAATTTTGGATTAGGAGTTCTTTGTGTGCCATAGAGGAGTCAAGGAGCATTGGCATCGAAAAGCAAATTTAAAGAAGACCAAACGAGTGTTAAAAATCGATTTTTCGGTGTTATAAACACCCGACGTTAGTAAATTCAAAATAAAATATTTAAGACTCAAAACACAATTCCCACCGTTGGATATGAAGGTATGATTTTTAGGAAGTTACTCGTCAAATTTGAGCAAGATCCGATGGTGAACGAAGAAGTTATGGAGGTTTGAAGTTCGGAAGAAAATGGAAGGAAAATAGAAAAATGAAACAGCAGTAGCTGCTCATTTCGCTTAAGCGAAACAGCTTCAGTGGCAGCACGATTCGAGTTCGCTTAAGCGAACTGATTTCGCTTAAGCGAACTGATTTCGCTTAAGCGAAATGCCCTCGACCTGAAACAATAAAGTCGGGTTTTGGGGGTTGAAACCCCCATTCCAACCCCACTTTCTCTCTCCACTCGACCTCCCTCCCTCCTCCGACTCCGACAGCCACCATTACCGCCGCCCAGAGCCACCACCACCACCATGGCCTTCTCTTCCTCTCTCTTTCCCTCTCCTCCACTCCTTAGATCTCTCTCTTTCTCTCACTTGGCTCTCTCTCCTCCCCTCTCACCCTCCACCAACCGGCCGCCGCCATCTCCGGCCGCCACCGCCACTCCACCACGAACCACCATCACTATCCCCCACCACCACCATCAATACCTCTCCCTCTCCCCTTTATTTCTCTTCCCTTGACTTCGATCCCTCTCTCTCTCCCACGAGCTTTCTCTCTCTCTCTCTCCTCCCGGTGTCGAAGAGCAACACCGTCACCGGGATCGAGATCGATTGTCCCCACCGTGCTTGGAATCAAGGATTGGGGAAGCTTAGGATCCAGTTGAAGCCGAGCTAAAGCGTGAGTCGGGGAGTAAAGCGCCAGCTTAAGGTTACCCCTCACTATCACCGATTGAGGTAAGGGGTTTCATTACCAGTCCTTAAGGGGTGTATTTCTGGGTAGTTATATCTATCGCTAGGACCTGGGGAAATGTTAATTGCTAGTGAACCTTAGAGTAACCCGCTAATAATGAAGAAAAATAGATGGAGTAAATAGGGGAAACAAATAGTGATGAATAAAAAGATAGGTAGTAGAGTAACTAATCAATTAGATCGGTAGGGTGTGGCAAAAGAATAGAAATGGTGAATAGGGAAATAAATTTAGTAATGAACAAATGAGAGTAAAGAGAATATAATGTGACCACCGAGTAGAATAGGACTAATGATGTAATAATAGGATATGTAATAAGGAAGACAATTAGGAAAAGAAAAGTTAGATAAAGAAGAGTTAAAGCAATTAGTAACGAAATAAACGGAATAACAAGAAAGAAATAAATAAACGGAATTATAAGGAAGAGCAGAAGAAAAAGAAAAGAAAAAGAATAGGTAAACAACTAAGAGTTAGTATGAGAGTAATTAGTAACGAAAAGTACTTAAGTATAAGATGGCAAGGAAATAATAATAAGTCGTTAAGGGAAGGCGTGAGCTAAGTGAGACGATAATAGAGGATAAGGAAGTGTTAGAAAACTAAATGTATTAGATAGAATTAAGGAATTAAAAGTAAAGGGATAAAACTAATACGATAATAAAGAGATAATAAGAATGGTAAATGTCGCAGGTGGTTGTATTGACCCTGTGGCACGGCACAGGTGGTTGTATTGACCCTGTGGCCAAATAAAAATGGTATATGTCACAGGTGGTTGTATTGACCCTGTGGCACGGCGCAGGTGGTTGTATTGACCCTGTGGCCAAATAAATATGGTACATGTCACAGGTGGTTGTATTGATCCTGTGGCACGGCGCAGGTGGTTGCATTGACCCTGTGGCCAAATAAATATGGTACATGTCACAGGTGGTTGTATTGACCCTGTGGCACGGCGCAGGTGGTTGTATTGACCCTGTGGCCAAATAATAACAAGGTAAGGGAAGTTTATGTAGATCTCTGTTTGAGGTTACATAAACGAGATGGGTGTATACAGATCGCTGTTTGTGGTTGTATACACGTATGCAGATCACTGTTTGTGGTTGCAAACACGGTGTGTAGATCTCTGATTGAGGTTACACATAATGGAAAATGAATAAAGGAAATAAATATAAATGGAATCGGTAAAGGAATTAAAGGGAATGAATAATGGTCAAGGTAATGGAAAGATTTAGGAAAAGGAAAAAGGGATAACGGAAACGGGTAGGGACATATCAGTGATTAAGGGAAAAGGGTAATGAAAATGGAATAAAAAGGGAATAAAAATGGGAAAGGAAATGAAAATGATATTGGAAAGGATAAATGGCTAATAGAGTGGTTATGGGAAAGGAAGAAAAAGAAATAGGTTAGCTGGAAAAGAGGAGCATGAATTAAGTAGTATAGTATAGGTTTGAATGGTCTTGGTGTGTCGTATATATCTGCTTAGAAATCTCTCTTTTAAGTTCTGTGTGATGCTTCCCCTGTGTGGTTAATATTTTTCAGGTACACAAGTGGAGCATACACCCGTGCCGGCCGAGCAGGATTTTCATTCCATTGCGTGGAATGTTTATTAGATATTATGAGTGGATAATTTTTAATGTAATTTATAATATGAATTAGTAGCTTGCTCCGCAACTTGTATTATTTGGGCATTAGGATCTGTGTACTTATTAATCTGTTGTTGTTTATGTTTTTAAACAATTCTGGACTGACAGGTTTTTAGAAGAAAATTTTTGGGAAGTCCGGAAAACAGAGAAAACTCTACCGGATTTTCGTAAAAGTTTTTATAAGTAATTAAGCTTAAAAAGGAATTTTAAATCTCTAATTTTAATAAAACCTAAAAGTAACTAATAAAAGTGAGAGTGTTACAGTATTCAAGGCGTTCTCCTTACGCAATAAGTAGAGTGGTTGGTCACTTGACCAAATAGATCAAGTCCAAAAACTATACGACAGACCAAGACCCTTTTGGGGTTTTTCTCTTCCATCAAGGAAAGTAATTAAATTTGTTAGTACATTGGAAATGTGAAAATTTGATATAGTTTTTCAAAATTACACATATAATTATTATTGGAACTTTAAAATGTGTAGAGTTAATAGGGGTGGTTGTAGAAAGAAATAATTAAATGTTATTGAAAATTGAAATAGAGTCTTATAAGTAGGAGCAAAACAAAAATCTCAAAAGGGTCTTATAAATAGAACCGAAGGGAGTATTACGTAAGAATGTGGGATATACTTAAAACCCTAACATCCTAATAAACACCCTTAAATTGTAATTATAATAATAATTATTATTAACTTTTGTTTAGAAATCATGGTTGGTTTTTTTTTTTTGTTGGCTTCAATAATAATACTCCATATAGTACTGTATACTCCATCTTCCACATTAAATATTTAGGTTTATGTAGTTGATTACTTTTTTTGTCTCTAAATATAAGCATTTAAGGTAGACTTTTACGTGGATTAAGAAAGTTAATTAATATTGTTTATGGTATTGGAAATGATAATATTTTGTAAACTTTTTCAAAATTACCCTAATAATTATCAATAAGACTTTAAAAAATGTTGACTAAATAAGAATGTTTGTGAAAAAGAAGTAATTGATGTCATTAAAAATTAAATTAAGATAAGTGTTTATATTTAAAGACAAACAAAATCCACTATTTAATGCTTAGTACTTATATTTAGAGACCAGTATTTAATGCTTAGTACTTATATTAGAGACCAGTGGAGTAATTTATTTTGTTGTGTAGTCGGATAACATTGTTCCGTCTCATTAATATATTTAAGTTTGTTTAATCTTCAAGAAGAGAACTTGTAGGAATGTTCAGATCTGGAAAAAAAAAAGAACTTGAAGCTTAGAAGATGTTGGAGATCGAATAGCTAATGCAGCTTCTTGATGGAACGGAGGATGGAACATTTTTTTTTTTTTTTTTTTCATGAAGGTCCTTTACCGATGCCAAAATTTGGACAGCATGCTATAAGGCACCATTTAAGGATTGTCAATCTATATGTTTAATCCTCCGGGTGGTAGTGGTCTAGTGGATTAACCTTCTCAATATATCTTTTAAAAAAAAAATCATAATTTCCTTCCGGTTCCAAGTGACCACATGTCATATGAAATTCTAGTTTCCTACGAGTCATCAATGCTAGTATTTCAAAAAATGAAATTTAAAAAAAATAAATAAATTAGAAGAATCAGGATGATAGAATGGCAATATATTTATGTCTTAAGAAAAATATATCTCCAGACATTCTTGTTATCCTATATTTTCTTTGCTTCTAAAGGAATTAACCTGGGTATTTCCTGTACCGTTATAAAACTGCGGATTTCGGTACAGTAGAGTGATCAGCCAATAAAAATGTGTCACCTCATATAAATAATCATGTTATCATTTTTATTATTAAAAAATCCATTTTTAATTTTTTGCATTTTAGTCTTGTATATTTTAAATAACTTTTAATTACTTTAATCAATTTAAATCAAATAAAATATTTCCTTTTTTATTCAAAAAATTAAAATAAAAAAATTAGTATTTTTTTATTTCATTTCATATCTTCATCATTTTCACCAAGAGTAGCATCATCCTTTGAGCAGCAACATTGTTCCACATGAGCATCTTCGACCCTGGTTCTACAGCATTATTGTTCCATCACCAAAGACAGCATCAACATCATCATCGTCCCCAACCCCCTTCTCTTCTCTTTCACAACAACACTAGCTCGAAGGATGATGCTACTACTGGTGGAAACGATGAAGAAGATGAAATGGAATAACAAAATCCTAATTTTTTTATTTTAATTTTTGAATAAAAAATGAAATATTTTATTTGATTTAAATTGATTAAACTAATTAAAAGTTATTTAAAATATGAAGGACTAAAATGAAAAAAATTAAAATTGGATTCTTTAATAGTAAAGATGATGACATGATTATTTATATGAAGTGACGCATTTTTATTGACTGATTACTATACGGTATTGAAACCCACACTTTTATGACGGTACCGGAGAAACCCTCTTCAATTTAAACCACGACACCTTCGGTGAAATTTGTAAAATTTGTAGTAAGCATTAAAACATTTATTCTCTTCGAAGACCTAATTTGATTTTAAATATTTTTTTTAATAAACCAAAGTATAATGATAAATGGTAAATAAAGGTTTCAAAAATATTACTTGGAAAAGTAAATGAAGCTTATTTGAAAGGCATTCTAGAATATTTAGTTGATTCAAATAATTTGGCATTTCAAAGTTGGGGACGATAATTAGAGGAAGATCCAATAGATACTTGCCCAAATTATCTATAATGAAAAGGAATTTATCAATTAAATAAAGATGTATAATTATTTATGAAAACTTGTGGCTGCAAGTATGGGTACGACTATCTACAAAGTCCAGTATAGTTGGTAGATGATTGGGTTTTTTAAGTTTGATGTCAGGGATTTGGTCCCTGTCGTGGGCATGGAAAAGACTTTGTTGACAGAGGCAAAATCCACTTCAGTGATCTCTACGCCTCGAAGGGGATTAGTCTTTGGTTGTTGGCTAAAAGATACCCTTGGTGTACACCAAAAAAAAATATAGATACGACTATTACAGTATCCAATCTATTTTATACTCACACATGCATAATCATTTATTTTATTTATTATAGCTATTAGAAAAGATATTAGCCAAATTTTAAATTCACAACCCTAATTAATAACTATTTGAGACGTTGATGAATATCCATGTTTAAAGTAGGCTTAATTATGTTTGAAGTCCTTGAAGTTTGGGGTAATTTTGCCAGATACCCTTATACTTTTATTTTCAATGTTTGACTCCCCGAAGTTACTTCTGGGTTTGTCATATACCAATACTATCAATTCTAGTCAATTTTGATGACATTTAACATCAGAATCCTAGTCAGACACAAGAGATTGGTCATGTGGTGCCGCGTGATGTCGCACAGGCGAAGACGACCTCTCTCTTCAATTATTTTTTTTATTTTTTTATTTAACTAAAAATATAAAAATATTAAGTTTTTTAGTTTTTTAAATTAAAAAAAAAAGATCTTCACCCATGGGGCACCAGGTGCTTAACCTCCTGCGTCTGATCAGGATTCCGATGTTACATGTCAGTAAAATTGGCTAGAATTCGTAGTAGAGGTATATGACAAACCCATAAGTATGTTCGGGGAGTCAGACATTGAAAAAAAAGTATAAGGGTATCTGATAAAAGCATCCCAAACTTTAGGGACCTGTGACATAAATAAGCCTTTAAAATATATGCATTTCTATTCTTTATGTCAAAAACAACATTATCTCAATTCACATTCTCCAATGTTCAAGCAAAAGGCAATATCATTTTTATTCTCCATTGTTGTAAATAATTCTCCCTCCCTCGAACACTTGACATTGATATAAGTCAATTGCTATATTAAATTTGTTATGTTTTATGTTGGATTTATCATTCTAATAAACAAAACAATTCATAATTATGAAGAGTAAAAAATGTGTTCTAACCCTTTATAAGAAGTCTCTATGCTGAATTCGTTGAGTTTAAGATTTTTCAATTTATTAAGTTGAATTTGTCGATAATGAGAACCAGTATGGATACATAGATACCACCGAGTAAAGGGATGTGCACTAAAATTATAACCGTTGAGTTTAAGAATTTTCAATTTATTAAGTTGAATTTGCCGATAGTGAGAACTAGTATGGATACATAGATACCACCGAGTAAAGGGATGTTCACTAAAATTATAACCCACATGGATATGAGAACAAGTGCGGATACTTTTTTTTTACTTTTTTTTAAAAAAAAAATGCATGTGTTATGGACCGGTTTCAGAAGGATACTTCAGTAAACCGGATTACCGGTAATAAAGGCCCAATAAGGCTCCTAGACCTCATGAAACTGGTTTACCGGATACATATGCCCTTTAAGGGCCCAGATTCTCTCAAAACCGGACTGTCAGTATAAAATTCTCTCTAAAGGCCCCATACCTCTTGAGGTTGGTTTACCGGATTCAAAGGCCATTGAAGGCCCTAAACCACCACTCAACCGAATTTGCAAAGTGGAAGGCTTGTAGTTGACAAGCATAGAGAGAGAAAGATTCTCTTACCTCCTGATACCGGTTTAACAGTTTTCAAGAGGACAGGGAAGTAAAGTTGAGCTTCCTCGGATCCTTTTGGCAATGAAGTCTACAGTTAAGCTCGTGTACACGTTTATCTTAGGATTACCTCTTTATTCCCTGCTATTAACCACTTACCGTTAGTGGGAATTAGGCAAAACCCATTGATGGGGAGAAAACACAATGGTAAGGATGAAGGTCTATGTAAGCGGATTGGAGGTAATCGGGTATGTACCTTATCCACTCACACAAACACACACCACACCCAAGTAAACGACAATAGAGTCGGTATCCTGGAAATCAGGGTGCCATTCTTCAATCTGAAAGCAAACAGTAGGAGATTTGGACACTTGACCGTATAGTTCAAGTACCAAAGATACTACGACAGGGCGACCACAGTGGGAGCGAGAAATTTATTCCCACCACTTTTGCAACAAGATGGATCACCGGTCACATGGGGAACGTATGGAAACTAGCCACCATAGTATAGAGGACCTGAGGAACCGCTTAAGCGGGGGACGAGTTCCCTCACACCAAAAGGACTTAAGGGAACACTTAAGTGAAGGAAGGAGACGCGTGGAGGCTGAACGATCCAGGCATGAAATCCCCCCTCATGCTGATCAGGAGAAATCGCGGTAGAGACCTTCCCATAAAGGTCAAAGCCCCCCACGTTCTGATCATGAGAGTAGAGGATCGTCATATGGACGTTCGCAGAGGAGGATGAACTTGGAAACAGAGTTGGCTCGTCTTCGAAAGCGTTTAGATGCACATGATAAGCTGATGAAAGAGTTAAAGAAGGGGACAACATTTTCCTCACAAGGGGTTGAGGTTGATCCTACGATGGAAGAAGAACAAGAGGAGAGGGATCATCCCTTCTCTGATCAAATAATGAGTTTTCTGATGCCTGAGAATCTTAAAGCCCCAACTAATGCGGATTCTTACTTTGGGAATTCGGATCCTCAAAAGCACATAGATAGGTTTTTGGTGGCAATGTCCTGTCAGGGGGCTAAGGATGTGTACAAATGTCGCACTTTCCCTTTGACTCTGAAGAAAGCAGCGTTACGTTGGTACTCAAAGCTGGAACCCAATTCGATCAGATGTTGGAAGGATTTAGCTGCAAAGTTCCTCGGTCATTTCACCACAAGTAAGGTGCAGCCAAAATCTGAACACCACTCGTCTCAGATGAAGCAAGGGAAAGATGAATCGCTAAGGGATTTCCTCACTCAGTTCAATTCGGAATATTTGTCTATCAGTGACATTGAAGCATCTGTGGTACTTCACTTGTTGATGAGGGCTCTGAAACCTGGTGAGTTCACTGATCATTTGGTAATGTACAGGATTAGGACCATGGATGAAGTCATGGAAAGGGAAGAAAAGTATATTAATCTGGAGGAATACCAGATGGCCCAAGATAACTGTCACTGGAGGATTAGGTAAGAAGAAGGATGTTTTCTTTTCAAAAGGATCAGGGAAAGGGAACCGAGAAGGAGAAAAGATTGGAAGAGGAGACTCAAGGGGAAGGAAACCAGAAGGCAAATATGACGGGTACACACCCTTGAATGCTTCAAGGTCTCAGAATCTCCGAGAAGTGATGAATGCAGAATTGGTGGAGGTAGACAGACCTCCCCCGCTGAGAAGACCACCCACGAAAGAGAACCAGCGTAAAAGATGTAGCTGACATGATGGGTATGGGCATACTAATGAAGAATGTGTCCAGCTCAGAGACGCGTTAGAAACACTGATCAGAAGAGGAAAGTTGAATAGGTATGTCCGATTTTAGGGAGGGGCGCCCAATGAGCATAACCCCAAAAAGAAGGACAAGGAGCCCAGTAAGGAGGAGAACCAGAAGCCCGGATAGAAGGAGAATTCGTTCACCATCAAAAAGGGGTAGAACCTCGAAACATACCAGGAATTCACCAGCCAAAAAGGAAGGTAACAATGATATTGGTAATGAGGATTTGGAACTAATCTCCACCATTGCAGGAGGATTTGCAGGCGAAAATGATTCTATAACGTCTCAAAAGCAGCAACTAAAGCTAGCAACAATTGTTGTTGTCTCTTCCAGCAAACAAAAGGTGTCTCATCCACCATCATGTTCACTGAAGCAGACCTGGAAGGAGTCATTCCTCAACATAATGACCCGCTGGTGGTAACAGGGATAATTGACAGGTTCCGTGTTTGTAGGATGATGGTGGATCAGGGGAGTTCTTCAGATATCATGTTTTCCGAACTTTTTGATCGATTGAAGTTGAAGCCCCAAGACCTCCGCCCTTGCCAAAAAGAGATAATTGGTTTTACTGGAGATACTATTAGACCTAGGGGATACGTAGACATCAGGCTAACATTGGGAACACCTCCTCGATGTAGGACTGAGAAACTGTGCTTCGCGATGGTAGACTGTGTAAGATCCATGAAGAATGTTTTGATAAATGCCAAAAGGTTTTGAACAAGCTACAAATGTGTTGATCAAGTTCAAGTTCAACAAGCAACAACAAACATCAAGTGATGAATAGAGAGCCAACTCATGAAGACTTAGTTTGGTAGTTTATGTTTTATTGTTTTATCTTTAGCCTCTCAAGTCTCTTAGTTTATGAGTTTGGGTAGAGTATATAGAGGGTAGTGAATCTCTATCATAGGCATGATTATATCATATTTTGAGTATTCACTTTGCCTAAAATCAATAGGTGGCTTAAAGGTTTGAAAGAAAAGGTTTAGTTTTTGAGAAAACAAGTTTTAAGTGATTTTTAATCAAAATAATCGATTAACAGGTTTTGATAATCGATTAACAGTATATTTTGAACTGACAATCGATTAACAACTTTTGATAATCGATTATCTTGACTTTTACTCGAGTAAATTTTTACGGGCTTGCGGCATTACTCGATTAAGGAATGGTTACTCGATTAGACACTTTGTTACTCGAGTAACACGATCAGATATGGTTTTTAAAATGCGTTTTTCACTTCTCAAAAGCACTTTTAACCATTCCTAACTTTTGGGTATTCTATATAAACCTTTTCCCAATTATTGTGAATCATTACTACAATCTAGAATCATTTTGATATTCATTTTACAAAGGATCAAGCCACTCTATTCTCTCTCACTTTCTCAAGATCAAAGTTCTCATTTTTACATTCTTTGATCAAGAACCTTGAATCTCTCATGTTGATATTTTCATAGCTTTTGAAAGAGATTCATATGATTGTTATTTTGTTTTCATTTGAGTTGTAATCACTGCAAAGAAGGCAAACACTCTACAACAAAGGAAGTCTTGAAGAAGTTATTCATCAAGCAAAGTTATTTGGAAGCCTTGGTGTGGCATATCATCAAGCACTTGGAAGTCTTGTAGTGAAGCAAGCAAGTGGAAGTCTTTGAAGAATCTCAAAGCAATTGGAAGACTTGTTGTGGGGAATCGGCAAGCAAGGTTAGAGGTTAGATTAGAGCATCAATAGGGTTACAAGGCAAGGGTGTGGTATCTCTTGTAGGCTAGCAAGAAGGGAGTCTTGTGAGGCATTTACTTGTAATTTGAGAAACTCTAATTCCTCATAGTGAAGAATCTCTCTTGGTTGAAGAGGGGACTGGAGTAGCTTTCAAGTGGATGAAAGTGAACCAGGATAAATCACTGTGTCGTATCTCTAAACTCTCTACTCTTTACAATTCTTGTTATTAATTGTGTTCTTGGTTGAAAACCTAGAAAAAGTGATTTTTCATAATTGATTGAATTGAATCTTAATTGTGCAAAATTGATTTGGGGAAAATCATTTTCATAACCTAGGTAATCAATAAGAATATTGGTGTTAATCAATTCCGCTTTATCTCTGATCATATGTGTTAATTGATTGATTTTCGTATTTGATTGAAAAGTGATTTTTCAATTTTAACATTGATTAATCGAGTAATTGGTTTCATTAATCGATTAGTTTGAATTGATCATTCGGCATTAATTGATTAGTTGACTTGTTAATCGATTAATAGAAGAAAATTTCAAGAAAATCATTTGTTTTAATCGTTTTGATTTGTTTCTTGCGAAAATCTTTCAAGGTTTATCTAACACCTATTCAACCCCCCCTTCTAGGTGTTCTCCTAGTGTTTCCTAGTTGTTTCAACCACCGATTGTAGGTTCTCACAAACTGCCCATCAGCTTATAACGCAATCTTAGGGTGCCCCACCTTGAAGGCATTTCAAGAAGTTGCTTCTCCTCTTCACATGGCTATGAAGTTTCCAGGAGAAAAAGGATCGGTTATCACCGTACGAACATATCAAATGCAGGCGAAAACCTGCTATATAGCTAGTTTGAAAGCCACCAAGGAGAATGCAAGGAAGCAAGCACATATAAAGAAAGGCAAAGCCCCTGCTTCCTCTTCTGGTGTAATGATGGTAGACCTGGATATGAGGGAAGACATTAAAGAGGAACGTCCCAAGCCTGAAGTAGAGCTGGAGAAAGTTCAAATTGGAGAGACTCTAGACTACTGGACTCAAGTGGGGAAGAATTTGCCAAGTGATGAGAAAGAAAAGTTGGTTACCTTGTTAAAGGAGAACAAAGACCTGTTCGCCTGGACAGCCGCTGATATGCCTGGTTTGGACCCGGAATTTATTTGCCACCATCTGTCTATAAACCCTACATTCAGACCAGTGGCTCAGCGCAGGAGAAAGATGGGTGCTGAACGTCAGAAGGTCATTGCCTCAAGCGTAGAAGAACTTTTGCAGACTGGTTTTATTTGGGAGGTCCCCTACACCACGTGGTTGGCAAATGTGGTGTTGGTAAAAGAGGCTAATGGAAAGTGGCGCATGTGCGTCGATACGGATCTGAATAAAGCCTACCCCAAAGACACATATCCTCTCCCCAACATAGACAAGCTTATGGACAGTTCAGCTGGTTACCAGTTACTCTCCTTTTTGGATGCTTATTCTGGTTATAATTAGATTCCCAGGTTTGAAGATGATCAGGAAAAAACAGCTTTCATGACTGATAGGGTAGCTTATTGTTATACTGTAATGTCCTTTGGTTTGAAAAATGCAGGTGCTACTTATCAGAGGATGGTGGACAAGGTTTTTGGGGAACTGATAGGTCCAACCTTGGAAGTTTACGTGGATGATATGATTATTAAGTCCATGGTACAAGAAAACCACAAACAAGACCTAGAAGCGGTCCTTGCTAAGGTACGTCAGCACAATATGCGTTTAAATCCACTAAAATCTGCCTTTGGTGTCACAGCAGGGAAGTTTCTAGGTTTTATGCTCACTATCAGGGGAATAGAGGCTAACCCGGAAAAATGCGAGGCGGTCACTCGTATGAGGAGCCCAAGTTCTGTCAAAGAGTTCCAACAACTAACAGGGCGCATTACTGCATTGGCACGATTTCTATCCAAGTCTGCTTATAAGTCACGATTTGTTCCAAGTGTTGAAGATAGACAAGGATTTTAAGTGGACTGGAGAGTGCGAAGCTGCTTTTCAAGAGCTCAAGCATTACCTCTCAAATCCTCCGATCCTCAGCAAGCCTGAACCAGGTGAAGCATTATACTTATATTTATCTGTAAATGACGAGGCTGTGAGTGCAGCTTTGGTCAGGGAAGTTGAAGAAGGACAAAAGCCAGTGTATTTTGTTAGCAAGGTATTAAAGGATGCAGAGAAAAGATACTAGAAGGTTGCAAAGATGGCGTTTGCACTGGTGATCACCGCTAGACGCCTGAGACAATACTTCCAATGTCATCCAATGGTGGTTTGAATTGATCAGTCCATCCGACAAATATTACAGAAACCTGACTATGCGGGTCGCATGATTGCATGGTCAGTGGAGCTTTCAGAGTATGGGATCAGTTATGAAGCCAGGACAGCCATCAAATCGCAGGTTCTAGCAGATTTTGTGGCGGAATTAACACCAAAAGCAGGTCCCAAAAGCTGGACTCTTTTCGTAGATGGATCCTCTAACCCTACAAGAGGAGGAGCAGGGATCATATTGGAGAATGCCCAAGGTGTTTCCATTGAATATTCACTAAGGTTTGACTTTCAGACTTCTAACAACCAGGCGGAGTATGAAGCTTGTTTGGCTAGAATGACTATGGCAAAGGATCTTGGAGCTCGTTCTATCCTCTTATACAGCGACTCACAACTTGTAATTTCCCAAATCAGAGGAGATTTTCAAGCTAAAGAGCCCTTGCTCCAGAAATACCTCATTAAGTGCAAGCAATTGGCAGAAACATTTGAAGAAGCGGATTTCCAGCATATTCCCAGAGAGCAAAATTGTCGTGCTGATATCTTGTCAAAACTTGCCAGTACCAAGAAACCAAGGAACTATAGGTCAGTGGTGCAACAAACGATATCCCACCCTAGTGCAACTCTAGTAGTGGAAGATGAAGATTCATGGGCTTCTCCTATCTTGGCATACCTGCTCCATGGTGTGTTTCCATCAGATGAGAGTGCAGCTAAAAAGGTAAAGAAGATGGCCCCTCATTTCGTTATTCAAGATGGTTTGCTGTATAGAAGAGGATTTTCTTCACCTTTACTCCGATGCTTATCCAACCGAGAGGCTGAGAATGCCATGAAGGAGGTACATGAAGGGAGATGTAGCCATCATCTTGGACGAAGAAATCTGGCAAAAAAAAAATATTAAGGGCTGGGTTTTATTGGCCTACAATTCAGTTAGACTCCATGAACCATGTCAAATGATGTGATAAATGTCAAAAGCATGCTGATGTCCACCTTGCCCCACCTGAAGAATTACATTCTATCTCTGCTCCATGGCCCTTTCATCAATGAGTAATGGATTTGTTGGGCCCTTTTCCACAAGCTGCTAGACAAGTAACGCATTTGGTTGTAGCAGTAGATTACTTTACTAAATGGATCGAAGCTAAAGCAGTGACCACCACTACCTCAGCCCAAATCCAGAAATTCCTCAGTAATCAGGTAATCCCGCGTTTTGGTATTCCTGCTGTACTTGTTACTGATAATGGCCGCCAGTGTGTCAGTGATGCTTTCAAGAATTTCCTCCGTGAGTTGGGAATAAAGCAGCGCTTATCTTCTGTAGAGCATCCATAAACCAATGGACAGGCAAAAGCTGCAAATAGGTGCATTCTCAAAGGAATAAAGAGGAAGTTAGATGATAGCAAAGGAAAATGGGTGGAGGTTATAGAGTCCATACTCTGGTCATACAGGACTACCCCACATTCAGTTACTGGTAAAACCCCTTTCAAGTTAACTTATGGAAGTGAAGCCATGATCCCCTTGGAGATAAGATCCACCAATTTGAGATCAAGGTACTTTGACCCTGATATAAACATAAAACTTATAAGGGAAAATCTGGATCTATTGCAGGAATCCAGGGAAATGGCCATAATTCGCATGGCTACAATTCATCAACAATCTGCCAGACAATACAACCTGAAGGTTGTTTCTCTTACCTTTAAGGAGGGGGATTTGGTGCTAAGGAGAGCTGATGTTCATGGAAAAGAATCAACACATGGGAAGTTGGCTGCTAATTGGGAAGGACCATATCGGATTCAAGAAAAAACAGATAATGAAGCTTATTTTCTGGAAACAATGACAGGAAAGAAAATTAAAAACCCTTGGAATGCAGCAAAATTTCAAATCTACTACAGTTGAAAAGCCCCCTTTGGAGTGGAATGACATGAGAAAGCAATTGTTAGGATATTTTAATTTTAATAAGGCTTTTAAGCCATTGTCCTTTCCTTTTCAATAAGGCCCCTTTTTAGCCATTGTTATTATTAGTTGATATGAAAGTTTTAAGAAGTATGATGTCATAATTTCAGTTTACAATTGTTGTATTCTTTTATCTCCATTAAATCAGATTAACAGTTTGAAAGTGCATAATCGCCGTTAAACCAGATTAACAGTTTAAGAGTGCATAATCCATATAACTGGTTTAACGGTGTAATTTTGCTATAACCTCGCCAAACCGGTTTAACGGTTGGATAGTGAAGTTAAACATTCATGGACGACAACAAACCGGTTTAACGGTTTCACATTCTTAGTCTCCACTAAACCCATTTAACGATTACATGATCAAGTACATAAAATGCGCCACTAGACCGGTTTAACGGTCTAGAAGTGTGATTAATCAGTATTCTCACGGGTATGCCTTAATCTGAATTGACTTAAAGTCCAACTTAAAGTACACCACCTATTTGGCTAGCCACCTTATAGGGAGTGAAATGAGTAAGGGGATGTCCTAAAAATCAATAAAAGACACCACTCATGTACTTATGGTAAGACTACTGTTAGATTTTACTTAAGGTCTAATAAGGTTAAAAGGAATTTCCTTCGCTGGCTAGAAGAGGAATTACCAAATGTCTACCAAGTATGGGCACAAATCGGTTATAAGACTTAGACACCTTTTTAACTGGAAATAAGGTTTTTCATTCATAAAAAGAAAGTACAAATGCTGATAAAAATAAAAGACAGGAAGATTAAAAAGCGATTAAAGTAAACTGATAAATGGCCTCCTCACTGAGTGGCCTCATCATCATCATCACCATTATCATCATTATATGTCTCCTCATCCCCAGCAGCCAAAGGGTCAGGACAAAAGTCGTCCGCCAAATTCACTGGTACTTTGTTGCCATCAGGAAGGTAGTTGTACAACACTCCGTCCTCAACTCTATGAAGGAAATGCATCCCTTTTGCTGAGAAGTTTGTGTTCAGGAAGTTGGCTTGTTCGACAGCATTCGTGAAATAGGATTGAACAGAATGGATCCACTTTCCCTTGTACATGTCCCTTTCTGACTCCATATCTCTCAAAGCATTCCTCAAAGTAGTGAGGGCTACATCATGAGCCTCATTCATCTCAGTGATCCTGAAGTTTAGTTTTCTAGTATATTCCTCCTCAGCTTGTGATAATTCTTGTTTAGCCTTGTTTAGCTTGGCCGTTTTAGAAGCCAATTGCTAAAGCAATTCAGCCTCCCTTTTCACATGATCGGCAAGGTTGACAGCATCTTGTCCAACAAAAAGGACTTTTTCAGCATTCTCTTCTAGATATTGGATGGTGGAAGCAGCTTTTAGCTGTTCTTTTTTGAGGGACTTCAATAAGCCAACAAATTCCCTACGACTCATGTTTCCTAAACATTGAGAAGTAGTGCCGATGAGGAGCATCCGGCTAAAACCTTCACTCAGGTCTTCAGGCCAAATGGAAGAGCTGCCACCTTGAGGATGGGCCGAACTTCCAGCTTCAAAGTGAGGAGATCCATCAGTATGGTCACTTCTCCTCCGCTTGGGCGTTCCTGCAGGAGCAGCATTAGTGCCCTCCATAGTCACTAGAGAGCGAGAAGGCCTAGGGACAGAAGACTTGCTGGTTCTAGGACGTAAGTTGCGTGGAGCATTTCCAACAGTCGCCGCAAGAGCTGACAAATCGGAGGGAGAAGCCATTTCAGCTGCATGAAGAAAAATATGTTAAAAAGAAAGTAAGAATGAAAAAGTGCTATATAAAGCATCATAATAAATAAAATAAAATTTCCTACCAAAAGTCCTTTGTAAGTTATGAGGTTTGGAATCCAAGATGGATTTGGTGCTTATACAGCCAAAATGGTCATAGAAAGCAAGAAGGAATGAAACAGTGGACCTTTCTACGACAAATAACCGGTTATCCGGTGTGGCAAATTGTCTGGCTGCAATGAGGGAATTTCGAGGGGACCAGAAGAGGGGGAAATGTGGATTACCCCCATGGTCAAAAAAGAAGGGCCATGTGTTTTCTGCTCCTACGATTTTGAAATACTTATCCTTAAAATCCTTCCATGTTTCAGAATAGGATTCGAATACTTTTCTTCCATTATGAGATCTAAGTGTCACCCAAGCCCATTTCCCCTTTACTTTGCTGGACTGAAAAGGGCCAAAGAAAAAAACGAGAACGGGAATGGTGCATTGGAGATGGAAGTGGGAACAGAACAGCTGAAAAGCTTTCAGGTAACACCAGGCATTTGGATGAAGTTGAGAGGGAACAAGCTCTAAATGGGTGAGCACCTGATTTTCAAAGTCGGTAAATGGGATTCGTACACCACAAACATAAAAAAGAACGTTGTACATAAAAAAGAAGTTTTCATGAGGAGTTCCAACTGTGCAAATTCGGTCTTGGTCACTAGGAGTTTCTACCGAATAAAAATTGGGGGCAACACCGGGTCTCACCAAGTTTGCTTTAAGGTGATAATGTCGAAGTTTAGCCGGATCCACAAAAACAGAAGTTCTACCTAAAGCATCTAAGTCTACCCTTTCGTAACCAACAATATTGTCAGGTGTAATAAAATCCTCAGGGTTAGTCTCTGATCTCTTCTTCCCCATGGATGATTCCTGAGATAGGTAGGAAAGGTTAGGCGAAGGAGATGGTTTACTGACTACTTCAACCTCAAAATAATCTTTTATTATCCAATTCGTAGCAAGTTCATTTAAAAAAAAGTTTTTTGGAAGTAGAAATTGAAGAACTTCCTAAGCCAGGGACCTAGTTAAAGGAGGTTCCGGTATCAGTGGTAAAGCCTTTTGAAGGAGTAGAAAAGGAGGATGAGGAAGAAGAAGAAGAAGTTTGAGATGGATAAATAACAGAAAGAGGAAGAGAATGATTATCCATTTGAAAAAGGAATAAGAGTTTACCTGGATAATGATGAAGAAAGCTTGAACTGAAAAGAAGAAGACAAGAAGCTGAGAAGAGCACGTTTTTTTCTTAAGAAGAAGAAAAGGAAACATTTTTGTTAAAGTGTTTGAATTTTCAAAATGAAGTTTGGAGTAGGAGTGAGTTTGGAGTAAAACAAACCCCCTATTTATAAGCTAGGGCAAGCCCAGAATTCGGATTCCACGAAGAAGATAAAGTAGTTTCAACATTTATGAGGAAATATGAAAAGGCTGGCTAAAGCTAAAGTCATACCTAATCAGAGGAGTCCTTTTGATTCCCTACCATAAATTCAGTAAATGCATAATAAGTCTTTTTATTTATGACAAGAGTAGCTTTATGTCAGTTGGAAGATGAAGCATGAGTTTGAATTGAATGACTAAAATTCAGTGCATGGGGTTACGAGACGAAACCGGAAAACCGGTCATCACATACCGTGTTTGGGTATAAGTTTTTAAGTGATGGTTTTTTCGAGGCACATTTGAATTTCAAATTCAAATCATGCCTAGAAAATTACAAGTGGCACTGTAGACGAGAAAAGATGCTCTTGGAAAAAGTTATGTTGACTTCTCGGTGACCATGTGCATGGGAAACTAAAATTGACAAGATCCATGAGGTAGAAGAAGAATGGAACGAACTTAAAACTGGTAATTCGGTCAAAATGGGGAAGCCGCTGGGTTACTGAAGTATAAAACATAAAGTCCATACATAGTAAAACCGAAAAATCGGTCATAGTAATTGGTAACTCGATTAAGATATACCGAAGCCGAACAACAAAAAAAGTCTTCGAGTTCTGGAGCCAGGAGTGCAACATTCAAAATTTGAAATTCAAAATCCCATCTTGGAAAGGCACCATGGCACGACAGACAAGAAGATTTTTCTTGGAATTCATGAAGGAAATTTGGAAAACGAGTCCCTTTGAAGTCCATATCATTGTCAGGGCATGGGAAGAAGTGAAGCTTAGGAAAAGACAAGCCAACACAAATTCCAATTCAGAGTACAAAGCGGAAATGATTTTAAACCAGTATACCGGATTTCTAAGGCTAAGATTGAATTTTCTTAACCGGTTTATCGGTATGCCGTGTTGAGGTCCTGTCAGGATCCTAGACAAGCCGGTTTACCAATTAAAGGGCCTAACAAACCCATTAATCCGCTCACCTAGGAACCCTCAGGTCAAAAGCGATACCGTGGCACCTCCAACTCGTAGAAGATTATTCATACCAAGGTTCATAAGAATAAACCCTGGTCTGGGGGGCAACTGTTATGGACCGGTTTTAGAAGGATACTTCAGTAAACCGGATTACCAGTAATAAAGATCCAATAAGGCTCCTAGACTTCATGAAACCGGTTTACCGGATTCATATGCCCTTTAAGGGCCCATATCCTCGCAAAACCGGACTGTCGGTATAAAATTCTCTCTAAAGGCCCCATACCTCTTGAGGTTGGTTTATCGGATTCAAAGGCCCATTGAAGGCCCTAAACCACCACTCAACCGAATTGGCAAACTGGAAGGCTTGTAGTTGACAAGCATAGAGAGAGAAAGATTCCCTTACCTCGTGATACCGGTTTAACGGTTATCAAGAGGACAGGGGAGTAAAGTTGAGCTTCCTCGGATCCTTTTGGCAATGAAGTCTGTAGTTAAGCTTGTGTACACGTTTATCTTAGGATTCCCTCTTTATTCCCTGCTATTAACCACATACCGTTAGTGGGAATTCGGCAAAACCCATTGATGGGGAGAAAACACAACGGTAAGGATGAAGGTCTATATAAGCGGATTGGAGGTAATCAGGTATGTACCTTATCCACTCACACAAACACACATCATACCCAAGTAAACGACAATAGAGCTGGTATCCTGGAAATCAGGTTGCCATTCTTCAGTCTGAAAGCAAACAGTAGGAGATTTGGACACTTGACCGTATAGTTCAAGTACCAAAGATACTACGGCAGAACAACATGTATAGGAACAAACACTTTAGTAGCCCACTTGTTGTGTCGTAAGGTCCTTAGACTTGACTTATACAGTCAAGCGGTCAAGCCATTACTGTTGTTTTATGACCTTGAGAAAAGTATCTTGAAATCAAGTGTTAGGATTGGCAGCCGTCACCCAAGAGGGGGGGGGGGTGAATTGGGTGTTTACGAAAACATTGGAAAATATTCGAATTAAATCGTTTTCAAAAAAAACTTAAAGAGATATGCAGCGGAAAACTATATAATATTGAAAAACAATTGCGCGGAAGCTAATAATATTAATACTATTATGAAAACTAATATGCGCGGATACGAATTAAAATAAGAACAATGAAAAACGTTACCGCGATTATTATTTTAAATTCACTTAAAATAAATTATTACGAAAATAGATGTTATGATTCACAACAAATAAATATAACAACGGAATATAAAAGAGATAGGGATAGAAGATTATGCACCGGAGATTTTATCCTGGTCGGCAAAACAGCCTACATCCAGTCCTTAAGCGACCCGCTTGAGCTTTTTCTCACAATAAACCGAAGACGCCCCCGCGTCCCCAAATAAAACCAGAGCGTCCCGCAAGCTACTAGGAACCTCCTTTCGCTAGGGACCTCAATAAACAACTAGGAAGACCCTTCCTAGATTTTCCAGATAGCCTAACTACTAGGTGACCCACCGTTCGTCTAGCACTACCCAATACACAAGGGTTCCTCACCCTACAAACACGAACGCCACACGTTCGAACTAGGAGATTCACTCCCTAGTCTCTAAGGGTCACACATCCTTTTACAACAATGGTTACGGTATGGATGATTGAGTACAACCACTATAATGCACTCTAGATAGTGCGGATATAACAATAATAGGCCACTCTAACAATTATGTGTTCTAGAAAACATAGATACAACAATAACGCACTATGGCAATGAAGTCTAGATAAGTAGTAAAAAGGCCAATACAAGGTTTTGTTTTCTTAGAAAAGTTTGAGCGTGAAAATCAGAAGTTGATGCAGAAGAAGAAGAAGATGAAGAACGGGAAAAAAGGTTTTTCCACCAGTTATCAGGAGCGTTATATGAATAAAAACTTGATTCAAATCCTTTTTATAAAAGCAACAATTAACACATGTTTAAAATCAAAACCCAAATCATAAAGATTAAAAAAAATAAAACCAAGGATTTGATACAATTTGAAATTTGAATTTGAAAGATAAAATCAGAATCAAATCAAAAAGATTAAAGAATTAAAATAGAATAAGTTTTAAAATCAAAATTAAATCAAAATGATTTAAGAAATAAAACAAGATTTGATTCTTAAAAAAAATAAGGAAATAATTCAAACTTAAAACCAAATTCGAATTTTTGAAAATAAATCAGAATCATTTATATAAAAACAAATCTGGATATAAATCAAAGTGATTCTGACACGTTTTTCAATAAAACTTGAAGTAATCGATTACTTCAGGGAGGTAATCGATTATCCTTTCAAAAATAGAAACTTTTAAATTCTTTTGAAAAACTAGTAATCGATTAGAACAAGAATATTTAATCGATTACTTCACCCCTGTTCATTATATGATGCAACTCGTATAATCGATTACCACTAATCTAATAATCGATTACTGAGCCTCTGGTTTGCATATGATGCAACATCGTGTAATCGATTACTACAAGACATGTAATCGATTACTTTGTCTCAGGAAAATGTATGATGCAACAATTTTAATCGATTACTTGATCCAGGTAATCGATTACTCTCATACAGAAAGTAATGGATTATCCAAGTTCACTTAATCGATTACAAACACTCTGGTTTTTCTATGATGCAACAAAGTTAATCGATTACTTTAGGCAGTTAATCGATTACTCCTTCTTGCACTTGTAAAAAATAGATTTTCATAAGATAAAAATATCCAGAGTTTTGTTTCATCAATCATTTACGCAGAAACTAAGTAGAAAAACATATTTTCATGAAAACACTTTTTCTTCTCCTTTTATATATATGACAAACATATTTAGAAAAACTTATATTGGCCTTTTAACATAATATAAACCTTGACTTCATTACCTTACATGATGTCCTAAAGGAAAGGGCTAAAAGGTCTTTTATAGCTTGCTAATTGCTTGAGCCTTCAACTTCATTTGCTTGAGTCTTCAACTTGAAGCTTGGACTTGAAGGATGAAGATCTTGTGATTGCACTTGATAAGAGCTTGAGAAACTTGAGTTTGTTATCATCAAAACCATATAATGATTGCACTTGAAGTCCTTGGGAAAGCTTGACTTTCAACATCAAGGCTAATGTTCTCCCGTCAGTATTTTGGTGTATGTGTGTGTGTGACCTTGCGTTAAACTTTAGTCTACATACCTTCACCTAGTGCCTGCTTTTATAGGTGTTGCGGTAATAATGAGGTGCCACAGTTGGTTTATGGTTATCCCACAATTCCTGATAACGACGGGTTTCATTACAAGTGCTAGTTCTCAAACCCCACTCATTAGCCCCAAACCCCATTTTAATTATGAAATGTCAGAAATGCCCTTACTTATTAACTTCCCCCAAAATAACAAACCCCCAAACCCCAAACTCTATCCACCATCTAAGCAACCACCCAACACCACCATCACCATGTCTTTGTTGCAACTGTGTTGGCCATTGATGAAGGAGACGAAGGAAACAAGCCACACGAGACATAAACCAGTGAACTCGCGGCCATCGAACACCGTACCTTCATAAAGTTTGACAAATTTTCGAGAACCTCGTGTCGGGATTTTGAAATTCCGACACTGGTTCGTCGGAATTGATCAAAACCCAGCAAAAAATTCTGAGAACCCCGTGTCAGAATTTCAAAATTCCGACACGGGGTTCTCGGAAATTATCAGAACCTAGAAAAAAAACAAAACAACTATGAAAACCAAAAAACGGCGAAATCGACAACCCTAACCTAAAAACGTAAAGAAGAAAGAAAACAACAAACAACAAGGGATAAGAGGAGAACGAAAACCCCAACCCAAATATTGGAAAATAAAAAAAAACGAAAACCCTAAACACATACCTGACAGAGAGAGCAGCAACGACATCGTGGGGTGAGCAGCGGCAGTGGCGACTGATCGGTGGCGGCAGGGGGAATGAAGGAGAGAGAGAGAGAGAGAGAGAGACAATGGAAGGGTGAGGGAGATGAAGAGAGTCATGGGGTTTGACAAATAAAACTGAAGAAAGGAGTTTGAAGTGTTAAGTGTATTATTAGAATAAATTAGAAAACGGGGTTTGGGGGCTAATGAGTGGGCTTTGAGAACTAACACTCTTTCATTACAACTGTTACTAGCTAGTAAGTACCTGTTATAGCTTTTCAACAGACAACTCTGTTAACTAGAGGTCTAATGTTTCCTCACCGCAGGTATTCAGTTATCCAGCCCTTCGAGCAGATGCGGTGGTTCATGAGCATGTTGGGCCGTAAAATTGTTACACTGATGCCAGCAATGAGGGGTTTGCGTCAAGCACTAGGCTGGCAACCCGCTTACAATAAGATTGGTGATTTGGAGTGCCAATCCGACCATCGTATGACATGTAAAGTGATTATATTTTGGGCCATGTTTGGTCTGCCGTCCTTGTCAATGCTAGATCGGCAAACGGCTAAGAAACAATGGACCTTTGTTTGGGATTTAAATTTGGTTATTGTGATATTGATAATCCATTGGGCAGGTGATCGCTAAACTGATTAGTAAGTGTCCATAACGATGATTCATAACACTACACATTCACATTCTTATTAAAAGTTGCTCCTTTGAATTTTATGGATTAAAAAATATTAGTAATATTTTTATCAATCTTTAAAACGAAAAAGATTGGATTTTTTTTAACTTATATATTCCGTGCATAAGATAAAAGAACATAGAAAATAAATATGTATCGAAGAACTAAATAATTAATTTTTTTTAATTTATTAAGTGTATCATTTTAAAAAACGAAACTTGTTTATTAGGGTTTATCCATCAAGATTAATCAAAGTCTAATATGATTTTTGAATATTAAGTGCACAAGAAAAGAAGAGAGAAATAAAAAAAAGAGTTAATAGTCTATTAGGTCCCCCAAAAGATATACTTGGGCACTAATTTAGTCTTCGAAAGATTTTTAGAATAAATTAAGTCCTCCAAAGATTGGAATGACATCGCGTTAGTCCCTCATTCTATCAATCTGTCAGTCCCTTCGTTAAGTACCACGTGACATATTCTCATTGATTATTTCTCTCAATACATTTAGACACGAATCGCAAGATTATTCCTCATTTCAATTTTTGACCGTTGGATATATCAATGATTCAAATTTTAATATGAAAAATAAAATAAAAAACAAAAAATACTTTCATACTCTTCCCTCCTCTTCCGCCAGTATCTTTCCCCGCCAGAATCACCACCTTCGATAGCCCCAACCTCTAGCAAGATTATCCAACGCCTCATACTCTTCCCTCATCTCCCATGGAAATATTTCATGTGTTAGAACAATGTTGGCAATAATAATAATCATTTCTCATTGTTACAATAATAAATTAATAATCATTTTGATTGGATCTTCCCAGCGAGTAACTGAAAGAGGCAAAGCGACATGTAAAGAAGGATTATATCCGATATGAGGAATTTGTGGATCGTGTGACTAATGCAAAAATGATTCAAAACAAAATGGATTGAATCTTGCCCCAAATTTGTTTAGGGTGGATGCCGAGCTCGTTGAGAAGAGGCTCCTTGTCTTCGAATCAATCATCGTCAAAGGAGTGGAGGTGTTGGTGTTGTTAGATCCAGTGAGAATGTTTTGATAATGACAAAGGTTTCGAACAAGCTACAAGTGTTTGTGATCAAGCTCAAGTATGAAGAAGTTCATCAATCAACAACAAACAACAAATGATGAAGAAAGAGCAAGCTCATGAAGACTTAATTTGTGTTTAATTGTAATATCTTTAATTTGAGTCTTTTATTTTAATGAGTTTGGGTAGAGTCTTTAGAGGGTAGTGAATCTTTATCAAGGTCATGATTATATCATAATTTGAGTTTTCACTTAACCTAAAAACAATAGGTGGTTTAAAGGTTTGAAAGAAAAGGTTTAGTTTTGAGAAAACAAGTTTTTAATTGACTTTAGCAGTGGTTAATCGGTTAAGAGGAGTGGTTAATCGATTATCATGTTTTTAACAGTGTTTAATCGATTAACAAGATGAGTTAATCGATTAACACCTGCAGTACTGGTTTTTAAAATACGTTTTTCACTTCTCAAAATCAGTTTTTAATGATCCTAACTTTTGGGTATTCTATATAAACCTTTTTCTAACCTTTGTGAATTATTAGAACACATTAGAACAACTTTCATATCAATTTTACAAAGATCAAAGCCATACTATTCTCTCTCACTTTCATAGATCAAAGCTTTCACTTTTACATTCTTTGATCAAGAATCTTTGAATCTCTTATGTTGATATTTTCATAGCTATTGAAAGAGATTCATAGGATTGTCATTGTTTTCATTGAGTTGTAATCATTGCAAAGGAGGCAAACATTCTACAACATAAGGAAGCCTTGGTGGTTGTTCATCAAGCAAAGTTATCTTGGAAGTCTTGTTGTGTTAACAAGCAATTGGAAGTCTTGGTGAGAGGCATCATCAAGCAAGTGGAAGTCTTTGAAGCATCTCAAAGCAATTGGAAGACTTGTTGTGGGGATATAGGCAACCAAGGGAAGAGGTTAGATTAGATTCAATACGGTTGCAAGACAAGAGTGTGGTATCTCTTGGAGGCTATCAAGAAGGGAGTCTTGAGAGGCATTTACTTGTAATTTGAGAACTCTAATTCCTCATAGTGAAGAATCTCTCTTGGTTGAAGAGGGGACTGGATGTAGCTTTCAAGTGGATGAGAGTGAACCAGGATAAATCTCTGTGTCGTATCTCTATTCCTTTAACTCTTTACATTCAAGTCATTTCATATGTTCTTGGTTGAAAACCTAGAAAAGATTGATTTACAAAATTGATTGAATTGAATCTTAATTGTGCAAATTGATTTGGGGAAAATCATTTTCATAACCTAGGTAATCAATAAGAATATTGGTGTTAATCAATTCCGCCTAATCTCTGATCATATGTGTTAATTGATTGATTTTCGTATTTGAGTGAAAAGTGATTTTTCAGTTTTAACAGTGATTAATCGATTAACTAAAAGTGTTAATCGATTAACTAAAATCAAGCTTTCGTAAATAATCGATTAACCTGTTTGATTAATCGATTAACTAAGTGTTTTTTAAAGGGTTAATCGATTAATAAGATTTGTTAATCGATTAAGTGCTGAGGTTTTTGTAAAAATCATTTGTTTTAATCGTTTCGATTCGTTTCTTTCGAAAATATTTCAAGGTTTCTCTAACACCTATTCAACCCCCCCTTCTAGGTGTTCTCCTAGTGCCTCCTAGTTATTTCACCCACCGATTGTAGTTCTTACAATTGGTATCAGAGCTCGGTCGAAAGACACGAGCATAAAGCTTTTTCGTTAAGATCCTTGAGGAAACTACAATGGGTTCTACGAATCCCTTTGGTGGTGAAGGTGCTTCAATTAGTCGCCCTCTTATGTTTGGTGGAGAGGGTTATGCTTATTGGAAAGTTAGAATGAGAATTTTTATAGAAGCCATAGACATGAACATTTGGGAAGCCATTAAGAATGGTCCTCATATTCCCTCAAAAGAAGTAGAAGGTGTATCTCAACTTACCCCCAAAGATAAGTGGACCGATGATGATAAAAAGAAAATTCAATATGATTTAAAAGCAAAGAATATCATCACCTCTGCTCTATCTTATGATGAGTTCTTTAGAGTCTCCCAATGTCATAATGCCAAACAAATGTGGGACACCTTGCAAGTCACACATGATGAAGGCACTAGTGAAGTTAGGCGTGCTAGATTAAATTCTTTGATGCATGAATATGAATTGTTTCGTATGTTGCCCATTGAATCTATATGTATTATGCAAAAACGTTTTACTCATATTATTAATCATCTCATTGCTCTTGGAAAAACTTTCATGAATTGTGAACTTGTTAACAAAGTTTTAAGATGTCTAAGTAGGGAATGGCAACCTAAGGTTACCGCAATTGTTGAATCAAAGGACTTGGACACCATGGACTTAGCTACACTTTTCGGAAAGCTTCAAGAACATGAAATGGAGCTTGGACGTTTGCATATGCATGAAGAGTCGGATAAGTACAAGGAAAGAAAAGGAATTGCTCTCAAAGCCAAAAGTTCATATAAAAAGGAAGAGAGTTCCGATAGTAATGATAATGAAGATTCCGATTCGGACATTGATGAAGAAGAGATGAAACTTCTACTAAGAAATTTTAGCATGCTTCTAAGGAGAAAAGGAAGGTTGAACAAAGACAAAAGTAAAGAGAAGAATTCCCCACACTACAAGACCAAGACAACAAAAGAAGGAGTAGTTTGCCATGAATGTGGAAAGCCCGGTCATCTCAAGTATTCGTGCTCTAAGTATCTCAAGAAGAAAGAGAAAGAGAAGAAAAATGCAAAACACAAAAGGGCATACATAGTTTGGAATAGTGATGATGAAGAAGACAAGAAAAGCACAACTAGTAGTTCTTCGGATGATGAAGAAGCCGCTTGTCTCAACTTGATAGCTCTAGTAGATGAAGAGGAAAGTTCAAATGATGAATCAAGTGAACAAAGCGACCATAGCTATGTAAGTGAAACTAAATCCGAAATTTCTTCCAAATATGAAATTTTATATAATGCTTATGAAGAAATGCATGAACATCTTAAGAAACTAGCTTTGAAAAACATTGAAAGGAAGAAGCTCATTTTGAAACATCAACAAGAGATTTTAGATCTTCAAAAACAAGTTGATGAGCTTAATCTTCAAAATGAAACTCTTGATCTCATTTATGCTAGTTCTTCTTGTGATTGTGCTAGTAGATTGAATATTGTGGTTGATTGTGAGAATTGCAAGTTGCTTAAAGATGAAAATGCTATTTTGAAAAATAAGCTCGCAAGTTTCATAAGTAGTGATATTAAATTGCGCACATTGTTAAATTTTCAAAGAGAAAATTCAAACAAGTTTGGTTTGGGTTATACTAATGCTAAGAGTAAATCTCATAGAAATATTGTTGATTTTTCTAAAGTTGATTTTTCAAATGCACCAACATGTTTCTATTGTGGTACTCATGGACATACTTCAAATGTGTGTTATATTAAAGTGCATGGTATACCTAAAGGAAATTTTGTTTGGGTTAAGAAGGGTGAGAGTCCCTTAACTAACAAAAATGGATCCAAAACCATTTGGATACCAAAAAGCAAAGCATGATTATTTTGTAGGTGTGATTGAAGAGCAAAAGACTTACAAGTGTTATTCATTATTTGCTTCTTCAAATCTCAAGTGAAACTCCTACATTTTGGTACAATTGATATTGTTGGATATTCACAATTGGTATCAAGTGAATTTCTTACAAGAGAAAGCAAGTATTCACAATTGGACTTACATTTGGTATATTCTAATCTTGCTATTAGTCTTTGACAATTGATATTACTTCTACAAAATTCATAATTGATATCATTGTGTGATTATTAGATGTTTATCATGCTATTGTGATTATTGTGATATTTCTTTACAATTGATATTTTACTTTGTTAAGTGATATGATAACTCTTTAGTTACAATTGGTATTATATTTCATTGTTATATCTCTTTCCAATTGGTATCACATTTCAAAGTATAGTTCATTAGTTTTACATTTGGTATCATTGATTAGTTGGTATCAATGTTGTGAAGAAATGAATGTTATAATTTCTCTATTTTGGCTTAGTATTTTATATTTCAATTGGTATATATTACTTTTTGATAATGCCAAAAGGGGGAGAAAGGGTTGTTTTGTTGTTTTTATATAGGTTGAGCAAAGTTGTTGAAGATAAGGGAGAATCAAGCTTACTCAATTGCAATTCAAATGTCAAAAGCATTTATTGAGGGGGAGCAAGAGTCTCACCAAGTATCAAATGGTTCAAGCATCAACAACTTCAAACAAATTCAAAACGTGTTTGTCATTTTCAAAAAGGGGGAGATTGTTAGATCTAGTGAGAATGCTTTGATAATGACAAAGGTTTTGAACAAGCTACAAGTGTTTGTGATCAAGCTCAAGTATGAAGAAGTTCATCAATCAACAACAAACAACAAATGATGAAGAGAGAGCAAGCTCATGAAGACTTAATTTGTGTTTAATTGTAATATCTTTAATTTGAGTCTTTTATTTTAATGAGTTTGGGTAGAGTCTTTAGAGGGTAGTGAATCTCTATCAAGGTCATGATTATATCATAATTTGAGTTTTCACTTAACCTAAAAACAATAGGTGGCTTAAAGGTTTGAAAGAAAAGGTTTAGTTTTGAGAAAACAAGTTTTTAATTGACTTTAGCAGTGGTTAATCGGTTAAGAGGAGTGGTTAATCGATTAACATGTTTTTAACAGTGTTTAATCGATTAACAAGATGAGTTAATCGATTAACACCTGCAGTACTGGTTTTTAAAATACGTTTTTCACTTCTTAAAATCAGTTTTTAATGATCCTAACTTTTGGGTATTCTATATAAACCTTTTTCTAACCTTTGTGAATTATTAGAACACATTAGAACAACTTTCATATCAATTTTACAAAGATCAAAGCCATACTATTCTCTCTCACTTTCATAGATCAAAGCTTTCACTTTTACATTCTTTGATCAAGAATCTTTGAATCTCTTATGTTGATATTTTCATAGCTATTGAAAGAGATTCATAGGATTGTCATTGTTTTCATTGAGTTGTAATCATTGCAAAGGAGGCAAACATTCTACAACATAAGGAAGCCTTGGTGGTTGTTCATCAAGCAAAGTTATCTTGGAAGTCTTGTTGTGTTAACAAGCAATTGGAAGTCTTGGTGTGAGGCATCATCAAGCAAGTGGAAGTCTTTGAAGCATCTCAAAGCAATTGGAAGACTTGTTGTGGGGATATCGGCAACCAAGGGAAGAGGTTAGATTAGATTCAATAGGGTTGCAAGGCAAGAGTGTGTATCTCTTGGAGGCTATCAAGAAGGGAGTCTTGAGAGGCATTTACTTGTAATTTGAGAACTCTAATTCCTCATAGTGAAGAATCTCTCTTGGTTGAAGAGGGGACTGGATGTAGCTTTCAACACTACAACAGAATAGCTAAAAGATCCCGGTTCCGCATGCCTATTAATCCCGGTTCCGAACTGGCATTGTATCCCCTGGTATAACAAGTCTGATTCTTATGATCCCAGTTGTTTTAAAAAACACGGAACCGGGATCAATAAAAAAAAAGGAACCGGGATCAATAAAAAAACAAGGAACCGGGATCAATAGTATATATGATCACTGGTGATTTTTAATAGTGAACTGGGATGTTTAGTGTGGGATGTTTAGTGTATATGATCACTGTTGAGTTTTTTAAAATGAACCGGGATCTTTAGTGTGTATATATATATATATATATTTTAACTTATAATATTTGCTATTTAGTATATATATATATATATAATTTATAATATTTGCTATATCCATATATTTAAATAAATTGTCAACATTTTTTTTTGCAACAAATAAATGTCATAATTATACATTATAAACATAAATGTCAATACACATTTAAGATACATAACTCCCAAACCAAAACATTGACTTCATACATACAAAAGGCTAAACAAGCTCGATCATATAGATGCTACATAGTCACATTCAAAAATATATATAGTGCCCTAAATTCAAAACTAAGCTAAGGTAACTCGTCAAGAATATACGTTGTCCATTCATCCTTGACAACTTCATTCAGCAATTCATCGGAGTAGTAGGTGTACTGGCAATCTTCAAAATACTATACAATTTAATAAAAAATGGAATTAGAATTGTGTTGATAAACTAAATGGTATATTTATTATAAAATAAACCATATAATGAAAATCAATACCCATATTCATTCTATGAACCCTGAACCCATGTAACAATAGGCAGCAAATTAAAATTCAATCAAGCATATTATAACAGTTGTGTGTGTATCAATTTTTGAACAAGCTGGACCTGGACTCTGAATTTCACATTCCTCTCTATTTTCAAATTCTGATTCAGATGCCATAACAGTGTCCTTAATTTTCACCTTAAAAAAAACAAAGAAAATGTACATTGCTCAATTTCTTTTCATCACAAATTCATTTCAAATGATAATAAATGCTGTAATAAAAAAGAGAGAGAGAAAACCACTATTTCAGTCGTTGAATTTATAGAAACACTTTTAATATTAACCTTAATTTTAAGAAATTATCATTTCGGTCTTCTAAATTGTACTATGTCTCAGTCCTATTAATCCTTGAATCCTGGGATCTATTTCAATAAAGTATCATAATTTCGAAGACAATATATATTTAGTGCCATCAATTTCAAGAGCAAAATAAAATAATAAAAGACATTGAAATTAGAGCAGTAAGAAATATATGACAAGCAAGATTCGAGTAGGAGCAAGAAGATTAGTGAAATATACTTATAATTAGAGCAGTAAGAAATGTTGTAACTTAAATAGCACACCTTAAAAGGACATATCTTTAGAGTAAAGAACTAGCAACAGACAATGTGGACACTCGATGTATATTAACAAATTATGAGACATTCTCAAAATATAGCTTTATTTATATTAAATAAAGAAAGCTGAAATATATAATAAATGTTATACGTATAGGAACTTTATGGAAAAAAACTTTTTATTTCTATACGCCAAGTTCCATATCCGAAAGCTTTGATTCGAAAACACATTTCTTTCAAAAATGAATGGTTGAGTACCTGTTTGTACTTTCAGCGGAAACGATTTTCAAAATGATTACTGCAGTTGTAATTGAAATAATTTTAAGGATCATAATAACTACACAACTATAGCCCATATATATATATATAAAAACTCAGGTACCCAAGTATCAGAGATAAAAGTCGAGGTAGCAAAATATAAGGATACAGACCAGCAGATATAAAATAACAGCTCTCATAGACCCTCTCAACTATATACAATATAACACAAATCAAAATAAAAGAGTCTTCGAGAGCTGAGCCATGATCCACCCACGCTGATGTCTGATCCCTGGTCTTCCAAAAGCTAAACACCACATCCTACCACGGTCCCCATACTGCACATACTCTCAGAAAAGACACCACATCACTGACTGTCCGCCGCTGGCCCATCCACGTCCTCTACGGGGTCCTCCTCCTCCTCATCCGACACAACAGGGATAGCAGTGCGACGCACTGGCTCAGGTGAGGGTGTAAAACGTACCCTGGTGGTCGGACCGGGACGAGGAGTGGCCGTAGCAGTAGCCTCATCAGAAGTAGAGGGACGTGTACGGGTGGCTGGGCGTCGGACATGTAGATTATAAAATCGACGTCCATGATGTGGGGGTGGAGAACCAAAACGGTAAGTGTAAGCTGGTGGAATGTGCAGTATGTAGATCATGGGGATGCGAAGCCTACGAGGTCGCACTCGAGCCAGGGGGTTAGGATGACGAAAGATCACGTTAACCTCACCCTCGAACACCGCTCGGTGCTCCTCGTAGTCCCACACTCCTCTACGGAGCGGGCGTAACTCCACGTATGTCAGGTAACGAGCCATCACCTGCAAGGGCATAGGGAGTTAGCAAATACTAACACATAATAAAATAGACAGGGTACAGTTCTAATCAAGTAAGACTTTATTTATTGCAATTAATATAACTTATAAATCTTTAGTCAACCATGTTGAACACCGACATCAAGATTTAATTATAAATCAATAGAATATGCAGTCATGATGCATCTAATTTTATCAATGCATGATTGTTGGCCAACTACAACAAATAGGCTTCCGTGGCACCTTAAAATAAACATGCCCGATACCCATACTGAGTATCTCATCGAACTCGGCCCGCAAATAAATCAACATCTCTAGAGCTCTTAGAAATGTTGCCGACGTATCCCGTAGGACTACGCCTCATCGAGTCCGGCACCAAATGACATGCCCACACGCACGTGTGTATTTCCGGAAACAGAAGGTGCAACCCCGGTCACCGACACTCCCCCGTGAACCCTTTGGAGCAGACACCCAGGTCCCTCGAGTTCAACCGAAAGGATATGCCCACGCCTCACGGACGTGTCTCCACACATGTGGGAATCCAAATAATGCAGATGCTATGCATGGCTTTGACTACCCATACTATTCAATGTCATTTAAGTTGTTCGAAGCTGGGACTTGGCATAATTAAACTTCATTAAATTCTGATCCTTTTACAACAATTCAGTCACTAATAGATTAACAGAGTCTATTAATCGAGTATTGCATTAGATTACTCGAGTAATATTCTTACACCTTTCACATTACTCGAGTGACAGCTCGAATTACTCGAGTAATATTTTTGCACCTTTCGCATTACTCGAGTGACAGCTCAATTACTCGAGTAATATTTTTGCACCTTTCGCATTACTCGAGTGACAGCTCGAATTACTCGAGTAGTACTGCATATATTTCAAATTATTCAAAGTTTTAAGGTGTTACTCGATTAATACTTCAGATTACTCGAGTAATCCTCTTGCACTCATCAGATAAATCAGAATTTTCACGCATTACTCGAGTGACAGCTCGAATTACTCGAGTAAATTATGCAGTAAAACACTGCTGAACTGGTTTTTATATGTCAAACTCATGCCAATCCAATTTTTACCAAAGTTAAGCTTCAAACCAACTTAAATACATTACATTAAACTTGTTCATAGCATCAATTTCAAGCATTAACACCAAAATCACAGAATCATAACAATTTCCCCCAATTTTGACCTAAAACACAACCTCACATACCAATTCCTTAATTACCCAATTTCAGATCAAATTGAAGGTTCATTTAGCTTT
The DNA here is from genome assembly GCA_037953625.1 of Crotalaria pallida. Taxonomy (NCBI): domain Eukaryota; kingdom Viridiplantae; phylum Streptophyta; class Magnoliopsida; order Fabales; family Fabaceae; genus Crotalaria; species Crotalaria pallida. Next base: position 127,376,554 of record CM075649.1, read on the forward strand.
AGATATCAAAATCTAACATGTTCCAATTCGGTTTTAAGATCAAATTGGCCTCCAAGCCATTGTCCCCTAACCTAGTGCCCTTTTGAACCTCATGGTGGTTCAACCAATATTCAAATCAATTCCTCAATCCATTCTAGCATTAGTAAAGCTTCTCCCTTACCTCAATGAAGCTTTTTGGATGCACAGGCAGCAAAGAAACTCACAGAATTACCAAACTTCAAATGCTCTGTTTTCGGTTCCAAAACAGGTTCAGCAGAGCAAGTTCGGGTGATGATTTGACAAGCCAATCGTACATGAAAATGAGTAATCTTGGTCAATATAGAAACTAGACATTGCAATCTTTAAATAGAAATCAAAATGGCACGATTTGAGAACCTCTACCAACAAAAATCGAAAGCTTGAACTTGGCTCCTCAAAGCTGAAATTTCCAACTTCAGTTTCAAGAGCCCAACTTCCAGCTGCAATAACTCCTCACTCAGGTAACCAAAATTCGTGATCTTGGTACGGTTTTGAAGGTCTTTTGACAAGCTTTAATAAGATATAAAGCTCATCCACAGTGTATGGGTAGGGATTAAGAACGAAGAGGAAGAACAGAGAGGGTTCAAACCAAATTTCAGCAGAGTTTCACTTCCTTTTTCTTAATTTCCACCCATTTCCTCAACCAAATCCATCAATTTATAGCCTAAATCCTTCTCCATGCATGCTAACACGTGTTTTCCATAATCCCAATCGGTGCTAGGTGTTAAAATTTGAATTACCCAAATTGTTGAATCATCAAACGCACTATCTTCAGCTTCAGCACCACTGTTACTCGAGTAAATTGATCGGCTACTCGAGTAACACACCCAGATTTTCAAAAATTATTATTTTATTCACTTTCCCTCCAAATATCTTTCCAATATTACCTCTTAGGTCCTTTCCAAGGACTAAACTGCAAAAATCCTTATTTTTAGAACCCAAATTATTTTCTCTTATTTTTCCTTGGATAATTCTTTTAATATAACAATAAATTAATAAATAAAACTAACTAATTCCATATAATTAGTTTTATTTAAATATTCCTTTTATTTATTTGGGAACAAAAATTGGGATGTTACAGACAACACAACTTTTTCTCATCTACCTCAGTTAACTGACTTGCATTCCCACGATGAATCAAGTAATTAAGAGCGATTCAAAACAGAAAAACTTTCATGTAGGATAAAGTTGTTAATAAGCAACCAAAAACAAGTACATGGAGACGGATAGTATGTAATGCTGCATCTGAAAATTCGAACACACAGAAATCATTTTGCCTACTTTATGAGATATTAATTCAAGAACAAATTATTTGGGCTCCTATGAATCAACAAGCTCCAGATTAAATACAAAGATGCAACAACCATTTAATAAAAAGTTTTTTTTTATAGACGATTCAAATATCAAATTGCGAATAGCAAGTTATCACATATTTCTATATGCATATAGATAAAAGTTTTACCTAATTCTATCTCCAGTTCATGATCGTCAACATCCCCTCTTCAATAATTGAATCATTTTCTTCAGCTGCTTTAGCATACCTATCAAGAAATGCTTCTTCTGTTTCCTCGTATTCCTCAATCTCAGAGTCCTAATTGAATTAAAAATTGTGAAAAAAAAAAATTGAATAAAAAAGAGAACACGTTTATCACCACAACCTGTAGGCAAAAGGATATGAGTTGATGTGAATGTAATATTAAGTGTGAGAAGATCCTCAAATGAATTTCTCTGTTGCAAATTTAAAAGGCCCATAAACAACTTAGCTGATATAAGAAGATAATGGTGTCTTTCACTTAAAAATATGATCAGATGGCTTATCTTATCAATCAAACATCTCCAATAGAAAATATGCAGACACTCAGGGAAAACATGAACAGAAAATATTACAAGTAAAGTGCATATACGCATTGAAGAATCAAATTTTCTCTACAGATCACCAGGTTCCTAACTGAGTTTGTTAATGACATCAATGAATAAAACAGAAATTTGAACATAACTATATACATCTCTTGTTCGCTCCATATCTTCAGCATCAAGCTCTTCATATAAAGCATAATTAATCCTGAGATACAAAAGATGAATAATAAACACTGATGGTAAATGTAAACATGCTGAATAACCACGAAAATAGGGGAATACTATTCAAATCAATCGTACCACCCAAAAAAAAACGTACGTTTCTACTTCATAAGCACAATATCGGCAGTAATCATAAACTGGAATATCTGCAATCAAAAAATTGATTTGAGTACTAAATGAGCCTTAACCATGACTTTTGCCCATACAAATTACAATTTTAAGAAACTAGAAGATCCTCAAATGAATTTCTCTGTTCCAACACCGGCAGCAAACGGCGGATCCATGATCATTAGCACAGCATTGCGACACCAGTAGAAGAAAGATGCAAGACCAGGTAAATGTTAAGTATAGTACCAAAGTCTCAGTTTCTTATAACACTGAAAGCAGATGAAAAAAAACCTGTGATCTTGATTGAAGAGACTGCCGAAGATTCTTATTATCATCTAAATGTCTGGATATTTCATTGTCTTTCTCCTCAATTGTTCTATCAGCAAGATCATGAAACGAAGCATGCTCTTCCTACAAGTTACAGATTTAGTAAGCATAAAAGGGGGGAAATCAATGATAAGGAGGGCAGGGGATAATCCAAACACGGTTTTAACAACTTGCAGACTACCTTCAATTTTTTATATCGTTTTCTGAGCTCTTTGAGTTCTTCCCATTCCTTTTGTATATCTTGTGCGGTGGTTGCTTCATTTTCGACCTTCATTGCCTCACATCTGACTGTAAATTACAATTTAAGTTAACCTTCTAATGCCAAAATCGTAGAGATAAGGGAATCAAAGAATATAAGGCATAATCAACTAATTAACCAAGCAGCAGAGTGTAGTACTTCGCCAGGTTTCTTCTACATTTTGAAGGCTTAGTCCCCATCTCTTTCTCTTTTAGGTGCTGAGCATTTGCTGAGTCAAGCCTTGTCTTTAAGCTCCTTATCTGCTGTTTAGCATTTTCAAGGGTCGTGTATCTGAAATTCATAAAATGAGAGGTTATCGGTGCTACACCTTAAACAGAAAAAAGTAACTATTGTATATCCAATATTAGCCAGCCAACCATAGCACAAATCAATGAGAAAGCCAGATTTTCACAACATCAATTACTTGGGATTCATCTTTTGCTTCCAACTATATTCAAAGTGATGTATAAGGTAACAAGCCCATTAAGATTTATCAATAATAATGGTACCATAGTGGATTGAAGATCATGAAAAACTCTATCCCTTTCTTCTGTTATTGATGATATTTCATTTTCAGCCTCCTGTAGAAAATCAAGAATTTGATTGGTGAATGATATATCTTCACTAAGCAAACAATGTTTTTAACATAAAACTATGATAAGCATGTACTTTTATAGCTTCTTCAAGAGCTTTGAGTTGCTCATTGTCTTTAGCTACAGCCAGTTCTGGATCCTTCTTAGAAAGTGTAAACAACACTAAAAAATTTAAGTCCGAACAACAATAAAAAATGAGATGCAAGCGAAGAAACTTCAAAGATCAACCTCATCATAATCTTCAGAGACTAACACCACGAACTTCAGGTGACGGCGGCGGCACACGAACCAGGGAGGAACGACGGCGCGAGATCGGCGGCACAAGGGAGAAGGACGATTCGCGAGCTATGTCTATGGTGTGACGAATCGCGAGGAAGAAGAAGAAGAGATCGAGGGCGGCACTGGCTTCTGGTCCCGGTGGCGGCGGTTCCAACAACGGCAGCGAACAATGGATCCGTGACTGGAGGGAGGCAACGGTGCGGTACTGGTTGGGTTCGCGATTGAAGGAGAGAGCAAGGGATGTGTGGCTCGGTGTTTGGTGGCACAAGAGACGAAGGAGAGAGAGCCACGAGGAAGAGAGAGGAAGGTTGATGGTGAGGATGGCAAGCGGCGGCTTGGTGGCGGCGACGTGAACGGGGGTCGACGGACACAAGAAGGGATGGGGGGCGGCGTCTCTTGTAGGGAAGAAGAAGGGAAATTAGGTTTTCAAGGGGATTTGGCACCAAAATAAGCAATTTATTCATCCCAGTTGAATAAAGTGATGGGATAAATAATGTTTGTAAGATTTTTAATTTTTAAAAAATAAAAAATTATTTACGTTATAATATTGATCCCGGTTCCGTGTTTTTATTATTCATCCCAATTGAAGTAAAACAACGGAATAAATAAGGTTCGTGTGATTTTTAATTTTTAAAAAATAAAAAATTATATATGATATAACATTGATCCCAGTTCCGTGTTTTTTATAACCGGGATCAATAAATTCATGGTATTTTTTAACTATCATTTGTCTATTAATCCCAGTTCCGAAACGGAACTGGGATTAATATCCGGCTACTTTTTTGCAATTCTGTAGTAGTGCAAGTGGATGAAAGTGAACCAGGATAAATCTCTGTGTTGTATCTCTATTCCTTTAACTCTTTACATTCAAGTCATTTCATATGTTCTTGGTTGAAAACCTAGAAAAGATTGATTTTCATAATTGATTGAATTGAATCTTAATTGTGCAAATTGATTTGGGGAAAATCATTTTCATAACCTAGGTATGTAATCAATAAGAATATTGGTGTTAATCAATTCCGCCTAATCTCTGATCATATGTGTTAACTGATTGATTTTCGTATTTGAGTGAAAAGTGATTTTTCAGTTTTAACAGTGATTAATCGATTAACTAAAAGTGTTAATCGATTAACTAAAATCAAGCTTTCGTAAATAATCGATTAACCTGTTTGATTAATCGATTAACTAAGTGTTTTTTAAAGGGTTAATCGATTAATAAGATTTGTTAATTGATTAAGTGCTGAGGTTTTTGTAAAAATCATTTGTTTTAATCGTTTTGATTCGTTTCTTTCGAAAATCTTTCAAGGTTTCTCTAACACCTATTCAACCCCCCCTTCTAGGTGTTCTCCTAGTGTCTCCTAGTTATTTCACTCACCGATTGTAGTTCTTACAGATGTAGACTGGGCCAGAGGAGGTGGAGGTGATGGCGGAGCCGATGTCGAAGGACATGAAGGGGATGCTGGCGTTTGGTTGGAAGGGAGGGTTTGAGACGCGGCGCTGCTGGAGGTTGGGGCCGCTAGAGGTGGTGATTCCGGCGAAGAAAGATACTAACGGAAAAGGAGGGAAGAGTATGAAAGTATTTTTTATTTTTCATCTTGAACATTGAACCGTTATTTATATCTAATGGTCAAAAATTCAAAGGGGGAATGATCCCATGATTCGTGTCTAAATGCTTTGAGAGAAATAACCAATGAGAATGCACCACATGGGACTTAACGAAGTGACTGAGAGATTGATAGATTGATCAACGGAGGGATTAACGTGATGTGATTCTGATCTTTGGGAGACTTAATTGATTTCAAAAATCTTTTGAGAACTAAAATACAGTGATGTCAGGTGTATCTTTGGGGGACCTGATAGACTATTAATTCTAAAAAAAAGCTATAATTATATTAGGCTTAATCGCTTAAATACCAAAATTGCCTTTATAAATGTTGACCTCTTTAAAATTAGTCCCTATTTTTTATTTTTTTTTGGTTTTGGTCCATACTTTTACATTATGTTTTGATTTTGGTTCCTAATGTCAAATATGAATGGAAAACACTATTTTCACATTTCATTTTGGTCTCTACTGTAACATCCCACTTTTTAAATAAAATTTAATACATATAAATAGTAAATTTCTGAAAAATAGGGTTTCCTCTTAAATTGATGTTTTCCCTTATAAAATAATTCACTTGTCAGATTTCATATCAGAATTATATGGATATATTTAAGTATCTAAACTCATTTTTATATACAAAATGAACATATACTCATTATACTAAATATCAAATGTAAAATTTTGGTTTAATCAAAAGAGGATATTTGGATATCCTTCATAAATCATTACTACACTATTATTTATAATTACAGAACTAAAGGTGGTTGAATACATATGACTCTCAAGTCATAATATATAAATTACACTACATCATTTGGAGTATAACATTTGGAGTATAATTCTCATTTGGAGTATAACATTTGGAGTATAATTCTCCTTGACAGGCGGAATATTAATTTCATCTCTAGTAGGAGTACCTACAATGATAACACAGAGGATGAGATATTTATTCATAAATTAAAGAAAACATATAATGACAATAATAAGATATAAGAATATACATATTATTCTATTCAATAATCCCAAACATATACATTTTCTAAACAATACAGTTAAACAAACATTACTATGCAAATATATATATATATATATATATATATATATATATATATATAGAAGATAGACTTTCTTCTTTCCATGCAAACGTCAAATTCATAGTTTTCCAATTCCTTTATTTATAAATGGCAAAACTACTAGATTGGTCTTATAAGTTATTTTTTGGTTGCGATTCGTCCCTTAACTTTTTTTCGTTTCAAATAAATCCGTAAGTTTGTAATTTGTTTCAAATAAATCCTTCCATCCAATTTTGTCTTAACACTGTTAATGGGAGCCTTCTATGTGGCAACCATTGGTCTTACGTGACTAAAACTCAACGTTACACCCCCAAAATGATGTCATATGAGGCCAAAAGAGAAAACCAAAACAGTTAGGGATGACCCAAAAAGCTTCTCTTTTGGTCTCATACGATATTGTTTTGGGGTATAACGTTGATTTTTAGCCTTGTAAGACCATTGGTTGTCACATAGGAGACTCTCATTAACGGTGTTAAAACATAATTGGATGGAAAGATTTATTTGAAACAAGTTACAAACTTCCGGATTTATTTGAACGAAAAAAAGTTAAGGGACGAAATCGCAACCAAAAAATAACTTACAGGACCAATCTAATAGTTTTGCCTTTATAAATAATCATTTGAATCCAATCATTGAATTTATGCATAACACTTTCAAGCCTTTTCTTTTCTTTCCAATGCATATATTATTGCATTCCATTTGTTTCCATTTCATTGCATATATTACTGCATTCCATTTTCTTTTCACAATAGATATTTCTACTTTCTACTTTCCATTTTCCTTTTTCCTCACATCACCCTCCACTCGTGGAAAAGACTAAACTAAGGGTAAGTGTCCCTCAACCAATGCTTGCATAGTACTTCACGAATCTTCCTTCGTACAATTTGTTCCATTTTATCGAAATTGGCTATAGCAGGGATCACCCTCAACTAGTCAAGAAATGTCTAAGTGACTGATTAAAATTATTATAGTATGCACGGGACTAATCCCCGACTTATACAGTACTTCATACTGTTTTAGGTCCTCTAGTGGATCAAACTCCTTCCATAATAGTTTTCCGCAATAGTTTCAATAACACAATCTAGTCACTATACCACTCTCGTCCGTCAATTCTATGAACATTCACGAAACATCCTGTGCGCCTGGGCGCACCTATTGTGTCACAAAATGATTTTATTCAAAATATAATAACTTATTCGTTAACCATTGGATCTTGCTCAAATTTGGAGGCGAGCTTCCTAACACCCTTATCTTCACATCCAACGGTAGAATTTGTATTTAAAGCTATAATTATGTTATTATAATTTTTCTCTTATTATACATTTTCTAATACCAAAACAAGCATAAACCAAACAAAAATTCAAATACTTAACTTTCAACACTTTCCAAAACATAAATAATAATTCATATACAAACAAAATTCTAATTTTCTATTTATTACTAAAAATTCAGAATGTTACATCTACTTTTATGTTTAGTTTTGGTTTTGATCCCTACTTTTATATTTCATTTTGGTTTTGGTCTCTACTTTAACCTTTCTAGTTAGTTTATCTCACCGTTTTCCATCCATATTTGACACTAAACTAAAATGAAATGTAAAAGCAGAGACCCAAAAAAAAACAATTGTATAGAGACTAATTTCAAAAAGGACAACATTTATATGAACCATTTTGGTATTTAAACCATTATATTATTTTCAACACAAAATAACTTATAATTTAAATAAAAACTATTCCCACTGTTTCATGTATAGTGTTTATTAGCTTTTCTTTCTTGTTTCATATGTATTGTTCTTTTACAAACCCAATGTATAATTAATACTATTTTTCGCAAGTATATCCTTATTTATTACAACATATTTTTCACCTGAAATATTTTTTACTTTCTTTGATAATGATTATATAGGAATATTGAAGTCAAATTACTTCAAATTTTACATCATTTAATCATTTGTTTAAATCATGCATAAACTTAAAACACACTATATATAAAACAGAAAGAGTACACATGAAAAATCATCTTTTTAAAAATAATTTAATATTATTTTTGTTTTTTCTTAACTCCGATCTTTTAAATCGAGAATAAGATCTCAAAAATAAATATATTTAATCGGAAGTGATGTATTTAAGAAAGGATAATCCGAAAAATCATATTTTTTCAATAATATTTTACAACTTTTGATTTTTCCTAGAGCACTTATTAATATTTTTTGTTAAAAAAAAATAAAAAGACTAATATTTTTTATTATTATTTTTTTAAAATATACATTTTGGTATGCTTACACGAGTCCGGTTAAGAATTTTTTTAAAAAAATTAAAGAATACCAAAAAAGGGCCTAACAGCATGTTTGATTACAAGTATAAAAACAAATTCTGATCCCAAAATCACGTTGGAGCAAAAACAACTTTTAGTAACGTTGATATTCCAAAATTGATTCTGGACTAACTCATGACAGAGCCAAACATGCCCTAATTATGTGTTAAATTTGATTTTGAACGAGAACCAAAGGTCGACCAGAAACCAGCAGTACCACTAGACCTGACTCAGCACGACCACCATATTCAGCGTTGGATGTCGGACAGTGGTGCTCATATAAACCTTAAATCATAAACCAAACCAAAACCCTTCTCTATGCCATGCCATGCCAAAGTGCACAACTTCCCTTTTTCATACGCTCACTCCAAAAACCTCTCAAACCAATTTTCCCACCTTCAACCCAATCACTCCCCTCTTACTCTTCCTCCTCCTCTTCTTCTTCTTCCAAGGACCAACCCCATGACCCTCAAATCTTCAATTCACCTCCCCAAGAAAGGGCTCCTTTCAAAACAGGTGATTTATCTTTCTATTCCCTCATTCACAATTACTCAACTGCCCTTGATTTTGCCTCCCTGGACAACGTTTTGCTTCAAATGAAGCGCGAAGGCCGAGTTTTTATTGAAAGGAATTTCATTGTTATGTTTAAGGCTTATGGGAAAGCCCATTTGCCTGATAAAGCTGTGGACTTGTTTCACAGAATGGGGGCTGAGTTTCAATGCAGGCAGACTGTTAAGTCGTTGAACTCGGTTCTCAATGTGATTATTCGAGAGGGCTTGTTCGATCACGTGTTGGAGTTTTATTCCGATGTTGTTGCGTCGAAAAGTTTGAATATTCGGCCGAATGGACTTACTTTTAACTTGGTTATTAAGGCATTGTGTAAGCTCGGTTTGGTTGATCGCGCAGTTGAGGTGTTTAGAGGAATGCCGCTTAGGAATTGCGCTCCTGATGGTTATACGTATGCTACGCTGATGGATGGGTTGTGCAAGGAGGGTAGGATTGACGAGGCGTTTTCGTTGTTGGATGAGATGCAGATTGAAGGTATCTTCCCGAACCATGTCACGTTCAATGTGTTGATCAATGCCTTGTGCAAGAAGGGTGACTTGGGACGTGCTGCCAAGGTTGTTGATAATATGTTTCTGAAAGGTTGTGTTCCTAATGAGGTGACGTATAACGCCCTTGTTCATGGTTTGTGTCTTAAAGGTAAGTTGGACAAGGCGGTGAGTCTCTTGAATCAAATGGTGTTGGATAAATGTGTGCCAAATGATGTTACTTATGGAACACTCATTGATGGGTTTGTTAAGAAAGGTAGAGCTGCTGATGGGGTTTCTGTGTTAATCTCTTTGGAAGAGAGAGGTCATTGCGGGAATGAGTACATTTACTCATCCCTTATAAGCGGCCTATTCAAGGAGGGAAAACCTGAACATGCAATGCAATTGTGGAAGGAAATGGTTGAGAAAGGATGTAAACCAAATACTGTAGTGTATAGTGCTCTTATAGATGGTCTTTGCCGGGTAGGGAAGCCAGAAGAAGCAAGGGAAGTCCTACTAGATATGAAGAATAAAGGTTACGTGCCCAATGCTTTCACTTACAGCTCCCTAATGAAGGGTTTCTTTAATGCAGGTGGTAGCCTTAAAGCTATTCTTTTTTGGAAAGAGATGGATAATGATAATTGTAATCATAATGAGGTGTGTTACAGTGTACTGATTAATGGCTTGTGCAAGGATGGGAAGTTTAGGGAGGCCTTAATGGTGTGGAAACAAATGTTGAGTAGAGGAATTAAGTTAGATGTCGTGGCTTACAGTTCAATGATTCATGGCTTTTGTAATGCTAATTTAGTGGAACAAGGCCTGAAACTTTTCCATCAGATGCTTTATCAGGAGCCTCAGTCGCAACCAGATGTGATTACATATAACATACTTTTAAATGCTTTGTGCATGCAGAATAGAATCTCCCGTGCTATTGATCTTCTAAATATGATGCTAGATCAAGGTTGTGACCCTGATTTTATTACGTGCGACATTTTCTTGAAAACTTTAAGGGATAAAGTTTACCCACCTCAAGATGGGAGTGAGTTTCTAGATGAGCTCGTAGTTCGGTTAATTAAGCGACATAGAACAATAGCTGCTTCCAAAATTATAGAAGTGATGCTACATAAGTTTTTGTTGCCAAAAGCTTCAACCTGGGCAATAGTTGTGCAACAGCTTTGCAAACCTAAGAAAATTCGATTAGCCATTAGTGAATGTTGGAGCAGGCTATGTCATATGTTGTAAGATGTTATTCAATTACACTTCATCTAAGCTTGGGAACACTGGATATAGTGATTTCTTGATCCAGGTCCTCTAGCATAAGGTCCCAAACTTTCAAAACGCAGATACAATGATACACCTCAGATACAGATTTTTCCATCTCTTCCCCTCTCTTTCTCTAACTTTGATCCCTAATTTTATTCTAAAACATAAATTTCATTTTTTCAGCTTGAAGATATTGGTATGAGCCAAACGTGGCAATGTTAAAAGTACTGTTTAGAGTAATGCAGCTGTTTAAACATCCTAAAATCTTGTTAAACTTGCTAAATTTGCTTTTGTTTGTCTTGAAAATTTATGGGTTGCAACTTACATTGTTGTGAAACTGGGCGAGAAATTATCCTGAAAGGGTAAAGTGCTCCACGATCCAATCAATTTTGATTTATTTGCAAATATGCCATGCCATCTTTGGAAGCATGTATTTGTAGTACAGGACACAGTCAAACTTACTGGTTGTATAAGCATTGACGGTTTCTTTAAAAGCCATCAGTAACTGTGGCCTGTAAATAATTATATATTATTTGCTAGTGTTTTGCAGATTACATTTGTGCAAGGCAACTGAAAGCAAATGCGAATTAACTAGTGAACTGGACTGCTACTGGATGGCAACAAACAGATATGCAAGGCTTATTTTCTGATCCTAATTGACTATCAGAACCAGCCTTTTCTGTCCATTCATTTGAGTTACTTTTTTCCCTGGCTCTTTTCCTATTAAGTTGGTCCAGGAACCTGGGCCTTTAAAAATATTAAAGTTCCCTAGTTAACTCCTAACCATGGCGGTTGTACAAACTGTGGAGCTATGATTGATGAAACCCTTTTTTTTTTTTATAGGCAAAGTTTTTGATGGGGAGGGGGAAATTGGGCAGCTCCCAGGGTTCAAAACCAAGTGATCACATTTCATGTCCCACACCTTTATCAACTAAGCTACCTATTGGGGAAACTGATAACCAAGGTGTCACTGGTCATTGTTTACCAAGTCAGTCCATGTACAAAGTTAAGTTTCTTAATCTTCGTCATTTCCACCGGTATAATTATATTTACAACTTTTAATTTGATGCTTCATTCTTGATTCCTGAAAACTTTATTCATCAATAGATTATATCTTTACTTTCTTGCATAGTACAATTTATTCTCTGTCAAAATCATGCCCCCGTTTGCTTTTATTAATTTCTTGAATCGTGATATAGAAGTACGATTCATGTTAGATTATTGTTCTGCTCTTCTGTTGGGTTCATGTTCTTTTTTTAAAGTAATACTGTTAATGTTTCAATGTTAGTCCATCATGCTAAGTAGCATCTATGATGGGATGACGAGTCGTTGAAGTAAAACTGACAAAAAACTAATCATGTTTAGCTAGATAGCTTTATGTTCAGTTTCACAAACTTCTTTCACTTCAACTGGTAGCATTAGAAATATCAAGTAGAAAAGATGAAGATGTTGCGGTGGATGAGTGGGCACACTAGACAATTTCGGATTATGAATGAGTATATTTGAGAAAGAGTTGGGATTGCACTTATCGTAGAAAAGATGGTCGAATATCGTCTTAGGTGGTTTGAGCATATGTGAAGGAGACCAGTAGAAACCCTGGTTAAGAGGGTAGATCAATTGGATGTTACTTCATGTGCTGGAGGAAGAGGAAAGCCAAGAAAAACCATAAGCGAAACAATTAAAAAGAATATGAAGATAAATTCTTTATTGAAGGACATGATTTATGATAAACCTTTATGCCGTCTTTTGATCTATATAGTCTATCCTATCTAGTGGAACAAAGACTTGATTGTTGTTGTTTTTACACATTACTTCTAAATTAAAACTTCAGTTTTTTATTGCACTCTTTCAAATCATTGCCTTTCGTTTTTTAAATTATTTGAATGCGTTAGTGGTATAACTATTGCTAATTATTGTTTTACTCTTGTTCAAGTAACAATTTCCACAGTTTATATCCTGGATCTCCTATCCTATTTTACTTCTTGAGTGTCAACTTGTAGTTTCTTTATTGAATTTTCTGTTGTAGGTTGGCAAAGGGCTTGTGGTTTTTCCATTCAATATCTTTAATTTTCCCTTTATAAATTCTTGGTGAGTTGGGAACATAGCAGACCTTTTCTTTGAGAAAAGCTAACTTGTACTGGTAAATTGGACTTTATATTTTGCTTCTAACTTTTAGTACTAGAAACCATAGTCCACGCACACGTACAAAAGATCCGGAATGCTTCATGTTTTAATATTCATCAACTATTGCATCTTAGTTGCATGCATCACCTGGTCGGATTTTGGTTGCTGATGTAATTATCACATAGATGATTATCAAACATATTCAAAAATTGAATGAGTGCTGTGATTGTATACAGGATATCAAATATAAATTCTCTGTTAAAGAAGTCCGGTAATGAAAGCGAATTGCTGCATAAATCTATCAACTATACAACTGAGAAGAGATTTACAACCTATGCAGATACTGTAGATTTCCACGTAGGCAACGTTTCTCTCTTTCTCCGTAATATATTTCATCCTCCTTTTCTCTCCTTGGTTGACCAATTCTCTTCCCTATTGTCCTTCTGTTCAGTGGCTTCCCTATTCTCTTCCCTTTTTTCTTCTAACTATCATTTCTTCAACAGCTATCGATTAGCTTCGTACCAAACTATTCATAGGGTTCTGCCATTACAGCTATGTTGTCTGCTCTACTTTACTCACATGTGCTAAGTAAAGTTCTTTGCGGTGGCTACGGCTGTAGGGTGTATAGGCCATAGAGGCTATGCAATGGTTCTCACCTTCCCCACATGTGTATTGTGCTGTGAGCTTGTGTTTTCCCTCCTAGGTTGGAGATTCAAATTCTTCCCTTCTCTATATAAAGGGAATCGCCCAGCCCCCATTGCCTGAAGTATGATGGCGAGGATTGCATTGTTGGATAAATCTCTATCGTGCACCACCGATGTGGCGGTGAGGTAAGTGAGCTTCTGCTTCATCTTCTTTCGTTCTTCCTGGATCAATTGTTGCTATTTGTATTTTGTGTGTTTCTTTTGTTCTTTTGTTTTTGTGTTTTGTTATTGTTTAAACAATTGGTGCATACCACTTGTTTGATAAAAGTACATAGTGGTTAATTGATTTTTCTTTTTATTTTGGTGTATTTATTTATGTGTATAGAGTCTGCAATGGGATTTTTTAAGTTTACAAAATGCCAGAGTTAGTAATATTTTTTAATGTGTTAATGGTTGCAGTTTTTTGTAAACTATAGGAATTAAAACAATGATGTAGAACTTTTCAGCTTAGTAATTTCATATCTAAATGAAAATGCTGATTTTACCTAATTGTTTTTCAATTGCAAATTCTAATCTAATTAACCAATAACCCATCATCCTCCATATGTATTCTGTGTAATGTTTTGTGTGATTATGACAGTGGGAGTTGGAATGGTTCCAAAAAGCCAAGTCAGTGCTGTGCAAATGGAGAGCTATATGGCCCAAGAAAGAGGCAGGAAAGAGAGCTCCTTCAAAAGTTCCTCCAATCATGCTCTGCCTTAGAGGTAATGATTCTATAACTAAAATGGAATTGAAGCTGTTTATCCAAATTCACACAAAACCAGGAAATGAAGTAGCAAAAAAATGTTACAGGTTAAGGTGGACACCATCTTGATTGAGAGTGACTTCGTTGCTAAAGCTCTCTTGGACCTGAATCCTATTCTTCAAATAAGAAAGACTTAATTATGTCACAAGTTCCTAAAGTTTGGGGTACTACCCTTATTCTTTTTTTTTTTCAATGTCTGATCCCCTCATGTTACTTCTAGGTTTGTCATATACCCCTACTATCAATTATGACCAATTTTGCTGTAACATCGGAATCCTGATCAGACGCAGGAGGTTAAGCACCCGGTGCCCCGTGGGTGAAGATTTTTATTATTTTTTTTTTTAACCTTCTGCGTCTGACTAGGATTCTAATGTTACATGTCATCAAAATTAGCCATAATTGGTAGTAGGGGTATATGACAAACCCATAAATAACTTCGGGGAGTACATTGAAAAAAAAAAAGTATAAGGGTATCTGACAAAAGTACCCCAAACTTCAGGGACTTGTGACATAATTAAGCCAATAAGAAAACTAGTGCTCAAAGCCAACAAATCTCAAGTAAGGTTCAATGTCTTACTAATCTATCCATTTTGATATCTGCACATTATTTTGTTACATCATTCTTATACTATAGTTTCTGTTCGAATAATGACGCTGATGATCTATTCAAATATTCGAATTATTTTGGAGGAGATCTGAGAAATTAAATGCCTTTTCTAGACAGACTTTTAACATTTGATTATTCAATGACGGAAAAGATTTTCAAACCATCTTATTGAGGAAGACAAATACAGCAGGTAAAGAACAAGGGTGAAAAGTGAAGCAGCAAAGGCACCTCTGTTTTAGAAACCTATTATAAAATACTACTACAATTTTATTTGTCAAAATGTTGAACTCTCTTCTGATCTGTTTTTTCCCTATTTTCTTACCTACCGCCTGCATAGACCAATTGACTCCTACGCAGTTAGAGTCTAGGGAACGAGAAATTATTGTGTTATTTGGGACCAACGATCCGGGTTACATCCATCCTGTTGAATATGTTATTAATTAATTTCTCTTAGGGAACAACATTGGGAACATGATTTTACAACAAGACAAGAGATGATCAAAGAACGAGCAAGGTGGCTGGCAAGTGAACCTTTCTTTATTTTTATTTACCATGAACTAAAGGCGATGAGAGACGATCATGTTTTTACCGGGTGGTGTCTCCCTCACACATTCGATAACCTGTTGCCTCTCAAATTATTTTTTATTTAGACTGAAATATGATGTTGCCTTAGCATGTTATTGAACCGTTCATGCATGATGCAGTTTCTTATGAGTATGGAACCGTTCTTGTTTTTTGCTAAGACAAGAAATTTTATACCAAAAAGCCTAAGAAATGTAACGTATACTTATCTCATGGCAAATAAGTACATAACATAAGCAACCCAAAAAACCAGAAAAGCAGGACCCCTTATAACAACCCCTTACACCAGTAAATCCAGAAAGTTTGTTTGGAACCCAAGTAGTAACTTCACCTGTGTAAACTAAGAAACAAAGGGAGTCATAACTAATAAACTATATCTAGTTTCATCCTTGTTTGTATATGTGAGGAAAGTTCTTGTTGTAAGAACTAATCTTACTATAATGTAAGCGATATTCTCTACTCAAACAAGTCTCATGTAAAAAGTACCTATAGGCTCTAGGCACATAGCTAGACCAAAAATCCATTCTTTTAGGTAAGCGCTAACAAATATCTTTAATGTACTCCCTCCGTTCCTAATTATAAGGTCTTCTTAACACTTTTATTTTGTCCTTATTTATAAGGCCTTTTACCAATTTTCAATGAGCATTAATTATTTTTTTTCACAAACACCCCTAATTTATTTAACACTTTTTAGATTCCCAATAATATTAATAGAGATAATTTTGAAAATACATATCAAAAGTTTACATTTCCAATACAATTAACTAAATTACTATTCTACTTTCTTAATGAACGTGAAATCTCCCAAGAGGGTCTTATAATTAGGGACAGAGGTAGTACTTGTTAATAAGCCAAACACATAGTAAAAACTCACGAAAAATATAGTTTTTTATATTTTCGAGACACGAAAAAATGCACACTTATGATTATTTTTTCATTATTAGTATCCTTAACAATTTCCATTTAACAAGATTTTTTTATACAAGCACCAATAATCCATTCTTTATGAGTCATTTGTCATTACTCATTAATAAGCATGCTATGCGTGAGTGAAAGGCTCATCTAGGACCAAATTCTTCATCCATAATAATACCCGTACACCAAAAAAAAAATTCGTGATTTACCATGCACGATCAACCGTGGCACAATAATTTTAGGTGGACCCGACTCTATCATGTGTTCTTTTCGATCTCATATACTCCCTACGGTCCTATTTATAAGATTCTTTTGGGGGTTTTCACTTTCACCAAGAAAGTTGATAAATTTGTTAATGACATTGAAAATATGAAAATTTGTTATAGTTTTTCAAAACTACCCCTATAATTATTATTGGAACTCTAAAAAGTGTTGACTTTACAGGATTGTTAGTGGAAAAAAAGTAATTAAATGCTATTGAAAATTGAAAAGAGGTCTTATAAATAGGATCAAAATAAAAACCCAAAAGAGTCTTATAAATAGGAGCGGGGGAAGTATATATAAGTAGAAAAAACTAATTTTATACTTATTAAGGAAATTGATTGAATGTATTTAATTTTTTTGAAATCATAAAAAATTTACTTTAGAAAACATATATTGGAAATGAAACAAAAATTAAATGATACAACAACTTTATTGAGTATTTTAAGAATAATTGTATTAAAAATAAGAAGTTAGTTAAGTTTGGTTTATATTTGAAATCATTAATAAAGTATTTTTATTTACTTTTATATTTTGGAGCGGAGCCAGTATGTAATTCCAAAGTGTGATGCCTTCCTATACCATAGTACCTTTTCAATATTGTCAAACTTGTAAAGGTCATTAAAGTAAGAAGTTGGTAAAACCTTACGTTTTTGTCAAGCCTGGGAAAATGGAAAACTTATAGTAGAAGGCTACGTGCCTACATATCATGATGCCTTCATTATTACCATATACCCCCTCCGTTCTCTGTCACAGGACATGGTAGAATTGGTATCATTTTTATAAATCATTTTAGAATATTTAAGTAATATTAAAGAGTTTATTTCAAATACATTTTTCATAATTGCATAGGGGTGTTAGGGTTACAATAGAGAGAAAAATGAATAGAATAATTATAAAGTTTTAAATATGGATAACTTTAGAATTACAACATATTTTTTTTTATAAATTTAAGAATGATAATTATTTTTCCTAATCTACGTGAATTAGGTAAAAATGACTTCTATTAAAGAACAAAGGGAGTATAGTGCAAACGAAAGGACTGTTATGTGTATGATCCGTGATGAAAATGTCCCTAAACATTTTCCAATCAAATCTTAGTTAATCCCTCTTCTTATTTTAAGTAAGATAATAAGTAAAACAAAGCCCAACTGCAACAATTATCTTGTCTTATATATTTATTCTAAGCTAGAAGTAGAATACCGGTAATGCAATACTAGTTCACTTAATTAAGGACATCAATGGAAAAGCCACCTAATCTACATCATGCATAATCAGTACCAGACAAAAGGTGACGTGATTTTGACACACTGATGATAGTGGAGTGACAAATCTTGTACATTAAGAGAGATTGTTTAGGGATATATAACTGTCACTTTATTCCTCACTCAATGTGATTTTCTGTTTATCCTTGCAAAACAAAAATATTTGATCTACTTGGTGTGGCAATGAGGGTGGACCAAGTAAAACAGCTTCTATTCTAAGTAGTTGGAAAATCAATAATTGTTACGTATATATCCAGAATTAATTAATTATATGTAAGTCTTATATGTTAAAACAATTTGTTCTTGTTATAAAATAAGATGTACATCTAAATGTCAATTCTAAATGGAAACATCATTCTTAAAAAAGAATTAAAAAAACCCGCATTTATTATCTCACAATATGTTATTAGGAATAATTATGATCGAAAAATAATACATAAAATTACAAAATTAACTTATAAATAAATCTGTATCATTAAAAAAATGGTATGCATAAAAAATTACGAGTTACACTTTACTTGGGGTCTATGCTATTTGGGATCTATGCTATTTAAATCTGACAAGGGACTTAATTTTCTAACCATCCTAGTTGGGTTTTTGATCCCCCTAAATAATATTCTTCCAAAATTACCCCTCCCTCTTAAAAATCAAAGAGTATACTCTCTCTTATTCAAGCCAATCGTTCCCCTCCCCTCCCTCTCTTCTCTCATTCTCCCTCTTCGTTCTTCCTCTTCTTCATCAAAAACTCCCTCTCTCATTTTCGGTCCCCATCTCTCACTCACAGTCTCCCTCACTTTCGGTCTCCCTCTCTCACTCACGGTCTCCGGTTTCAACACTGAAGGTAGGAAGTTCAACCCACTCTTTTTCGTTTTCTCATATTTAGTTTTCGGTTTTTTCTTTCTTTCTTTTTTCTTTTTCTTTCTTTTTTTTTTTTGCAATGAAAGTTTAAATCTACATAAGGAGTAATGTAATGATGTGGGGGGTAGTATTGATTGTGGGGTAGGTCATGGGTGTTCGTTTTTAGGGTTTATGTCAGTTTTTATGGATATTTTAATGTGTTTCTTCTCCTTCTCCATTGTTGTGTTCGATGCGTGCTGAGGGATTTGGACGCCTCGACAGTGGCATAGGAAGAAAAAAAAACATAATTTCAGTTCCTACGCCACTTCCTAGGCATAGGAAAAAAATTAATTTATGTTCCTACGCCACTCCCTAGGCTTAGGAAGAAAAAAAACCTTTACGGTTTCTATTAATTTATTTTATTGTTGCTGTCAATTTGTGTTTAGGGTTTCTGTTTATTTTATTTTAATTTTATTGTGTTTGGGAAGAAAAAAGGAATATTCATTTTTAATTTAGGGTGTGTTTGTTTTAGATTATATATAAGGAAAGATGATATGGAAAACCAAAGTCAGTTGTTTCTTTCAACCGCTGCTTGTTTGGCAAAGTAAACTATATAATTGTAATATTACTCCTTAAGTGAAACTGTGAAAGTTAGAAATTTTTATTATAATTTTGTTGTTTTTATTTTTACTTATAATTGTAATATGCAAGAGTTTTTATTTTTACTTATAATTATTTAGTCCCTTATGATGCAAAGAGGCATGTGATTTTTACTATAGTGGTTTCTTTGATCTGCTTGTATATAATGCTTTTGCATATGAATTATTTGTATTGAATAGTTTCAATAGTGATGGCTCCTAAGAATGCGAAGGGGAAGAATGTTGTTCCGAATGAAAGCGCTCAAGCTCCAAGACAATATATAACGAACTCGGTAAGAAAGAGGCGTATCTTTCAACGGGAAGGACCTTTCGAGCCAGTAGCCCCCTCATCCTCCAGCAATGAAGAACCAATTGAGAAGGAACCGATAGATGCAGCGATGCCTGACGAGGAAACTGCAGAAGAACAGCCACAAATCCCTGACCCTCAGGACATATCGTTGCTCACCACATACTTGGAGTAGCACGCTAAGGAGATGTGGCAGGGAAAAGTAAGTGGCGATAGTCATAAAACTAAATTATTTAGTTGATTTTTTTGTTTATATTATATCAGCGTGTGTTAATTATGTTTTTTTTTTCATGATTTACAGGAACACCTTTTGATTAGGTGCCACAATCATTCCTTTGGTTTTCCGAAGCTCAATGACCAAGGGCGAATTCCACAACAAGTGATGGAGATAGTGCAAGGGTCCGGTTTGGCACCACTAGTGGGTGCCACTCACGGTTTTATTGACAAAAGGTTGCTGGGAGCATTTGTTGATAGGTGGTATCAGGACACTGATACCTTTCATCTGCCGATTGGGGAGATGACGGTGACACTTGACGATGTGTCATCGTTATTGCACATTCCTGTGACCAGGATATTGGTGCCATGGTCCAAAGCCACTGCCCCGGAGGGAGTGGTAATTCTGCAAAACCAACAGGAGTTAGAATATAGTGAAGCGTTTAGGGAGACGAGCAGCACTCGTACTGGTGCGAAGTTCGTCACGTTGAAGGCATGGTATAAGCGATTTGAGGATAGTGGCCACTATGATTTGGCGGTCAAGTGTTACCTTTTATACCTGGTAGGCACCACATTGTTCACTGACAAGAGCAACAATGCTATAGCTGTCCACTACCTACTTGCGTTTGAAGATTTGAACAATGTGGACCAGTATGTCTGGGGTGCTAGTGCCTTGGCATATTTGTATGACCAGCTCTCCTTCACCAGCAAGGTGAAAAAGCTATCATTGGCTGGTTATATATCCCTTTTGCAGGTAAATACATTATTAATTGCAATTTAATTTTTCAAAATTGTATTTGTAATATTTTTATGTTATGCATTGTAATTTGACGTTCCTAATTGGTACGCTTGTAGGCCTGGATATTCGAGAACTTTCCGCTCATAGGCTCATGTGTTGTTCTTAGTGAGCATTATGACGAGAGTATGCCTAGACTTTTCCAGTGGAGACCAGCCCAGTCCAGTTCGAGGTCAGAGACACACTTCAGCATGTACCTTGAGAAGATCACACTCGATCAGTGTGTTTGGTAGCCGTATGACCCGCACCACCGTCGGCATCGTGCTTTTGATGAAATTTCCTTGTACTCAGGGCATTTGAGGTGTGGTACTGCCAGGGTGCGCTATCTCCCAGAGAGAGTGGTGAAACAATTTGGATATATTCAAGACATTCCAGGGAATCCACCCTCTGTTCTACCCTTCTCAAATGTGATAGATGAGAGCTTTGTGGAGTGGCACTTACACGTTCTTGACGATGAAGCTAGAGGCCACTTATGTACTTATCCTGGGGAGTATGCACCGGGATATCTGGACTGGCTGCACATGGTTTCTCACTCGTTTCTCTATCCTTCCTCGCTTCGGGTTGATCGCCCCGAGTTTTCTATGTTGGTACGTGTTATATAAATTTTATGATTTTTAATGTTGTTAATTTTGTTTACAAATTTATGAATTTTATTCTTTTCGCAGGCTGAAGCTGTGAAAAGATTAGACAAAATTGATCAATTCATGGAGCCCATGCTACAAAGCCGGCAATGGGACTTGGCAACTCTCGAAGCAATTAGATGGCTAACTCTTAGACCGTTGATGGAGTGTGTACCCGATAGAGACGTGGTGCAACGAAGGGCTGGAGCTGATTTACATTACAGCCGCAGGAATCGGAGGAATCGAGATAATTTTTTTGATTTAGGATGATTAGGATGATCATGTTTAGGTTGTTTATGTTTTGGATTGACCATGAATGTTTAAGATGTTTATGTTTTGGATTGACCATGGATATTGATTTATCTAACATCCTCTTGAATGAAGCGTGAGAACCTTCAACCCTACAAATAAGAACGCAATTAACAAATTTAACATAAACTAATCTTACATTAAGATTCTTAAATTAAATATAATTAAAAAATGACACATGCATTACCGATTAGAAGTTGTGTGCCAAGGTGCATACAATTATGGACCCATGCATCAACAAATTTCTCCTTAAGGTCTTTCAAGTACACCTGATTCACATACTCAAAAAGACCCAAACAATCTTTGCATATTAGTTCTAATTCAGTAACCGATGCATCATACTCCTCTTCATTCTTAGAGTGAGCGACCTTGCTCCATGCATCCTCAATTTTGGGTTCGTCATCGGGGTTACGCACATAATCCTTGAAGTGCCCAAAATATCTGCTTTACCACTTCCGACGTATCATCCTTTCTATACCAGGTATCAAAACCATCATCCCTGAGACACTTAAGCAAATGTTGCATTTCTGTTCTCGGGTCCCGCGCACTCTTCTTCCCGCGCACTCTTATTTGAGTCAATGTGATACAGTTATTTGGGTTATCTTCCCTCAGTTGAACCAAAATAAGCCTTGGCTTCACTCCCGCTTTCGTCAAACTAATTATTTTCTCCAATTCTTCGGGTGTGGGCTTTCCAGCCAATGCATGCCCGATAAATGATTCATAGTGCTTATGATTGTGCAAACCACAAGACACCTTCAAAATCCAAGCTCCATGAATCGAAGATCGCCTCCCGTTCAATTTGAAGGGCAATTGCACTTTTTGCTTCCAGTTATATACTTTGGCTTCTTATTCGAACAATCATACACCCTATATCTTTCATAACAAAGAATAACTTTTTCCTTCTTATGAAGACCACCACCACTATCGGACCATAGAATTCTTATAAGAAATCCTTGGGCTAATGCTACATAACGAACCCACCCTACTAGTGCTTCACGTGTAGCAAATACGGTATCACACACGAATGCATGTGAATCATCGACCAAAACTTCAACTTCTTCCTCTTTAACATTTTGTGAAGGATCCACATATACATCATCCAGAATATATACCCTGCACATAAAGAATAAAATTAATATAAAGGCAAAAAAAAGGCCAAAATTAAAGTACGCTTAAGCATTGACGTATGTTGTTCAATTAATTACTACACCGTTGTTGTGACGTACGACCATTTTTTTTTACTAAAATTAAGTGTTACGTCTCTACTATGACGTATGAACAAAAAAAATTTACTTACGTCACGGCCAAGACGTAAGTATATCATTTAAATAAATTTAACTCGTTACGTCCCGACTGTGACGTACAGTCAAATTTTTTTGTTCATACGTCACATTCGAGGCGCCACTGTGTAGGCGTACGACAGTACGTAAACAAAAAATTCAGATATTTAGTACATTCGCACCCACGTAACCTTGTACACTCTGTTGAAGACGTAAGGAACACAAATAACTTGAATGATCAGATATTAGTATATGAGTGGGAGTGAATGAGAGAAGGTATTAGTGAGTTAATGGAAGAAGAACCCACGTAACCTTGTACACTCTGTTGAAGACGTAAGGAACACAAATAACTTGAATGATCAGATATTAGTATATGAGTGGGAGTGAATGAGAGAGGGTATTAGTGAGTTAATGGAAGAAGAAGAAAGGTTTACACTGTTGAGAGGAAAGAAAAATACTGTTGAAGAACAAAAAAAGAATAATGATGATGAGAAGAAAAGATAAGGGTGATGAAAAAAAAATGAACAATGGAATTGATTGAAGGAGAAACTTATGAAAGAAGCAAAGAGTAGAAGGTGAAAAGCTTATGGGTGGAGTAGGTACATTGGGTTTACACTGTGTTGTTTAGTTTTGTTTTTTTTTTTAAACAAGGGTAATTTTTGAAGAATTTTATTTAGGGGGTCAAAAACCCAACTAGAGTGGTTAGAAAATCAAGTCCCGTCTAGCAATTGCTGACGCAGGTAAGTCTATTAACCCAAAAAACACCCAAGAGCCCAAAAAGATAGGTCCTCTCTACTTCACGCTTCTTTATTCCTTCAACAGTTCAACCTTTATTGATTTTGATACCTAATATGCATTGTTCAGTAACAAACGAAAGGTGACATGATTTTGATACCTGTTCTTGTACGTTGAGCAAGATTCCTCACTGACTCGTGAACTTCTGTTTGTCTTTCCAATATCTATCTACGTACTTCGGTGTGAACCAACCCAAACCGTACAACAAAAATACTTTTTATATTTATAGGGTTTATTTAAGTTTTTAGCTTTCAACTTATATATTCTTTTAAAATTGGTATTTGAACTTTTTTTCTTGATGCTTTGAGTTTTCGAATTTTGCTCAAATTTTTGAAAATAATCTTTTCGTCACTTAAATAAGGATAGTTTAGGACACGTCATGCCACTTTCGCGCAACATCGAGAGATGAGATGGCATGCTACATAGCGTCACGTGACATTAAGTGATTTTTTTATTAAAAAAATCAATTCTCTTAAAAATTTATTAAAATGTTCGATTTTTATAAAAAAAACTATTTTTATTTTATTTGATAAATTTGAAATTTTTTAATTTAAAAAATTTACGTGACATCACGTGACATATCACCTATCGACGTAACGAAGGTGGGTCAGTCATATTATCACTTAAGTGACGAAAGAACCATTTTAAAAAATTTGAGCAAAGTTCAAGAGCCCAAGATATCGAACAAAAAGTTCAAAGACTAATTTCAAAAGAGTATCTAATTTCAAAAATTAAAAACTTAATTAAGCCTATTTAGTATACAAATTTTTTCTTTCCTTATTGGATTTGATAATTTAATATAACCAAACAAAACTGTAAAACAAGTAATTTTTATATTTGAACTGGATTATTTTTTAACTTAAAATTGATTCAAATGGCAACAAAAATATCCCTAAATGATTACGTCCTTCACTACGAAATCAAATATATTTATTTTTAAGGCAATTCCAAAACTTATGTCTCATTGTGAAATGACTTATTATATCCGGTTTAGGAAGAATTTGACCGGTTTTTCCTTTTTTTTTTTTTCATTTTTTTTCCACTGCACCTACCACACAAATTTTAACACGTATACACCTGCACCCATTGCACATTGCCACCCACGTGAAAAATAGGGAAATGTGAGAACTACTAGTAATATTTATTCCTTTGCTCTACATGTCAGACTTTTTGGACATTTTTATTTTATCTTTATTTATAAAAGTATGTACTAATTTTCATTTTCAATGATAATTAATTACTTCTTTCTATAAACATCCCTATTTATTTAATATGTTTTAGATTTTCAATACTATTAATAGGGATAGTTTTGAAAATACATATCAAATGTTCACATTTCCAATACCATTAACTAAAATCTACCAAAAGAGTTTTATATATAGGGACAAAGGGAGTAAGTTTTTTTTTATTGAAATGGAATATTTGATATGTATTTTCAAAACTACCCTTATAAATAGTATTGGAAATCTAAAAAGTGTTAAGTAAATATGGATGTTTGTGGAAAGAAATACTCCCTCCATCCTATAAGTTATGTTCATTTAGGTTTTTAGTTTTATCTCATAAGTTATGTTGTTTTGGAAACTCAATACTCATTTATACTTCTTTTTTCCAAGTATACCCTTATTTATTACATTCTATTTTTCATCACCTATTTCTGCATCTCTCTTCAATATAATCTTCATACATTTATTATTACTGATTTGGGTCCAATATATGATGTTTTGAGCATGATTTAGACTCCCTTTTACTATGGATTTGGTTTGTTTCTCTTGTAAATTTAGGACTTTTTGTATAGTTTTTAGAAAGTTAGGTAATTTAGAATCCTTTGAACGTTTTGATCCGTTTTGGGTTTGTTTCAGGTACTTTCGGAGCTTAAATGAAGAAAATAAATATGGAGCATGAAAGAGGATGAAAATACCTTAAAATGGCGCAAGAACGAAGCAAAACGGGGCCGGAATCAGTGCCACGCGCCCAGGCGTGGAGCTCCCCACGCCCAGGCGTGGAGCTCCCCACGCCCAGGCGTGTCTACAGCGAGAAAATGCACCCATCAGATGCTTGGCACGCCCAGGCGTGAGGCTCTGGGCGCCCAGGTGCGCAAAGTGCGAGAAAGTGACACTGTTCTCTGTTATGACCATAACTTGAGCTACGTTTATCCAAATGAGGCGATCTTGGTATCATTTTAAAGCTAAGGAAAAGATCTACAACTTTTCCAGAAATAGTCTTGCTCAAATTCGTCCATCTTATG
Source organism: Crotalaria pallida (assembly GCA_037953625.1). NCBI lineage: Eukaryota > Viridiplantae > Streptophyta > Magnoliopsida > Fabales > Fabaceae > Crotalaria > Crotalaria pallida. Next base: position 127,402,722 of record CM075649.1, read on the forward strand.
GGTCAAAATCAGTGCCTAATTTGCTGTCAGATACGAGAAAGCCCAATTGGGCCACTTCCTGATCAGTTTTGCTCCAATTCAATTAGGATTAGTTTTATCTTTTAAATATACGTTTTTAGAATTAGGTCAGCAGTCATTAGAGAGAGAGAGAGAGAGAGGGAGATTACATAATTTTAGAGAGTTTTAGAAGAGGAGAAAATCAAGGATTGGAAGATCCAAGGCTTTTCCATGGTAATCATGTATTCTTCTATTGCTTTTGTTCTTATTTTCATGATGTGTAACTAAAACCCTTGTGTTAGGAATTGATGAATTTGTATGGATTAGTTTATTGATTTTATGAATTGATCTTTTTCCGTTTCTAAATCATGTGTTTGATAGCGTTTTATTTTCAATTCATAAATCTGGTCAATTTATGTCTTGTTTTGGATCTCTAATTCTTCAATTGAGAGATTAGGAATTAGAATAGGTCATGCCTTCAAACAATATAGTTATTCAACAAGTAGGTATACAATTGGGTAATTATATAACATGATTAATTCCCTGTTCTTAATTAAGACTATTCAATAGCTTAATCTCTTAAGGAATTAAGGATTATATAATCGAATTAGAAACGGTAATTATACAAGAGGGATCTAATAGTTATCAATTTAGGAATTTGTTCATGATTTAGGGAAAAACAGAGATTCATGATAAATAAACAACGCCTACAATGAAACCATGTTCCTAACATCTTTCTCAAATTGCTCACAACTTTTATTTATTTTATGTTTTTAATTTATTTTCTGTTTTTATTTTAATTCAATCTTGATTAATTAGTAGAAACCTATAGATTTTGATTTTAACTACTCTTTGGTGAGAATTAATTGAACAATTTGCAATCCCTGAGGGACGATATCTGGTCTTATTGACTATATTACTTTGTGATCTAGTATACTTGCTAGAGAGTGAACAAGTTTTTGGCGCCGTTGTCGGGGATTGAAATTCCTTTCAATTAGTTTTCGGTACTTAGTAGTAGTTTTAGGTGAAATTTATTTTTTTTAGTTAGTTTCTTGTCTCAACAGGTGCTGCGTAATTTTTCTTTTGTTTTTATTTTGTGCAGGAATTTTTTTTATTAATTTAAGTGCAAAGAGGAGAAAAATTCAGCACTAGAAGAGGGGAAAGAACAACTTTGAAGATGGCTGGAGGAGGAGGATCTCACGGATCCTCTCCGCCTCCTCCTCCCAGGAAGACTTTGGCGGAATATGCAACTGTGGACCCAGACTTCCTTGCTTTTAGCATAGTCCGGCCAGCCATCACTGCAACTGCATTCGCAATTGATCCACAATACATCCACCTCATCATGCAGGATCAGTTCAGTGGTGCGCCGAATGAAGACCCCAAGGACCATATTGCCAACTTCCTGGGCATGCTCGGCTTCTTCAAGATCGAGGGTGCTACGGACGAGGCCATCAAAATGAGGATGTTCCCTCTCTCACTGAGGAGCGAGGCGCTAACTTGGGTGAACAACCAGGCAACAGGGAGTTTGTCCAACTGGAAAGTACTTGTCTCCAAATTCATGGATAAGTTTCTTCCAGCTGGGATGCAACCAAAGCCGAGGCAAGATGTTCACTCATTCATGCAAGAGGGCAACAAGCCGTTGCATGAAGCTTGACAGCATTATAACCAGCTACTGAGGAGGTGTCCAACATATATGCAAGACTGGCAGCAGATTCAATCGTTCTATAATGGGCTCAACCGATTCAATCAAAGCATGGTTGATGCAGCAGCTGGTGGATCGCTGATGAAGAAGACTGTTGAAGAGCCCAAGGAAGTTATTGCAAACATGGCATTCAGCAGCAGCCAAGGATTAAGGGCCCAGGTGGAGCAAAGCGTCTTGAAGAGTCATGATCTGGACTCTAGTCAAATCAAGATCTTAATCGAGCAGAATGCAGATGGCTGCATTGACGAAGCAGATAAGCCAGATCACTATGTCAGCTGCATCGAGCACTCTAAAGTGCGACTTTTGTGGGGGAGGTCACCGGAATGGTGATTGTGCTTTTGAAGTCAGTAAGGGTCCAACCACCATTGAGGAGCAGGCCAAGTTTGTGGGTGATGGAATACCTAAAAATAACATGTACTCCAATATCCATAATCCGGGGCAAATCAGTCGGTCTGACACCTCAGGGTACAACCCAGCACCCAATCCATCACTGCCACAGAAGCAAGGTTGGGAGAAAGCACTTGAAGCAACGGCTACCACAACCAATATATTCATGGCAGAAGCCAGGGCGAATTTCGCCAATCAGGAAGTCAGCATTCTTAACCTAGAAGTGCAAGTGGCTCAAATAAACAATCGGATATCAGAGATCGAAACCAACTACAAGGAGCGATGCATGGCGGTCACCCTTCGAAGTGGCAAGTCGTATGAGAGCCACAGAAGAAGGGTAATGCAACTGAGCTTGAGAAGAAGGATGAGGAGCCAAAGCAACCAAGTGGAGGAGGCTCAAATGCAAGGCAACGGACGCAGGATCCACCTGCGGATCAAGAGAACGAGCAAGGCACACCCAAACCAGCACCACTACCTCCGAGAAATCAATATCCTCAGGGTTGAAGAAAGAGGATGACCAGAAGCAATTCAACAAGTTCTTGGAGATGCTACGGAAGGTGGAGATCAACATCCCGTTTGTAGAGGCTCTCTCACAAATGCCTCTGTACGCGAAATTCATGAAGGAGTTGCTGACAAAGAAGAAGAGGATGCTCACTGACGAGACGTTCCCGATAGCAGAGAAGCGCAGCAGCATCATCAAATCCAACCTTCCACCAAAGCTAAAGGACCCATGTAGCTTCACTCTCCCGATTAGCATAGGCAAGGAGTACTCAAGTAAGGCTCTCTGTGACTTAGGAGCTAGTGTTAATATTATGCCATTGTCTATTTGTGAAGCATTGAACTTAGGAGAGATTAAGCCTACCCCGGCATTACTTCAGTTAGCTGATAGAACCACCCTCCGCCCATATGGAGTGGTGGAAGATATTCTGGTTAAGGTGAAAGATTTTATCCTGCCCTTAGACTTCATGATCTTAAATGTAGAAGAGGATAAAAATATTCCTCTAATTTTTGGACGGCCATTCTTGGCCACAGCAGGGGCAGTGATTGATGTGCCTAGGGGAGAAGTAATTCTTCGAGTGAATGGTGACCAAACTACAATTAATTTTTTTGAAAAACCACCAATCACCACGGAGAACTTTGCTCCTATCATGTGCATTCAACATTCGAATGGAAAGAGTGTTGGAAAGAAGTTGAAAAACAAGGTGCCACCCTTGAAGGGATCTTGGCAACCACCCTAACCTCTGAAAAGAGGTGACCCGTCAGGCTCGGGAGGTTAAACAAGCGCTAGTTAGGAGGCAACCCAATGTTAGGTAATTTCCCTTAGGTTTTATTTTTAGATAATTAGTTATTAGTCAGTTTTTATTTTTATTATAAAAAAAACAGACGTACAGGTCCAGCCATGCCCAGGCGTGACACGCTTCACGCCCAGGCGTGGCAGGAGGGTGCAATATTCAAGTTTGGGGGTATGACCCCATTTGCTCCCATTAGTTCCCTATATGTCACCCATGTCATGTTTTTCTAGGTAGTTTTAATTTTTATTTTGTAGTTAGGTATGTTTAGTTTAGTTTGCTTGAGGACAAGCCAACCTCTAAGTTTGGGGGAGTGGACAAAATAAAAAAAATTTCAGACTTGAATTTTTCCCCCATTTTCGGTGTTGGTTTGTGTCTTAAGTAGAGGTTTTGTAATTATTCTAGACTTAGGATTATTTTTCTAATGATAGATGTATATACTTAATTTAGGATTAGACTCATTGATTCATGTTATTTATTTGTTGAGCTGTAAATATTTTTGGAATCTGGTTATTTTGACAAAGTTTTTCAGAACTTCAGATTAGTGAACTGCTTTTAGCTTAGTGAGATTTTGAGCCTATATTGATGGGGTATGTGAATAATTTGAATTATTTTGATTTGAGACCCCTATTTCTTTCATGAGTGTGTTCACTTTAGTTTTATGTTCTAGAACTTGACCGGTGACCATTTTGAGATTGATAATTGATTACATGCATGAAAATGATTAAGGCATTTAGGATGGTGTTTTTGTAAGCCTTCAGAGATTTTTGTTGGATTTGTTTTCCCTTAGTTGCCCATTTTGAGATTGATATAAATATGATTTTTCTTTGGTACCCTGCATTGGTTGTATATTTTTGTGAGTACCTTAGGAATTTTGAATGAGCAATTGAGAGAGGGACAATTCAAAAGTATGAAAATTGTGAAAGTGTTGTTGAGTTACTCATCTTCCAACAGAAAAAAAATAAAAAAAGAAAAAATAGTGAAAAAGTGAAAATTGTTGAATGTTAAAAGAAAAGAAATTTGTTTGGAAGAGGTAGTAGAGTAAAATTGAAAGAGAAGAAGTTTGAAATAGTTGTGATTTGAGTGTGAGTCCTCATAGTATTCATTGCTCGTTCATAATTTTTAAGGGAATTTTGTTTTTTGCATTTTAGCCCTTAGTTTCATCCTTTCCTTCTTTTATCCCACCTGACATTTTTAGTCATGGCCTCATTACAACTAAATTAAAGACCTTTTGATTTGTGCATGTTTTCAATAATTTCAGTGGAGATTTGGGTCTATGGTCAAGCTTATGGTAACATTTAACTATTGTATGAACTTGAGTGAATTGTTAATACCCTTGATACACATGAGAGATATACACTGAGAGGTTGAGAGTGTTCACTAGTTCTGAATTCTGATTGGTTTTGTTTCTTTAACCAGGTTTCAATTGTATAAATTGCTTGTGATAAAAAGTGTCTGAGTCTATGAGTCGAAGTCTTAGATTAAGTGTGTACATTTTGATTTAGGAGATAGTCTTGTGTTTTAGAATTTTTATTTTACTTTTGCCTGGGACATGCAAAATACTAAGTTTGAAAGAGTGATTTGGGTCCAATATATGATGTTTTGAGCATGATTTAGACTCCCTTTTACTATGGATATGGTTTGTTTCTCTTGTAAATTTAGGACTTTTTGTATAGTTTTTAGAAAGTTAGGTAATTTAGAATCCTTTGAAGTTTTGATCCGTTTTGGGTTTGTTTTAGGTACCTTCAGAGCTTAAATGAAGAAAATAAATATGGAGCATGAAAGAGGATAAAAAGACCTTGAAAATGAAGCGTGAACGAAGCAAAACGGAGCCGGAATCAGTGCCACACGCCCAGGCATGTCTGCAGCGAGAAAATGCACCCATCAGATGCCTGGCACGCCCAGGCGTGAGGCTCTGGGCACCCAGGCGCGCAAAGTGCGAGAAAGTGACACTGTTCGCTGTTTTGACCATAACTTGAGCTAAGTTTATCCAAATGAAGCGATCTTGGTATCATTTTAAAGGTAAGGAAAAGATCTACAACTTTGTCAGAAATAGCCTGGCTCAAATTCGTCCATCTTGGGGGTCAAAATTAGTGCCTAAGTTGCTGTCAGATACGAGAAAGCCCAATTGGGCCACTTCCTGATCAGTTTTGCTCCAATTCAATTAGGATTAGTTTTATCTTTTAAATATACGTTTTTAGAATTAGGTCAGCATTCATTAGAGAGAGATAGAGAGAGGGAGATTACATAATTTTAGAGAGTTTTAGAAGAGGAGAAGATCAAGGATTGGAAGATCCAAGGCTTTTCCATGGTAATCATGTATTCTTCTATTGCTTTTGTTCTTATTTTCATGATGTGTAACTAAAACCTTTGTATTAGGAATTGGTGAATTTGTATGGATTAGTTTATTGATTTTATGAATTGATGTTTTTCCGTTTCTAAATCATGTGTTTGATTGCGTTTTATTTCCAATTCATAAATCTGGCCAATTTATGTCTTGTTTTGGATATCTAATTCTTCAATTGAGAGATTAGGAATTAGAATAGGTCATGCCTTCAAACAATATAGTTATTCAACAAGTAGGGATACAATTGGGTAATTATATAACATGATTAATTTCATGTTCTTAATTAAGATTATTCAATAGCTTAATCTCTTAAGGAATTAAGGATTATCTAATTGAATAAGGAACAGTAATTATACAATAGGGATCTAATAATTATCAATTTAGGAATTTGTTCATGATTTAGGGAAAAACAAAGATTCATGATAAATAAACAATGCCTACAATGAAACCATGTTCCTAACATCTTTCTCAAATTGCTCACAATTTTTATTTATTTTATGTTTTTAATTTATTTTCTATATTTACTTTAATTCAATCGATTAATTAGTAGAAACCTATAGATTTTGCTTTTAACTACTCTTTGATGATAATTAATTGAACAATTTGCAATCTCTGAGGGACGATATCTGGTCTTAATGACTATATTACTTTGCGATCTAGTATACTTGCTAGAGAGTGAACAATTACTCAATCTCCTGTTATTAATTGAAGGTAATTTAGTAAAAATATACAAAATTCTTATACTCTTATTTACTCATTTATTAATTAATTTATGTGCAAAAACCTAAAAGAACTTGACTTATGGTACGGAGGAATAGTTAATTGTCATTGAAAATTAGTATATGATCTTATAAATAGAGACAAAATAATATCCACAAAAAGGTCTTATATATAGGGACGAAGTAGTATCCACTGCACTTATTAATATTAATATTTTATTTTATTTTATTTTTTATAATATTTATTAAAATGTTAAATAAACTTTTCTTTCACAATATTTCATTACTATTTTAATAATATTTGTAAAAATTTAATTTATTCGTCTAAAAATGTTATTTGTAAATATTATTTATAAAAATATAAATTTATTAAAATTATTTATTTTATTTAATTTTTATAATAAATATTATTAACTATTTGATTTAAATTTTTTTCCTATTTAAAAAAAATCAGTTAAAAAAAATTCTACAAACTATTCTACGGTGCACCAGTTGTATGCCGATCCTATAATCATCCAGGTAACAAGTAATGAATCACCACCTTTCAAGACCTTTTTTCTTTACCAACCATTGATTCATTGATTAGTTCACATACTCATCCACTTTAGATGAGTATTATATACAAACCCACAAAAAAAAGTTACGCTCATTAGTTTGTTATCTTAGAAACATTATTAGTTTGTTATCAGTCATCTATATGCGTTAACACTTTTTTGCTCTTGAATCATCTGAGTAGGGTAATTAATTCTTTTGGGTATTGTGAGGCTTATAAAAGGTGACATTTTAACATTGTTTATTACATTTATAAGAGATGGAATCGATCTCTTAACCACTTACTTAAATAGCGACAGACTCTTTAATTATTTGTGTTAATCTCCATTATAAGCATCTATATACTAGCTTTGAAACTTAATTCTTAAATCAGAAAATTCTAATATTTTTTATATACTTTTTTTTTTGGTTTTTAAAGTATCCTCTTTTTTCTAAAGAAGAAGGGAAATTTTATTTACACCTGGCTTTTTCTATTCGCACCCAATAATTTTACAAACCTTAATTTATCTTTGCACCCATTATCTTCAACCTTAATCCAGGCCCGGTCCAGGGCAGGGGCAGCATGGGCGACCGCCCTGGTCCCAAAATTTCAAGGGGCCCCAAATTATTTTTTTTAGTGCCATACATATATATATAAAAAAAAAATTTATACTCCCTTTCATTTTTTACACGTCTCCTTCTTCCTTGCCCAAATATTACACTCTAACTCTTCATCTTCTTTTTTCGTTTTATGCAATTACAACACTTAATGCCTTAATTACTCTTCTCTTTCTTTAACCCATATTATGCAAACTTGATTCTAATAGGATATTATGCCTTAATCACTCTTCTCTTTCTTTAACAGATATTATTCCTTAATCACAATTTCAGCACTTGATTGTAATATGATACTGTATTATGTAAACTTTAGGCTAATATGTTAAAGTACACACTTGTAGAATTTTGCGAAAAACCATATTATAAAAAAATAATGTTAAAAGTTTCGTTGAAATTTAAAAATTACAAGTTGATTTTTTTAAAAAAATTGTTGTTAAATGTTTATATGGATTGTGTAACACCCCGGTTCATTTTAAAATATAAATAAATAAAAGTAGTGTAAAAATAATAAAAGTATATGAATATAATTGAAGAACTCAGAATTTTCTTTTCCTTACAAGTTCATAAACCATTCTGGGGTACTCAATTACAATATACAACAACATAAATTAGAGTTCCTTTCCTTCGACTCTTCCGTTGCGACACTCTGATCTTCAAGCTTCTTGGACATTTACCTAAAATGTTAACCACTAAGGGGTGAGACATTTTCAAAACATATTGAATTAAAAGATAGTATGCAGCTTATAATAACAATCTAGGAATAACAACTAAATCGAGAGATACATAACAAACACACCACAATAACTAGCACGTAACACAATGCATGGGCGCCACTCGACCAATCCTCAACTGGATCCATCACATTCATATCCCCTCCCAGGATACTATACACACACAATCACATAATACTCATGGGATCCATCCTGGATTGGTTCAATCATCACTGTGCTCAAATCTCCCATGTCACAATCACATCCATTCTCATAACTCCATCCTTCGTTCCTGGGATAGACGAGTCAGGAGTAAGCGTCTCGCAACCAATGATTGCACAATACTTGGCCAATCCAGGTCCAAGTAAAACTCGAGGTGATGCCCGAGTTTGCTATAGTTGAGACCACCCTCTGCGGCCCTGAAGTGCCTAAGTGTCCTTCAGAATTGTAATGATTACGACAGAACCGATCCCCAACGCGGGTAGCTAGCCCGGCCCCATGTAGGATCAAGGCCCTACTCACTACAATTCCCCATGTAGTCACTGGATCACTCTCGTACCTAGGTTCCATGAACCGTCTCATAAGTCTATCCTATACCCTAACGTTCAACCTCAACTCCATGTCATGATACATGATGGTTAGGATTATTGGAAAGGAAGTCAATAGTCGGCGCTCTCTCGATTTTTCATAGTAAAACGTGGTACTTGATACTTACTTAACCAGTTATTGGAATCGACTAACCGGTTAAGTTAGTATCGAAGTTCCTTCTTAATTCATTCGCCATATAATTCGATACTGACTTCTTTTACAATAACCTTAACCCAGGCTCTACAGCATCTACATGCTCACACACAATATCCACATGATCAATATGCTCAAGACTAAACAATAATTCCAACAACAACCACAACAACAATAACAACACCCATAATAACAATAAACAATAAAACAACGATAAATAACAAACAACAACAACCAACAACCAGTCGACATACACAGGTATGTCTCAGAGCAACATAACATAAATCAACTCCCTAGGGTTCTTCACTTCCTACTCATATAGCAAAAAGAGGGGTTTTATTATAAACACTTTAATAACTATAAAATTAACCAATAATACAATAATTACCCCTAATCCAACTTTAAATAAGCGATAAAACACTACCCACACTCCAATTTAACTATTAATCCCCGAATCCTATTATAAACTCTAACTATCCTTAACTAAAAGTGTATCCCCCTTACTTTAGAGGAAGATGAGGCTCAATTGAAGCTTTGAGGACCTTGAATCTACCTCCGATCTACTTGGATTTCAGCTCCCATGACCGATCTCCGCATGGTTCATGAGATCGGAGGAGAGAGAATGAGCCCTAGGAGAGAGAGAGCTCCAAAGGAAGAGAGAGAAAGCATCAAGACCAAGAGGGAGGAAGTGATTTGTGTAGGATTTAACAAAATCTTGCTTTGGGTTCATGGGAGGAGGATTAGAGGTGAGATTTTAGGGTTTTTGGGGGTGTAGAGCGGTTTGGGGTGGAGGAGATGGGGCTGGTGCGGGTTAAGCTGCTGGCTGGTGCTGATATATATAGAGCAGAGGCATGCGCCTAGGCGCGCTGGTGCTATGCCTGCGCGCGCAGCGCCCCAGGACTGGTGCGCGACAGGTCTGGCGCGCGCGTCACACGCATCTGGTGCGTGACTGAGCTCCCGTGAGCGCTTGGGCGCAAGACGCGCTGCGCCTGGGCGCCAGATCCTCGGTCTGGTGCACCACTGGTGGTAGTGGTGCACCTGGTGCGCCTGGGCGCACCGAAATGCCCGAATCGCCGATTTTTAGACTTTTAACCCGATTCGAAGGTTCCTGACCCATCCTAACACTAAATCAAATTTGCACAACATTAAATTACATTTCCAAACATGAAAAATCATGTTTTAAAACATCAAACACATAAATCATGAAACACGAAAATCAAGCGAAACTACGAACGAACCTTAGATTTACCCTTTTTCTAACACTTGTTCTAATCCGAACGACTTACGTTAACTCTCGAACCATACTAATCTAAGGCTAACAACACTCGAGGCATAACCAAGCGGTCAGATGACCTCCAAATGCCTTCTAAAACCTAACACTTTTCCAGAACTCCGTCGAACACGATTTCGAGGGAATTCTCTGTGCACTTACACTAAAGGTCGACTCTTGCATTCGACTCTCATCTTAGACTTCCCTAACCCATTACTCGACCAAGATCAAGACACTAGGAACACACGCTCGAACTCTTACAACCCCGGCACTCAAAAGCCTAACATACAACAAACCCTTAATCGAATATTCACGTCCGCACACACATTGTAACACCTAGGATTTATACCCTTAATTCCCCCTTATAATAAAATACGGACTTAAAAATTCATTTTTATTTCATTAAAATCAACCGTCAAACGGACGGAGTTTTGTCTGTTTTTCGGACTTTCCAAAATTTAACCTGTATAAACAATTTTGAAATAAACAACTAATAGCCAGCAGGGCTTCAGATTATATTTCTAAATCATATCAAGGCCCCATGGGCTCCATATATATCAGAGTAATAGCGGAAAATACTAAGTTTGAGTGTCATAACCAAAACATATAACTTGTCAAAATAAAACATCCTAAGCCTCACTTAAAATATGAATAACAAATTTTACATCAAAATATTGTAGGAGGCTTAAGTTCATAATATTCTTCCATATCCCATAATAACCCTACTCTCCCTGTAAGGGAAAGTACTCCTGCTCGGCCGGGGGTTGTGCCAGCTCAATCTCCGTACCTGAAACTGTAAGGGAGTGAGCATTGCACATGAAATAGAAAGCAGTTTCTAACTAGACATAACAACCCACTAGGTCAAACACATTTAGCAAATAAGCAAATATTCACATATTTCACAACATACTCATTACATTATTTCCATATTCAATATTTACTCCACATTTCCATTTTCATTATTCATTTCAACGTCCAATTTCACTATTCTTTTCAACATTCATTTCCCTTATTAATTTACTCATTTCACATACTTATTTCATTTCAATATCCATTTTCATTCTTCATTTCAACACCCCTTTCCTTTTTCTTTCCATTTCATTCTTTAAGATACATTTCACACCATTGTACTTCACCTCCACACTGGAAGGTACCTCATACATTTCCTTATTTAAATTAGGTGTCCCTCAGGTCAGAGGTCAACACACTTTAACATTTTATTCATTTCGTGCCCCTCAGGTCAGAGGTCAACACATTTTAACATCTTATTCTTAAAAATACATTTCGCGCCATTGTACTTCACCTCCACACTGGAAGGTACCTCATACAATGTGGCCTAGGGATACTTCACCTCCACACTGGAAGGTACCTCATATCGTTGTACTTCACCTCCACACCGGAAGGTACCTCATACAAGTTGGCCTGCAGGTACTTCACCTCCACACCGGAAGGTACCTCATACCATCGTACTTCACCTCCACACCGGAAGGTACCTCATACATTTGGCCTATGGGTACTTCACCTCCACACCGGAAGGTACCTCATACCATCGTACTTCACCTCCACACCGGAAGGTACCTCATACAATTTGGCCGGTGGGTACTTCACCTCCACGCCGGAAGGTACCTCATACAACCACCCAGATTATACTTAAACATTAACCTCATGATAAACAATTCATTCATAAACGCATTTAACCACAATCAACACATAATCTTCATGTAATTTCCGTATTCATTTCCTTTCTTAGTTACCACAATCATACCAAATAGTGTTCTCTTTTATAGCCCAACATTTAGATTCGCCCTTCATTTTAATTTTGCATATATCACCTTTTACCTTTTTATTTCCACATAATCGTTTTACTTCCATTTCCCATATTCATTAGTTCAATTCCTAAGCCATGACCTTTATTCACAATTGATAATACTTAACATTTTTAGTCATTTAGCAATTAGATACAAATATGCACATTCATGACATTTAATCATTTCCATTCCCTTTCTTCCTATATCAATTTATTTCACAACACATGCATATAATCGCTACAGTAATTAATTATCATTTAATTCACAACTTTACAAATAAAATCAATAATCATAGAAATCATATATGTCAACTTTATTATCACATTACCCAATTCCTCATGTACTTCAATATAATCATTTACCAAATTTCATTTATCAAATTACTCATTTTCATATTATTGAGTTTCCTTTTCCTAATCTTAACATCCAATCATCATGCATATTTAATTAATTAGAATTTTATATTCAATAACCTAAGGTTTTATAATCTAATTTTCTCCCCTAACACATAACCCTAACAAGCATTATATACTAACTAGAGCCTACTCCCTAGAACAAGGCAAAGCTCACTATATCCACTCCCTTACCTCAAACACTTGGAGATAAGGTGATTTTGCTTGCTCTACACTTGAAAGCCTTGCCCCCAATTGACTTAGAGTCCAAAGGAAGAGGGAGGAACCTAATATAATAGCCATAGCAAGAAAATATTAACATTCATGTAATGAGTCATGCCAAAACTCAAGAAAAGTGGAGCTTCCATGACTTAAGAATCAAAAACCACCATGGATGGAGGAGAGAGAAAGGGAAAACGAATTTAGAGAAAGAAAAGAGGAAATCCATGGCATTAAACACTTACTTGAAGTGAAGAAGGAAGAGATTTGTTGACGGAATGAAGAAATCCCACTTGCTCTTGGTGGATTTGATGATGGAGAATGGAACCCTAGGGGAGAGAAATAGAGAGATTCGAATTTGGAAGGGAAAGAACGTGTGCTGCACTTTATTATTTTCTGCATCTACAGCGTTTAATCGAGTATTACTCGATTAAATTCCCCCCTTCTTCAGGTCTTAATCGATTAAGCTGCAGCTTAATCGATTAAGTTGAAGTATTTTCAGCACCCCGAATTTGAACGGCCATAACTTCTTCGTTAACCTTTGGATCTTCCTCAAATTTTGACACATGCTTCCCCACATATCCTACTTCACATCCAACGGTGGAATTTGTGTTTAGAGTTGTAAATCTTTTATTTTGAATTTCCTAATATCCTATGTTATTAATCCTAAATCAAGCCTTCAAACCACTAGTTTCAACTCCATATCATTACTTCCTTCACTTTAGGCTTGACCCATCATCAATTATACTAGGAATTAAATTTGGGATGTTACACACATCAACACATTCAAGGATTAAAATCACATACGTATCAAGTACATTCATTGATCACAACACATTTACCAATCAATTCATGAAATCAAATTACATGTATTCCCTCACACAAAACATATATATATACATATACACTAAGAAAATAACCACGAACAATTATTACATACATTTAAAGACATATATATATATATATATATTTATTCATTTGAAAAAAAAAATGCAGATGTTACAGATTGGGAGCCCCATTTTTTATTTCGCCCTAGGGCCCCTGAAATGTCAGGATCGGGCCTGCCTCAATCACACTTCATCATACCCAAAACCTAATTTCCCTTCATTTCTCTCTCTTAAACTCAACTTTTTCTTTCTCCATTCCTTATTGAAGAAAAAAACATAAGATGCTCCCAACTTATTTAAGAAAAACTTTATCTATCGCTGGAGTCATGTTGCCCTTGACCTTGAGATCCTCTTATCTTTCTCAGTCTCACCACATTACCAACACTTGTTGCAGCTATCAGTTGTATTTTCTTCCCTTTACATAAATGAAGTGTATCTTTACAGAATTTACGCAAAACTTTTGAGTATCACTCCAATTCCTGCACCGACTATTGATATGGATCCACCCAACATTTATCCTCCTCAACTGCTTTTTTCCATCGCTTTCTGAAAACGCTTAATTTTGTGGTAGAAAAGTCTCCTCACCTACACCACCTCAAAAGTGATATTATTTGTAACAACTGAAACAAAATCATTCAGTTGCAATGCAATTAAGATAATGACTAGAAACCACGTATTGATGTGAAGGAAGGGAGAGAGAAAAAGTTGAGTTCAAGAGAGGGAAAGGAAGGGAAATTAGGTTTTGGGTGTGAAGTGTGACTGAGGTTGAAGATAATGGGTGCAAGGATAATTTATGAAAATCGATACAAAGTTTGTAAAGTTATTGGGTGCAAATAGAAAAAACTAGGTCTAAATAAAATTTCCCAAAAAAAAGAAATTTCATTACGTGGAAATATAACTGCTTACAGTACATTGATAGGGGCTGATTGGCTCTGGAAGCCATGCACATTAATAATATTTGCATTATATGCAAGCTAAATAATGAGCACATACTACATTTAGAGTTCTTAGTGTGTGCTCTGTCATAACTCATAATTATGCAACCTTGTTAGCATGCTTTTTCAATTTCCAGCTATTAATTAAATGGATATTATATTATTGGAACAAAAGAGCCAATTAAAGCATTGCAAAGAATGATGTAATCAAACTTGTTAAGATATATGTATTATGCGGAAGCAAAAGATTGAATTAATTGGAAAATTAAAGAGAAGCGAATAAAATAAAGGTTGGCAAAATGACAATATAATAAACTTTTCATGGTATTATACTATAAGAAAAATAGGAATGAGTTACAAGAATGAAGTGTGTCTCCTTATATAGGAGAGATGAATGATTTGTAACCATTCACACATATTAGGTTGAAAACAAAAATAACAATAACCATAGAAAAGAATAAATAGAAAAGGAGTTGTTATAATAGCCGTAGAATTATTTTGGCAAAGAATGAGAAGAGAGCAGAGAGCCACCTAAAAATCTCCACCTTGACTCGAATCCGATAGTTGCTATTTGCCAAATAAAATTCCAAGGGACACTCAACTCCTGTAGAGACCAACGAGTTCTAAGAAATGTTGGAACTTAGCATTTGGAAGTGCTTTGATAAGCCTATCTGTTGGATTCTCCGATGTGTGAATATTTTTCACCACAACTTCACCAACAGCGACAATATCTCTGATAAAATGATGTTTCACATCAACGTGTTTAGTCTTGCCGTGATAACGACTATTCTTGGTCAAGTGAATAACACTATGGCTATCACAAAACACAATTAAAACTCTTATGTTAGACCAACTTCATTGGCCAAACTTCTAAGCCAAGTAGCCTCCTTCACACCCTCTGTTGCTAACATATACTCTGTTTCAGTCGTAGACAATGCAACAAAAGATTGAAATGTAACCTTCTAACTGATAGCACAATTACAAAGATTAAATATATAACTAGAAAGAGATTTCTTCGATCAAGATCACCATCATAGTCCGAATCAACAAAACCTACAACATCATCAATTGTAGCCTTCCTTATGTCATATACCATGATGATATCGAAAGTACCTTTTAGGTATCGGAATTTCCATTTGACAACATTCCAATGATCCTTTCCAAGATTATGCATATACCAACTCACCATGCTCACAACATAGGCTAAATGGGTCTAGTGCATATCATAGCACACATAACACTACCAACAACACTAGCATAAGGAACATGAGACATATGCTCCACCTCTTCCTCTGTCTCTAGGCAAAGGTCTGAAGATAATTTGAAATGTGAAGTAAGTGGAGTAAAAACTGGTTTGCAACCACTCATATTGAACTTATCAAGCATTCTCTCATCAATATATTTCTGTTGATACAAGAATAATTTACCAGCTTGACGGCCCCTTCGAATCTCCATACCAAGAAACTTCTTAGCTGCACCTAATTCTTTCATCTCAAACTCATTACGAAGTTGAGTTATTAATTTTCTGATCAAAGACTTGTCACTTGATGTTATCAACATATCATACCCATAAAGTAAAAAGTATTCAAAAGATTCACTGGGAAACTTTTTGAAATAAACACAATCATCATATTGACTTCTACAATAACCTTGCCCAATCATAAAAGAATCGAATTTTTTAACCACTGCCTCGGAGCTTGCTTAAGGCCATAAAAAGATTTCTTCAATCAGCAGACAAGATGCTCCTTACCTGAAACAACAAATCCCTCTGGTTGATCCATATAAATCTCTTCTTTTAGATCTTCGTGTAGAAAAGTTGTCTTCACATCAAGTTGCTCTAATTCCGGATAATACAGAGCAATAAAAGCAAGAAGAACACGAATGGAGGTATGACGAACAATAAGTCTGAAAATATCACTAAAGTCAATACCTTCTTTTTGTTTAAAGCCTTTGACAACAAGGCGTGCTTTGCATCTAGAATCTTCAACTCAGGGAATGCCTTCTTTCTTCGTATAGACCCATTTACATCTCAAATGTTGTTTGCCTTTAGGAAGCTTTGATAAATTTCAAGTATCATTCTTATGAAGGCTCTCAATTTCTTCATTTATAGTCACTAACCACTTTAAAGAATCAACACAAGACTCAACTTTAGTATAGCTCGTAGGTTCAACAACATCATTTACCTCTTGTGCAAAATGACAATGCATAAGCAATTATATTATTCATATTAGTGTATCTAGCTGGCATTTTAATATGTCTTCTCGATCTATCTTGGGCAAGAACATAATCATCTTCTTTTGGTTGGATAATTAAGGCGGTACTATCATCAAGGTCATGACCATCATCATCATCATCACTTTTAGGCTCATTAGTTGAAGAAAATGGAATATCAACATTAGGAGTTATAGCAGTAGACTTTACATCCAACTGCACCTTCTCGCTAGTATCCTGCAAATTACTTGTACCAGTAGAAGAAGACATAGAAGATTGTTTTCCAAGAGATAATAACACATCCTCGTTAAAAGTCACATCTTTACTAAGAATTAGTTTTCTTGAATTTGAATCAGAACACCATAAATGATATCCATTAGACTCAAATAAATAACCAAGAAAAATGCACTTAAAAACTCTTAGAGCTAATTTTCCATCATTGACATGTGCATATGCAGGACATCCGGAAATTCTTATATTAGAATAGTCAATAGGATTACCTGACCATATTTCTTGTGCCATTTTGAAATCAAGTGCAGAATGTGGAGAACAGTTGACCAAGTAACACACGGTAGATGCTGCCTCGGCCCACAAACCACGTTGATGCCATAACCCAGCATTTGCGAGCATACAACGAGCTTTTTCAAGTATAGTTCTATTCATTCGCTCGACTACACCATTCTGTTGGGCCTTACGTGGAATGGTTTTATGTCCAACAATACCATGATGTGCACAGAAATCATTAAAGTCTGCGTCATAGAACTCTAGACCATTGTCTGTTCTTAGCTTCTTGACCTTATTTCCCGTCTGGGTTTCAACAAGAGTTTTCCACTTCTTGAAAGTGGGAAAAGTCTCATTTTTATATCTCAGAAAATAAAGCAGTACCTTACGAAAAATATCGTTAATAACATTCCTCATATAGAGGTGTCCTCAATGAATGGGTACTTTGAAGGAATCCAATTATCAGAGTAAATATAATCAAGAATACCTTTTGTACGGGGAGTTGTAGTAGAGAAAGTGACTCTTTTCTATTTCCCAAAAACACAATGTTCACAGATGTCCAACTTTCTAGTAAATTTTTTACCAAGATGACCCAGCTTGCTTGAAAGGTGCAAGCATTTTTCACTCATATAGCCCAAGCGCATGTGCCATAATTTTGTGTCATCATTATCGGTGATGGAAGAGGATACAATTGTTAAACCTGTCACAACAAAGCCTTGCAAGACATACAAACTACCAATTCGGTTAGCTTTCATCAAGACAATGGCACTTTTTGAAACCTTTAGAATTCTACCTTCAGCTGAGTACTTGCATCCAAGAGACTTTAGTCAGGAATATAACGAACTTTAGTTAAAGTCTTGGAAACACCATCATGGGTCTTGATTTAAATAGTACCTATTCCAGGAACCTTGCATTGAGCATCATTGCCCATCAAGACAACACCACTATCAATAGGTTCAAAAGTAGAAAACAAGTCCCTATAAACACATATGAAAAGTATATCCAGAATCAAGAATCCATTTGGTTTTACTTCTTTTATCAGAAGTGACAACGAACAACAAAACATCACTATCAGCAAATTGCAGATGTTTTCCTTTTCCTTCCTTTTCTTGTTTTTTCTTCAATATATAACAATCAGAAATATCATGCCCTGGTTTCTTACAATAGCGAAAAAATTTGCTGGATTTAAGGCCCCTAGATTTAGACCTCAACTTTTTATTATTGGTATTTCATTTTTCTTGAGTTCTGCCTCTGACATTCAAACCTTCACCCTATCCTCGGAATGAACTTTTAGATCAATCTTTTATTTGGATAGTAAATTAGATTTAACTTCTTCAAAGGATAATGTATCATTGTCACCATTCAACTTTATCTGTGGAAAGCAAAGAGACAACCAACAAAACAACTTTATCTTCATCTTCAATTTTAATATCCATATTTTCCAAATTCGTGATAATGGAATTGAATATATTAAGATGAGATTGAATAGAAGTACCTACAACCATGCAGATTCTATATATGCGCGCTTTGAGATGAAGCTTGTTTGCGAGACTCTTGGTCATAAATAAAGTTTCTAACTTCAACAATAATCATGCAGCAGTAGTTTCATTTGCTACTTCACAAAGAACCTCCTTAAACAAGCTAAGTTTCATTGTTGAAAGCGCCTTTTCAACCAATTTGCCCCTTACTCGTCAATCATAGAAGTTGTTTCTTTGACTTCCCATCTAAAGCTTTCTTTAATCTGTTTTGGGTAAGAACGACCTTCATTTGGACATGCCAAATGGAAAAGCTAATTTTGCCATCAAACTTCTCGATGTCAAATTTGGTAACAGCAAACATCTTTAAATTCTCAATTGAGTAAGTGATTTGATACCACTTGTTAAGGTATATGCACTATGCGAAAGCACGGGATCGAATCAATCGGAGAATTAAAGAGAAGTGAATAAAATAAAGGTTGGCAAAATGACAATGTAATAAACTTTCTATTGTATTATACTAGGATAAAAATGGGAATGAGTTACACGAATGAAGTGTGTCTCCTTATATAGGAGAGGGGAATGGTTTGTAATCATTCACACATATGAGGTTGAAAACAAAAATAACAATAACCATAGAAAAGAGTGGTTAGAAAAGAAGTTGTTACAATAGCCATAGAATTATTTTGGCAAAGAATGAGAAGAGAGTAGAATATTAAGTTGCAACAACCGTTTTATTTAGAGAAGAAATGTAAATTTAAATAAACTATGTTTAGCTAATGTATCACCATCGTACGTTTTGTTGTAATTTGTTAAAATGCTTTGCCTGTTTATAAGTTGTTCGTTGGCCTATAAAAGCATGCAATGTTTGTACACAAAGAATATATATATATATATATATATATATAGAAAACACAAATAGGAAGAAACTATAATTTCTTTGTTCTCGTCCTCTTTTCCTCTTGCTCTTTACAATTGGTATCAAAGCAGGTGGTCTTGGACCTACTTGCTCAAGCTAGTGTATAGTTCAAGAGTTCATGATCAAGGACCATGATAAAAGAGAGTCTGCCTATACACAGTTTCGACTGTAGTATTTTTGGTCTGGGACCTGATTTGGTTAGGTGTCAAGCGCTAACCAATAATCATGGCTGATATCTCATCTTCAACTAGTGCAATGGAGAAGCTCAAATACAACAACTATGACACGTGGAATACCCGAATAAAGTTTTATTTACTTTGGCGAGATTTGTGGAGTGTTGTTGGTGTGGAGACAAATTCACCAACTTAAGAGGATGAGAAAAGAAAGTGGAAGATCAAAGCTAGTAAAGCTATGTATGTGTTGTCTATTACCATAGAGGTCGAGTTCTTATAACGGGTCAAGGACTTGACAACACTAAAGAAGGCTTGGGATACTTTGGCTACACTCTTCACAACGAAGAGTGATGTGAAACTGCAGTTGTTAAAGAATGAGCTCATGTTCGTCAAACAAGGTGACATGATGGTGAGCCAATACTTCACCAAAGTAAAATCCATTTGCCTTGAAATTGCAAAACTTGATTCAGCGGATGCACTCAATAGGGCGAGGAAGCAAAGGATAATTATACATGGGTTGAATCCTAAAAACCGTGGGATAATTACAACTACTCGAGGATGGGTCAAAGAACCAACTTTGACAGAGTTGGAAAGTATATTGGCCAACCAAGAAGCTTTAGAACAACAAATGACTAACATTTCAATAAATGAGGAAGATAGGACTCTCTTTGCCAAAAGGAGAGTGACTAGAGAAGATAAGACAAGTGCAAAGTTGAACAATGAAGGTGCGAGTTCAAGTAGAAGCTAACAAGGCTGGTAGAGAGGCCAACAAGGTTGGCAAAGAGGCCGACGTGGGAGAGGTCAACAATGAGGGGGAGTTAGACACCCCCAATACAAAGAGAGGTATCACCAAGACGATGATCGATGTTTCAACTGTGGAAGAAAAGGACACTTTGCTCGAGATCGCAGGGCTCGCATGGTAGAAGGTAACATTATTACTAATAAACAAAATAACATTGAAGAAGAATGAGACTTCCAAGCGTCATTTGCTGTAGAAGAGCCTAGCTCTAATTTAGAGGAAGACGATGGAAGACAACCACAGTGGAATGACGGTGAGGAGATTGCCGCATCATGCGTGGATGAACCGGTAGAGGATGTAGCTTTTGTCACAGTTAGTGACAAATCAATTAATTATGATAATGATTGGATTATTGATTCTGGTTGTTCCAATCATATGATCGGGGATGAGGATAAGTTGTTAATTATATCTGAGTATAAAGGAGAACGAGCTGTAGTGACAGCTAACAACTCCAATAGTTGCCAATTGCACGTATTAGCAAGACAGTTGTTGTTCCCCGTTTTAGTTCACAGGGAGGTGAAAGTTGACAAGGTGTATCATGTACCTGGGAAGATAAAGAACTTATTATCAGTCTCGCTATGTACTAACATCTTCAGGTCACTATGTGGTATTTGGGCCTATAGATGTGAAGGTGTATCGAAGCTTAAAGCCGACAAGTCCACCACTTATGGAGAGAAAGAGACTCAAGTATGTCTATGTTATGTCAGCAAATGAGGCATACGTAGACAAGACAAGAAAAAATGAGACATCAGATTTATGGCATGCACGGCTAAGGCATGTGAGTTACAACCGTAGGAGGTAAGCCACGTGGTGCCACATGATGCTACATAGGCGAAGACGACCTTTTTCCAATTCTTTGTTTTCTTTTTATTTTTAAACTAAAAATATTAAAATAGTAACTTTTTTTAGTTTTCTTTTTAATTTAAAAAGTGATCTTCACCTTACGTGGCATCATGTGGTACCACACGACTAGCCTCTTGCGTTTGATTGAGATTTCGGTGTGAATGTCAGCAAAATTTGGCTGAAACTGGTAGTAGTGTATATGTCAAACTCAAAAGTTAATTTAATGAGTTAGACATTGAAAAAAAAAGAACAAGGGTCTCTAACAAAATGACCATAAAGTTTGAGCTGAGGACTGGAAATATAATCAAGACATTATTCAATTGTAAACATAATATATAATTTTGAACATATTTGTTTTATAATTTTTAATTTAAATTGGAACAAATTTTTTATACATTTTGTTACCGAGATAATAATGGACGGACGGAGTATATTTTTAGATTATTATCATTTATCTTTCAAGAAGGGATTATCCTCCTTGATGAGATAGTTATCTTGGAAATAAAGGCGGTTGAATATCTTGTTAGAGTTCGAAGCTGGATGTTGATGATGATCCTGATCCATAAAGAGTTTGCTGTTATGGCTGAGTATCTAGTCTTTTTTAGCAATTTTTATTGTATAAAAAATATGTGCTTTGTCATTGTTCTACTGGATCTACTTGTACTATTTTCTGTTATGGAATGAATTACATATTTTCCTTTCAAAAAAAAAAGAAGGGATTATCCTCCTAATTAAATCCAAAATTGAAAATTGAAACTGAAATAGAAATCATCAAGTGAAAGATAAGGATGAAAGCCAAGTGTAAAACTAATGCAAATGACTATATGATGATCTTTATTTTAGAAATTCTTTTTTAAAATTAAGTATTAACAAACACATAAAATATTTATTTAATGACTAACAAATATAAATTTAAAATTTTAATTAAAAATTCATGTGGTAATTCTATTTGCACTAAGTTAACCTATAGTTACATGACTTTACTGGCAGCTACAATTTCAAAATTCTCAACTAGTTTCACAACTGTAATCTTATAACACAATTAAAATTACAAAATAATATGGTATAAGTTAATTTTGTCGAACAAATTCTAAATATATTTTTTGAAGGGAAATGTGTATTTTAGTCATATATCAGAAACCGTACAAGTAATGACAAACATGACAATTACAAGTACAAGATATTTCACACTAATAACAGTTAAAGGGAAAGCAAAATATACTGCAATAAAAGACTCTTCCATGTGGACATGGATCATAAGCAACTGCCAAAAATGGACTCTAACAGGAGATTCAATAGCCTTTAATTCCAAGATAACAATCTCATTGATGCTGGGCCTAAACTCAATTCGGCGACAAGTAATCGCAGATCTAAAACGAGAGAGCCGTTGGACGGTAGCCAAATCAACAGTCGGCAAAGGGAGATATGTCTCGACGAGTAGCCTTCCAATTATTGGAGCAAAGATGATGACCATCAGATCTGGAAAGTAGAAACGATCCAGAGGCATCCCTCCACTAGAAACACACAAAACAAAACAACTAGCACAGATGCAAGACAAAACCCAAATAAACTGGAGGAAACAAACTCACACACTTTTCCAAAAGAAGGGGATCTCCCTCCCCTACTGAGAAACAACATAAGAAAACAAGCAGGAGGAGGGGAGGGGAAATCCTAATTTTTTTCCGAAACAAATTCTAAATATATAAACTAAAGATAATTGTTATTATAAAATAATAGGTTTATTCTATCACTAATTTATAGAAAGGTTACAACAATGATCAACGGGGGTTAGTTCAGTTAAACTTGAGAAATCAACTGAGATTTTAGGAATAGGATCTGAATATTAGTAATTCCAAATTTAATTCAAAAGAAAAAAAAACCTCATTAAAAATAGGCACTTTTATGATCTCTAAGCGAATCAGCCTAAAAAAACTCTATTAATAATGATGAACCCTGAAAATATCGTGAGTTTGAGCAAAGCACAAGCCCTTAAAAAAAATAAAAAAACAAAGGTTACAAAGTTGTATGAGACTTGGGTTGTCTCACGTCTCTTCGTATATCACTTGTTAGTTGTTGCCTTAGAATTGTAAGGTGCCCAAAGCATGATCGAATTGTTTGCAAGGATCGAATAAATTTGAGGAAAGCATTTTTTTTCATGTTTTCTTTTGGCTTTGGCCATCTCACCAATAAACGCAGATTACGCATAGGATGTTGACTCTTTTCCATAACATACCGTAAGTTCATGTTAGATATTTAAGTTTTTGAAATTTATTGAAAAAATGTCGACAATTACATAGTGAGGGCTAAATAAAAAAAATGTTGTATCCATATACTCCCTCCGTTTTACTTTAAGTGTCTTTTTGGACTTTTGCACATAGATTAAGAAAGTGTTGATTATGATAATTATTGTAAGTTTTATGTGTATTTTGTCAAAAATACCCCTATTTAATATTTTTATTTTGTGAATGCATCATTACTAGTATTACAAATTTCAAAACTAAAACAACATTAAATGTAAGGGTAAATAAGGAAAAACAGTATTAAATGTTGCCTAGATTTGATAGAAAGACACTTATTTCGAAACAAAATTTTGATGACACTTAAAACGGAGGGAGTAATTTTATGATTGAAGGCAGGTTGTCTAGGATTGGATAAAACCATCGGTAGCACAATAATTGAGCCACCTAAGACGAGTTGCACCAGCCAGTGCTCTCCAATCTTTTAAGTGCACCAGAGAATAGAATCTTAACCCTCCTAACCATTGATTTGATAGGAAATACTTCATTCGTTCCTATTTATCTGTCTTATTTTAAGTAAAACACACTTTTTGAGAAATGCAATCATTACTTAGATTTCCAATATATTAATTATGTTTTTTCTCACTATACACTTTCTCTTTCTATAATCATTATTTATCTTCCACTACTTACGAAAACCAATACCCAATTAAATAGGGATAGACATGAAAAGTAACATTTATTATACCTTAAAATAATCAAAAGGACAGATAAAAAAAAACAAAAAACTTCTTCGAAAATGGACAGTTAAATAGGAACGGAGGGAGTACTATAATTGACATGATATTTTTTCATTTCTAAGAGATCTAGTTTGACCCTAATATATAGTTGTCCCTCCCTCCCAAAAAGTTAGTAAATTTTTAAAAATTCAACAAATATAAAGGATCATGTTTTTAGTGCATTGCCTCAAATAAAATTAACCAATTATCAAAGCGACTATTTGATGATTGTTGCAAGGATCAAATAAATTTGAGGAAAGCATTTTTTTTCATGTTTTCTTTTGGCTTTGGCCATCTCACCAATAAACGCAGATTACGAACATGTTGACTCTTTTCCATAATATCATGAAACTATGAATGCCATTAATATACCGTAAGTTCATGTTAGATATTTAAGTTTTTGAAATTTATTGAAAAAATGTCGACAATTACATAGTGAGGGCTAAATAAATTAAATATTGTATCCATATAATTTTATGATTGAAGGCAGGTTGTCTAGGATTGGATAAAAACATCGGTAGCACAATAATCGAGCCACCTAAGTGCGAGTGGCACCAGCCAGTGCCCTCCAATTTTTAAGAGGGCACTAGGAAGCAACCCCGTGCCACGCACGGGGCCAATGTGATAATCAACCTAGTTAAATATGAAATTATTAAAGTATAAATATATGATGATTAAATATTGCATATTTGAAGAATTGGAAATATGGTAATGAACCATGTTAAGTATGAAATATTTTGAATTTAAATATATGGTGAGATGTATTGAAGCACCGAAGTAATGAGGATGCTATAAAGTATGGGAGATTAATGACTTCATAATTAGAGAAAGGGAATTATATTTCAAATATGAGCAGGCAAATAGTGATGTGTTATAATTAAAAAAATAATAATCATAATTAGATATATTTTATGCTAAAAATACAATTATATCTATTTCTATTATACACAAACCAAAATTACATATAAATATACGTTTTTTAGTATAATTTATTAAAATTATTACTCTTTAATATTATAATATATAATTATTAATATAAGAGAAGTTAAGCTAAACAAAAATAAGTAAAAACATGATATAAATTTAAATATTTAAAAAAAGTATTTCCTCCGTCCCTAAATATAAGATCATTTTAACACTTTTGTTTTGTCCTTATTTATAAGACCTTTTACCAATTTTCAATGAGCATTAGTTACATTTTTTCACGAATAACCCTATTTATTTAACATTTTTTAGATTCCCAATAATATTAATGGAGGTAGTTTTGAAAATACATATTGTGAGCACCCCAATTTAATTAATACCAATTGTGAACATCCAATTTTGTTCGGGATATAAATAAAAATTATCAAAAAATATGCCATAAAAAAAGGGCTATGTAAAAAAAAATTAAAAAAAAGAGTTTAAATAAAAGAGAGTAAAAAAAAGAGAAAGAAAAAAAAAGGTGTTTGGGCCGTATGGCCCAAAACCGGGTTTGAAACCCGGTTAGCTCCCTCAGGATCCCTAAAACATACACAAACAAATACATTCCACATTCTAACCTTCTCTCAACAGTCGTACTCTTCTTCTTCTTCTTTCATGAAGGCCATCTTACCCTTCTTCTTCTTTCTATTCTCCGACCTGCCAGCCTCACACCATCACCACTCTTGTTCTCAGATTAGCTAGCCATCACCACTCTTCTCTTTTTTTTTTCGTTTCCGATCTGTATTTTTTCCGTTTGCCCTGCTCGCTGCCTCTCACTCGCGACGGTGGCGGTTTCGTTGCTGTGCATGTGGCTCAGATCCGCTCCATCACCCAAGCAAGCTTTTGATTAAGACCGATCCATCACCCAAGCAAGCTTCTCACAGTTCTAAATCAACCATCCTATATCAATCACCCAAAAACCCGATCAATCAATAATTTTGCATGTGGCTCCCTTCTTCATAGGTATTTTGATTTTTTTTATCATCATAGGTATTTCGATTTTGCATGTGCCTCCCCAGCATCAATTTTGTCTTGGAATAAAGATTTGGGATTCTAGGGTTTCAATTTCCCCCTTTTCCTTTTAATTTTCGAATTTGTAATATGGATTAATTGTATTATATAATATGATTCATTGCTTCTTTATCTTCTCTGGTCTGCCATGGATTTTTTATGTGATCTTTTCTTCAATTTTTTTCTTATTCTGCATGCAAGAACCCTAGGTGACTCTGCATTTTTTCGTTTTCAATATTTTTAGATTTTTTTTATCAATTTCCCTTTTATAATTTACGGATTTGGAGAAATTTTTTTTTTCAACTTGTTTATTTTTTATTTTCAATTTCCCTTGTATAATTTATGGATTTGGGGAAGATTTTTGCTTTGATTGGTTTTTGCACCTAAAGGGCTTTGAGTTTCTGTGAGGTGGTGTGGTTTTCTCTGATTCCGCATTTTTCTCTCATTTGTATTTCAATAACCCTTGCTCCTCATGCCTTGTTCTCAGGTACCTCCTCTGTTTCGTTTTCAGAGTTTTGATCTTGCCAAGAGTATAGTATTCATTAGGTTTTATCTATTTATTTATTTATGTATCTTTATTTGATCCTTGATTTTATTTGTCTCCATATGTGCTAAAGTTTTTAACCTTATTGCAAGTTTCTCAGATGGATTTTCTATTGTGAGCCAATTTCATGCACCCCTATTCATTTTTTTTTGCAAGATATATCTTGTATCTTTCATTGTTTTTATATGAATTTGTTGGGAGTGTTTGTAGTTGCATACTTCAGTGCTCACAAAATTACTCTGTTGTCTAAATTTTCAGGCTCTGGTGTTGGATGTATTTGTTAATATAATTTGGTAGATGCAATTCATCTGCATTTTTTTAGAGCATCTGAAAGATGGATCTTGAAGGCAAAAGATTTGGTAGGGGTAAGAAGAATATGATATGTGGCATATTTTTGTTTACATTTTTTCTGTTTTTCTTGATAATGTCGAACTTGCAATATAACTAACTGTAAAGAATTTGTGATCTGGTATAATGTTTGGTTACTTTTCTTTAAAACATGGTTGTGGAATATATTCCAGAGGTAATTAAGGAATTCTTTTTATCACTTTCTCTCTAGATAATTTCTAAAACTCCACTGTCTTTTTAGTCTTTGGCAGCAACCAAATTTTTTGGTTGTTCCTCTAAAAGTTGATGAGACTATTTCCATTCTAATTGGTTTTCAAACTTTAGTGCTTCACTTTTATAACTTGGTTGTAAATATGATAAATATGATAGCGTAAGTAGACAAAACATGCTTGTTAGTATAAGTTGTAATAAACATGCTTCAATTTTTTTATGAATCTTGTTTTAGGTAATGAAGTTCGAAGATCTGAAGGAACTTGGTCGTGAGTCAGCTGTGAAGGTATGTGCTTAATTCTTTCAATGTACTGTAATTAAATTGCTATTGCTTCCTAAAATGTTTTATCCGAGGGGCCAGCATCAGATTGATTATTGCGCTTTGGGCAGTAAAAAAACTTTGCTTGGGTGAGTTGAGCATAAACTCAAAATAATTTTAAACTCAAAATTATTTTTCCCACAGAAAGCTCTTTTTCTGGAAAATTTCACTGTGATGGACCCGTGATATGATTGAGCATAAACTTCTAAGTGCAAGCAAACATTATACTAATATCAAGTTAGAGGATTTCATAATCAGTTGTTTGATTTTTTTTATGGCTAGATTATTTTAACATATGCCTTTTAAGCTGTTTGTATTTTCTTTTTGGTAGTTTTGATGAGTTGGGCATGTTGTTGGGTATTCCACCTCATAAGGTATGGCAATTTCTCTATTAATTACATTGAAAATATATCCTTCCCTCCTATGTAAATATTAAGATACAGTAAACTAAAAGTTTATAGCTTTGTGCAATGACTAACATGTTTTTAAAGTTTACTTATGACTAAACTGTCAGTTTAGTCCCTCACTTTGTAATGAGCTTTCATTTCAGTCCCTGACTTTTCAATAATTCCTTTTTAGTCCCTCACTTTGAAAAAAGTTACTCATGTTAGTCCCTGGTAACGTTTTCCGTTTATAGACTTTAACGGGGCCGTTAGTTTATAATATCGAATTTCATTTTAGTCCCTAACTTAAAATTTTTAATTCACTTTAGTCCCTCATTATATCGTGTTTCATTTTAGTCCCTAATTTAAAAATTTTAATTCACTTTAATTTCTCACTATAATAACAATGATGTTTCTTTCGCTTTTCTTCTTGTAGTGTGACTACCATAAAAACAATGACTGTTCTTCTTCCTATTCTGTAAACTAACTTTATAGTTTATATAAGCATTGATTACAGGCTTTGCACTTGAAAGTATTAATAGCAAAGTTTCTTCCGGAGAAGCACTTCAGAGTACATTATTTCATTATCCATATAACTACAATGTTTTAGTGCTTTTTTAGTTCTCTATTTAATAGGGTTGTGTTTAACAAGGTATTTCATATCCACTCTACACTTATGAAATTTACACATAGTTTGGTTTCAAAACTAAAATATTGTTTGTATTGACACATAAAACAAGCACTAAGTGGACGAGTTCTTAACTTGTTATCAGGAGTTGCTCCTTTGCCTAGGCATGTGGAGGAATCTTTGAGGATAACTAGTGGATCTACATTATCACAGGGATATGGTATGACGTTTGAATATCATGCTAAACAAATTGGGGGAGTTTATAACATTTTGGTGATGACTCTTAAACACAGAACTCAATAAAATATTTTTGAATCAAAGCTATTGATACATTCTGGTGCAAAGCTTGGAGTTAGTACTTATATAAACTATAAAGTTAGTTTACAAAATAGCAATAAGAACAGTCAATGTCTTTATGGTAGTCACACTACAAGAGAAAAGCAAAAGTCACACTACAAGAGAAAAGCAAAAGAAACATCGTTGTTATTAGTGAGACTAAAGTGAATTAAAATTTTTAAGTTAGGGACTAAAATGAAACACGATATAATGAGGGACTAAAGTGAATTAAAAATTTTAAGTTAGGGACTAAAATGAAATTCGATATTATAGACTAACGGCCCCGTTAAAGTCTATAAACGGAAAACGTTACCAGGGACTAACGTGAGTAACTTTTTTTAAAGTGAGGGACTAAAATGGAATTATTGAAAAGTCAGGGACTAAAATGAAAGCTCCTTACAAAGTGAGGGACTAAAGTGACAGTTTAGTCGTTTACTTATATATAAATCTAAGTTCCCTTAGTATGCACATGATTTTTTTTTCGCTACCAAAGTTAATGAGCTATTAACTTTAATGTGTTAGTTAAGTGTCAATAGAATTTGTTTGCTGATTGTCATGTATTTTTTTCTTGGAAAATCCATAAAAAAAAGTATGCATATAAAAAAAATTAGTAATTTAAAACATACCTTTTCCATTACTCCATATGCTTTTTATCATTTATTTGAGCATTCATCTGGTTCCGTACCCAAGTCTTCAAAAAATGAAAATAAAATCATACGTTAGTAACCTTTCTAAGTACAAAACTTTGTATATAAATAACTATTTTAAAGTTTGGTCTATTGATTATGCATTATAGATGGAATAATGATAAGATGTGGCTGCTCTTATAGAAATTAATGATGAAATGCATACAAAAAAGAAAGAAATTACTGAAGAAATCAATCAATTTTTTCTTTTTATAAAACTGTGTTAAATCTAACAAGTCTTTACAGAAGAATGCATAGGGATTTAAGTTGTTTCTTAAAGATAAGTGAAGTATTGGTATCATGATTCTAAAGCATGTACGTCTAAAAATTGGACATTTCATTTCTGCATTATATGTTTCAGTCAACATGTTTCTTCTGATCTGCTGTTGTTGTGAGTTATTTGATGCATTAAAAAGTATGCTAATTTTGGTTTTTATCTCTTAATATGTTTTTCCCTTTGCATACAAGTACACATACATAATTGCTAAGAATTGTTATTCCATTATAATTAGTTTGCTTACTTCATCCTCATAACTCATTTGAGCAGCTTGTGGCTTTAGACTTGAGAGATGAATTTACCTGGAATCCAAGAGAAATATAGTCAGCAAAAGGTAAGAAATATGTTTTTCCCTTTCCATTCAATTAGACACTTAAATTGATAAGAGTTGTTATTTTTTAATACATTGAAAAAAAACACCACAACTTCTTAAGACTCATTCTTCAGCCTGATTTTTATTGTTCATCCTCATTCTTATAGCTTGACAATGTTACTATGGGCTAAAGCACATAATCCTCATTCTTACAGCATGGTCATCCCATTTTGTCATTTAAATGTTTTAGCTAGTTGTGAGTTATTTGATGCATTAAAAAAGTATGCTAAAGCTTAATCTCTTCACAGACTGATTGTAATCGATTAACACCCCACAGTAATTGATTACACTAAGAGGTCTTTATGTACTGATGGTTTCTAACTTCATGGTATACTCCTTAACTCCAACATACACTTTGGCCACGAACACATTACGACTTTCCAGCTTACTCTTCTGATTATCCTTAGCTTAATTTAGACTTTTCCTATTTAAGCTTAGATTCAGAAATCGGGATGTTACAATTCTCCCCCACTTACTGGAATTTCGTCCCCGAAATTCCGTTCAGTTCCATAAATGGAGAGTCATCCCTTGACAAGGCTTTCGACTATGGTCTTTACGCCCCTTTTGTTTCATTCTTGTATTTGGGGTACTCCTAAGTTCATTCTTCTTACTGCTTTCGAATTTACGTTAAAACATCTCACAGCTTGTCCTCGCACGACTTCACTTCTTGTTTCCTTTTGATGTTCGGACAAGGTGTTAGTTGGGTTACTAAGTCCTCCCCCACTTGGCATTGACATACCCGATTACACCAACGCTAGGAGGTAGAAGGTCGAATGAATCCGCTTCCGGTTATTTGCACTAACTGCACCTTTAATTAAGGCTCGATACACATGCATAAACCTTGAAAGAATTTTGGGTGGTTATGAATTAAGATGGGTGGGTACTCTTGAGATTCGGAACGCTTCGTTAAACACTGATTCCGATTAATGGAACTTAAGTCATGCATCAAGTGTATGCCAACAGTCCTGCTTCCACTGATTCTAAATGGAATATCGGGAGAAGTTTGATTGGGTGTCTAGAACCTAGTTTTGTTTTCATGCTGGTCAAAATAATTTTCCATAGGATTTGCTTAATTATTTCCAGTATTAAGTATTTGGTTACACTATTCTTAAATAGGTAGGGTAGCTTAAGGTTCTTATCCTATAGTTTCGCCTTAGGTCTATTCTTCTAAACCTGCAAGAACTCTTGGAAAGAATACTTTCCGGTTAATTTATTTCCTTATGGAGGATTTGTTTCTTGGCATGATGCTATCTTGGTTGTCTTGATTTAACTTAGGAGGTTGCGATGATACCATCCATTTCGGGGTGATCAGTCCCAACCTCACGTCTATCAATAGTGTACCGTTGCCAGGTTGGTCTGATAACATTTTCATTTAATAGATGTAAGAGTAAGGATGGCCAATCCCAACTTTACATCCTGTTAATGACAACACCATTATCGTGTTTAGCTATAGACTAACTAGGATCCTACAATTCACTGTTTCTGTGTAAGGTACTTCATGATCTTCTAGTGGGTTGGATCAAATCTTTTACATCCCATAACAGGGTACATCTTAGCGAGCCTTTACTAGAGAGCTAATGAAAACAGGGCTTAAAGTTTACAAAGATACATTTTAACCTAATACTCGGATAGGACAATCCGAGTACAATCGAGAGGTGTTGACCGAATTAGTCCCTACGGTAGACAACTCTAGCTTTCTCGCAGCCAATAGAATAGAAGAGTGCGCTGCGTCGTTCTCGGACCAAAACTGCACAAGGGTTAATCGTTTACCTAGAAAAGACCTCAGATCAGCTCATCAGCATCATCCCCCTCTTTGCCGTCCATAGTGTAAAAATCATCCCTCCGAGGTGGTCGATTCCCACCGACCTGTCGAGACGGCTCAGCATTGATTTCCTCCTTCAGGACGTTTGTAGGGCATTGGGCCGCGAGGTGACCGGACTGATGACATCGATAGCACAATCCTTTTCCTTTGTTCGAATTCAGCATCCAGCACTTTCCCCTATGTTGCTTTCCACAATATTGACAGATCGGATAAGGACCAGGGCCGGTCACTTTCCGACCATCCCCCCTTGATGCTGTCGTTGCCTTTGAGCTCGGACCCTCGTGACGGTCCGAACTCCGAGTCGTTTCTCTCATGATGGGTTTACTAGTCCTTGAAACATCCTTGCCCCTCTGCTCGGCTTCTTCGTTATTGAGGCCTCTCTCGTTCATACTCGCCATATTAACCAACTGGGATAGGTTGGCTATGTTTTGGTTCCTGAATGCTAGCCTGATTTCGGCTCGAAGCCCAGCCTTGAACTTAACACAATTGGTCCTCTCGTCGGCAGCCCGATAGCTTTCGGCATACTTAATCAGTTCCTCGAACTTAACCGCATACTCGTCCACGCTGAGACTGCCTTGCTTCAGATTTAAGAAGGCAATCTCTTTCTCCCTTAGAATATCCTCTGAGAAGTATTTTGCACGAAATCTCCTCTTAAATACTTCCCATGCTACGCTTTGCCTCTTCACTTCTAGGATTTGTTGCATTTGCGCCCACCATTGCTCTGCCTCCCCTGCTAACGCACACATCACTAGTAAGGCCCTTTGGTTGTCTGGAAGACGCATCGTGCATAATACTTCTTCTATCTCTTGGAGCCACTTATGTGCTCCGTCCGGGTTATAGCCACCCAGGAACCTTGGTGGATTGTTTCTTCTGAGTTCGGTCAACCAGTCAATTTCCGCTGGTACTGGGTTTTGAGATGCGTGTAGCTGTCGATCCATTACTTCCTCTGGCTCTTGTAATTGTGACTCTTGCTATCCTTTCGGTTTAATCTCTGTTTATGTGGATCGAGTTCTCTAGAGTTGTCACGATCTTGTCAATGCTGTTGCTATTCCCTTTCCTTACTGGCTACCTCGAGGACAACCGATAGGTTAATGCCAACCTAATCAACAACACATATACACCTCATTACTCTAATTTAGACACTCAACTACTTAGCGGTCACTCGCTGGGTGAGTAACCATGGGAGATGTGAGTCCACACTCCAAAGGGCGAGGGAAACTGCTCTGATACCAGAAATGTAACACACTACATAATAATTACCCTTTAATTACCCCGAAATTAGGATTTTAAAATTTCTTTTGAGGAAATGATCAAGATAAATTGCCAA
This sequence comes from Crotalaria pallida, assembly GCA_037953625.1. Classification (NCBI taxonomy): domain Eukaryota; kingdom Viridiplantae; phylum Streptophyta; class Magnoliopsida; order Fabales; family Fabaceae; genus Crotalaria; species Crotalaria pallida. Next base: position 127,436,438 of record CM075649.1, read on the forward strand.
AATAATAGTTCACTTCATTAATGGCAGAGACACATCAGAGTTCAAAAGGCGGAAGACTTAAATACATCAGATACATAAAACACAAGTTTAAGTACAATCAGTTCAGCAGTTCCAAAAATACAAAATATTGTTTTTAGCTCGGCCAACAAGCCGAGACCCATCTAGGCTATCCGACTCTAATGACTTACTCTCCCTGTGAGGGAGAGTGATCCTGCTCGGCCGGGGACTGCGTCTGCTCGGGCTCAGTACCTGAAAAATGGTAAGGAGGTGAGCATTACACAGAACTTAAATAAGCAGTTTCTAGAATGACATACCGAACTACCAAGCCAAACACAAGTAGTCAAATAGCAAATAAATCACAAGTAATCAAACCCATATATCTCATGCATATATCAACATTTAGCTCGATTCGCATACCCACATCCTCGTCTAGCTCGGCTCACATCATAAACCAGTTAACTCATTGCTAGCTATACCTCGGTTTATCCTCTCATGTCTCGGATTACCATCTCTATCTCGGGTTCACTACTCAATATTTCACTTTCACATAATTTACAATCTTTTACTCTTCTCGGATGCATACACCCAGTGCATGTCTTACACCATTTAAGTCGGATATTGAAGTGTCCATAACTGCGAGTACCACAATACTCGGCTTACAGCTGCGAGCACCACAATGCTCGGCTTACGCCATCAATGCACGCACCCAGTACGCGTCATCTATGACCAGGAACACTACCGCCGATCATTCTATGGAGTAAGGAGTGTCCATAACTGCGAGTACCACAATACTCGACTTACAGCTGCGAGCACCACAATGCTCGGCTTACGCGATCAATGCACGCACCCAGTACGCGTCTGCTATGACCAGGAACACATCCCACCGATTCCGTTCTCGGAACCTTGTGAGTCATAACTGCGAGCACCACAATGCTCGACTTACAGCTGCGAGCACCACAATGCTCGGCTTATGCGATCAATGCACGCACCCAGTACGCGTCTGCTATGACCCGACCACACAACCATTTCTCTTTAATTCCCTTTATCTTATTAACCATTACTTTTAGTTCGGCCCACCTCAGTTCACCTCTTTAATTTATTCCTCTTTGCATTAATCTCATTATTTACTTAGCTCGGCCTATCTCGGCTCAACCCTTTACCCATTTCCGATTTCCCTTATCCCTATTATCTATCTCATCTACCTATCTCATTATATAACTTATTAGTTTGTCTTTTCGATCCACCCTGGTTACCATTCTTCTCATTCTCCATTCTCACCCTCTCTCGGCTCGGCCACAGATACAAATACCAAATATCAAAGCATCATAAACACTTATACCTCAACAACCACATGAACAAAACATTTAGTCAATCCATCATATAAAATGCAGCATATGAAATATAGCATGTAATCAAAAGTGATATTCCATCTTCACCTAAAATCCATGTTTCTAGTTCATTCATTAATTCCCCTTTTACCCTTTTTACCATTTCTCTTCTAACATTAACCTATGTTCATTCCCTAATCTAATACCCACTCTTAGTACCCTTTATGAACACCCTAGAAACCCAAACTCAAGTAGAGGTAACACTCACTCCTTACCTCAAACCGTGTGAGATAAGAGTTGAGAGTTTGAGAATGGTTCCTTGTGGCTTGTCCTTGATCTTAGCACCCTTGAATCCTTCTTACTCCAAGCTACACACGAGCTCCACCAATCTACACACGAACTCCACGGCGGTCCAGGGGCGCCCGGGACGGAAGAGAAGGCGGCGGGGAGGAGGTCTCTGGTTGGTGGAAGAGAGGGAAATGTTCGTGAGAAGAGGAGAGGAAGAAGATATGTTGGGTTGTTGTTGCTGGACTTTGAGAGAAAAGGGAGAAAGAGACGTAGGGAAGAGAGAAGAATAAAAGTGAGAAGTGTTATGGGTTATGTGTTGGGATTTTCTTTTATTCAAATGTGGAAGATATTTGTGTGGCTCTCATTGGAGGCTTCTTTGGGAAGCTAGAATGAGTGGCTAGGATTCATTGGCTTCTTGAGGAAGCCATGAATAGTGACTTGATAGGGACATAAAGCAATGATGGCGACTTAAAGTGAAAGATAGTACATAGTACGGATGGTATGAATCCCAAAGGGCCAACAGCACAACATGAGCTGGCACGGAGGAGCTAGGACGTGTCGGCTAGGATATGTCGGCTAGGATACGTCGGCTCGGTATGGAGGAATCGTAGTAGTCCAAGCTTCCATCTCGGATAATAGTGTGGGGTGCGTTGAGGTCGGCTAATCCGAGCTTGACAACAGGTTCAGCGTTTTACCCCGTTCAACTCGGCCGGGATCGGTCCTAGGTCCAATACCTACATACTAGGTCGGTTACCATGAGCTGGATGATGGCTACTCGGATCTTATAAGCTCGGTATGAGCTCAATTATGTTTGCTCGATCCTCATGAGCTCGAATAGATGGATAAACTCGGATAGATAAATGAGCTTGGATATACTAATGAGCTCAATAATACTGATGAGCTCGCTGATAATGAGCTCGGTTGCACTAATGGGTTCGGTCATCATGAGCTCGGTTATGATGGGCTCAGATTGTTCGGCAATTATGCACTCCTAGCTGATTGCTCGGTTCGGAGTAGTTTAGAAGCAAGAGGTCGGATTACTGCTCATGCTCAACAGATACAAAACCGACATAGATGTTTAGTCGAAATGGCGTCGGCTTATGACACTAAATGTTTATTCGGTTAGTATGAGCCCAGTGCTACAACTCGGTTCTACCGATGAGTTCGGCTTGTGACTCTGGACGTCGTTCATTGGTCGGATGAGGGGTGATAGTTTAGAATAGGGTCGGTTTACGACTCTAAACCTCTTTTCGGTCGGCTAAGATAGAATTTGCTCGGACCGCTACACTTAACCCACTTGTTCTTTGCTAAAGCTTAATCTCTTCACAGACTGATTGTAATCGATTAACACCCCACGGTAATTGATTACACTAAGAGGTCTTTATTATGTACTGATGGTTTCTAACTTCATGGTATACTCCTTAACTCCAACATACACTTTGGCCACGAACACATTACGACATTCCAGCTTACTCTTCTGCTTATCCTTAGCTTAATTTAGACTTTTCCTATTTAAGCTTAGATTCAGAAATCGGGATGTTACATAGAACACTTTTTTTTGGTTGTGGATGGGAATTGGAGTTTAACGATTCCCACAGATGGCGCCAATGTGATGTTTCATTGTTAGGGAGACACCACGATGTGTTTGGGGGTTGTTGCAGCTGGCGAGGGTGGCCCCAATCCTACGTACCCCAAGTGAAAAGAGGATCAAGCTACACGTAGTTCTTGAAAATAGGGTAGAGAATGTCATACCTTAGCCCTTGTGGAAGGGGTGTATTTATAGGAGTGTGGTGTTGTGGTACCTTATGGGTCTGTTTGGCCCAGTAGGGCTAATGTGGCTCTTAGAGGATAAGAAGGGTGAGTCATTCATCCTTATCCTGTACTAGAGAGCTTATCCTTATCCTTTAAGTCATGAGACCTGTCCGAACATAGTGCTCGGGTCCTCGACTGATAAGGCGAGGCGCCTGGCACGTGGCGGTCAAGCCTCTTGAGTTTCCAGGTCGGCAGGGCCTTATAAGTCCCTAAATGGTCAGCGTTAAGGACACGTGGTCGACTCATAGGTCTAGTCCACTACAAAAACCATAAATAAACCTACATAATATATGTAACTAGCTCTCCCAATAAAAAGTTAACTTACCACACATTAGAAAAATCATCATATAAGCAAACAAACTACTTATGGTTTTATATATTTAAAAATGGTTTTTTATCCTATGCATCCCATACATAGATGCATAGGATAAGAGAATTTAAATGGCAAAATTGTATTGAAAAATTAAATAATTATTTTTTAATTTATTAAGTTTCACAATTTCCAATTAACACTTTCTTTTTAAGGTTTGATTAACCTATGTACCTAGAAAAACCCATTTAAAGAATAAGAATTTATTTTCTAATCATTCTGAAATAAATAAAATATAATATCAGGCTAACATCAGTTTTTTTTTTTAAAAAATTGTGCTAACATCATGTTAATAGAAAATTAATTCCAACTGGATCCAATCCCGTGCGATGCACGGGGGCTTGCACGGGGGAAATACGAAATCGATAAAACATTTCATAAAATTGTAATTAATATTGGTTAAAGAATATTTTTTTAATACATTAGATTTATTAAAATAAAAAAAACCGGAGCACCAAAAACCGGTGCATGATAGAATCTTCCTTGTTTTATATTTTCTTTTTTGGACCATTACCTGTATCCGGAAACATATAATAAAAAAATTCAAATCCAAATAACAAAAACATTTACATAAAAGAACACAGAATAACCAAAGCATATTTTTTTAATATATTATATTTATTAAAAAATAAATAAAAAAAAGAGCCGGAGCACCAAAAATCGGTGCATGATAGAAGCACTCTTGTTTTATATTTTACTTGTTTGGACCATTACCTGTGTTAGAAAGAAAGCATATAATAAAAAAAATTTCAAATCCAAATAACAGAAACATGTACATAAAAAGAACACAGAAAACCCAAAATATATATTTTTTTAATATATTATATTTATTAAAAAATAAATAAAAAAAAGAGTCGGAGCACCAAAAATCGGTGCATGACAGAAGCACTCTTGTTTTATATTTTACTTGTTTGAACCTGTGTCAGGAAGCATATAAATTTTTTTTTTCAAATCCAAATAACAAAAACATGTACATAAAAAGTACACTGAAAACCCAAAACATATTTTTTTTAATATATTAGATTTATTAAAAAAATAAAATAAAAAAAGAGTCGGAGGACAAAATCGGTTAATGGTAAAAGCACTCTTGTTTAATATTTTACTTATTTGGACCATTACCTGTGTGCAAGAAGATTTGAGAACGGTATTTCCATTTAAAAAAGAAAGAAAGAAAAGAGTGTTATAAACAATTCATATCTATCTAATTAGTGGATTACTATCTATTGGATTGTATTTATATTTAGTTGATACCACTCCATATTAGGGTTTCCTATCTCCCTATAAATAGGACTCAACTATGATGTAAAATATACATTGAATATATCACAATATATTGTTTCCTCTCTTCTTCTCTTCTTCCTTATTTTCATAACAAGGAGTAGTATTTGTGGAGTACTACTCCTATGGGACCCACGAACACATAGCAATGGGTGTTCCCACCCGTGAGATACCCATGCGACTTTATAATACATGTATATAAAAAGAACATAGAATACTCAAAGCATATTTTTTTTTAATATATTATATTTATTAAAAAATAATAAAAAAAAGCCAGTGCACCAAAAATCGGTGCATGGTAGAAGCACCATTGTTTTATATTTTACTTGTTTGGATCATTACCTATGTCCGGAAGCATATAATAAAAAAAATTCAAATCTAAATAACAAAACATGTACATAAAAAGAACACAGAAAACCAAAAGCATATTTTTTTAATATATTATATTTATTAAAATAAAAAATAAAAAAAGAGCCGGAGCACAAAAACCGGTGCATGATAGAAGTATCATTGTTTTATATTTTACTTGTTTGGACCATTACCTTTGTCTGGAAGCATATAATAAAAAAATTTCAAATCCAAATAACAAAAATAAGTACATAAAAAGAACACTGAAAACCCAAACATAACCAACGAGGTGTGGCACACCTGGCTCGGGACTTTGTCCTCGGTCTGCAAGGACACGGGTTCGAATCCCACCTCGACGGTATGAGTCTGTCGCTCTTTCGGGAGTGGTTGAACTCCTCCGGGAAGTTTGCAGACTATGACCTAGAGGCGGGGTTGCCCATCAGAGTCCGCACAATGATGGTGAGATTTCCCTCGTAAACCAAAAAAAAAAAAGAAAACCCAAACATATTTTTTTAATATATTATATTTATTAAAATAAAAAAGATTCGGAGCACAAAAAACTGGTGCATGCTAAAAACACCCTTGTTTTATATTTTAGTTGTTTGAACCGTTACCTGTGTCCGGAAACATATAATAAAAAAAATTCAAATCCAATTAACAAAAACATGTACGTAAAAAGAACACAATAGCCAAAACATATTTTTTTTAATATATTATATTTATTAAAATAAATAAATAAAAAAAAGAGTTGGAGCACCAAAACCGGTGCATGGTAGAAACACTCTTGTTTTATATTTTACTTGTTGGGACCATTACCTGTGTTAGGAAGCATATAATAAAAAAATTTCAAATCCAAATAACAGAAACATGTACGTAAAAAGAATACAGAAAATTCAAAACATATTTTTTTTAATATATTATATTTATTAAAAAAATAAATAAAAAAAAGAGTCGGAGCACCAAAAACCGGTGCATGATAGAAACACCCTTGTTTTATATTTTATTTGTTTGGACCATTGTCTGTGTCAGGAAGCATATAATAAAAAATTTCAAATCCAAATAATAAAAACATGTACATAAAAAGAACATTGAAAACCTAAAACATATTTTTATTAATATATTAGATTTATTAAAAAATAAAATAAAATCAAATACCGATGCATGATAAAAACACCATTGTTTTATATTTTACTTATTTGGATCGTTATCTACTTGCAAGAAGATTTGAGAAACAATACTTCCATTTAAAAAAATTTAAAAAAAAAAAACAAAGAAAGAAAGGAATAGTATTTGTGTACTCCTATGAGACCCACGGGCACGTAGTAATGGGTGTTGCCGCCCATGGAATACCCATGCTACTCTGTATAGTAATTCCTCTGGCTCAAATTATAAGCAACAAAAAAACATATTTTTTTTTTAGAATACAATCAAAATTAACTAACTATATTAAATTTTGTTTCATTCTCAATGCCACTTTCCTAAAACATTTCTAGAAAATTGTAATTTTAATTTATTTTTGTTTCATTCTCAATACTACTTTCCTAAAATACTTCTATTTTTTATAAATTTGAGAAAATTAAATACAATCAACTAACCTCTTAATAAACGAAAAAGTTGTTGGATTTACTTATAATTCGAGTCGGAGGGAGTATAGATAAGAAAAATCATTTAAAAAAAAATTATTTTTCAATTTAAAAAAATAAAATAAAAACTTCAATATCCCTGTAATAAAACACGATGACATATCTGAAGCCGTCTCTTCCTTCGCCGCCGTTATAGTTCTGCTGCTACCCAAATCAAAAGAAACAGGGATTTGGTGGTGAGTGTGAAATCTCTGAGCCCTAATTTCTTCTTCTTCATTACATTTACATCATTTAGATTTGTTGTGCCAATCCCATCTCTGATTTTGATTTGATATTGTATATATCGTTTTCTTTTATTGTTTTCTAAAGACTTGATTTTGTTGCCCACTAACTGTTCGATGTATTGTCTAATAGAGAGTCTGAATAATGCTTCATGTTCTTTTAGTGCTCCGGTTGAATTATTACCGTTTGGTTCGAGAAAGTCGTGATTTTTAGTGTTGCTGGTCATGTATTATTGATTGATAATCGTTGGTTGAAATGTTAAATACTCTCTCCGTCCCTAAATATAGGACTCCTTTGGAAGATTTCATGTACATTAAGAAAATGTAATAATTTAGATAATTGTATTGGAAATGTGAATTTTTAATATGTATTTTCAAAATTAACCCTATTAATATTATTAGGAATCAAAACAGTGGTAAATAAATAGGGGTGTTTGTGGAAAAAAGTAATTAATGATCATTAAAAATTTGTAAAGGGTCTTATAAATAGGGACAAAATAAAAGTGTCCAAAAGATCTTATATTCAGGGACGGAGGAAGTAATAATTATGAGTTATTGATGTCCCCCAAAAGTCGGTTCAGTTGATAGATGGTTAGAAATATCTAAAATGAATACGTGTTTAACACAGCGTCAAATATGAAGTGTTTGTACTTTCTTGACTATGAGGCATTAATTGTGAGCACCTGGGTTCAAACCCTGGCGGCTGAGCTCTCCCCCCTCCCCTCCCCTTTAAAAAAAGAATAGGAAAAATACTTTGCTTAACAAAAAAAATTTGAGTTAATGATTGATTATTGATGTTTTTGATTTAAAAGGCCAACGGGGTGGTGTAGTAGTTACATTTTATTACGAGTATTGTTAGTTTGTGCATTTTTTTTAGAAAAAAGCTTTATGTGTGTGTTTTTTCTTCTTTTGGTGCTTGTAGTTGAGGGTTTCATGGCCTTTAACATCGAAAGCGAGAATTCAGCTGATACCGCCCCATCCTCGTAAGCATAACTTTCGTTTTCTTTTTTATTTGTTCACCCTTTTGCCTTGCCAAATATTACATATTAGTGGGATCTGTTGAGCCGTGCATAAGGGCTGATGGTTGTTACATTTTTTGTATTCAGGCCAAAGAATATATACAAAAGATCCAGATGATGGGCGGCAACGGCTTTTGCTTGAATTGGAATTTGTTCAATGCCTTGCTAATCCCACCTACATCCACCGTATGAATCATAGTCAATTTATTCATAGTGTGTATGCAATTGTGATCAAGGGTCATTGGGGCAATCTATTAAAACTTAAGAATAGTTTTGCACTCACTTCCACCACCATTCACCGCATACTTTTGCACCTCTCACTCTATGGTTATGGGCCCACACATTCCTTAGCATTCTTCAAATGGGTTGAGTCTGTTCCAAATTATAAGCACTCATTGCAATGCTCATGGGCCATGATTCAAATACTTACAAAACACAAGCACTTCAAAACTGCACACCATATGCTTGATAAAATTGCCCACAGGGATTTTCTGTCATCACCTTCTGTTTTGAGCAGTTTGGTGAAGGAGTATGATGACCCAGAAGTTAATTCACAAGTTTTGAGCTGGCTTGTAATACATTATGCGAAGTTGAAGATGACCCTTGATGCAATTCAGGTTTTCGAGCAGATGGGGTTGTTTAATGTGAGGCCGCATTTGCATGCCTGTTCTGCGCTTTTGAATTGTTTGGTGAAGGATGGGGTTACTAACATGGCGTGGAAGGTTCGTAAGAGAATGGTTCAACTAGGGGTTGTTGAGAATATCCATGTTTATAATTGTTTGATCCATGCTTGTTCCAAATCGGGGGATGCGGAGAGGGTGGAAAAGTTGTTAAATGAGATGGAAGTGAAGGGTGTGTGTCCTGATATTTTCACTTACAATACCTTGATATCGTTGTATTGCAGGAAAGGTATGCACTATGAGGCTTTGTCAGTCCAGGACAAGATGGAAAGTGAGGGGATCAGTCTTGATATTGTTAGTTACAATTCTCTTATTAATGGATTTTGTAGAGAAGGTAGGATGAGAGAAGCTATGAGGATGTTTAGAGATATCAAAAGTGCAACTCCAAATCATGTGACATATACTACATTGATTGATGGATATTGTAAGACAAATGAACTTGATCAAGCTCTTGAATTGCGAGAGGCAATGGAGGCCAAGGGATTGGACCCCGGAGTTGCTACTTATAATTCAATTTTGCGCAAGCTGTGTCAAGATGGCAGGATAAGGGATGCAAACAAACTCTTGAATGAGATGAGTGAAAGAAAAGTTCAAGCTGACAATATCACGTGTAATACATTGATTAACGCTTACTGCAAGATAGGAGATTTGAAATCTGCTTTTAAATTTAAGAACAAGATGTCTGAAGCTGGACTAAAGCCTGATCCGTTTACTTACAAGGCATTGATTCATGGGTTATGCAAGACGCATGAGTTGGAAAGTGCCAAGGAGTTATTGTTTAGCATGCTTGATGCTGGGTTTTCCCCCAGTTACTGCACCTACTCATGGATCGTAGATGGCTACTGCAAGAAAGATAATGTAGATGCAATTTTAACACTGCCAGATGAGTTTATGAGTAAAGGTCTTTGTCTTGATATTTCAGTATACAGGGCATTGATAAGAAGGTTGTGCAAAATAGAAAGGATTGAATGTGCTGAAAAGTTATTCAATCATATGGAAGCGAATGGTATATCTGCTGACAGTATTATCTTCACCAGTCTAGCTTATGCTTATTGGAAAGCAGGGAAGTCTAGTGCTGCCTCAAAAATATTGCAAGAGATGGCTAGGAAGAGGTTGATGATAACAGCCAATATCTATAGATGTTTTAGTGCTGCTGATGATAGTGGAAACAAAGTGTTACAGATCTTTTGGGATCATGTGGTGGAGAGGGGTCTAATGTCGAGAAATACGATGAACAAAATACGGCAAACGGGAATGTGATGATTATGTTGCTTATGAAAGACTCCTCGTAACTAGAAGATTCTTCACAGACTTGTGGGAAATACATTGCTTATTGTAACACCCCGATTCGGCAACTTGAAAACTTAAATCAAATGTAGTGAAAATTAGGGCCATTTTTTTTTTTTTAAACAAGTGTTATGTGAATGTGAGAACACTTAGACTTTTAAAACATAGTTACAAATAAAAACTCGTATTCTCACATTACATAAACTCTTTCAAGTTCCAAACCGAGATGTCACAAGTCACTGCACTTTGAAACTCGTTTCAAAAACATCATTCAAAACATAGCCCATTTACTTGTTTCAAAACATTAATGTTAAATAAAAACTTTTGCCAGGGTACAGTATGATAGAGCTAGGTAACTAAAAACTTACAATGGAATACATTCTGCCACGGGATTTCCTAGCCTCTAGTCATGTTTCCTATTGCTTGTCGTCTAACTCCAGACTTTGGTTAATGAAGCCCACCACGCTTCCGCTGCGCCATCTACCCGTTGCAATATCAGCGGTTGCCGATACGACAACAAGGTAGGAGAGAGTCAGTGTTCCGAACACTAACGGGTTGACCTTACGGTCTCAGAGTAGACTCGAAGTAGAGAGAGACAGATGATATAACATAACTATATAAATAAAACAAAATACTAAAGAATGCAATCATCATCAACATAAATGCATCTAGCATGTTATACACATAGCATGAATCACAACAATAATATAATCATCATCATGATAAACACCATTACGTTATTCGAGTTCTCATTCCCAAAATCTTTCCTCATAATTTCACACTTATTACTTATTCCAAGAATTCTCTCATCTTATAAATCTTATTCGATGCTTGATATCTTTTGATATACTTTTCTTTGAAGCATCTTTGTCTTTTAAGTTTTATTATTTCGGTTAGCATCAATGATGATGAGGGGGAAACATCATTGAGCTCACACACGTCTACATCTCCTCGGTCAACCACCCAACCTAGTCGGAAGCAAACAAGAGTACATGACCTTTACCACGCGGGCACGACAACTGTCACACAAACAAATGGTCCCAGACCAGGAGGCCCTGCCTCAAATCATATCAATTCAAATATCCAGTCCCTCTCACTGTTCCTGAAATGTCATAGGGGTGACAGCACTCTCACTCACCTGGATGACGACACATCCAAAAACTTTCCAAGATTTCCAGTCGCTAACCTTGCCACGTTTCCTTCGCGTCCGACACCCGAACTAGAACATTTTTCCCCGTGCGTTAGAACGTTTTCGATAAATTCTTAGTTTCGTTTTGAAAACTCTTTGAAATAATTCTTTTCTTAAATATCCAAAGACTCCAAAACCAAATCAGATTTCATATAAAAGATTTTCAAGAAAACTTTGAAAACAAATCCATTTCTTCTTAACTCAAAACACTTTATTCATAAAAATCATTTTCTTGAACCATTAAACAAAATTCACAACTCTAGAAAATAAAGCTTTAAAACCATATCAAGTTGATTCCTTTATTAAACATCGATCAAAGAAGGTCATACAAAATCTCAAATTAATTTAAATAGTTTAAATCATACCCTTTAAATAAAATATTTTTAATTTCTTTAAAATACACAAACAAAGCCCACCAACAAAATCCAAAACAATTTCAATTCAGTACATCCAATTGGCACAAAACAGCACACACACAAGTTTTAAAGCATACAAAGCACACATCCTACAAATCGCATTTTCGATCATTCAAAACAATTAATTAAATCATAACCTTAATAAATCAATTATACTTAAGAAAATAATTTAATCCTTTAATTAATTTAATACAATCCAAATCACACATTCTTAACAATTCCTAGTTACAAATAAATTTTAAACTAAAAGTCATTGAATTAACTTTACCAAAAACCTTTTCACATAATCACATGAAACTAAAAAGAACCACACATCATGCACCTAGGAATATAGCTATCATCATGGTCATTTTATGAAAATAATTTTCCTACCAATTAATTATATGTTGGCCGAATTATACACACACCACTTTTGCAAAGATTTAATGTACACATAAAAACATACAAACATGAGATCATCTTCTTTCCTTTATGAGTAAAAACCGAGAGCATGCAGTAAAGAAAATCAACAATTTTAATTTGTTTTCAAGACTTTGAATTACAATTCACATGCAATTTCTCTTAAATACTTAATCATTTCATGCATGTATTTTATTTTTAAATCTTAAAGTCAATTAGCATTATCATGCATGCAACCTATATGGGGAACAAACATAGCTACCTATTTTTCCTAGGTTGACCGAAACATCATCAAAGGACATGGTTTCTCATTCATTTCAACATGCAGGAATCATAAAATCAATCAATTCATGTAAAACAACACATTACATTATTTATTCACATCAACCTTCACAAAATAAACTTCAAGTTCATCGTTTTATAAAAACCAAAGTTATACTTTAAGCTTCTAAAAATGACATGCATAAGTTTAAAATCATTTGATTTAGTCCTAAAACAAACATGCATTAACAAAACAAAACATAGAGCTTATTTTTCACACATGGCCGAATGGCCTATAAAAATTTAACACATACAACGTCAAGTACTAAATCAAACCATGCTTGAAATCATTTCAAATCTTACTTCTTTAATTATTTTCTTTAAAACCGAATTAAACATAAAACAAAAACATGATCTTTTCTTTTGAAAATAACATGTATGTACTTTAAATCATTAGATCTAGGCTTAGAACAAACATGCATCAACTCTTTATACAATAAAAAGCATTGATCCTAATTTAATTTAGACATGGCCGAATGGTTTTTTAAAAAATAAAACTTGCACAAAAGATCAAACGTTTAATTAAAACATGCTTATGCTCCAGAATCATTTTAAAACTTGATACTTTAATTCTTTTCTTAGAAACCGAAACATATATAAAAAGAAAACACAACCTTTTCTTGAAAAATAACATGCAAATCAAGGGTTTAAATATCTTAAATCCATTAAACAAAAATAATTACATGCATGCACTTAGATCAACTAGGATCATCACAAAATTAACATGCAAAATTAAGAACTTAAACTTTTTCATAAATCAAGTTCGGATCATGACTTTATTCACCAAATAAACATGGAAATACACATAGATCATAGTTTTAACACTAAGATTTAACATGCAAGACTAAAGAACTTTGCTCAATAAACAAACAAGTTTAGATCATGATTTTTTTTTTCAAATAACCACATAAACATACATATAGGTCACGGTTAGAGCAAGAAAATTAAACATGCAATAAGATTTATTTTAGCTTTCACAAAATCTTTAACCATACTTTAGATCTTTAGGTTTTTAGTTAGAAAAATATTAGATCTAACAAGAAATGCCATAAAACATGAATTTAACATATTACAAATTAGTTCAAGTCCTTAAAGTCCAAAATCAAGCAAGATCAACACATGAAATCATATTACAAACCATAAAATAGGACATGCAAAAGAAAAGGAAGTGGATCTACAACTAAAAGAGAAAATCTAAACTATTACAAAATCTTCTTTTGGATCTTCAAGTCCTACCATGAAAAAGGTTTGATCTTCTAGCTCCTAGCACTTGGATCTACAAGGTTGAGACTTGGGTTAAGCTTGAAACCTCCTTCCTCCTTCTTCTCCATGTTTCGGCCAACTCTCTTTATCCTCTCTCTCTTTTTCTTTTCTTTTCTTTCTAAGAGTTTAAGAAGTCTCTTAGAGTTAGTGTTTAGTGTTGGTGAAAGTTAAGAAATGAAGTGAGTGGAGTGAAAATAAACTAGGGCCTCTTCTATATATAGACTAACTCACCATTTCCCTCCTTGCCCTTGGGTTGTTTCGGTTCAAGCACAAAATGGGAGGGGTAGTTTTGGATTTACAAAAACTTGCATGGGTGAACTTTATCAAATGGAGGGGACAAAGTTGCATGGCTAGGCTTTTAGGGGTCAAGCTAGGATTAAGGACTTGTTAGTATTTAGTTAGGGTTTTAGTGATTTGGTTGGGTTCTAGTTTGGGTTTGGTTATGGCTTAGCTTACTCATTAAGTTTCTAGAAAATTATACTCTTAACCTATACATACACACTCACATACGTACGACACACATACACATCACCGTATCATGCACACACATATACATACATTTTCATTTCATTTCTTAACCTCATTCACTTAAGATTATTAATTCACACAATCAAGGCAGTCCATTCAAAAATCACACTCATACAATCAATTTCATGCACCACAAAGTACACACATATTGAACCAAGCACATATCACATGAAAATTTCAAGCCAAATTATTAAACGCATTTTCTTTCAAATACCATTTCCAAAATTCGTATTTCTTGTCTCTGAAAATAAATTTTTGAAAAACAACCCAGAAAATTCTGAAATTTACATTTTTAAAATCTACGTTCCAAGACGATCGTTTTGATATAAAGTTCATGAAAATCCGAGTTACAGTTAAAAAGTTACGAATTTCTCAAGTTAACAGTTCAAAAACTTTATTTCAAATAAAAATCAACTTTTAATAAAATCACAACTCAACAAAACCATTCACTTTTCTTTTATAAAAACATTTTGTTTTATAAAATTCCTTGAAAACCAGCACTTTATTCCTTTCTCTCATAATTACTTTTCTGGAAATCTCTTATGATTTAGAATCTTAAAGTTTATTCTGTCGAAAATCGTTTACGCACGTGTGGGAAAAATGCGGGGTGTTACACTTATGGTTACGACAAAATCCTTTTTCATGTTTTTGCTTTTCATTGGAGTTAGAAAATGATTGAGATTCGGGGAAATATTTAATGGCGATTTTTTCAAACCTTCTGTGTTTACCTTGTAAATCATATTATGTTTTGGCCTATTTTGCAACGACCCTAAGGTTGAATTGGGGAATTCATATTTATGCAAACAAGTGTCAGGTGGCTTTGAGGAGAAAAAAGTGGTTAAAAGGCAAAAGGGTAAGATGGATAAAGGGTGTGAAGAATTTGGAGGAAAATCTACTCTCTCTCTAGTTCTCTCTTCTTCCTTAATCTTCTCCTTCTCCCACCACCCTAGCACTTGTTTTACTCTTATCTAAGTTCTAATTCTCCATTGTACCTTCTTTACTTGTTATTAGTACTAATACCAGTTCATTTGCTACATATATATCTCCCTGGGTTGATATTCAATTGTTTTAATAGCAAAATCTTAGATCCACCATGTATCTCTTGTTATATATTTTTCAGCCTTGTTACATTGGTGCTTTCATTGATCTCGCATGGCTGCAAAGAAACAACCATCGAAGGAGCAAATTGTTGACCATTTTGAAACCCTACACCAAAAAATGTTTGCGATTTGTAAGAAATCTCAAGTTAGGAGTGAGCAATTTCAACGAGAATTGGCTCAACTCAAGGACAAAATTGCAGCCCGTGAGAAGAACTCAAGTGTGGAGGCTGATCAAGTCGTTTCTGATCTCATATTCTTTAGAGAGTTTCTCTGGTGCCGTCGCAAAATAGTGGGTTTCGGTGCCGTCGAACCCTTAACCAATGAAAACACGTCATCTCATATAATTAGATACGTCAACATGATTTCTATTAAAGCATCCAATTTTATCATATTACATTTTAGTCTTTCACATTTTAGTTAAAATTTGATTAATCTAACTAATTTAAATCAAATTAAATATTTCCTATTTTATTTAAAAAATTAAAATAAAAAAATAGGATTTGATTTTGAAATAGTTTCTTTCATAACCTATATGTTCTTCATTGACTTTACAAGCTTCATCACTTCTTCATCACTATACACACACCATACACATTCATCAACACTTAGTAAAAGTTATTAAGTTGCCTCATCCGTATATCAATAGGGTACAACACATTTATAATCTCTAAAAATTATTAATTTTATTGTTGATGCTTTGCCCAGTTTTTGTAGGGTAAAATGTGTTGTTGGGAGGATTTTTTGATGGATTGGACGAGGATTTTTTCTTCTTTGTATTACTAATGGTCACTAGCACAATTCTTTGTTTTTGTTTTTACAATAGAAAGTCAAAAAAAGGAAAAAAATGAAGCATATGCTTACAAGTGGTTGGGAAATTAATCTTTATTACAAATCTAACAAACTAACCCACATCATAAGCAAAAATTTATTAAAAAAAATAACAATCATAATCATAGTTGAGAGAGAGGGGAAGACATACGGTAAAGAGTGATCATTAGGGATGATTAACGTGTTGTACCTTACTGATATACAGATGAGGCAACTTAATAATTTTTTTTAATTATAACTTAATAATTTTTATTAAGTGTTGATGAATGTCTATGGTGTGTGTATGGTGATGAAGAAGTGATGAAGCTTGTACAGATGATGAAAATCATATATGTTATGAAAGAAACTATTTCAAAATCAAATCTTAATTTTTTTATTTTAATTTTTTAAATAAAATAGGAAATATTTAATTTGATTTAAATTAGTTAGATTAATCAAAAGTTATCTAAAATGTGAAGGACTGAAATACAATATGATAAAATTGGATACTTTAGGACACGCTATGGGTAAGATGGATGCATTCGGTTTATATAAAGGAGCAAGATTTATGGTAATGCAACGCCAATCAGGGATCTGGGTGGCATGGGAAGCATATCTTAAAATTCAGGGACAAATTAAAGCCTGGCTTCTGTAATGATGTTTGGAATAGGACTCAGGATGACATCTACACGGTTAAGAGTGGTTACCTAATGTTAAAAAATCAGCAAGGGATTTTCCCTTTGCATATGATGGTTTGGAATAGTGTGAACGTACAAAAACATTGTTTTATTGCTTGGCTTGCCGCCCTTGGGAAGCTTCAAACTCTGGACAGCTTATGTTATATGGTTATTCCTAATCACTGTTGTTTATGTCTATCTTCTGCTGAGTCTAGAAATCATTTATTTTTTGAATGTAATTGGAGTTGTAGTCTTCTTGATCATTGTTGTCTCTGAATAGGAGTTGACAGGTATCCATATAAATATCACAACTGGACAAGGTGGATTTGTCATGCTTTCAGGGATAAGGTCCGTCGCAAAAGTGTTTTTGCTATGTTTGCAGCTTTGATTTATCACATATGGGAGGAAAATAACATTCACACTTTTAAGAACCAAAAGAGGAGTTTGCAACTTGTTTTCAGTACTATTAGGAGAGAGGTTGCTCATAAGATTATTTTTTGTTTTCCTAATTTTATAGATTGGAAGAATAATGTTTTAGTTGATAGAATCAGGCAGGAACTTTAGCATTTTAACTTTTTCTTTTTTAGGCCTTAGGTTGTTTTGAACCCTTCCTAAAAGATGGTAAAATGGCCTTTGTTCTCAGGCATTTGTGTAAGTGTTGAATCCTTCCTAGAAGGTGGCAAGGCTTATGCTTATGTCCTTTTGTATTGTTTCTGAATTTTTGCTCGTGATAATGAATTATTTCTTTTACCGAAAATAAAAATAATTAGGTGAGTGCATTTAATTTTTTTGAGTTCATAAAAAAAATAGACTATTATACAAAATATGCATTGGGAATTAAACAAAAGTTAAATGATACACCCACTTGATTAATATATTTTAGAAATAATTGTATTGGGAATAGAAAATTAGTTATATTTTTCTTATATTTAAGACCACAAATAAAATGTTTTTATTTTCATATATATATATATATATATGAGATCGGAAGGAATATAGTAATAAAAATTAAAAGAATATTACATAATTTAATTTAATATTCAATAATAAATTAAAGTTAAAAAAATTATATAATAATTTAAAATATTACATTTTAAGAAAGTGTTAATTAGTGTAAGTTTTTGTGTACTTTGAAAATGCCCTTGTTAAATTTTTGTTGAAAATTGTAGTAGTATTTAATTTTTATTAGCGATTCTGTCTATTAAAAAATGTACAGTAGTTTAGAGATAATGCAGATTATAAAAATATAATTAATGAGGACTAAGAGAAATGATTAAAATAAAGGTTATAGTTGGAAAGAAAAATATGTTCATGCATTGAAGTTGTAAAATGCCAAACAATATGAAGCAAGAGAAAAAGCTTAAAAGGCGAAACAAAATAAAATAGAGGGAGTATTATTCAAAATTACAAACTACTTACATTAAAATTTAAAATTAGGAAAACAATAACCTAACAACCCCGTCACATGTTACTCGACAAGAACCCTAGGGTAAGGGGGCAAAGGTACCTTAATATGTAATTTAGGAAAAAAATTAGGGTAAGGGAGGCCAATCGTACCCTAACATATCATGTTCTTCAGCACAATGAGGGAACATGTCGCTATAAACTAACCTTGGGCAAAGGGGGCGAAGGTAGCTTAACATGTAATTGAGGACCAACAATGAGGATAAGGGGGGCCAACCATACCTTAACATGTCACATTCTTCTACAGAGTGGGTGGACTTGTCACTCGACACTAACCCTAGCCCAAAGGAGGGTCGAAGGTACCTTAAAGTGCCATTGACGACAAAAAACGAGGATAAGGGGGAGCCAACCGTACCCTAACACCCTAACATATCACATTCTTCGATAGAGTAATCATGTCACTATGTCCCTTGACATTAACCTTGGCCCAAATGGAGGTGAAGGTACCTTAAAGTGGGATTGACGACAAAAAACGAGGGTAAGGGGGAGGGGGGCAACCGTACGCTAACACCCTAACATGTCACATTCTTCGGTAGAGTAGGTGAACATGTCACTTGACATTAACCCTGCTCCAAAGCAGGATGAAGGTACCTTAAAATGTCATTTACGAGAAGAAATGACTGTAGGGGAGCCATACATACCACAACATGTCACCTTCTTCGTCACAATCCGGAACAAAAAACCTCATATTTCCTTCAATATCTTAGAGGTATTTTTCAAAAAAAAAAATTAAATATTATTTTCTAGTGGAATAATGTCTTACATATTCAAAATATAGTCTTACAAATAGGATTAAAATTTTTATTAAAAGGGCCTTACATATTAAAAATAAACATTATTTTCATTTATTTTTAATATTTATTTTACTTATTTATTTTTAATATTATTTTCACAAAAATTAGATTAACACAAAGACTATGCTAGTTAAAAAAAACTACGGACGCCCCGGAACTAAAAACCCCACGTAAGCTCAGGTACAAAGAAAAATGGGTTCTGCTTTTTGGCCCCCACTTTCGACTTTTTGGCCCTATTTCTATTTTCAAAGGACTAAAACACCCTTCAACGCATTTATATTTTCGGAACTACATAACCGGAAATGCTATTTCGGTAATCCAAAGTCTGAAGGCAATTATTTCATATTTCTGGTGTTGTCTAAATGGAATATCATTTCCGGTTTCAGACAACCGGAAACTTTATTGATTTCCGGCACTACACAACCGAAAACAACAAGAATATCCCATCCCTATTATAATTATAGCAGATTTAATATGATCTAATCTATGTTCGTATCTTCAAGCCTTATAATGCATTCTTCTTCCTTGCTAATGACTTTCAATGTCCCATCCTATGCCCATTTGTTGACATCCCATTCATCAGCTCTAAAATGAACTTCACAAGTATTTATATCGGGAAAAAAAGAAAAAAAAAGTTGAGTCGCTAAAGAAACAAAAGAAGAAAATCATTGCTTCCCAAAGAGCACAGTTTTACAAAGTTGCAGAAAGACACAAAACAATTACAAAAATATCAAATTTAATAAACAGATCCGAAAGCTCTAATGAACCAAAGACATACTTTCTTTCAAGAACACCGATAAAGTGTAGCTTGCTAACCATGCCAGAGCAGTACATTGGTAACTTTAACATTATGCTAAAGATATAGTACTAAACAGATCACAAGCACAACAGATCAAGATTCATAATTGTTTCCGGTTGTGTAGTGCCGAAAATCAATAAAGTTTCCGGTTGTCTTAAACCGGAAATGATATTGCGTTTAGGCAACACCGGAAATATGAAATAATTGCCTTCCGACTCTGGATTACCGAAATAGCATTTCCGGTTATGTAGTACCGGAAATATAAATACGCTGAAGGGTGTTTTAGTCCTTTGAAAATAGAAATGGGGGCCAAAAAGTCGAAGTGGGGGTCAAAAAGCAGAACTCAAGAAAAATAAGCCTAGGGGGACCCCCACGAAAAAAAGCCCAGGTACGTAAGAATCACAAAAAAAAAGTCATAAGGAGGAGTGCTTATTTGGTGCTCCTGGGCTACTGGGGAGTAATCCAACTCCAGGTAACCAGTTTTGATCATCACCCTCCAGTGTGCTAAACACACCACAGCCATTGATTAAGCAACTAGTATACATACTCATCCACAAATAGTGAGTATTGCATACAAACCCTACAATTTTAATGTTATCTTATCTTATACATGGGATTCATAGAATAAAGAAACCAAAACTACCCAAGTGAATTAGCCTAGTGAAAACTAGAGGGCGCTTAGGCTTTGTTTGGTTGCACGAAAGAAAATGAGAAAAAAGAAATAGGAAAGAGATAAATAGGAAAGAGAAATTATGGTGAGAAAGTGAGTAGATTTTATGATTGTTTGGTATGGGAGAAAACTTGAAGAACTGAGGAAGAAAGAAAAGTTGGGTTTTCTTTCCTTTTGTTTGGTTGGAGAGAAAAGTGAGAATAGAGAAGAAAGAAGAGGGAAAATGATAAATTTGTTAAAAGACAACTACACCCTTGTTTTACTTAATATAAATAAATATTTTTTTTTATTTTTCACATATATGTATATTAAACATAGCCAATTTTTTTTTACTTTAATTCTTTATTAAATAATAAAAATTCCAAGTCAAAAATATAAACAAAATAGTTTTTTTATTGAAATATTTTTTTTTCAATTAAAAAAATAAAAATAAGTGGAGCAAAGGAGTAAGTGAAAGGGTAGTTAGGTAATTTCATATCTCAAGTTAAGTTTTCTTCCCATTCTCTCTTCACTTGGGAAGAGAAAGATTTTTTTTATTGGATCCACCAAGTTTTCTCTTCCCCTCCATTTTCTCTGGTCATCCAAACAAGAGAAAATAAAGTTTTCTCCTTGTTTTCTCTCTTTCTCACTTCTTTCATCTCATTTTCTCTTGATCCAAACAAAGTTTAGGGACTTCAGAGTTAAAAGTTCGAGTCCCAATGAGACAACAATTCTTGGGAAGGATCCGTATCGTTGAGTCAAAGACTCGCACAATTCGCAGATCCGAGATGGATTATTTGAACCACAACAAAATGTGAAGCCTAGACACCACCTGGTTTGAAAAAATAAAAAAAATAAAAAAAACCAAAACTTATATACGCTCCGGTCTTATTTATAAGACCCTTTTGGAGTTTTTATTTTGGTCCTATTTATAAGACCCCTTTACAATTTTCAGTAACATTTAATTACTCATTTCCACCAACACCTCTATAAAGTCAACATTTTTTATAGTTCCAATAATAATTATAGGGGTAGTTTTGAAAAAGCATATCAAATTTTCACATTTCTAATGTCACTAACAAATTTATCCACTTTCTTAGTGGGAGTGAAAAACCCCAAAAGGGTCTTCTTGGACCGGAGGGAGTATATAAGTTTCATAAACCAAGACTTAATTTTCCAATAAAAATATATTTTTAATACTCCCTCCGGTCCCTAATATAAGCACCATTTGACCAATTTCACTCCCTTTAAGAAAAGTAGGTAAGTTAGTTATTTATATTGGAATTGTAAATTTAAGTGTATATTTACCAATGGCTTAATTATAACAAAAGTTTTTGAAGTTTGGGGTACTTTTGCCAGATAACCTTATTCTTATTTTTTCAATGTCTGACTCCCCGAAATTACTTCTGGGTTTGTCATATACCCCTACTATCAATTCTGACCAATTTTGCTAACACGTAACATCAGAATCTTGGTCAGACGCACGAGGTTGGTCATGTGGTGTCGCGTGATGTCACATGGGCGAAGACGACCACTCTCTTCAATCCTTTCTTTTCTTTTTTTATTTAACTAAAAATATAAAAATATTAAGTTTTTTAGTTTTTTAATTTAAAGAAAAAAGGATCTTCGCCCACGGGTTACCACGTGTCTAACCTCCTGCGTCTGACCAGGATTTCGATATTACATGTAAGAAAAATTGGTTAGAATTGGTAGTAGGGGTATATGACAAATCCATAAGTAATTTAGGGGAGTCAGACATTGAAAAAATAAGAATAAGGGTATCTGACAAAAGTACCACAAACTTCAGGGACTTGTGACATAATCAAACCTTTTCCAATCTATCCTTTTGATCTTCTAGTAATAATTGGTGTTTCTTTTTCCCACAAACATGATAAAATATATTAAATAGAGTTAGTTTTGTAAAATTTTAGAAAAATTGCTTATATTTAAAACAAAAATTTTTGATGAAGTGGTGTTTATATTAACCATCGGATAGACCATTTGTTTATCCGAGGCTCGAAAATTTAGATAAAAGCATTCTCTGGAGAGTGGAAGCAAATTAAAAGTGAGTGGACTTGGGTCTGCTATCGTCGTTCCAGTGACAAACAACACATAAGCGCTTGGTGAGACTGAGAGTGAGTCTCCTTCATCCCTTCACAGTTGACATTGACACGCACAGAAACACAGATAGAACGAGTGTGATGGAAGATCAAGAGGTGTCTGAAGTTGCCCAAAAAGGTCTCAAAGAAGAAGAACCTGTTCGAGTCTATTCTGATGGAATTTACGATCTCTTTCACTTCGGCCATGCCCGTTCTCTTGAGCAAGCCAAAAAACTGTAACCTTTATTTACCTTTCAAAAAAAAAAAAAAAAAATCCTTTTCCTTCCATTGATTTTGTGTGTGTGTGTGTTTTTTTTCTTCTCTACCCATTGCCCATAACTTCATTTTTCTTCTAAAGATACCATTTTTATGATTTTCAGTTCCACCCCATTTTTTTTTCTAGACCAAAAAACAAAAGTTGATTATTCTTCTCTCTCTCTCTCTCTCTCTCTTTTTGTTGGGTATCAGTAAATTATTGTAGTTTTGTTTAGGTGAACTTGTTGACGTTATTCCTTTATTTAGTTTTATTTTGCTTTTTTTTTTTTTGTTAAATGGAGGTTTCCAAACACTTACCTCCTTGTTGGGTGCTGCAATGATGAAGTCACTCACAAGTTTAAGGGCAAAACTGTTCTGAATGAGAAGGAACGCTATGAGTCTCTTCGCCACTGCAGGTTTCTTATTTTTTGTCTTTTAATTTTCACTTATTACTGTTACTGTTGTTGTTCTACTTTTACTGTATACTTCAGTAAGAAAAATAGTTGCATCAGGTCAGATTTTGTTTGATTATATATAGTTTGATGACTTGGGTTTGAAATTCACTTGTCTTTTTGCTTTCATTTGCACTATGCTGGAAAACTAATTGAATGGTTTATGACCATGATGGTTTTGTAGACTTTTTAATGGCATCAGTTGATCATTTATGCATTGTGATGATGGAACAATAAAACTCTTCACGTGAGAGTATGCTTTAGATTAGTCATGGATGTCATTTCTTGTTGTTTTCATTTTTTAAGTTAGTGTTTATGGAGTTGGATAACTGGCTAACTGAGGACAATTATACCTATTTGTAATGTCGAAGTTATTTGTTTCCTTTGTGGTCATAGAAATCTGTCACTTTTTTCAATTTTTGTTGCTTTAGCTTTTTTAGGTTGTTTCGTCTGTACCTGATTTCAGATGCTAAGTTTATTCTGAACTTGTTAGACCAAGAATCCAAGATTTTGGTTTTTGACACCTTTTCATTTTATTTGATTTAGTTATATTTTGGACGATGGGTTTTACTTCCAATATATTTTGGAGGATTCTTTTAAATTCCCGATTACAGTATATTGGACCTTTTCATATTCAAATTCGCTTAATTGCTTTCACTTAGGTATTAGGGTGCATGAAGATGTTCATTTGTCCTTGCTGCAGGTGGGTTGATGAAGTTATTCCAGATGCCCCATGGGTAGTCACTCAGGAGTTCCTTGACAAGCATCGAATTGACTACGTGGCACATGATTCTCTTCCGTAAGGTTAACCAGCCCCAGGATAACTGCTTTCCTTTGTATTTTATCAAGGTTATTGACAGTTGACACCAGAGTAGAATAAATCACATTGGATGGAACTTATTTGCAGCTGCTATGTCAACAGTTTATGGTTCCAGAATCAAACTTAAGATTTTAAACTTCGGCAACGCAATAGAAAGTGTTTTTATTTTTGTTGTTCTCTTTTCTCCTTGTTGTTCAGTGATGCTTCTATCTGTGTGATTTTGTCCTCCTTGCATCCACTATATTTTTAAGGAAAATGCTAATGAATGTCCTTAGGGCATTGGTTAAGAGAACGAAATAGGTAGCTTTATATTTGGAAAATGTTGAATTTAAAATATCAAGAACCAGTGGACTTATATTTTCAATACGATTTTTCCTTTAATGTATTCCTTAACCAATGCCCTTAGGGCACCGGTTAGCAAGATCTATTTTTAATGATAGCATTGACTCCAAGTTGCTGTTTCTTGTCAACGTGTTAATACTTCCTTCTTTATTCTATTGTCATAGTTATGCTGATGCAACTGGAGCTGGAAAGGATGTTTATGAATTTGTAAGTTTGAATGCTAGAACTGTGTTCTAATTTATTTTCAAATAATTGGATGTGCTTTATTCCTCTCTCTATCTTCTGGTGACATTCAATTTTATTTTCCCCATGGTTCATCAAAATTATTTCTATTTGACTGACTACTTGAAGCCAATCTATTATTCAGTTTTATGCGTTTTCTTTTTTACCCCCTCCCCGTATAAATGTTGATTGGCCTACAGCTTGCTGAATTTTAGTTTTTCAACTTTCTTCTCAATCTCCGCTTTCACCTTTGGCTGTGTCATTCTATATATGGTCTTATTTGTATTAGTTCCTTATGTAGGTTAAGTCTGTCGGAAAATTTAAGGAAACAAAGAGAACCGAGGGAATTTCTACATCAGATATCATAATGAGAATTATCCGAGATTATAACCAGTATGTAATGCGTAATTTGGAACGTGGCTATACAAGAAAGGATCTAGGTGTCAGCTATGTCAAGGTTTGTTCTTTTGGTTGGAACCTTTGATTTGTATACTCTCAATTTTTTTTCCTGTGGTATTAATCAGTTTCCATAGTGGTTTATTTTCTTTCGGAGCAGGAGAAGAGGTTGAGAATGAACATGGGATTTAAAAAATTGCGTGAGAGAGTGAAGAAACAACAAGAGAAAGTGGGAACGAAGGTAAAAATGTTTATCATGAAGAATGCTATTAGCTATTAGCCTTTCCTTTGTATTCACATCGTAGCTGTTTGTTTATGATTCCTTGAGCAAGGTAACAAGTTTTCGTCAAAGATTAGTTGTTTATTATTTAAGCTTGATTTCATCGTTTTACAGTAGTTAATTAATTTTCAGGCTTCCTATCCTACATTTCATTATCTGTGTTCAAATTTGATGGTTGATATTCTCTCTTTTTTCCCTCAAAAAAAATTAATATATGAAGAAATTTAAGGTTCTCAAAGAAAGGTTGCTTGATGTCATTATTTACTAATAGGGTGTTTCTAAATGTGCCTTAGGGCACATGTTAGGAAACAAATATTGGGTAAGTCTGCATTGGAAATTGTTGCATTTACAAATAGTCAAATGTGAAATGAATTTTGAATTGATCTTCTAGTGGTGTGGGTGTTAGCTGCAAGAGTCGCAATCAGAAGTAGGTCCAAAAGAAAGGAAATAAACTGCCGTTTTCTTACTTGGATTCTGGCTGGAAAATCCCATGGATTCAAGTAATCCCTGGGATTGATGAGGGCCTGGTTTATGACCAATTTTAGTTTCTTGGTATTAAGCATCAGCTATATTTATGTAAGTAAAACTTGCAGATGTGTGCTGCAGCTGCTCATTGGATGCGTGTTAGGCTTTCACTTTTGATACTGGGATCATTTGTGGTCTTTGATTAAATTGTAGTTTTGGTGTTAAAAGTCATTCCTTGGAGTGTTACAAATACAAATGAACTAAGGGCCTAAATGGTTGGTGTCAAACTGAAGGAACCCTCTGAAGATACTTTAATTTCTTTATTACCCTGTTGATTTAACTCTTGTTATTTACCAGGACATATTCAAGATTCTAGAACTGACTGATGCTGGACCTCATTCCGTTTAAACTACATTTGTCTATGAAATAGCTATTTAATGACCTAATATACAAGATTCAATGCTAGAGCAGTCCCTGTGAAGATATATTAATTTGTTAAATTAGTAATTGGAGATCAGAAATTTGAGATTAGGCTGTTGGTTGTTCACTGTAATGTGAATTAGTAATGCATTTGTACTTTGGGAATTTAGGGTTTAATTGTTTTTGTATGTGTCTTACGGTATGTTTGGGAGTGGAAGGAACAAAATGGTCCGTTCCATTTTTAAAGAAGCTTTCAAAGAATGGAACATTATTTAATTCTATTCCATTCCTCCCCCTTTGTTCCATCCATCCAACATGATATAGTTTTCTTTTACTAGTTTGGATTTTTGACTTCATTTTACATTAATGGGGCTTGATAATGTCTGCACTGACAGCAATATGAACTTTTCAGATACAAACAGTAGCTAAAACTGCTGGAATGTGCCGTGACGAATGGGTTGAAAATGCTGATCGATTAGTTGCTGGATTTCTTGAAATGTTTGAAGAAGGCTGCCACAAAATGGTTGGATCTCTCTCTTGAATCTTGCTTACTGTAGCATATGGCTGATTTTCGCACCTGATCTTGTTGATTCCTAGTTAGATTTTTTTATTTTTTATTTTTTTTGGTAAATCTTCTGATTCACTATTTTGATTGGTTTATTGATATACTAGGGAACAGCAATCAGAGACAGAATCCAAGAACAACTAAGGACAGAGAGGCTAACAACTCTTCTTTATGATGGGTGGGAAGATGATGATGATAATGATGATGATGAGTTCTACAGTGATGATCAATCTGTAGGGTACTACAGTGACTTAAGCGATCGATAAACTTGTATGTTTTCAGACTTGTTCATTCCTACAATTAATCTATCCTTTCTGCACTAAGGATTTCTAGAACAATACTGGATAACTTATAATTGCAAGATGGTTTGGACATTATGTGTCTCCTTTGTATGTAGTTTGATTTGATTTGTATTTTCATGTCAAAGAGAATTCAGCTACCAGGTAGGTTAAAGGTTCGTAACTTCGTATGGTAAGGAAGACCTTATTGTGTATATTATTTTTTTTAGGCTTTGCTAAGGGCTTCTTTGACATTAAGGAGGAAGGTAATCACATGACAAGTCTTCCTAAGAACCAAGGAGTGTATAACATTTATTAGAAGCACTATATCAAGGTTTTATTAATTGTACTGCTTGACCAATGAACTAGCAATGTTTTTGGTTTGATATTATTTTATTATGTTTTGTTGGATTCAAGTTTCTTTCATCTTTTTTAGGAGCTATCGGCACAGACATGGTTATGAGATTAATCCTTGGGTCGAGATTACTAGTTAGGTAAAGCTCTTTGAGATTACTAGTTAGGTAAAGCTCTTTTCAAATTGACGATGGTAGGATTTGAACCCCGAACCTTTAGGTGAAAAGCGTAAGGACAAATTATTAGTTGGTCCCGGATCCGCGTCATCAGTGGTCCAAACCAATACTATTATACTCAAAGGGTAACAGGGTGAATCACCACTCTTCAACAATAAAGCTAAGTTGCATCAAACATGCATGAGCTTCCCAAAGGAGAAACATCAACAATGAGAAAGCCCAAGTAAACTAGAGTTGAAGCCAACACCGACCAATATGATATCAAATCAGCTGAAATTTGTTATAGGATTTACCTCCAAATTACTCACTCACACGGTCGGATTTATATGAGTAGAGTAGGGATGTTCTAATATGCTCCGAGTAAGTTATTTACACCGGGCTGTTTCAACTTTTTTTTTTTAATGTATTTTTTAAGTTAAAAAACATATTTTGGGTATTTTTGTTATTGATATACACATGTTTTTTGAGTTTTTTTTTTTAAATATATGTTTTATGGCACACGTTAAAAAATGTATATTGAGCAAGTGCGCGTTAGAAATTGACATGTTTAAAAATTTGTGTGCAATTTTTAATGCAGATTTTATTAATAATGCAGATTTCTAATGCAGTTTACTCAATATATTTTTTAAAATATGTCAATTTTTAATGTAAATTTACTCAATAGAATTTTTTTAACACGTGTTAGGAACTATATAATTAAAAAAATATTCAAATCAAAATAAAAAAAAAAAACATGTGCATATTAGTAAAAAAAAATCCAAAACATAATTTTTTAATTTATCACACATTAGAAAAAAAAAATAGGCCTGAGCATAGAATCATCACCCATATGAGTAACAAGGGTATGGGTGTAGATAAATTTTCCCCTAAAATAATGATGAGGTCATTCTTTTTTGTTTGTGATAATATATTTCCTCTCAAGTGGAGGTGCAGCAATGTTCCATCAAGATCATATAAACTGGTCGTCGGTAAATGATGATATGAAATGGTTGAACATTTTTGGATGATAAACCGGGTTAGGAAGACACAAGTGCGGGTAGGGGAGCCCAATACTGATTAGGATTGAATATGGGTTCTATTTTTTCTTTTGATTTAAATGCCAGTTTTTTTTTTTTCCATTATCTTATTTTTAGGTTTTAATTTGGTCTTTTAATTTTTTTAAAAAGTTAATTTAATCCTTCATATTTCTGGCGTTTGTCAATTTCATCTTTTCGTTATTATGATGTTAAATTTTCATCGAAATATACTGATTTTGTCATAGGTTCCTTCTTCCAAACTCCTGAATTTGCATTTTCTCGCAAAAATTTGCATTTTCCAATATATTTGACACTTTAATCGGTAAAATACAAATGTCGTTCCACTTTTTAAAGTAAAATTTCACTTAGAGTTTTGCCTTTTTCTGTTTCAAAATTGCAAATTATAGCGATAAAATGCAGATTCTGATGATCGGGAAAGGAATCTCGAGCAAAAATAGTATATTAAGGTGAAAAATTAACATTGTCATTGTGGAATGCAGAAATTGACAAATGCTAGAAATATAAATGACTAAATTGACTTTTTTCAAAGATGAAGAACCTAATTAAAACCTAAAAATAAGATAAATAATCAAAACAATATTTAAGCCTTTTGTTTTTAACAGTAAATTTTTCCAAAACCCCAAAATTATCTTCTCCCTCTTCTTCCTCCACACCCCCATCCATTTTCTTCTCTTGGATCTCATAATTATGTCTTGCACCCACCCCATGGCACACCGTCCACCATACACTATCTAATCTAACCTCAACCAATGTGTCACCATCACTATGCACGATCACCACCACGACCACCAAACCCCTGTTAGAAACCTGGCAAGCGGCCTAACAATCTACTAGAGGGGGAGGGTGAATAGTAGTTTGAAGCACTAGTACCGATTTTTCGCGATGTGATTGAGTTCGATCGGATAATGCTTGCTGTTTAATGAAAATGCTGACTTTGGGCCGAGCAGAGTCTGATAATCGATTGTCTAGGCCGACCTCCGATTATCCGAGCTGCACACTCAAAGATCAGGTTTGCAGCGAAAATATTGCAAGCTCTATCCGAGCACAAATATAAGTTAAACAAAGCCGATTAAATGCTCGGTTATAAATATGCTCGGCTAAAAACAAAAATTGAAAGCGGTAAAGAAATAGAGACAGCAGATTTTATACTGGTTCACTTTCACCACTGAGAGCTGCGGCACCCTCAAAATATAATATATATATATATATATATATATATATATATATATATATATATATACACACACTCTAATTGAAAATCATACTTGAAGTATATTAAATAGAGTATACATTCAGTAGTGAAACAATCTTATAGAATTTTCATGGAAAAATAATTTCCTTTATAAAGACTGTTTTCCGGAGCTGCTTTCGAATTCAATAAAATAGTTGTGCAATTAACTTGAGACCAGCGGAAACGATTTTAAAATCTTTGTGTTGGTTGCAAGTAAATAAAATAAATATCAAGATCAACATGCAACCATAGCCCATATATATATATATATGTAAAAGAAAACAGACACATCCTAGTAAAGTAGTCAAGAGTCGAGGTAGCAAAGTATAGAGATACAAACCAGTAAATATAAAATAACAACTCTCACGTACTCCTCTCAAAATATATACAGTATAATACAACTCAAAAATAAAGGAGTATGCTGAGAGCTGTGCCATGATCCACCCACACTGAAGTCTGATCTCTGGATCCTCCAAAAGCTGCAACACTACGTCACACTATGAGTCCCATCCTGTCCGTACTCAAGGGTCATCATCACGCCACTGGCTACCAGTAGAATGGTCCGCAGCTCCCCCGTCCTCATCCTCTACTGGGTCCTCCTCCTCCTCCTCGTCCGGCACTGAGGGTGCAACAGTGCGAGGCACCGCATCAGGTGAAGGTGCAAAATGCACCCTAGTGGACGGACCAGGGCGAGGAGTGGCATTCTCAACATCACTAGTAGAAGGAAGAGAATGAGTAGCAGGACGCCCAACCTGAAATGAGTAAAAACGACGACCAGGGCGTGGTGATGGTGGTGGAGTACCGTGACGGTAAGTGTACATCGGTGGTACGTGCAGGATGTAAATCATAGGGAGATGCAGCCTACGAGGTCTCACACGGGCCAGAGGATTAGGATGACGGAATATGATAACCGCATCACCCTCGAAGAACGCCCGGTGACCCTCGTAATCCCAAACGCCGCTACGGAGCGGGCGAATCTCGATGAATGCCAAGAAACGAGCCATCACCTTCAAGGGCTAGTGAGTTAGCAATTACTAACACATAATCAAATAGAAAGCGATAATAGGTAATTTAAATTCCAAACGGATAACCTATCAAATTATCTTCATTTGATGGGAGTCATAGTTCCTTAATTTCATCATTAACACTAAAAGCATTTTCTTTTAGCATTTATTTTCAAATATTAACTAACATTATCCATCATGAACATTAAGATTGTAAAGAATACTGATAATAATAATAATAAGCATCATATGTGATGTCAATGCCTCTTGTCTATCAATGCATGATCGTTGGCCAACACAACAAATAGGCTCCCGTGGCACCTTTAAAACATGCCCGGTACCCCCAATGAGTACCTCTCGGACTCGGCCGCCATTAAACGACACTTCTAGAGCTCTTAGAAGTGACGCCGATGTATCCCGCAAGACTACGTCTCTCGAGCCCGGCGTTTGAAGACATGCCCACACCCCCGTGTGTATTTCCGGAACAAAAGGTGCAACCCCGGTCACTGACATACCCCGACGCCCCCACGGACGCCCATTGAAACCCAGCTGACATTCACACGAATGCCCCTCGAGTTCCACCAACCAAGAGGTATGCCCACGCCTCACGGACGTGTCTCCACCACTGCGGGAAACCAAAATGCAAATTCTATGCATGGATTCCGCAACATAAGTGTCATTTAAGTTTACTTGAGGTCAGACATTACATACTTTGGTATTCCAAATCCTTAATTCAATAAACCTTTGTTAATAAATTTAAGTTTCAGCCCTTAATCGATTAAAATACCTGTTTAATCGATTAAACAATTAAATTCTGATTTTTATTTACAAAATTTGATCTATTAATCGATTATCCAATATGATAATCGATTACCCATGTATAAAATTTCAAACTAATCAGACTTTAATCGTGTTAATCGATTAACAATCGATTAATATATCAGTAAAACAGTGCTGAAACTGGTTTTTGAATACCAAATTCATATCCACTCAATTTTAACCAAAACTAACCTCAAGTATAACTTAAATACATCACATTAAACTTGTACAAAGCATCAATTTCAACAATTAACCACAAATTAACAGAATTGCCCAATTTTCCCCCAATTTGATCAAAATCACAACCTAACATGTCAAATTTTGATTCAAGCCATTTCAATTCAAATTGATCATTCCTATAGCTTCTATGGGGATAATCTAACTTGCTCTAATTCAGTTTTTAAGTCCATTTGGCCTCCAAGCCATTCTACCATAAGCTAGTGCCCTTTGAACCTCATGGTGGTTCATACTAAGTTCAATTTAATATCACAATCTATTCTAGCATTAGTAAAGCTTCTCCCTTACCTTAATGAAGATTTTTGGATCAATTTGCAATAAGTAAAGTGCCAGAAATTCCAACCTTCAAATGCTCTGTTTTCAGGTCCATGGCAGTTTCGGGTAAGCACGTTTAACAGCAAATTTGACAAATCAAATGGACATGAAAATGAGCAATTGAGATCAGAATAGAAACTAAAAGTTGCAAACTTTGATTAGAAACTAATTTGGCACAAAATGGTGACTTATACTCACCACAATCTCTACTCAAAGTAAGCAACCCGAGTTCTGAAACTGCACTCCTCTTCACAGATCAATTTCTCCTAGCTCAGTCCACCAAAACGCACAGTCTATAGCTTAAATTAAAGGTCTCTCTGCAAGCTTCAAAATGATGTGAAGATCACAACACATGTGTGGGTAGGGAAGGAAAACGAAAGCAAAACCAGAGGGTGGTCGGAGGTGGAAATCCAGCAGAGTTTTGGCATGAAACTCCCTCTTTCCTCCATTCCTTCAACCAAGATCCTTGATTTATAGCCTAAGATCATCACCATGCATGCCAACACGTAGCAGGGACGTGTCTTGGCATTGATAGGTGTCAAAAACCGAGTCTCCCAGCTGGTTGAGTCATCAAACTCCACTATCTTCAGCTTCAGCACCATCGTTAATCGATTAACGATCGGGTTAATCGATTAACACGACCAGTTTTTTTCAAAAATTAAAATTTTATTCACTTTCCCTCCAAATACCTTTTCAATATTGCCTCCTAAGTCCTTCCCAAGGACTAAACTGCAAAAACACCACTTTTAATGCTCAAAATATTTTTCTTGTATTTTTCCCTTAATTTATACCTAAATATAACCATAATTAATAAACAAAACTAATTAATTTCATATAATTAATTTTGTTTAAATATTTCTTTTATTTACTTTGAAAATCAAAATTCGGGGTATTACATTTCTCCCCCACTTACAAGAATTTCGTCCCCGAAATTCCGCTTACATAAACAGCTCAGGATAATCCTTCTTCATCTTATCTTCTAATTCCCAAGTTGCTTCCGATACCTCGGCATTTTCCCAAATAACCTTTATCAAAGGAATTTCCTTTCCTCGAAGTTGTTTCATTCTTCGGTCTTCTATCCTAACAGGAATGGTCTCCAGAGTGAGATTCTCTCGCACAGTCAGGTCGTCAGGTTGCACTTCAATTACGGAGTCTAGATCTGACACGAATTTCCGTAATTGTGATACATGAAACACACTATGCAGATTGGATAACGACAGAGGCAAAGCGAGTTGATAGGCAACTGGACCAATACGCTTGAGAATCTGATAAGGACCAATAAATCTTGGTGACAGTTTCTTAGTCCTCAAAGCCCTTCCAACACCTGTTGTTGGTCTTACACAAATAAAAACATGTTCACCTTCCTCAAACTCCAACGGTCTTCTCCTCTTATCCGCATAACTTTTCTATCGGCTCTGAGCCGTCTTCATCTTTTCTCTGATCATTTTAATTTTCTCAGTCGTTTCTTGAACAATATCAGGTCCAATGATCGTCTGCTCCCCCACTTGAAACCAACATAGAGGGGTTTGACATTTCCTACCATACAATGCTTCGAACGGTGCCATTCCGATACTTGTATGGTAACTGTTGTTTTAGGTAAACTCTACAAGCGGTAAGAGTTTATCCCAACTTTCTTGACTTTCCAAGACGCAGGCTCTCAACAAATCCTCGAGCGACTGAATTGTCTTTTCTGATTGACCGTCCGTCTGAGGGTGGTATGCAGAACTCATCCTTAACTTTGATCCCAAAGCTTGTTGTAAACCTTTCCAAAGTCTTGAAGTAAACCTCGGATCTCTATCCGAAACTATACTTGAAGGTATTCCATACAACCAGACTACTTCTTTAATGTACAACTGGGCAAACTTTTCTGTAGAATAGCGCATGTTAACTGGAAGAAAATGCGCTGATTTGGTCAATCGATCTACGATTATCCAAATTGCATCACGGCCTCCAACATTTCTAGGTAAACTGGACACAAAATCCATTGAAATGCTGTCCCACTTCAATTGAGGAACATCCAAAGGTTGTAGCCCTCCACCAGGTCTCTTGTGTTCAGCCTTTGCCTTCTGGAAGATCAAACATGAAGCTACATACGAAGCTACATCTTTCTTTAACCCAGACCACCAAAACAATCTTCTCAAGTCTTGATACATCTTAGTTGATCCTGGGTGAATACTCATCCGACTTTTATGTGCTTCGTCCAAGATCAATCTTCTTATCTCCCGATCTTTAGGAATACAAATTCGATCTTTGAATCGGAGGATTTCATCACTTCCAATAAGAAAGTTTGGCTCCTTCCCTTCCATCATCATCCTTTTCTTTTCTTGTAATTCCTCATCTGACTGCTGTGATTCCCGAACTTGAATTAGGAATTCATTGGTAATTTGCAGCTTACCAAGCTTTACACATCCAGGTTCTGCTTGTATCATCAAACTTAAATCCCGAAATTCTTCAATTAACGAGATTTCCTTGATCATCATAGCACTCATATGAAGAGTCTTCCGGCTTAAAGCATCAGCTACAACATTCGCTTTACCGGGATGATATTGAAGCTCAAAGTCACAATCCTTAATGAATTCCATCCAACGTCTTTGCCTCATGTTCAACTCTTTCTGGTCGAACAGATACTTCAAACTCTTATGGTCACTACATACTGTGAACATAGTGCCATAGAGATAGTGCCTCCAAATCTTTAGAGCAAACAAGATAGCAACGAGCTCTAAATCATGTGTCGGATAATTGATTTCATGCACCTTTAACTGTCTTGATGCATAAGCTACCACCTTTCCATTTTGCATCAACACACACCCAAGACCTTGCCTCGAAGCATCACAATAAACCTCAAAACTTCTTTGTGGATCAGGTAGTACTAATACCGGTGAGGAGGTTAACTTCTCCTTCAACAGTTGAAAACTTTCCTCACATTTATGGTCCCACAAGAAAGGTTGGTCCTTGCGAGTTAACTTAGTCAACGGCAAGGCAATCCTTGAAAATCCTTCGATAAACCTTCGGTAATATCCAGCCAAGCCCAAGAAACTACGGACTTCAGTCACGGTTTTGGGTTGCTCCCATTTCAACACTGCTCCAACTTTCGCTGGGTCAACAACAACTCCCTCCTTAGAAATGACATGGCCCAGAAAATTCACCTTGTCCAACCAAAACTCACATTTAGCAAGTTTGGCATAAAGTTGTTTCTCCTTCAAGATTCCCAATACAATCTTGAAATGTTCGACATGTTCCTCTGGACTCCTTGAATAGATGAGAATGTCGTCAATGAACACGACCACAAACAGGTCCAGGTAAGGTCTGAAGATTCTATTCATGTAATCCATAAAAATAGCAGGAGCATTCGTCAATCAAAACGACATCACAACGTATTCATAATGCCCATATCTGGATCGGAAAGCTGTCTTCGAAATATCTTCGTCTCAAATTCTAATTTGATGATATCCCGATCTTAGATCAATCTTTGAAAATACTGAAGCTCCTCGGACTTGATCCATAAGATCATCTATCCTTGGTAAAGGGTATTTGTTCTTGATCGTGACCTTATTCAGCTGCCGATAATCTGAGCATCCTTCTTCTTAACGAATAACACTGGGGCTCCCCATGGAGAAACACTAGGTATTATCATCTGCTTTTGCAATAACTCCTCCACTTGCTTCTTCAATTCAGTCATTTCAGGTGGTGCCATCCTATACGGATCAATAGAGATAGGACCAGTTCCGGGTATTAGGTCAATTCCAAAATCAATCTCGCGCTTAGGCGGTAAGCCTGGAATTTCTTCAGGAAAAACTTCCGGAAAGTCTCTCACCACAAGAATATCTTCAATCTCCACTTCCTTCTTTTCTTCTACGGTTGAGGAAAACAGGCATACAAATCCTCGGGGTTTAAGACTTAGAGGTTCACGACATCGGAATTGGATTGTTTTCTCATCACAATTAAGGATAACTTGATTTTGGTTTAACCAATCCATCCCTAAAATTACATCTATTTTAAGCATGGGTAGACAAATTAAGTCTATGAAAGATGTATGGTTTAGGACCACCATCTTACAATTCTTACAGACTTTAGAAACAACAACAGGGTCATTAATAGGGGTTTCTAATTGTAATTGGTAGGGTGAATCAGTAAGTGCTAACTTCAAACGATTCACACACTCGAAGGACACAAAAGAATGAGTGGCTCCAGAATCAAACATTACGACACAAGGTTGGTCATTAAGGAGATAAATACCTTGAATTAGGTTAGAGGATGGATTCATTTCAGTTCCACTTAAATCAAAAACTTTTCCAGCCACGGCCGGTTTGTTGGTTCCTTCTTTCTTCACGGCTCTCTGCATTCGCGTGAATAATGCCCCTTCTTGCCACAGTTGAAACACAGTCCGTTTTGAGCAGCATAACAATTAGTTCCATAGTGAAAGCGATTACACTTCTCACACTTGCGAGAGCTTGTCTGAGAAGTATCCTTCCCCCCAATTGTCTCCTTTCCTTTTCCTTTCTGGAAATAGGGACCCTTGTTTCGGTGATTGAAATTCTTCTTTCTGATTGGTCCGAATCCAGATTGATTCTTCTTTTGTGCCTCTTCCTCCTTCTTATCATCTTCATAGACTCGACACATTTCCACAAGAGCAGGAAAACTTCTTATTTTCTGATATCCAAATGCCGACTTAATCTCCGGTTTAAGTCCACTTTCAAACTTGATGCATTTAGACCTTTCATCAGGGTTAAGCTGGTAGTAAGGAGAATACTTAATAAGTTCCTCAAACTTTGCTGCATACTCTCCTATGCTCATGTCACCTTGTTTCAGCTGCATAAATTCCATCTCTTTCTTTCGCCTCAAATCTTCAGGAAAATATTTGCTGAGAAACTTTTCAACAAATACCTCCCAAGAGATCATCCTCCCTTCATAGATCATCAGCTGCATGGTATGATGCCACCAGTTCTCATCTTCTCCAGTAAGCATAAAGCTAGAAAACTTTACCTTCTGAGCATCTGTACACTCCATAACACGAAAGATCTTATCCAACTCTTGAATCCAGCGATTCGCTTCCTCAGGCTTATGGCCTCCTTCAAACTTTGACGGTTTGAAGTTTCGGAATTCACTAAAAGTCTTTGATTCCTGAATCTCTACCGAAAAGGGGTGAGGCGGAGGATTAACTTGTTGCTGCTGTTGTTGGCGCATTCCAACTAACACCTCTGTTAACCTCTCTATGGCTTCGGCCATATGATTATTATTTCGATTAGACATCTTATACCTGCACTAAGGGTTCTCTGATCAGGATAAAAATTCTCCTAGTATGAAGCATGTGTAACATACCTCTTTCTATTCTAAAGCTAATTAAAACAGATACAAGGACATGTGTTACCTTTTGGAGATCACAGATCAGAAACAGTTTGCAGGATCACAGCTCTGATACTAACAAGTGCGGCACCCTCAAAATATAATATATATATATATATATATATATATATACACTCTAATTGAAAATCATACTTGACGTATATTAAATAGAGTATACATTCAGTAGTGAAACAATCTTATAGAATTTTCATGGAAAAATAATTTCCTTTATAAAGACTGTTTTCCGAAACTGCTTTCGAATTCAATAAAACAGTCGTGCAATTAACTTGAGACCAGCGGAAACGATTTTAAAATCTTTGTGTTGGTTGCAAGTAAATAAAATAAATATCAAGATGAACATGCAACCATAGCCCATATATATATATATATATATATATATATGTAAAAGAAAACAGACACATCCTAGTAAAGTAGTCAAGAGTCGAGGTAGCAAAGTATAGAGATACAAACGAGTAAATATAAAATAACAACTCTCACGTACTCCTCTCAAAATATATACAGTATAATACAACTCAAAAATAAAGGAGTATGCTGAGAGTTGTGCCATGATCCACCCACACTGAAGTCTGATCTTTGGATCCTCCAAAAGCTGCAACACTACGTCACGCTATGAGTCCCATCCTGTCCGAACTCAAGGGTCATCATCACGCCACTGGCTACCAGTAGAATGGTCCGCAACTCCCCCGTCCTCATCCTCTACCGGGTCCTCCTCCTCCTCCTCGTCCGGCACTGAGGGTGCAACAGTGCGAGGCACCGCATCAGGTGAAGGTGCAAAATGCACCCTAGTGGAAGGACCAGGGCAAGGAGTGGCATTCTCAACATCACTAGTAGAAGGACGAGAACGAGTAGCAGGAGGCCTAACCTGAAATGAGTAAAAACGACGACCAGGGCGTGGTGATGGTGGTGGAGTACCGTGACGGTAAGTGTACACCGATGGTACGTGCAGGATGTAAATCATATGGAGACGCAGCCTACGAGATCTCACACGGGCCAGAGGATTAGGATGACGGAATATGATATCCACATCACCCTCGAAGATCGCCCGGTGACCCTCGTAATCCCAAACGCCGCTACGGAGCGGGCGAATCTCGATGAATGCCAAGAAACGAGCCATCACCTACAAGGGCTAGGGAGTTAGAAATTACTAACACATAATCAAATAGAAAGCGATAATAGGTAATTTAAATTCCAAACGGATAACCTATCAAATTATCTTCATTTGATGGGAGTCATAGTTCCTTAATTTCATCATTAACACTAAAAGCATTTTCTTTTAGCATTTATTTTCAAATATTAACTAACATTATCCATCATGAACATTAAGATTGTAAAGAATACTGATAATAATAATAATAAGCATCATATGTGATGTCAATGCGTCTTGTCTATCAATGCATGATCGTTGGCCAACACAACAAATAGGCTCCCGTGGCACCTTTAAAACATGCCCGGTACCCCCAACGAGTACCTCTCGAACTCGGCCGCCATTAAACGATACTTTTAGAGCTCTTAGAAGTGATGCCGACGTATCCTGCAAGACTACGTCTCTCGAGCCCGGCGTTTGAAGACATGCCCACACCCCCGTGTGTATTTCCGGAACAAAAGGTGCGACCCCGGTCACCGACATACCCCGACGCCCCCACGGACGCTTATTGAAACCCAGCTGACATTCACACGAATGCCCCTCGAGTTCCACCAACCAAGAGGTATGCCCACGCCTCACGGACGTGTCTCCACCACTGTTGGAAACCAAAATGCAAATGCTATGCATGGATTCCACAACATAAGTGTCATTTAAGTTTACTTGAGGTCAGACATTACATACTTTGGTATTCCAAATCCTTAATTCAATAAACCTTTGTTAATAAATTTAAGTTTCAACCCTTAATCGATTAAAATACCTGTTTAATAGATTAAACAATTAAATTCTGATTTTTATTTACAAAATTTGATATGTTAATCGATTATCCTATCTGTTAATCGATTACCCATGTATAAAATTTCAAACTAATCAGACTTTAATCGTGTTAATCGATTAGCAATCGATTAATATATCAGTAAAACAGTGCTGAAACTGGCTTTTGAATACCAAATTCATATCCACTCAATTATAACCAAACTAACCTCAAGTATAACTTAAATACATCACATTAAACTTGTACAAAGCATCAATTTCAGCAATTAACCACAAATTAACAGAATTGCCCAATTTTCCCCCAATTTGATCAAAATCACAACCTAACATGTCAAATTTTGATTCAAGCCATTTCAATTCAAATTGATCATTCCTACAGCTTCTATGGGAATAATCTAACTTGCTCCAATTCAGTTTTTAAGTCCATTTGGCCTCCAAGCCATTCTACCATAAGCTATTTCCCTTTGAACCTCATGGTGGTTCATACTAAGTTCAATTTAATATCACAATCTATTCTAGCATTAGTTAAGCTTCTCCCTTACCTTAATGAAGCTTTTTGGATCAATTTGCAACAAGGAAAGTTCTAGAAATTCCAACCTTCAAATGCTCTGTTTTCAAGTCCATGGCAGTTTCGGGTAAGCACGTTTAACAGCAAATTTGACAAATCAAATGGACATGAAAATGAGCAATTGAGATCAGAATAGAAACTACAAGTTGCAAATTTTGATTAGAAACTAATTTGGCACAAAATGGTGACTTATACTCACCACAATCTCTACTCAAAGTAAGCAACTCGAGTTCTGAAGCTGCACTCCTCAGTTTTAAGCACTCCTCTTCACAGATCAATTTCTCCTAGCTCAGTCCACCAAAACGCACGATCTATAGCTTAAATTAAAGGTCTCTCTGCAAGCTTCAAAATGATGTGAAGCTCACAGCACGTGTGTGGGTAGGGAAGGAAAACGAAATCAAAACCAGAGGGTGGTTGGAGGTGGAAATCCAGCAGAGTTTTGGCATGAAACTCCCTCTTTCCTCCATTCCTTCAACCAAGACCCTTGATTTATAGCCTAAGATCATCACCATGCATGCCAACACGTAGCAGGGACGTGTCTTGGCATTGATAGGTGTCAAAAACCGAGTCTCCCAGCTGGTTGAGTCATCAAACTCCACTATCTTCAGCTTCAGCACCATTGTTAATCGATTAACGATTGGGTTAATCGATTAACACGACCAGTTTATTCAGAAATTAAAATTTTATTCACTTTCCCTCCAAATACCTTTTCAATATTGCCTCCTAGGTCCTTCCCAAGGACTAAACTGCAAAAACACCACTTTTAATGCTCAAAATATTTTTCTTGTATTTTTCCCTTAATTTATACCTAAATATAACCATAATTAATAAACAAAACTAATTAATTCCATATAATTAATTTTTTTTAAATATTTCTTTTATTTACTTTGAAAATCAAAATTCGGGGTATTACAAGAGCTACGTCCAGTCCCCCTTAATAAAATATTTCTTTAAGGAGCTTTTTAATAAAATCAAATTGATAGAAATTACAAGGGATTAATTAACCCACCAAGAGAGTACCAAACTCTTGGCTTCTACCTAATTTGATACAAATGCCGAAGAACGTCCTCGGACTTTACACCGCCTTGAAACCTTCAAGGACTTTTGCCAAAGAACCTCCTTGGACTTCTGGCCGAAGAACCTCTTCGCCGCTGCTCAAGAACCTCTCGAGACTTCAATCACCCAAGAACCTCTTGGACGAGCTTGGAAACCTTCCATGACTTTCACCGCTTGAGAACACCTCACGACGTGAAGAACAGTAGAGATGAAGAATGATGATGGTGGCTCCAAACCGAAAACCCAAGTGTATGTGAGTCTGAAAGTTTAAGGAACAAATGAGTATCGGCTGAGAAAGGATTTTCTGAGAATTGATTAGAGCTTGGTTTGCAACAGATGTAACAGTTTCTCTCTCTAGCTCTTTATTGTTCTCTATGTGTTTTTCTTTTCTTCTCTCTATTTTCTTCACTGTATACGTTCTGTTCTTCTTCTTTTTCTGAGAAGAAAACACAACCTATTTATAGAGAGTTGCAGCGCTGAGGAGGTACAGAAAAAGGAGAAATATCTTGGGACACGTCTTGTCCTTTCAACGGATATACCCAGATATTTCAATTTCTCAACAACGATCAGATTTTACACGTATGTCCTTTTTAGAAGCTTCCAATTTGCCAGCTGCAATCTGATATACGTGTGTCCTTTTTAATGATTCAAACTTCAAATTTGAATTTCAAAGGTAAGCGCTCTGAGATGAAAATCTCAGCTTGAGGTTGAAGACGATGACCAAATGTTTCCGAGCTTGACGACAGTTCGAGCTTGGGAACTTGATTTCTCATGTAGCAGAAAAACTAAGACAGAACTGAGCTTGAACCGGGCTGAAGGTTTGAGCTTGATGATGCTTGCACTGAAAATGGTCTGATCTTACTTCTGTAGCAAGGGTCCGAGCCTTGGCCGAGCTTCTCACTTAAGCTTGTACTGAATGTTTGAGATCCGAGCTCTAGCCGAGATTGATACTTGATCTTGAGTTGACCCTTGACATCCGAGCTCTGGTCGAGCAATGCAACTTAGCTTAAGTGACCTTGACGTCTGAGCTTTGGCCGAGCTTTGTATCTTAT
Source organism: Crotalaria pallida (assembly GCA_037953625.1). Classification (NCBI taxonomy): domain Eukaryota; kingdom Viridiplantae; phylum Streptophyta; class Magnoliopsida; order Fabales; family Fabaceae; genus Crotalaria; species Crotalaria pallida. The sequence continues at coordinate 127,478,840 of CM075649.1, forward strand.
CTTGATTTTGACTCTGAGCCGAGCTTGAGCTTGACCTTTTACTTCCGAGCTATGGCCGAGCTTCTCGATTTCATATTGAGTTTGACTCTGAGTCGAGCTTTGCATTGATCTTGATTTCAACTTTGTCAACCGAGCTTAGGCCGAGCTCAACTTCGGTCGAGCTGATTTTGACTTGACTGCACCAAAGGCCGAGTTGAAGGTTTTGCCGAGCTAATGATATAACATGTTACTCGTTCGAACAAAACTTCCGACAAGTTGATACTTTACTATTTTACTCGGAGGCCGAGCTTAACTTCGGACTTGTCGAAGGCCGAGCTGATCATCTTCGAACTTGCATCCAAGCTTCTGACTTTGCTGTTGGTTCAACTACATTTCTTCAAAGCAACTGCTGATCATCTTCCAAACACATCTTCTGAGCTTCTTCCGAACTTTTGAGCTATTGTTCGATCTTGATATCTTGGCTTGTGCTACATGTTCGACTAAGCAAATTTCGAACGTCTTCCAAAACTTGCACCTGAGCAACTGCCGAGCTTGTTCTTGATCTTCAGACTCGATATCTAAGTCCGATCATATTCCGAGCTTGAACCTGAACTGCTTGCTTGCTATAGGTAGTCGAGCATGGCATTTGCCGAGCTGATCAAAGACCTAAATCAACATACGGAACTGGTTCATTTGCCGAGCTTCATAGCATGCGCTGATTCATTTGACTTCATCAAAGCCTTGGCCGAGAACCAAGCTATTTGTCTTCATCAAAATCTCTTTGATTCAACAACCCCGACACCAGATCCTCCACCACGACCGCCATTCCAAATCACTAACCACCACAACACCTACTCACACCACCAAATACCCAATCAAACCATGTCCTCCTTCCACTTGGCCCACCTTATTTTAATTCCTTTTTATTTTTAATTTTTTCAAACAAGGTGCAGGGAAAAATACATGTTCCCAAAGGTCCAATTAAAAAATGCATATAGGGTCTAGTTGAAAAAATTCACTTCCTTGAGATGCTGATTTTTTCGAATAGGATTATCGAGAAAAATGTTGGTAACAAATTCTAATTTTTCTCATACCTCCGAGTAAAAAAAATTATGAGTAAAAGATATTTTGGGTTTATCATAATTAATGGGCTTCAAGATTAATTCTATGGGGTTCAAAAAATAAGAAATTATTTTGCTACTGGAGTAATAATTTTGTGATAGGAATAAAAAAAAAGACTCTTATTCATCAATATTCAACAAAAACTCTAAATTGGGCAAATTGATCAAAATTTGGCATCCTACAATTAAATCTAGCTTCTTTATCCAACAGTAAAATTTCATCTTCAATCCTTTTTAAAACCAAAACTCTAAAATCCCAAATACCCAAACTTCATCTTCACACACTTATGATTTTTAGAGATTGCCTTAAAGGATTGTCCTTCGAAAATAGATGACTTAAATGGAAGTTTATGGCTTTAATTAATCTCTTGGTTGTATTCCTTTTTCGTGTGACTTGATCTTTTCCCTTGAGAGATAATGAAGAGAAGTGTTGGCCAGGGGAGTAATTGAGTTGGGGTTCAAAGAAGAAGAAGTGTATGTTTGATTCTGCGGTGAGTTAACCCAGAATCAATTCTGGAATGTCAAAGCTAATAATAGTTGCTTTTGTTCCAACGTGATTTTGGGGTCGGAATTGATTCTGCAACGCGGAACCAAACATAGTTTGAGAAGAATAAACACAATATTAAATGGAGGCAACCTCTTCAATGCTCCCACTTGAGTTTTCAAGTGATGCACCATTCTTATTTATATAAATGAAAAACCAATTTTACCCTTAAATCACTTTCATCTACAAAAACGCCACTTATCTCATATAATCCTTATCCCTTGTGTGTGTCGCCTAAGGTGGAAGAAGGGATTGGATCCCTCTTATCTCTGCGAGAGACACGAAGATGGAAGAGAGAGAGGTCTCTGTTTATTCCGGCGCCGGCGTGGTTCTAGTTGGAGGTGGTGGGGTGCAACCAGAGTGAGGGAGGATTTGAAGTTGCTGACAGTGGTGCTATAGAACCGGTTGTGGCTAACTATGAAGGGAGGGTGAGGTTGGAAAAATAATAAGGGCATAAGGGCATAATTGACAATTCAATTTCATTTCCTTTTTAATCTCGGTCATTATTTTATTTATTAATAAATCTAATAGTAAAAACTAACAAGGTGCATTGGTTTAAAAACTTAAATGGTGCATTGAAAAATCATCCTTAATCGGGAGTGAGTTACTGGATGATTGGTCGGTGGGAGTTATTGTATTTTCATATATTTTAGAGATTTAATTAAACCCTTAATTAATTATCTATTTGATAACTGATTAACTTAAAAAATCAATTATCTCTTTGATAATCAATTATTTATTAGTTTTTTTAGAGATTTTTAATGGTACAATTTTTTTTTTAGATTTAGTTAAACTACTAACCAATTATATATTTGGTAACTAACTATCCTAAAAAAAATCAATTATCTATTTGGTAATTTATTTGAGCCTATTGGTTTTTTTTAGATAACTAGTTTAGATGACTCATGTGGTGCACTTGAATGAACAAATATTTTAGATTATATCCTATCACATATAATAAATATTTTAAGTTGAAATATTCAATAGACAATTTTAAATGAATTCCATAATTTTATTTTTATGAGAATTGTCAATAATTAAATTGAATTGCAAAACTTTCTAGGTAAACTACATTGATAGTGTAGTTCTCAACAATTTTTTCATGATTTTCTAAGAGTATTCTCAATCCTACTTTACTCCTGACCCTTGGTAGTGCCACATACAATTGTCCATAGATAGCGTTCGGCCTCGGGACTTGTTAATTGTCATAGAAAATGATAGAACTATTGAAAACTCTTTTCTTTGAAACTTAATCGTGAGTGTTTCATCACATGAAATCATTGTCATTCTAAGTATAAGGACTATTTCACCAACCCTATTTCCAGTTAGGATGAGACATTGAAGTACACGATTTTCAATTCTTCTTATTTGCATCCTAGCTCCATTACATAGACCATTTGATTGGTTTTACATTCCTCAATAGCATGACCGGAACTTCTTCTTTCAATGTTTATGTGGTGGTAGTCCAAAACAGTTTATTCAATTCAAGATTTCAAGAGAGATTGCATCTAGTTTAAATTCCACAGTAACTTCCCCCGTATAGATTGAATCTAAACTGAAATATGTTTTTGCTTCTCCTAAAATTTTTGTCATTATATATTCATTAACTTTTGCAACAAAAATAAATATGATACATCTCCTGGCCATTCTGTCTTTTCCAAAATATCATTGACCCTTCACTCCATTGTAACCACTTCTTCTCCCCCATGAAATCACTCTCCCTTATCCCAACGTTACTCATTGTCCCTTACTCTCCCTTAATATCACAATCACGAATTTTCCCCCTCAAAGAACTCACAACCTCCCATTCTCGAATATGCTTCCATCGAAACTCAGTCTACCATAAATCTCCCTCTCGATGCATTATCTAGTTGGTACGTCCGAAAATTTTGAGGGATCGAGTTAGTATTTACACATTTTCAAGGATTAAGTTCGTACAATGAAAAAACATTAGTGAAAAAATTGGTACTTCACTCATATTTTAAAAGTACTATTACTTAATGTTCAAAATGAGTTTCCTTTAAAATAAAAAGATTTTAATCTTCTTATCTTCTCTTCTCCGATTTCCTCTCTTCTGTGATAGCGGTAGAAGGGATCTCCCTCCCCTTCTTTTGGTTGGTGTATGAATTTTTTTTTTCTCCCAGTTATATCTGGGTTTGCCTTTGTGTAAGTGGTGTGGTTTTTCTTGTCGCACTTTCATCCAGATTTTGTTTTTGTATGTTTGAGTGTGAGAAGACTTTTTGTTTGTCCTTATTTGATGATATTGCTATCTTCTCCAATAACTAGAAGACTGATATTCGGGACAACTTTTCCCTTCGAGATCTCTGTCTTCTCCTCTATCCAGTGGCGACTCTACCTCCTCAGATTTGAGATTCTTTGTTGCCGAATTGTGCTTACTTACGGCATCGATGAGATAGCTATCTTGCAAACAAAGGCTGTTGAATCCCTTATTAGAGTTCGAAGCTGGATGTTGATGATGATCCCGATCCACAAGGAGTTTGCTATTATGGTTGAGTATCTAGTCTTTTTTAACAATCTTTATTGTATGGAAAATATGTGTTTTGTTATTGTACTATTGGATCTACTTGTACTATTTTCTGTTATGAAATGAATTACATATTTTCCTCTAAAAAAAGAGTTTACTTTTTTTAAAAAATAAATAAATAAAAGTGAGCTTTGTGTTATAGAGAATAGTAATAAAATTAATAAGCTCATTTTATTGCCTGAAAATTAAACAGCTAGCAATAAGATTCGAACCCCAAACCTCAGTGATTAAATCAAGAAGCAATGATCAATTGAATTACAATAAGGTAATGATAAAATTATATTAAAATATATTAATATACATACTAAAAGGAAACTAATTTTTATTTTGGACCCCTAAAATTCATGGGCCCAAGATGGTCGACCTTATTGCCCTCCCCGAGGGCTGGGCCTGTTGTTAAGTATTACTGCACTTTATATTAAAACAAAAATATTCTAAGCAAATTATAAACATCACCATGAAAAAATTTGACAGGTAATATTAATTTGGGTTAGGATGATTTTTTTTTTTAATTTAGTAAATAAAACACCGGTAAAGTTGAGATATGATTTATTGAAATGTCTTATTTTTGTTTTTTTATAAGAGCTACTTGATGTAACTTTCTAAAAGTTAGCTTTCAAAAGTTATAAGTTTCCTTTTTGAAAGCTATAAGCTTCTTTTATTTTTTATTCACCAAACAACTCTAGTAGCTTATTGACCAAATCAATAAGCTAAAAACTACAAAATAAGCTATAAGTTCGTGCTACCAAACACAACCAAAGTAAAGTATGATATTATGTAGGCTTAATTATGGCATTAAGAAAATTGGTTAATTTAGTTAATAGTATTGGAAATGTGAATATTTGATATGTATTTTCAAAATTACCCATATTAATATTTTTGAAAATCTAAAAAATGTTAAATAAATAACGGTGTTTGTGGAAAAAAGTAATTAATAGTTATTAAAAATTGATATAAAATCTTATAAATAGACACAAAATAAAAATGTCAAAAGAGTGTTTTATTTATAGATTGAGGTAATACAAAATTTATTACTATTATCATGTGCAATGAATTTATTCTTAACATTAATTCAGTGAATATGATACATAAATTTATTTATTTTTTTATTCCCTGATACATAAATTTATAATTCAATGACTTTTATGATAATTTACATTCCTTTAAAGAGGAATGCACTTTACAAAATTATAAATTATCACTTTATTGATTACTTAATATCTTTCTAAATCAATAAAATTTCATGGTCCCCATAATATTAATTTATACTGTAAAATATTTACTGTATTTATTATTTCATTCAATATTTTCTCTTTTTGATATTAGGATGGATTTTTTTCCTTATCGCTATAACTTTGGGTAAGTTGGGCTTCAAAAATTTATCAGGTCATGACATATATGCCTCATGGTTTGATGAAAGCTTACAAAAAACAAACAATTTGTCATCAAGAAAATCTTCAGAAGACAAAATCTTGAAAAATATTCTAATTATAAAAGGTGGAAGTATTGGACAATACCATCATAACACGTGTGTGGTGAAAGAGAGAAATAAAACATGTGTCATGTTGGTATTTATCATAATTAATTAGATCATAAATCATATAATAATTTCTCATCAAAAGAAAGCATGGAACTGTATATTACAACTTATATCCACTTTTTCAGTTTTACTTTTAATTTTTTTTTATGAGTAAAATGTTCGGATTATAAAACGTAATTAATTTGTTTTTTTTTAAAATTAAATTAATGTGATATTTTTTAATTTATCCTTTATTCCTTTTGTAATTATATTAATTATTATCTTTGTTTTTAATTAGGTGAAAATAAAATAGTAAAAATAATAATTAGTATTGTATTAATTTTTTAAAAAGACATTTATTTCCTCCAATCTTATTATATGGAATTTTTTTTTTTGGAAAATTCACGTTCATCAAGAAAATAGATTAAAATTGTTAGTGATATTGGAAATGTAAATATTTAATATAATTTTTCGAAACTATCTTTATAATTGTTATTGAGATTGTAAAAGGGTTGACTTAATATGAGTGCTTTTAGAAAGAAATAAGTAAATATTATTGAAAATTTTTAAAAATAAATCTTACAAATAGTATCTAAATTTATTTCTTTTTCCAAAATAATTTTATAAATAGAATCGGAAGAAAGAAGTAAATAAAAACAAATTCTTTATGTTAAAAAAGAAACTTAAAATGGAATTTATTACCTTATAAATAATTTATAATTCCACCCTTTGCCATTGTCAATCTCTCTGGATTTGAGAAACCTATATACACATTGTAAATTGGTTTCTCTGCCCAAAACTATGAGATTCTCTATCCTATCCTTTCTTTTATTGTCCTTATCTTTGCAAGAAACTACTTGCTTCAAGGATCATATTCAACTGTCTCAGTTCAGGAACACAATTGAGGAAAAACTACGCACTGGCCTTTCTGAACCACTCGTCGTAGCACCGCCATCTTTAGCATTAGAAAGGGTACGTAGGTGACTATTTCATTTTACTTTTTTCTTTTCTTTTTCAATTTACTACCATTTCTCTTTAACTTTAAAAAAAAATAATAATAATATGTCTCATTTTTGCATGGTTTTGGTTTTAAATAAACATATGATCAGAGTGTTAGGGTGTTATACCCAGCTGGGTATGGTGCAGACCCTACAGGGACACGTGACAGCAGTGATGAAATTCTTAAAGCTGTAAAAGATGCTTTTGAAATGGAGAGTGAGCTTGAGTTGCTGCCAGGAATTAAAGATCTTGGAGGTGTTGTGATTGATTTGCAAGGTGGAAACTACAAAATCAGCAAACCCATCACTTTCCCTGGGGGTGGTGGCAATGTTGTGGTCAGCATCATTTTTCCCTCTCTTGTCTTATTATTGTTTTTTAATCTTTTGTATAAAATATATCATTCGTTTGATCGACAATTAAAGATTAATCCCTTCAAAACATAAAAATCATCGAAATCAATTTTGTCTTTTATCATCTGTTCTATACACACGGAAAGATGAATCCTTTGGTGCAGTTATTTGTTATAACCATCTCTGAACTAGATAGTTGCCTTTAATTAAAGCTTCATAAAAATTTTGACCAAAAAGAAATAAAAAATGACTTAATTCAGAGGGGAAAAAACAAGAAAGAGATTAATGGAAACAATTAAATACACATATACAAGATGTTTCAATAAACTTGTCACAACTTTTGGCCAAAAATCATTTCGCAAGTGTTATACACTTGAGAGCCTTCCATCGCTTAGATTTAAGCTTCATGTGGTTTAGTAGCATGAATTATTTATGCGTTTATTTTAAGGGATTGGTGTATTTATAAAAATTTTAAATTGTCTTTTACTCCCTCCGTCCCTTGTTATAAGGCATCATTTTGGTAAATTTTTTGTCCCTTATATATTATAAGTAGTTTTAAAATATTTAGGTAACATAAAAGATTTTATTCCAAATACACCCATCAGAATTTAATAGGAGTAATAAGATAATAATTACAATAGAGAAAGAAATAAATAAAGTTGTACTTAAAATTTTAAATATATGTAACTTTGAAATGACAACATATTTTTTGATAAATCTGAGAATAATAATTAATTTTCTTAATTTACCTGAATTAGATAAACGTGACTTATAGCAAAAGATAAATGAGCAGTGTCATTTTATATATATATATATATATATATATATATATATATATATAAAAGAGATGAATCTCATAACTTCTGAGAATATTCGATCCAAAAAAAGGTGGCGCTCGTCCGGTGGGATTCGAAGGTCTCAAATATAATTAAAAAAAGTTAATTTCACAATTTATTAAAGAAGTTAGTTAAGTGCATTTAATTTTTTTAAATCATAAAACAAGAATAGACCATTTTAAAAAATATGTATTGGGAATGAAACAAAAATTAAATGATACAATCATTTCACTAAAATATTCAGAAATAATTGTATTGAAAATAAAAAAGTTAATTAAGTTTTGCTCATATTTAAAATCACAAAAAAAAATGTATTTTTATTTACTTATATTTGAGACAGGAGGGAGTACATAATCTTCTACAAGCCAAATCATGACTATTTTTATTAAATAAAAAAGTGGTTAGTAATTTTTATTATCATTTATTGAGTTAAAAATACACTAAAAAGTAATCGAGGTGGGTGGTAAAATGATTGGCAATTCAAACATCTGAATGAAGCTAAAATAGTTGGGTCATGTTTATTTTTTAACGTTATTACGAATACGAAAAAGAATCATATTATCAAGTTTTATATACTTTTCCTTAGATAAACGTTTTTTTTTTTTTTTTTTTTTTTGCTAAAACCAAAAAACAAAATGTGACAACTTAGAACGAACATTTCTAAATTTTGTTTGATAAATGCTGCAATCCTATACTTAATCGATCTTCTTGCTCTTGAACTTGTATATGCATAATTGATTAGGTAAAAGGAGGAACCTTGAGAGCTTCTGATTCATTTCCTTCTGATCGTCATCTTGTTGAGTTAATAGCATCACCAACCATCCATCAGAACACCTTCAACACAAATTTTTTTGATCAAACTGAAAGAATTTACTATGAAGACATAACATTTCGTGACATCCTCTTCGATTCTAGCTATAGGGGTGGAGGGATTTCCATTATTGATTCTGCTCGAATCAGAATTAACGATTGCTTCTTTCTCCATTTCACTACTGAAGGAATTATAGTCAAACGTGGCCATGAGACCTTCGTGTCAAGTTGTTTCCTTGGGCAACACTCAACAATTGGTGGTGATAAAGGGGAGAGGCAATTCTCAGGCACTGCCATTGATCTTGGTAGCAATGACAATGCAGTCACAGATGTTTCAATTTTCTCAGCAGCTATTGGAATTGTTCTAAGGGGACAAGCTAACATGATCACCGGGGTGCATTGCTATAACAAGGCCACAAATTTTGGTGGCATAGGCATTTTGGTTAAGTTAGCTGGAAATTCACAAACTAGAATTGACAATTGTTACATGGACTATAATGGCATAGTCTTGGAAGATCCAGTTCAGGTTCATGTCACTAATGGATTTTTCTTAGGTGATGGTAATATTGTTTTGAAGTCAATTAGAGGTCAAATTTCTGGTCTAACTATAGTTAATAATATGTTCAGTGGGAGCCCTAATACTAAGGTTGAAATTGTAGCTCTAGATGGACAATTCAGTAACATTGATCAAGTAGTGATAGATAGGAACAATGTTAATGGCATGAGTTTGAGATCAACGGTTGGGAAGTTAACTTTGGCTGGTGATGGCTCAAAGTGGGTGGCTGATTTTTCAAACACTTTGGTATTCCCTAATAGGATTAATCATTTTCAATATTCATTTTACTCATTAGAGGAGACCAAGTTTATTGCACATGCAGTGACTAATGTGTCAAATAATGTTGTAGTAGTGGAAAGCGAGAAACCCGTAAAAGGGGTTGTTTCCTTCCTTGTTGAACAATAAGTTATTATGTATCGTGGATTTCTCAGCTATTTTTCTCTGATAAATAAAATTTTGTTACTTATAGAAAGAAAGAAAAAAAATCCATGTTATTTGCATTATATGTTATCAACAAAGCTAGCAATTTCTTATTTTATTTTTTTTCCTGTTGTATAGGAAATGTTTTGTATTTAACAAATGCAAGTTAATACATATACTATGCACACTAGCTATATTCACCGCAATCTCTTCACAATAAGATACATTCAAGTGACACAGCAGCACATAATAAAATTGATTTATTCTCGCTAAGCAAAATCAAGCTTCATCTCATTTTATAAGGATAATATAAATAATAAATGTTAACTAAAAATTAATAAAATCTAAAGGTTATATATATATATATACACACACAAAACTTAAATAAATTTTGTAATAGTTGTGGATAAACACGGTGTAGAGTGTACCGTTACCAAGAAATAATTAATTAAAAATAATGGTAATTGATGCTTATGATTATGTGATGGATCCACTATTTTTAAAAATCTAAATTTTAGAGACGGGACGAAATCTATCTCTAACTAAGGAAAAATCCGTCTCTAACAGTCTTAAAGACATAAATGAGTCCTTCTCGAAAAACGGCGTCGCAAAATATAGAGAGACGGAAATCTGATTTCGTCTTAGATTGTAGACGTGAAATTCCGTCAAATTCCGTCACTAAAACATAAATTTTCGTCTCTTTAAAAATAATGTTATTTGTCTCTGTTAGAGACATCTCTAATAAGCAATGGGCACAGATCACCGCTGGATACAAAACCCGTCTCTAATCCACAAAATTTCGTATCTAAACAGAGATGGAAATAATTCCGTCTCTAATTCCCAAGTTTACTCCGACACATATTTCCGCCTCTAAATTCTAAAAACCTGTCTCTAAATTTAAATCCTATTTTTTTACAAAAATTGTAACACTTTAACCTTTTGATAAAGCTAATCAAATATATATACAATAAAATTTTTAACTCAATCCAAAATAAAAAACATATCTATTACCAAGTGCAAAGGAAGAAGTCACAATATAGAAAATATCCAACCACAATCCAAAACAAAACAACAATATTACTAGTGCAAAATAATCCAAAAATAAACAAATTATACTCAAGTCATTTTTCTAAAAGATAAACTAGCAAGCCGCATCAATCATTGTTATCCATTTGATCTTCACCAATAATGTCATCCTCTTTTGATGCTGTCAAGTTATTAAGAGCCATTATCTTCTTAAATATTTGCTCCCACTTCTCCATCTTTTTCTTCATCATTTCGTGTTCAATATTCTTTTGTTAAAGCTAGATAGAAAGATCCTCAATTTTATATAGTGTATGTACTTCACTGTTCACACTTATTTGTAAAACCATGCCTAACTTCGTAACAGTTCCTAAAACCATGTCTAACTTCACTGTTCACACCTGTTCAAACCGATTTCTAATTGGTTTTCGGGATCAAACCAGTAACTAACCGGTTTCGAACCGAATTATAAACTGTTTCATATTTCAAAATTCAAACTGGTTTGCATTTAAAAAACCAAACTACTTAATATGGATAGGTGTGGTTCATTTTAGATTTAATTGAAGGAGAAATTCATAAATGTAAGGGCAGAGGACAAAGGCTAAAGGTTGGAGATATTAGTAATACAATCATATGAGGTTGAATTGGTGCAACTATTAGCAGAGATATTGTTATGGTAGACCCTGAAAAGTAACTAGTTCTAAGATAGTAAATAAAGTATCTCAAAGAAATAAGGATAAAGTATGTCATACGGATAGTGCATGCATGAAAAAGAAATGAAGGCTTGTTGTAAAGAATATCATAAGGATAAGGATAATGTACAAAAAGATTAGCCCCAATAAAGATTAGCCCCTCTCTGCAAGAAATCCAAGACTTTCTCTCATATAAATATATATAATGGACTAGTTTTTCATGTAAGAAATCCAAGACTTTCCCTATGTAATGGAAATGATGCTGCAGCCTGCAGGTTATCTTGGACTAGTTTTTTATATAGGGCCCCTTTTTCAAGTAACTTAGTCAGTGTGATAAGAAGCATGGTGGACATAAGAAAAATAATACGTATAGTAAGAAGGGAGAGAGAGAGGGTTCAAAAATTGAAAATAAAAATAAGAATGAACAGGTAACAAGAACCAGAGTGATAGGTAGGAAAGTGGGGAAAGTAGAACACAATTTGAAACAAATATGTTGCTTGGCTACACTTTCTCAATGACAACTGGTTGGAATTTACTTATTTGTGTCAAAGCCAAATGAAATGCCGGAAGTACTATTGAAAAGGAGAATAAGGTTTATGAAAACACACAACACATTGTAAGATTGAAAGGCCAAGTTAGTAGAAGAAAACAAAATTTTGCTAATCATCATTCATCAAGAAGGGAAATAGATATATAGATAAATAATGGCAAAACCATAACCTAAGATAGAAACTCAATATCCCTCTGGTCCTATATCTTCCTTGTGTTTATGGAAAAGAAAGAAGTATATATTCATATAAGAAAGACACACATCATGTTAGCACAGCTCTCTAAGCTCAGATCAGAGGTTGTAATAACTGAAAACACAACACAACTTGTCTATGGAAAACACAACGCAACTGGTTTATGGAAGCAGTGCTTATAGAATCGATCGGTATACATTACTCATTGATATACATTGCAGGGTCTTGGAGCCAGTACTTATAGAATCAGTATACATTACTCATTGATATACATTGCACGGTATATGGGATCAGTACTTATAGAATGCTAGGAGTAATCAGTAATGGTCTCAAAGCTTGATGGCATCACTATGAGTCGTTATTCCGGTTACCCGCGGTTAATCATTGTTTATTGATTCAAGGTACCGGTACTTATTAGTCCGTGGTGTCAATGTTCATTGGTCCGTAACACCGGTGCATAACAACTCCTATAACTATTATTGAAATTCTAGAATAAGGGTATTTGTTAATTAGTGACTCAGTAGCTGTTTATGGTTTCCTATTTTTTAGGCAACAAAGAGTCAATATGACTGTTAGGATTAGAATATTCTTTTGGCACTTATCTAGAGTTGTTATGCTCAGTATTTTTCATGCATTTTCTATTTTCCTTATGTATCACGTTTTCTATATATGTATCACGTTTTGCTGAATAAAACATAAGCCTACATCTGCAGTTTCATATATCTACTTCTTGTTTTCTTTGCATTTCTATTTCTGAATAACCTACAAATTGGTATCCAGAGCCATATCTTGAGGGACCTGTGAGTTTGAGTGAACAAGAAAAAAAACACACACAATCCCTAAACACTTATACCTTCCATTACCTAATATCTCAAAATGGATCCAGAAGGTGTGACTGCTGCAATTGCACCTCCAGTGTTCGATGGGAAGAATTATCATATATGGGCTGTTAGAATGGAAGCTTTTTCTAGATGCTAATGACATGTGGGATGCCATTGAACAAGATTACAACATTCCAGCTCTTCCAGCCAATCCCACTCTTGCACAAATCAAAAACTAGAAGGAGATGAAGCAAAAAAAATCCAAAGCAAGAGCAAGCCTGTTTGCAGCTGTTTCACCCACCATCTTTAACAGAATAATGTCGCTGAAAACAACCAAAGAAATTTGGGATTTTTTGAAGCAAGAATATGAAGGAAATGAAAGGGTCAAAGGAATGCAAGTGATGAATTTAATCTGAGACTTTGAGATGCAAAGGATGAAAGAATCAGAAACAATTCAACAATATTCTGACAGACTTTTGAATATTGGCAACAATGTAAGACTCCTTGGTACTGAATTTCCTGATTCTAGAATAGTTCAAACAATCCTAGTTACACTTCCTGAAAAATATGAGGCTGCAATTTCCTCTTTGGAAATATCTAAGGACCTGTCAAGCATCACCTTGGCAGAGGTTTTAAATGCATTGCAGGCACAAGAACAAAAAAGGCTTATGAGGCAAGAAGGATTTGTGGCGGAAGGTGCTTTCCAAGCCAGAACACAGAACAATAATGATTGGAAGAACAAGAAAAAAAGGCAAGGTTACTACTACAAATCTGCAGGTTCTACAAACAACAAGTATAACAACCAAAACAACAATAATCAAGTCTTTCCACCTTGTCCCAACTGCAAGAAAACCAATCATCCACAAAACCGGTGTTGGTGGCAGCCAGATGCAAGATGTCATAAGTGTGGCCAGTTAGGACACATGGAAAAAATATGCAAGTCTCAACAGCAACAAGGAGAAGCCAAGGCTGTTGAGGATCTTCCACAAGAAGAGCTATTATTTGCAGTGTCATGCTTAAAGTTAGCTTATTGATAGTAGTTGTACAAATCACATGACATATGATCCGGAACTCTTCAAAGAGATTGACGAGACTGTTGTTTCCAAAGTTAGAATTGGAAATGGAGGTTGCATTGCAGTAAAAGGCAAGGGAACAGTGGCAATTGAAGGTCTTACAGGTTTGAAATTAATTCCCAATGTTTTATATGTTCCTGAAATTAATCAAAACCTATTAAGTGTTCCTCAGTTGCTGGAAAAAGGCTATAAGGTGCTTTTTGAAGACAAACACTGTCTGATTAAAGAATCAAAAGGAAGAGAAATGTTTAAAGTTTAAATGACAGGTAAAAGCTTTACCTTAGATTTGATGAAAGATGAATTAGCTGCAGTACATGAAGAAGACACAAGTACAATGCTTTAGCACAAAAGATTCGGGCATTTCCATCATGGTGCTCTAATCTTCATGAAAAAACACAATCTTGCTAATGGTTTGTCTGAATTAGAGAAGGAGCTTCCTACTTGCACAATTTGCCGGTATGGGAAACTAACAAGGCTTCCTTTTCCAAAAAATAAGATTTGGAAAGCAACACAAAAGTTACAATTGATTCATACTGATGTTGAAGGACCTATGAGCACACCATCACTAAATGGTAGTAAGTACTACATTGCTTTTATTGATGATTACACAAGAATGTGTTGGATTTATTTTATGAAATTTAAATATGAGGTTGCTAACATCTTTGTGAAATTCAAAGCTTGGGCTGAAACTCAAAGCAGAAAAAAATGCAAGTGATCAGGTCCGATAATGGAACTAAATATACCTTTGGAAAATTGAACAAATTTTGTGAAGATGTAGGCATTGAGCATCAATTGACAGCACCTTATACTCCTCAACAAAACGGTGTTGTCGAAAGAAAAAATAGAACAATTATGGAGATGGCTAGGTTCTTGCTTCATGACAAATGGCTCCCTAAGAGATTCTGGGCTGAGGCCATACACACGACTGTTTGTCTACTAAACAGGTTGCCAACAAAAGCCTTACCAAAAAGCACTCCTTTTTGAAGCATGGTATGGCTACAAACCCAAGTTACTTAACTTGAAGACATTTGGTTGCTTGTGTTTCTCTTACATTCCTCAGGTTAAGAGAGACAAATTGGACAAGAAAGCAGAACCTGGAATTTCTGTTGGCTACAGCTTGCAATCAAAGGCCTACAGGATTTATTCACCACAAAGCAACAAAGTAATTATGAGCAGGGATGTGCAATTTCTAGAGGACAAACAGAGGAGCTGGGAGGAACAAATACAAAAGGATTTTCCAGAAAATCGACACCACCTTGATGATAATATAGATGATGTTCCTATCAGAGGTAGAAGGTCCTTATCTAAAATTTATGACAAATGCAATGTTGTTGTCCGAGAACTTGCCAACTTCAGAGAAGCAGAGAAAGATGACAAATGGATAAAGGCTATGAAGGAAGAGCTGAAAATGATCGAGAAAAATGACACTTGGGAGCTAGTGAACAGACCTCAACACAAAAACCCTATAGGAGTCAAATGGGTTTATAGAACCAAACTTAATGCAGATGGTTCTATAAACAAACACAAGGCCAGATTGGTGGT
The DNA here is from genome assembly GCA_037953625.1 of Crotalaria pallida. Taxonomy (NCBI): domain Eukaryota; kingdom Viridiplantae; phylum Streptophyta; class Magnoliopsida; order Fabales; family Fabaceae; genus Crotalaria; species Crotalaria pallida. The sequence goes on from CM075649.1 coordinate 127,494,413, forward strand.
GAAGGGATATGCTCAAGTACTTGGAGTAGATTTTTCAGAAACATTCGCACCAGTTGCACGCCTTGATACAATCAGATTGCTGCTTGCATTAACTACGCATAAAGGATGGAAGGTTTACTATTAAGATGTGAAGTCTGCATTCCTAAATGGTTATTTGAAGGAGGAGATATTTGTTGAACAGCCTGAGGGATTTCAAATCAAGGGACATGAGGAAAAGGTTTACAAGTTAAAAAAGGCCTTGTATGGTCTTAAACAAGCCTCCAAGGCCTGGTACAGCAGAATTGATGATCATTTTCAACATCTTGGATTCATTAGAAGTCCAAAAGATGTTATGTTATATGTGAAGAAGGCAGGTAAAAATTTAATTATTGTTTCTGTCTATGTTGATGATTTGTTTGTGACAGGAAACAATGAGAAATTGATAGAAGAATTTAAAGTTGAACTGTTCTTAGTATTTGAGATGTCAGACCTCGGCTTGATGACTTTCTTTCTTGGAATGGAGGTACAACAAGATCAAGGTGGAATCTTCATATGCCAAAAAAAGTATGCAAGAGAAATACTGAAAAAATTTCACATGGAAGATTGCAAAGGCACCACTACTCCAATGAATCAAAATGAGGAATTTAGCAAAGATGATGGAGCTGATAAAGTTGATGAGCATCGCTGTAGAAGTCTGATTGGTTGCTTGATGTATCTTACTGCAACCAGAACTGACTTTATGTTTGCAGTAAGCATACTTTCAAGATTCATGCATTGTGCTAGTGAAGTGCATCAACAAGATGCTAAAATGATTGTGAGATACGTTAAGGGTACTGTAGATTATGGTATTAAGTTCTCTCACTCTCAGATTTTTCAATTTCATGGATTTTCTGACAGTGATTGGGGAGGCTCAGTTGATGACATAAAGAGCACAACATGATACTGTTTTAGTTTTGGATCAGGTGTTTTTTCATGGTGTTCGAGTAAGAAAAATATTGTAGCTCAAAGTACAACTGAGGCTAAATATGTAGCAGCCAAGTCAGAGACATACTTGGAGATTTGCACATGGAGCAAAATAAGCCAACACAGATTTTTGTTGACAATCAAGCTGCAATTTCAATTTCACACAATCCTATTTTTCATGGTAAGACTAAGCATTTTAAGATCAAGTTATTCAACTTAAGGCTAGTACAAAAAGAAGGTGAAATCAGTCTAGTCTATTGCAGGACTCAGAATCAAAGTGCTGATATTTTCACAAAGGCTCTTCCAAAAGCCAAATTTGAAGAATTCAGAAACAAGTTAGCAGTATGCAGCACCAGAGTCAAGGAGGAGTGTTAATTAGTGACTCAGTAGCTGTTTATGGTTTCCTATTTTTTAGGCAACAAAGAGTCAATATGACTGTTAGGATTAGAATATTCTTTTGGCACTTATCTAGAGTTGTTATGCTCAACATTTTTTATGCATTTTCTGTTTTCCGTATGGCTATATATGTATCACGTTTTGCTGAATAAAACATAATCTACTTCTTCTTGTTTTCTCTGTATTTCTATTTCTGAATAACCTACAGTATTTCTCGAAGAAAGAAATTAATTATAATTAAAAATTGATAAAAAAAAATCTTATAGTCAGGGATGGCAAGAATATTTACGAAAGGATTAAAAACACCTTGATATCTTAACAACAAATAAAGGCTTATTTATGTCTTTAGTCCTAAAAGTTCAGTATATTTTGGTTTTAGTTCTAACAATTATTTTGAATGGACTAATCCTTAATTTGTCAAACTTATTGGTTTTGGTTAACATCTCATAAATATTAATAAATATTAATATTAATAAATCTTATTCAGGCACAATCAACAGGATTCTTCCAAAGTTCCACCGCAAGTTAATAAAGGTTTTGTTGTATTTTTACATTGCCATTTTAATTATGTGTGCTGTTACTATGCAAGTCATCCTCAATAAACAGACTAGATCAGAGAAATTATTAATCCATCCGCCCTAAATCATTATGTCATATATAGTTCAATTCAACAGTAATTTGACAAACAATAAAAATAATCATCCAAGCATTGTTTTCTCTCTTACTTTTGAATTTAATTTTGCTATAGATCAAGTTGATATTGGTCTGGACTATGAATAACATAGTTGTTGTGTCAAATATTGTGGCTCAAATTTTTTTCTTTTGCATTTTTTGACTTCCATGCAGAGTAAAAGTGTGCCTATCTTAGCTGTATTTGAACTTTTCAAAGCCGTGTATTGTTATTACAATACAACTTGCATGTGCCAACTAGTATTCTTCAAATATAGCTGCAACGTCCCTTGAATTTTGCTTCAGCATAGCTCCCTTCCTTTGCCTATAAAATGGAGGATCATTTTGTCCGAAGGATGAAGAGCAGAGACGCACAAACACAACACACATAACCCAAACAAATATCTTGTATTCTCTAGCTTTGTGAGGGTGGGAATATTGATAGAATTTTAGGCTCATTCTATTCCATTTGAGAGAGTATTTATCGAGAGAAATTATTTTTTTCTTCTTTTATCCTCAATCACTTATAAGAGGATCTGTTGTACTCTCCTTTTTCATAGTGGAAGTTGTTCTCATCGCCATGGTTTTTTACTCTCTAAATTGGAGAGGTTTTTCCATGTTAAATATTGCGTTTCATTCTTGCCTATTTTATTTTTAACTTCTCTTTAAATTCCCAATTCACTCGATCCTTTCGCTTCCGCATTAGCGCTGATACCCTAACAAGTGGTATCAAAGCTCTTGTTAAATTGGGAATTACAAGATGTCTACTGTTACTAAATTTGACATCGAGAAGTTTGACGACAAAATTAGTTTTTCTATCTTGAAAGTCTAGATGAAGGCCGTTCTCACCCAGAACAGATTAAAGAAAGCTCTAGATGGGAAGTCGAAGAAGCCGGCTACCATGACAAATGAGCAATGGGACGAGTTGGATGAAAAGGCGCTTTCAGCAATCCAACTTTGCTTATTCAAGGAGGTTCTTCGTGAAGTAGCAAATGAAGTCACTGCTGCGGCATTACGGTTAAAGCTAGAATATTTGTATATGACCATGAGCCTAGCAAACAAGCTTCGTCTTAAAGAGCGGTTATACACAATCCGTATGACCGAAGGTACTCCTGTTCAATCTCATCTTGATGAGTTTAATTCTATTATTATGGATCTGAAAAATATTGATATTAAAATTGAAGACGAAGATAAAGTTGTTCTGTTGGTTTTCTCTCTACCTTCTACCTATAAACACTTTAAAGAAATTATGTTGTATGATAACAACGACATCTTATCCTTTGAAGATGTTAAATCTAATTTATTGTCCAAAGAAAAATTTGATCTAGAGATTCATTTTATGGACAAGGGTGAAGGATTAAGTGTTAGAGGTAGAACTCTAGAAAAAGGGAGTACTAGTCATAAAAAATTCAGATCCAAATCTATGGGACGTAAATCCAACAAATTTTGTCGTTATGGCAAGAAACCTGGGCACAAAATTTCTGATTGCTATTCCTTGAATAAAAAACAAGAAAAACAAGAAAAAGATAAATCTCATCAACAACCTGAAGCTGCTAATGTTGAAGGTGACTCTGACAGTGATATCCTATTATATGTTGTCTCTTCTAATAAGAGGAGTAAAACAGAATGAATTCTTGATTCTGGATGCACTTTTCATATGTGTCCTCATAAGGACTTATTTACCACTTTTGAAACTGTTGATAGTGGTGTTGTTTTAATGGGCAATGATGCCCAATGCAAAGTTGCAGGAATAGGTACTATTCAGATCAAGACTCATGATGGTGTCGTTAGAACTTTGGCTAATGTCCGCTATGTTCTTGACTTGAAGTGAAACTTAATCTCTCTTGGCTCCCTCGAGTCTCTTGGGTGCAAGTATTCAGCTGATGGTGGAGTTCTAAAGGTATCCAAAGGTGCTCTTGTTTTATTAAAAGCTAACCGAGTTGGTAGTTTATATGTCTTGCAAGGCTCTGTTGTGACAGGTTCAGCAACTGTATCATCTTCTATGCCTGATAATGATGTCACCAAATTGTGGCACATGCGCCTAGGCCACATGAATGAAAAAGGCATGCACCTTCTGAGCAAACAAGGTCTTCTTGGCAAACATGACATCAGTAAGTTGGAGTTTTGCAAACACTGCGTCTTTGGGAAACAGAAAATAGTTAGTTTCTCCGCTGCAACTCACCGCACCAAAGGTATTCTTGATTATATTCACTCTGACCTTTGGGGGCCTTCTAAAGTTCCTTCCTATGGAGGAAGTCGCTATATGATGACTATCATTGATGACTTTTCTCGTAAGGTTTGGGTTTATTTTTTGAAGCACAAAAATGACACATTCACCACTTTAAAGAAGTGGAAAACTCTTGTTGAAACTCAAACAAGGAAGAAAGTCAAGAAACTCAGAACGGATAATGGATTAGAGTTCTGTAATGGTGACTTTAATGAGTTCTGCGCAATCATGGTGTTGCAGAACGAATAAACAGAACTTTACTTGAGAGAGCTCATTGTATGCTCTCAAATGCTGGGTTATGGCATCGACGTGATTTTTGGGCCGAAGCAGCATCCACTGCATGTTACTTGGTGAATCGTTCTCCACATTCGGCACTAAACTTCAAAGTTCCAGAAGAAATTTGGTCAGATAATCCTGCTGATTATTCTAATTTAAGAATTTTTGGATGTCCTGCATATGCACATGTTAATGATGGTAAATTAGATCCAAGAGCTATTGAGTGCATATTTCTTGGGTATGCATCTGAGTCTAAGGGTTATCGTTTATAGTGCCCTAAGTCACGAAAATTAATTCTTAGTAGAGATGTGACTTTTAATGAGGATGCATTATTATCTTCTGGAAAACAATCTACCGTGTCTTCTTCCACTAGTACAGGTAATTTGCAAGGTACTAGCGAAAAGGTGGAGTTAGAAATAAAGTCTACAACTCCTGATGTCGATGTTCCATCTTCCTCAACTCATGAGTCTAGCATTGATTATCATGATGGTGGCCATGATACTGATGATAATACCACTTCTCCTATTCAGCCGCAGCAAGATGATTATTCTATTGCCCGAGACAGAACTATGAGACAAATTATAAAGCCAACCAAATACAGAGATGGTGATAATTTAATTGCTTATGCATTATCTGTTGCACAAGAGGTAAATGATGGTGTTGAGCCTACCAGCTATTTTGAAGCTGTTTCTTGTGTTAATTCGTCAAAGTAGCTACTGGCTATGAATGAAGAAATTGAGAGTCTCCATAAGAATGGTACTTGGGCTTCGACTGAGCTTCCTAAAGGCAAAAGACCATTGAAATGCAAATGGGTCTTTAAGAAGAAAGACGGTATTCCTGGGGTTGAAGATCCTAGATGCAAAGCACGGTTAGTCGTTAAAGGCTTTAGTCAAAAGGAAGGTATTGACTTTAATGAGATTTTCTCTCTTGTTGTTCGTCATACTTCCATTCGTGTTTTGCTTGCTTTTGTTGCTTTGTTTGATTTGGAATTAGAGCAACTTGATGTCAAGACAGCTTTTCTACATGGAGAGCTAGAGGAAGAAATTTACATGGAGCAACCTGAGGGATTTATTGTTCCTGGTAAGGAGGAACTTGTCTGTCGACTAAAGAAATCTTTATATGGCCTTAAGCAAGCTCCCCATCAATGGTACAAGAGGTTTGATTCCTTTATGATTGGGCAAGGTTATTCTAGGAGTCAATATGATGATTGTATTTACTTTCAAAATTTCCTAATGGTTCCTTTATATACTTGTTACTCTATGTTGATGATATGTTGATTGCATCACGTGACAAGTCTTTGATCAGGAAATTGAAAACTCAACTAAATAATGAGATTGATATGAAAGAATTAGGTGCAACTAAGAAAATTCTTGGCATGGAGATTCACAGGGATCATCAAGCTGGTAAACCCTTTTTATCTCAACAAAAATACATTGAGAGAGTGCTTGATAGATTTAATATGGGTGATTGAAAACCTGTTTCTACTCTGCTCACTGCACATTTCAAATTATCCTCAGACCTTTGCCCACAGACAGACGAAGAGATGGAGCGTATGTCACACGTTCCTTATGCAATTGGCAGTCTTATGTATGCTATGGTGTGCACTAGGCCTGATTTAGCATATGCCGTTAGCATTGTGAGTCGGTATATGCATAATCCATGCAAGGATCATTGAAGTCCTGTGAAATGGATTTTTCGGTATCTCAAAGGTACCACTAATATTGGCTTGGTATTTGACAGAAGGAAAGCTGAAACCAATGGTGTTATTGGTTGTATTGATTCAGATTATGGTGACGATCTTGACATAAGAAGATCTCTTTTTGGTTACATCTTTACTCTCTGCAACAGTGCTGTTAGTTGGAAAGCTATGCTTCAATCCATTGCTGCTTTATCTACAACCGAAGCAGAATATATTTCAGCAACAGAGGGTGTTAAAGAAGCTCTTTGGCTTCGAGGTTTGGTAAATGAACTTGGCCTAACACAAGATGTTCTTATTGTGTTTTGTGATAGCCAGGGTGCTATTCACTTGACCAAGAATAGTCGATATCACGACAAGACCAAACACATTGATGTAAAACGTCACTTTATCCGAGATATTGTCACTGTTGGTGAAGTTGTGGTTAAAAAGATTCATACATCTGAGAATCCAACAGATATGCTTACTAAGCCACTTCTGAATACTAAGTTCCAGCATTCCTTGGACTTGGTGGGTCTCTACAGCACATGATTGTCCTTCGGGATTTTACTAGCGATGAGCAACTCATTAAATTTGAGCCAAGGTGGAGATTGTTGTGTCAAATATTGTGGCTCAAATTTTTTTCTGCATTTTTTTACTTCCATGTAGAGTAAAAGTGTGTATATCTTAGCTGTATTTGAACTTTTCAAAGCCGGATATTGTTATTACAATACAACTTGCATGTGCCAACTAGTATTCTTCAAATATAGCTGCAACGTCCCTTGAATTTTTCTTCACCATAGCTCCCTTCCTTTGCCTATAAAAGGGAGGATCATTTTGTCCGAAGGATGAAGAGCAGAGACGCACAAACACAACACACATAACCCAAACACATATCTTTGTATTCTCTAGCTTTGTGAGGGTGAGAATATTGAGAGCATTTTAGGCTCATTCTATTCCATTTGAGAGTTCATTTATCAAGAGAAATTATTTTTTTCTTCTTTTATCCTCAATCACTTATAAGAGGATCTGTTGTACTCTCCTTTTTCATAGTGGAAGTTGCTCTCATCGCCGTGGTTTTTTACTCTCTAAATTGGAGAGGTTTTTCCACGTTAAATATTGCATGTCATTCTTGCCTATTTTATTTTTAACTTCTCTTTAAATTTCCAATTAACTCGATCCTTTCGCTTCCGCATTAACGCTGATACCCTAACACATAGTAATCTAGAATCAATTAATAATTTTTCATCACGCATAAGGTCTAAAAAAAAATAACGGAAAAAGACCCGCCCATTTCCAACCTCATTACTGATTCATGACTTCTGGTAGCTCTTTTAGTTGGTCTAATTGTTTTCCACAGAAACAAGAGCTGTATTAGGAGTTGGCTTTTACCAGAAGCAAACACATCAAGGTAGCAAAATTGGGTCTTATTCTCAAGAATCAAGTGCTATTATTATATGAAAAATTATCTTGTCCCAAAGCTAAGAGAAAATGTCTCTCCAAAAATGACATGGCTATAATATAAGATTTAGTTGTTTGTATCTTGAGATGAACATATTCCAATCAGAATCAAAATTCTCCTTTAAACCTATATACACTGATAACTCTTATCAGAAAGGGAAACACTCAAATAGCAGAATGAGAATTGAAACATTCACAAGTGCCATAGCTTATAGATTTGGAAGAACAATAGACCAATTTGCCTCTTCACAATCTCTTAGCATTCTACACCACATTGTTTGAGTATTGGACCAGTTTGCTTGGGCAAGAAGGGATCAATCCTGACCCAAATCAATGAGAAAATTGATGCTAGAAGAATTGACCAGAGGACTACAATAGTAGGAGTCCTGTTTTGCTTTCCCATGAGACCTTTGAGGAAAGGATATAAGTGAACAATGACCCAGAAGGCAAAGAAAAGCTTCCCAAATAAAGGACCCCATGAGCCAGACCCATTGTTAATGGCATCAGAGACTCCAGCCACAACTCCTACAATGTTCAAGATTATGAGAGTGGTTGGTGGGATGAGAAGAGTAGTCCACTTGAAGAGATAGAGTTCTCCAAATTCAGCATCATCCGCTGCTTTCGCCGTGACTGTGAAATTGGTGTCTACTCCAGCAAGAACTTTAAGGAGACCTTGAAATACAGCAAAAAGGTGTGCAGATACACCTCCAATGACCCAGAATTGCTCATTGCGCCACCAGTCTTCGATGGTAACCCCACTCCACCGTAGCTCAAGCACACCGGTTAAAATGATGGAGATAAATAAAGCCATAAACCAAACACTAGCAAGGTTGGTCAGCTGCACACAGGAAACAAACATACATTCAGAAGAGAAAACTCTAATAGCAGCATAATCGCTTTCATCCTCCTCTTTTGACAGCTCTTTGAACTAGAGGCGAAAGCAAGTTATTCATCTCATGCAGCGTTTGGGGTGTCGAGTGTCGACAGAACATGATGGAACCGAAAACTTATATTTTCTAATGGTTTGTCCTGTCCTATTTTTGTTAACATAAAACATATAACAGGATTCATGTGTTATGTTTCGTTTTGTTTTGACATGTCTACCAAACTTTAGTTTAGTAATCACAAGAAATTTATATTTGTGTACTTACAGTGGGGATGATGAACTTTCCGGTTAAGAGACACACAGCTGGAATTGTGCAGTATGCAAGTAGAGGGATGGAAGTGAATGGATAAACTATGGTATTGGTGTAGGCTAGCCTCTCCAGGTACTTCAGCTTCCCTCCATAGCCATACCACAACGGGCAATGGCGACTAAGGAAAATTTCAACAGAACCAAGAGCCCATCTCAGAACTTGATGCAACCTATCTGATAGATTTATTGGGGCTGATCCCTTAAATGCTGGTCTCTTTGGCATGCAATATACTGATTTCCATCCTCTGCAGTGCATCTTGAATCCAGTCAAAATATCTTCTGTGACGGAGCCATAAATCCACCCAATCTGAAAAAGGAAACAAATTTGTCAAAAGGACTTAATAGATTTAGTAATCATGGAACTCTATGTAACTTGTTTTATGTAGTACTTGGTAATGAATGCCTAATTAGCGATCATAATCAAATTATTTAGTGTGTAAAGCATCAAGAAAATTCAAATGTTTCTTAATCTTTTTTATATTTCCATCCAACACAATACAAAATGGGAGGAGGTCATTGAAATTAATGGCTTTACCTCTTTGCCCCATTCAGTCTTCTCTTCATAGCCACAGCTTATAACATGAATGGCCTCCTTAACCAATGATTGCGTATTGGTTCCTTCAGGAAGTCCTCCATTTTCCATCAAAGTCGAAGCAATAAAAACCGGTGACTGCCCAAATCGCTTCTCGAAATTTTTCTGAGACATGAGGGATGATTTCTCTAGCTCCTCATAACCTTCAAGCCCTTCTTCGATCTCTTCGAGATCAAACATTGCCCCAGACCCTTTTCTAACATAATCTTTCCCCATCATTTTCTTCTTCTTGGAGTACAATGCACTAAATAGACCTCTTTTTCCTGATGCCTTTTTTGCCTTGGACTTCCTTGAACCACCACAACAAAAGCAACACCATGTTGGCCAGCAGTCACATGTCATCTTTGGCCTTTTCTCAGATACCGGTGGATCATAGCCATATAATGCCTGCCTGTTGAACACAGTTCCAGTACCAACATATACAGGACCTTGAATTCCATCAAGCCCTTTCATATTGATCTATAATGAAATGCAGCATCGATGACAAAAGGTGGAAAGGTCATTTAGTGAAATGCAATTTGCACATATTTGTTAAAAGTAGTTTAGATTTAGAAGAATGGCCCTTACATCAAAGAATACAGTGTTGCGATTAGCATATCTATCGTGGCGATCAATACCATCGAATCTTTGTGGAAATTGGACATAACACAGCTTCTTCCCTAGTTGGGGGTCCATTAGAAAGCACATAGCCTCTCTGGCTGCCTTGCTATTATTGATATAGTGGTCACAATCCAGATTCAACATGAAAGGTGCATTTGTAAGCACAGCAGAAACCCGAACCTTTTAAGGATAGACAGCAACATAAGAGTTATAAACATGTATTCCAATATCCTGGTTATTTGAGAAAGGACTAATATAATTTCAAGCCTTTTGTACTTACCAAGGCATTCATGGCACCAGCTTTCTTGTGATGTGGATAGCCAGGGCGTTTTTCACGTGAAATATACACAAGTCTTGGCAGTTCCTTGCCTTCGACGTCTAGGGCACCAGCACTTCCCAAATATACCTGCAAAAGAAAGAAAAAGTCCATGAGCCATATCACTTGGGACCAACTATTTCTTGTCATCGGTAACTTCTTCATTTCATGGAGAGTAACATGATTTTCAAATAAAAATTGTAAGTTCATTCATCATTAACATATCATTATACTGATATTTGAATACAAACTAAGACAAATGAGCATCATATTTTCCTTTCCCATATTCCCTAAGAATCTAGGGGTATTCAATGGTTAATCACATTCCATAAAATGCAAGGTGCTTCTATTCATTTTTCGTTTGTTGTTTAGCGAAAACATAATAAGAAATACACAAAAGAAGAACTAATTGTAAAATGCAATAGCCAAACCTGAATCATTCCTGGATGATCACGAGTGTTGTTCCCAGGCCATGGTGTTCCATCCTGCATCACCCACCCCTCCTCGGGTTTCTTCTGCGCCTTTGCCACCAATGCATTGATTTTCACTTTGAATTCTTCATATTCTCTCTGCCATGAAGCAAACATAGTTGAATTACTATAAGTATTCTATGAATATTGCGACAGTAACTCGAGAGCATAAAAATCATCTTTCTTGTCATATACTTATTATCTCACCTTCATAGCCCTTCTCTCCTTAACAAATGTAGGCTGAACCTTATCCTTCAAGTAATCAATTTTCTGAGAGAAATAGTACTCAGGTGCTCTTGGCTCAATGTTATACTTTTTGCAAAATGGAACCCATCTTCTTGCAAATTCAGCAGTTTCTGCCAATGAATCAAACAGAAGCATAGATGCACCATCATCTGACACATAGCAGCAGACCTTCTCAACAGGATAGTCCAAAGAGAGGATTGATAGAACAGTGTTTGCTGTTATAATAGGTGGTTCCTTCAAAGGGTCCACAGTACTCACAAAGACATCAATAGGGCTTAGTTGGTTTGGCTCCCCTTCTCGCTCGAACCTTATGGACAAGCGGTCCAGGTAAGTTTCACGGGTGATGGGCAGCCACTTAGGGAATTGATCAAGTATCCATGACAGTGCAAACCATATCTCACATATCACAGAGATAAGCCACAAAGGATATGCATCATATGCTGGAGTTAAGATACGGAACCGGAAGAAGAAAGCAAGAATAACAAGCCTCATGATAATGACTATGCGATATGGATTGATTAGGCTGGAAGGTATTGGGACCTTGCGCCACAACGGTTGCCTAGCTTCAGCCAAACTGCCATGTTCCAAAAGTAAAGTCAGTGTTTGTTTATGCACTTTTTGAAATGTGGTCCATTTTAATTTGTGTGCAAGCTCTAGCATAAATCCACATGACAATCTAAATATGTGGGATTGAATATTGTAAGTGGTGTTAGTGTGATTATGACTGCTCATTTTTTCCTATGGCGTGACCTTTCACTTAACAATGAGTCCCGTCTCTTCTATAGCAGTATTTATGTTCTTTTCTTTTTTTTAACAAATTTTCTTCTCAAAGGTTAAATAGTACTACAGAAGGTAGAAGTGTTTTAGGCTTTTAGCCACAAATGATAAATAGTTTGCTAGTAGTAAAAACAAATTACCACACAACATAGATCCTAAGATTTTATTGATTTTAAGATCAAAATTTAATGGTATTCAGATCAATATTCCCTTAAAATTGAGATAATAAATAAAATAACTAGCTTTTGAATCAATTATTTATGGATCAGCTTTGAATTTAAAGACATTCACAGAGAAAATGCAACCTCGTGAACAAAAGCTGATATACTTTATTTTTCCTGCATAATTTAGTATTCATTTGAATCTCATGCACAGACTGACAATTTCAATCGTAAGAAAGAGCAACAAAAGACATCACTTACAGGTAATCATCTTCTTCAACTTGATCTTCTTTTCCATCCTCTTTGTTTAGTAGACCTTTCTTTTCTTGCTTGGCTTTCCATTTCTCCACTCTTTCTTCCCATTCTGCATTACTATAGAAATCTCTGTCCCCTTCCAAATCTTTGCCAGCAACTACCGAAGAGTAGATCAACTCAGAAAAGCACATCAACAATAGAGAGTTTCGCAAAAGGAAAAATCACCATCATGGATGATTAGCAATTAGCCTATGCAATTTTATTTTCTTTCCAAAATTGAACAACTTGCTTACCACTCCCAGCTGAAGAGAAAGCTTGACCAGTATGCAACTTCTGTTGATTATAGTCTCCATTTTCCTGTAAAAATCATAGGCTGTATTGTATCATGTACGAATCTTTGAAAACACGAAACAAAATGAAAAAAAAAAGTGGACTTGTAACTATGAATAAAATCAGAAAATTAAAATAGGAAGTTATTCATGAATGATTCTGCCATCATGTCAATGAAACAAATAAATTACCACATGATTAACAGCTTGTTGCCGGTCTAGATCATCATGATGAATCTTGATCTGAAATTCATCATCAAAATCATCTTCATCAAAGTTCTCCTCTTCATCTCCAGCCACTCTAGGACAACCTGCAAGGAGGCCAAGCCAGCATCACCACCCAGCAAACAGCATTCAATTTTCGTAAACAAAACCAATATCTTAAAATAACATAAAGTGACACAGCAATGACAGAGAGCTAAGCTAATGACCTTTGTGACGCTTATAGCGAGTGTTACATTGAGGACAACGCTGGTTCCCTTCACTCCTCTCGTACTCGTAACAAGGTCGGCATACTGGAAAACCACACACATGACAAGCCACAAACAGAACCCCATCTTCCTTGTATCCAATCTCATCACCACAAACTCTACATTCTTTTGATGAAGATTGAAGGGTAGGAGGCTGATGCTGCAAAAGAATATATATATATATATATATGTGACTATGAGAAACTAACATGGGGCATAATGATGCTTAATGTTGTGGTTGTGGAAGGACTAATGTAATAACTTAGTCTTGAAGTTATTATCAACAAGCGATTTTTTATACAACCTAAACTAAATAGATTATTATTTAACTATAGCTTTTCAGCAAATACATCTAAACATAATAAAATTCATTCTATTATAGTTAACAATAAAAATAATTGTTGTACATGTAATTGATTGTTAAAATAATTCAATGTTTGCAGCTAATCCATACACACCCCTAGTTCTTAAATTGTATTAACTTCCTTAGTTGATCAGAACTTATAGTAACTTATAAAAGTAACTCCAACATATAATTAAATTCTAAGATTAAACTATAAGTAAAAAGTAATTTCAGGGACTAAGTTACTAATTTGCATGAACAAAGTTAAACAGGGAAAAATAGTAAAATGCATTTGGTACATGCAAGATGAAAGGAGAAGAATGTGCATACCTCATCAGAGTCTTGTGAGACATGAGAATGAGAGCCAGTGATGAAGCCAGCCATGGAGTTTGATGCCATGGCAAAACCAAAGTTTCAGAGGAGATGGGAAGAGTATAGGAGAAGAGGGTCTTATAGGAAATTTTGAGTTGAGAGAGAACCATCAAAGTTATGGTTTCAGTTGTAGATGTAAGAGTGTGTACCAAACTGGGAGTTGGGAAGTCATGGCTTTGAGTCTAAGAGACGTTAAGGAGCAAACTATAGGTGTGAAGGGCTTTTCTATATTTGGTTGCTTGGACTCAAAGGTGGCTTATCTCTTCTAGTTCCTAAATCTTAATAGTTAATATATAATTAATATTAAGATAAAGTATGTTTCATATTTCACATAAGCTAGTTATAATGTCACGTCCCCACTTTTACCATTTCACAATACCAATCACTCAATGGAAGACCTGCAATGAGGTCTTTTTTCTCGTTCTTAATGCAGACATCAACAAAATTTACGTTGCACATAAGGGGGTTCAAATGTCACATCTCCGAAATTTTCAGCTTAAAGTAACTTTACCAGATGGAAAATGCTTCTCACAGGTCTGGAATGGAACATAGAGAGCACGTTGAATCCATTGTTTTTGAGCTTTTATCTCACTTTTTTTAATTGGAACTCCTAATCTCAAAACCACCTTTTATATATTCTCCTGTTCTGAATGCAAGCCACATTTTAAAAAAGTAAAAATAAAAATTTGATCCTTTTAAGTTTTTTATTCAACATTTTTTAGACTCGTAATAATAATTATAAGGATATTTTTTAAAAAGTATATTAAATATTTATATTTTCAATATCACTAACAATTTTAACTAACTTTATTAACTAACTTTCATAAATGAAATATTTTTTTTAATCAAATAAGATTACATTTAGAACCGAAGTTAGTATTTAACAAGCATCTATGATATCGTCTTCAATCATATTTATTGAATGGTTAATGAAATAGTGAATCAATTAATATATGCTATTAATTATGAATTAATCAATATTAAAAAAATGTTATTCTCTCTGTTGGATTATCTTGGAAAAAAATGCATTTATTTCTTCAAATTAAAAGTAAAAATGATAAATGAAATTTTTAAAAATTGAATATTATATACATGATTAAGTAATCAAGGAAAAACATATTTAATTAAAAATAATTTGATAATCCTTTTATTTTTAATTGATTGACAGAGAAGTCCAAGGCAAGCTTTGTTTATATATATATATATATATATATATATATATATATATATATATAATTAATGTTTAGATGAGTTTGGCTCCGGGGCTCATCAGGATCAGGACAGGCCTCTAAATTTAAAGAACGTTTACAAAAATATTTACAAATTATCCATTAACATACAATTCTCATATCGATATGATTCAAACTTGAGATTTCGCAAAACTCCGAACTCAAATCTTGCCAACTGAGTTAACTATTGTTGGCAAGGCAAGCTATTTTAATGAGATAAAGAATGAACTTGATTATATATTAGTATATACATTATTGAGAATTCTACGTCGTGGTGGAATATTTGTTTGGGTTAGAGGTGGCAATTCTTGCTACTCGGCCGAGCTTGTGTCCGCTTGGTTCGGGTTTGGATTTTGACCGTGTCGTGCCTAAAAAGTGTGGTTTAAAATCGTGCTTCAAAAATGGTTTTAAAGCTCGCACCGAGTGTGTTTCGTGATTTTGCGTGCCTATCCAGCAACCATTTAATATATATATATATATATATATATATATATATATATATATATATATATATAGACACACACACGTATAATAATATCTGATAATAGATAGTAATACTAGTTATATGTATTAAATGACATATATGTATTAGTAAATAAGTAAATAAGCATTGTATAGTGTAGTGGATCAAGGGACCATTTCCTTTTCTTTCAAGTTTCAGCAAAAACTTCGGCAAATTAAAAATACAAATATAATAAATAAAATAAATCGGGTTGGCATGTCGTGCCGTGTTAACTCGGCAAAAGCCCGGTCGTGTTCCGTGCCTTTGCGGATCGTGCTAGAAAATCATGTGTATAATTTGTGCTCCGAAATTGTTGCCCAAGCCCAATATTTTGCCGTGCTTATTCGGGCCGGCCCGATCATATCGTGCTTTTTTGTCGGCTCTAGTTTGGATAGAATTTGTTAGAAGAAAGGGTGTAAATTCCATTTACTAAATAATACAAACAAAAGATTTGTTAGGAGAATATGTGACGAATTTATTATGATTGGCTATTTTTTAGGGTTAATAGTCACATGTGTCCCCGAAAGATATCCGTGGAATCAGTTAGGTTACTGAAAGATTTGTGGAATCTCTTAAACTTCCCAAGATCAATTTGACGTCACGTTAGTCCCCCATCTAATTTCATCCGGAGCGACTTAACGGAATCCTACATGACACGTTAAATGCTTTGTTGGTCCCAATGCCATGCTGGACTGTTAAGAAGGTGCCACATTTGGGCCAACAAAGCATTTAACATGTCACATAGGATTTCATTAAGTCCCTCATGGGAGGACTAACGTGATGTCAAATTGATTTTTGGGATTTAAGAGATTCCACAAATCTTTCAGGGACATAACCGATTCCAAAATGATCTTTGGGGCTTAAGAGATTTCACAAATCTTTCAGGGACCTAACTGATTCCACAAATCTTTCAGAACCTAACTGATTTCACAAGTATCTTTCGGGGATCTATGTCACTATTAACTCTTTTTTATACCGTAAGAAAAATCTAGGCGGCTATTGAAATTTTTCTCAAGTATAATTGCACAATTTTTTTTTGTTGGACATAATTGCACAATTTTTAAGCGTAATATCAATTTGAAGGTTTAGTGACAATTGAAATTTTTCTTAAATTTTGATTGCATTCTAAGCTCCCAATTCAATCTTATTTGTGCGGCTATTGTAATGTTAAGTGGCAACATTGTTAAGTTACAAGAGGCAATAATAATTACTGTTTGTTAAGCGGGAGCAAAAAAATTTTGTTTTTTTTTGGTGTTCAGGAAAAATAGAAAAGAAACAAGACAGCTAGCAGCGCCTAAAGCATCTTCCTGCCATATCATCATTCAGCACCTGCAGCAGAACTTGGGGAGCCTCCTCAAACACCTCCAAAGCAACCTGATTGGCACCACCCATCTTGGCCAAAGCATCTGCACAAAAATTAGCCTCCCTCAACACATGAGATACCGTAACAGACCAATCACGATCCAAAAGATGTTGAATGTCTCGAATCACCACTCCAAAGGCATGATAAGACGGAATTACCTGCATATTCACCAGCCTCACCGCTTCAGCCGAATCTGATTCACACTGAACCAAATTGTAACCCAGACTCCAAACTAGCTCAAGCCCATGTTTCAATGCTAATAGCTCAGCTAACAGAATGTTTTTAGCAGGAAAACACCCCGCAAAGCCCCTCAACCATGTTTATATATATATAATTAATGTTTAGATGAGTTTGGCTCCGGGGCTCATCAGGATCAGGACAGGCCTCTAAATTTAAAGAACGTTTACAAAAATATTTACAGATTATCCATTAACATACAATTCTCATATCGATATGATTCAAACTTGAGATCTCTCAAAACTCCGAACTCAAATCTTGCCAACTGAGTTAACTATTGCTGGCAAGGCAAGCTATTTTAATGAGATAAAGAATGAACTTGATTATATATTAGTATATACATTATTGAGAATTCTACGTCGTGGTGGAATATTTGTTTGGGTTAGAGGTGGCAATTCTTGCTACCCGGCCGAGCTTGTGTCCGCTTGGTTCGGGTTTGGATTTTGACCGTGTCGTGCCTAAAAAATGCGGTTTAAAATCGTGCTTCAAAAATGGTTTTAAAGCTCGTACCGAGTGTGTTTCGTGCTTTTGCATGCCTATCCAGCAACCATTTAATATATATATATATATATATATATATAGACACACACACGTATAATAATATCTGATAATAGATAGTAACACTAGTTATATGTATTAAATGACATATATGTATTAGTAAATAAGTAAATAAGCATTGTATAGTGTAGTGGATCAGGGGACCATTTCCTTTTCTTTCAAGTTTCAGCAAAAACTTCGGCAAATTAAAAATACAAATATAATAAATAAAATAAATCGGGTTGGCGTGTCGTGCCGTGTTAACTCGGCAAAAGCCCGGTCGTGTTTCGTGCCTTTGCGGATCGTGCTAGAAAATCATGTGTATAATTTGTGCTCCGAAATTGTTGCCCAAGCCCAATATTTTGCCGTGTTTATTCGGGCCGGCCCGATCATATCGTGCTTTTTTGTCGGCTCTAGTTTGGGTAGAATTTGTTAGAAGAAAGGGTGTAAATTCCATTTACTAAATAATACAAACGAATTTATTATGATTGGCTATTTTTTAGGGTTAATAGTCACATGTGTCCCCGAAAGATATCCGTGGAATCAGTTAGGTTACTGAAAGATTTGTGGAATCTCTTAAACTTCCCAAGATCAATTTGACGTCACGTTAGTCCCCCATCTAATTTCATCAGGAGTGACTTAACGGAATCCTACATGACACGTTAAATGCTTTGTTGGTCCCAATGCCATGCTGGACTGTTAAGAAGGTGCCACATTTGGGCCAACAAAGCATTTAACATGTCACATAGGATTTCATTAAGTCCCTCATGGGAGGACTAACGTGATGTCAAATTGATTTTTGGGGATTTAAGAGATTCCACAAATCTTTCAGGGACATAACCGATTCCAAAATGATCTTTGGGGCTTAAAAGATTTCACAAATCTTTCAGGGACCTAACTGATTCCACAAATCTTTCAGAACCTAACTGATTTCACAAGTATCTTTCGGGGATCTATGTCACTATTAACTCTTTTTTATACCGTAAGAAAAATCTAGGCGGCTATTGAAATTTTTCTCAAGTATAATTGCACAATTTTTTTTGTTGGACATAATTGCACAATTTTTAAGCGTAATATCAATTTGAAGGTTTAGTGACAATTGAAATTTTTCTTAAATTTTGATTGCATTCTAAGCTCCCAATTCAATCTTATTTGTGCGGCTATTGTAATGTTAAGTGGCAACATTGTTAAGTTACAAGAGGCAATAATAATTACTGTTTGTTAAGCGGGAGCAAAAGAATTTTGTTTTTTTTTGGTGTTCAGGAAAAATAGAAAAGAAACAAGACAGCTAGCAGCGCCTAAAGCATCTTCCTGCCATATCATCATTCAGCACCTGCAGCAGAACTTGGGGAGCCTCCTCAAACACCTCCAAAGCAACCTGATTGGCACCACCCATCTTGGCCAAAGCATCTGCACAAAAATTAGCCTCCCTCAACACATGAGATACCGTAACAGACCAGTCACGATCCAAAAGATGTTGAATGTCTCGAATCACCACTCCAAAGGCATGATAAGACGGAATTACCTGCATATTCACCAGCCTCACCGCTTCAGCCGAATCTGATTCACACTGAACCAAATTTGTAACCCAGACTCCAAACTAGCTCAAGCCCATGTTTCAATGCTAATAGCTCAGCTAACAGAATGCTTTTAGCAGGAAAACACCCCGCAAAGCCCCTCAACCATGATCCATTCATATCTCTAATGAGACCACCAAAGCCCACTATATTCTCTCCCTCCCTATAACTACCATCAACATTAATCTTAACAGCAGGTGATGGAGGTCTAGTCCAGGATATGCTTCTCACCTGTCGGCCAGTAGCAGATGTTTTAGGACACCACTTCACCAGTTCTTCCCACATGATACTCGTGTGCCACACTACCTTGTCACATGCCACATATCCGCACCAAGCACCTCAATATTTCTCCATCGCCAAGCCCACCAGAGAATAGCTAGGAATAGATGAGAATTAGTGTAGGATTCTCATGTTTTGATGTTAACAATCTCTCTCCAAGCAACAACATTGGCAACAAGCAAGCTACACCACATGAAGATTAGAATTAGGATTTTTATTAATTCTATTTCAATGTAATCTTTATTTTATGCAATGCATCTCATTTGGTGTGGGTAGCTTAGGTGATTTTAAGAATATTTAAATAATGTTTGATTAAGAGTGAAGATACTTTAAATCTTGATTAAGTAGCTCTATTAAAAGTTTTGTGAAAATCCTTTTAGAAAAACCTTGTTTTTATTCAGACTCTGATCAGTTTACTCGAGTAATGAGTATTGGATCACTCGAGTAATTTATGTCATGACAGGTTAATCGAGTAATGGTTTACACATCACTCGAGTAACTTAATCTGACATGTTTTAATCGAGTGAAGTTATATGGTTTACTCGAGTAATTCAATCAGTGTTTGGAAAATTATAAAAGGACTTAATTTTCTCTTTCACTATATACACATTCATTCTTACAATTTTCTATACACTTTTCAAAAGCAATTCAAGAGCTATTTTACATCTTTCAAGAGCTATCAAGATTCAACAAGAAACTTTTCATTCTTCACTCTATTTCTTTCATTGTTCAAATATTCTTGAGATCATAATTTTGTTCTTAGTGGTTGTTGAAGATTTGCAATTTGTGATTGCATCATTGAAGTTTCAACACAAGTGAAGAATCTCACAAGGAAGACTTTGAGGATCAAATCAAAGCAAGAAAAGAGAATTGGTTGGAAGCATCTTCAATCAATTAGCAAGGAAATCTAGAATTCTCAAAAGGGGTAGATTAGATCAAAGTGTTTGGTACACACTTTGGGTTGGGTTTTAAGATAGGAGAACTAAGAATCTAGTTGCATCTTAAAACATTGTAAAATCTACATTTGAAGATTTCTAGTGAAGAATCTCTCTTGATTTAAGAGGGGACTGGAGTAGCTTTCAAGTGGGTGAAAGTGAACCAGGATAAATCCTTGTGTCTCTTTTATTTTCATTCCTTGTATTGCATTAATTCATTAACAATTGCATTTTTAGGTTAGAATTGGGAGTTTTTCAATTCTACTCAATTGATCTAAAATTGTATGTTAATATTACTTGAAATTGTTCATATTAATCATTCATAATTTGTTGAATCATCATAGCATTGTAATTCTTGAAGAACTCCATTGAAAACTGATTTTTAATTGAATTTTACCCAGTTTACTCGAGTAAAGTTCTTGTCACTCGAGTAATTTGCTTTCAGTTTATGAACAATACTCGAGTAGGTTTTCTGTTACTCGAGTGATTTAAAAATAGCTTTCGTAATACTCGAGTGATTTGCTGAATACTCGAGTGAAATTATTTTTGCTTGCGTACTACTCGAGTGAAGACTTGGGTTACTCGAGTAATCTGACTTGAATTTTTAAGAAAACTTATTTTCATAAAACCATTCTCTTAGGTGGACGAAAAATCTGTAATAAGGCTTCAATATTCTATTCACCCCCCTCTAGACTATATTGAGCCGCTTGTTGGTTTCCATCAAGTGGTATCAAAGCTCGGACGAAAAATCCGAGCCTTAAAAAGCTTTTTCGAAAAGATCCTTTTTTTTACTTGGAAACAATGGGCTCAATTTCAAATCCTTTTGGTGGTGAAGGAGCTTCCATTAATCGTCCTCCACTATTCAATGGTGAGGGTTACGCTTATTGGAAGGTTCGCATGAAAATTTTTATTCAAGCCATAGATATGGAAATTTGGAACGCCATAGAGAATGGACCTTTTGTTCCTCAAACGAAAGTAAATGATGTTGTTTCGGTCAAACCAAAATCGAGTTGGGACAATGATGATAAGAAGAAAGTTGCATTTGATTTAAAAGCTAAAAATATCATCACGTCCGCTCTTT
This sequence comes from Crotalaria pallida, assembly GCA_037953625.1. NCBI lineage: Eukaryota > Viridiplantae > Streptophyta > Magnoliopsida > Fabales > Fabaceae > Crotalaria > Crotalaria pallida. The sequence goes on from CM075649.1 coordinate 127,515,925, forward strand.
CTTATGATGAGTTCTTTCGAGTATCTCAATGTGTTGATGCTAAACAAATGTGGGACACATTACAAGTCACACATGAGGGCACTTCGGAGGTTAGAAGGGCTAGGCTAAATACACTCATGCATGAATATGAACTCTTTCGTATGTTACCTAATGAAAATATAGGTGACATGCAAAAGCGGTTCACTCATATCATAAATCATCTTTCTGCACTTGGAAAAGTTATAACTAATGGTGAAGTTGTTAATAAGATTTTGAGATGTCTTAGCAGGGAATGGCAACCTAAGGTGACGGCCATTATGGAAGCTAGAGACGTGGATCAAATTGACTTAGCAACTCTATTCGGAAAGCTTCAAGAGCATGAAATGGAGCTTAGGCGGTTATCCATGAATGAAGATGCCGATAGAAAGAAAAAGGGGATAGCTCTTAAATCAACTTCAAAATCCCTTAAGGCTCAAGAGGAAAACTCTCAAGTGGATGACTCGGACTCCGATATAGACGATGAGACCCTTGGTTTGCTAGTTAAAAAGCTTGGTAGGTTCCTTAAGAAAAAGGGGAACTTTAATAGAAATAGACAAAGAGATTCTAAGGACTCACAACCAAGAAATAAGACTAACAAGGATCACATCAAGTGTCATGGGTGTGGAAAGCTTGGTCACTATCGATCGAATTGCCCAACTCATTCTAAGAAGTCAGAAGGTGACAACTCTAAGTTCAACTCATCTAAAGGAAAAAGGGCTTACATAGTATGGGATGAAGTGGAGAGTCAATCAACATCTAGCTCATCGGATGATGAAGAACTTGCAAATATATGTTTGATGACGAAGCTTGATGAAGAGGAATCTTCGAGCATTAAATCAAGTGAGAACGTCAATGAGGTAGATTATCTTTCCGATGCTAGCTCTAGTTCTAATTCTCCTTCATTCAATGAATTGTACAATGTGTATGTAGAGATGCATAAAGAGTTGAAGAAACTTGCTAAAATAAATGTTGAAAGAAAGAATTTCATAATGAAGCAACATGAAAAGATAATTGAACTTCAAAAAGATTTAGAAGAACTTAAGCTTCAAAATGAAACACTTGAACTCATTTATGCAAACTCTACATGCAATTGTGAATTGAAATCAAATGAGACTCCATCTTGTGAAAATTGCAAGTCTTTGGAAAAAGAAGTTTTTAATTTGAATGATCGTCTTGCAAGGCTCATGAAAGGAGATACTTCATTAGATCATTTGCTTTCAACTCAAAGGAACAATAGCAATAGATCCGGTCTTGGCTATACCAAACCTAAGAAACGCAATTATCGCAAAGTTGGTGGATTTTCAAAGAATAAGATTTCTAAAAACCCAACTTGCCATTATTGTGGGATCTTTGGGCATACCACGAATAAATGTAATATAAAGAAATTTGGTATACCAAGCGGAGAATATATTTGGATTGTTAAGGGGACTTCTCCTCATGCTAACAACAAAGGACCCAAGACCACTTGGGTACCTAAGTCAACCAAATGATATCTTTCTTGTAGGTGTGTCTTCGAACCAAAGAGCGCAAATGGTACTCCATTTGATGCACAGGCTGCTCATGAGTCATTGGTTGAGCACATCAATGCTCAATTCGCTCAGTTGGAGATGAGACAGGATGTGAAGAATATTGCCATGGAGCATCGTTTAATGGATTATATGTCTGGCCTCTTTTCTCACTATTTCCCTCCTCCTCCACCTGATTCCTAGACCTGTGGATGCTGATGATGTTTGATGTTGATTTCTGTTTCATGTTTCATGTGCATATTTCTGACTATGTTCTGTTTGTGTTTATGTTTTGTGTTTATGACTCTGTTGCTATTAGCTTGGTTAGTTTCGTTTGATTATGTGCTATGGTTGCTGTTTTTTTGTTTTCCACTATGATTTGCTGCGTAGTGTGATACTCTGGTATTATGGATTATGGTGCTATATTCATTATGCGTTTATATTCATTGTGGCACTATTGTGGTTTAAGGACTTGAACTACTTACCTTCCACTTTTGGCAAAGGACTTTTCTCACATTTCTTATCTTTTTAATGATGCCAAAAGGGGGAGAATATTTTGTTGATGTTGTTCTTGTAGGTTAAGTTTTATTATATTTTTCCTAGGTGTTTTACATTTAGGGGGAGTATGTTAAAACTTAGTGCTTAATTGAAAAGGAGGTTTGTCATCATCAAAAAGGGGGAGTTTGTAGGATTCTCATGTTTTGATGCTAACAATCTCTCTCCAAGCAACAACATTGGCAACAAGCAAGCTACACCACATGAAGATTAGAATTAGGATTTTTATTAATTCTATTTCAATGTAATCTTTATTTTATGCAATGCATCTCATTTGGTGTGGGTAGCTTAGGTGATTTTAAGAATATTTAAATAATGTTTGATTAAGAGTGAAGATACTTTAAATCTTGATTAAGTAGCTCTATTAAAAGTTTTGTGAAAATCCTTTTAGAAAAACCTTGTTTTTATTCAGACTCTGATCAGTTTACTCGAGTAATGAGTATTGGATCACTCGAGTAATTTATGTCATGACAGGTTAATCGAGTAATGGTTTACACATCACTCGAGTAACTTAATCTGACATGTTTTAATCGAGTGAAGTTATATGGTTTACTCGAGTAATTCAATCAGTGTTTGGAAAATTATAAAAGGACTTAATTTTCTCTTTCACTATATACACATTCATTCTTACAATTTTCTATACACTTTTCAAAAGCAATTCAAGAGCTATTTTACATCTTTCAAGAGCTATCAAGATTCAACAAGAAACTTTTCATTCTTCACTCTATTTCTTTCATTGTTCAAATATTCTTGAGATCATAATTTTGTTCTTAGTGGTTGTTGAAGATTTGCAATTTGTGATTGCATCATTGAAGTTTCAACACAAGTGAAGAATCTCACAAGGAAGACTTTGAGGATCAAATCAAAGCAAGAAAAGAGAATTGGTTGGAAGCATCTTCAATCAATTAGCAAGAAAATCTAGAATTCTCAAAAGGGGTAGATTAGATCAAAGTGTTTGGTACACACTTTGGGTTGGGTTTTAAGATAGGAGAACTAAGAATCTAGTTGCATCTTAAAACATTGTAAAATCTACATTTGAAGATTTCTAGTGAAGAATCTCTCTTGATTTAAGAGGGGACTGGAGTAGCTTTCAAGTGGGTGAAAGTGAACCAGGATAAATCCTTGTGTCTCTTTTATTTTCATTCCTTGTATTGCATTAATTCATTAACAATTGCATTTTTAGGTTAGAATTGGGAGTTTTTCAATTCTACTCAATTGATCTAAAATTGTATGTTAATATTACTTGAAATTGTTCATATTAATCATTCATAATTTGTTGAATCATCATAGCATTGTAATTCTTGAAGAACTCCATTGAAAACTGAGTTTTAATTGAATTTTACCCAGTTTACTCGAGTAAAGTTCTTGTCACTCGAGTAATCTGCTTTCAGTTTATGAACAATACTCGAGTAGGTTTTCTGTTACTCGAGTGATTTAAAAATAGCTTTCGTAATACTCGAGTGATTTGCTGAATACTCGAGTGAAATTATTTTTGCTTGCGTACTACTCGAGTGAAGACTTGGGTTACTCGAGTAATCTGACTTGAATTTTTAAGAAAACTTATTTTCATAAAACCATTCTCTTAGGTGGACGAAAAATCTGTAATAAGGCTTCAATATTCTATTCACCCCCCCTCTAGACTATATTGAGCCGCTTGTTGGTTTCCATCAATTAGCACCAGTCGTTTCATCCTTGATCCACTTCCACATGTCTGTGTTGAGATTGTAATGATTCACAAAGCTAAATTTCGACCACAAATTTCTGGTCTTCTCACAGTCCCAAATGCAATGTAAAGCAGACTCCCACTCAGTTCCACATCTTGAGCAGATAGGAGAGGCGGCCATGCCCCTCCTAAATCGAAACTCATTGGTAGGAATAGCATTGTGGAGTAACAACCAAATCAGTAGTTTGATCTTCTCATGGCAATTTATCTTCCAAATCCACAACCAAGATACATCCGTGATATTGGAATCAGTTTGCCGTAACCATCTGTAACCACTGGCTGCACTATATTCTCCATCCGTACTATGAGACCAGGTCCACATGTCTTTCTCCTCACCAAGTCCCAAAATCTGAATTGCTTCAACCACTGCTCTCATATCGCTAGGAATTAGTGAATACAGAGATGACCAATCCCACTTCCCCTCTCGCCAGACATCCCTCACCGACTTATCTGTGTCGGAAATATGAACAAATGGAACTCTCTCACAAAGAGGTCCCTCCTTGCACCAGGTGCCAAACCAGAACGATGTCATGCCATTCCCAAATCTGAACCCAAAGCCATCTTTCAAGCAACTCTTGGCTTTAATGATGCCCCGCATGGTACAGGACATTTGAGATGAAGAGGCTGCAAACAAAATACATCGTCCTTGTAAGTACTTATGTTCAATCATTTGCTTCCATAGGCATGTTTTATCAGAAACAAGCCGCTATACCAGTTTCCCTAAAAGAGAGGTGTTTGCTGTCCTGGTATCCCGCACCCCCAAATCTCCCAACCTTCTTGAAGCTGTTACTGTCTTCCAATTCACCAAATTGAGACTTCTGTTTGAACCTTCCCTTCCCCAAAAAAAATTCCGCGACACCTTGTCTATATCATCACAGATGCTTTGAGGCATCCAAAGCGTTTGCATGGTGTACGTAGGAATTGACGCAAGCACCGATTTAGCGAGACACACCTTGCCCGCCCTATTCAATAAACTCCTTTTCCAACTGGCTAAGCGAGTGCGAAGTTTGTCAACCAAAGGCATAAAATGATTCCTAGTAGCACGACCAGTGATAAGGGGAAAGCCCAAATACACTCCAAGATCCTGGCAGAATGGAATGCTCGTTGCAGTAGAGAAATTGCACACTATGTCTCTAGGAACTCTAGCGGAAGCAACACCTCTAGATTTTCCGAAATTCACCTTCATTCCTGAAGCATTGCAAAATTCATTAAGCACATCAACAATCACCCTGTGCTGATTATTCTTAGCTTTACAGAAAAGAAAAACATCATCCGCAAAAAGAAGATGTGAGATCAAAGGGCCACCCCGGGAAACATTCACTGGAATCCATTCCTTATCCTCAACCTTTAAGTTAATTAAGGCCGATAGCTTTTCCATGCAAAGCACAAAGAGGTACGGTGACAAGGGGTCTCCTTGTCTCAAGCCCCTGGAAGGACAAAAACTATCAAGACGCTCACCATTCCACAAAACTGACAAACTGGAAGAGCGCACACAGTGCATGATCAGAGAAGTGAAAGTACTAGGAAAGCCAAAATCCTCCAGAGTATATTGCAAAAAGTCCCAATTCAATCTATCATAAGCCTTTTCCATGTCCACCTTGAAAGCCACCGAACCAATTCTGCTCTTGGACTTTCTCATGTAGCTAAGAATTTCTTGAGCAACAATAGCATTATCTGCTGTGCCACAGCCCGGAATGAAGCTACTTTGCAATGGACCAACCAGGGAGTTCATAAAAGGTCTCAAGTGATTCACAATAACCTTCGTGATAACTTTAAAAATGACATTGCATAATCCAATAGGCCGGAAGTGTTTGAAATCTGTTGGGTGTTGGATTTTCGGAATAAGCACCAATAGAGTTTGACATAGACGGTGATCCATAGAACCAGTCGAGAATGCCTGATCCACCAGTTTCAATACATCCACCCTAAAAAAATATAATGACTAACCCGACTTTTAAAAGAGATTTTTTATACTCACAAGAATTGAGAATCGAATCTCAAATCAATTGGATAAATGACACAATTTTACACCAACCATACCAGCCTCGATTGATAATCAAGCATATTGGATAACAACACAAAACAAATACTGAGGAATTTGCAAGAGAATGACAATATGCTCATTACATATATATGCAATGTTGTGCGACTTGGACACACACACACACACACACACACACATATATATATATATATAAAACGTAACATTCTCACCTTCATTGCATATTTACATTTTTTTGTTAGTTTTTCATAACAAAATGCTGATGTTGAATAGGGTTTTGGATCCCCTTTATATTTTTTTCCTCATATTTTCATGTGAATAAGAAAAATAAATAGAAATTTTATAAATAAAAAATTTCACCAACTATATCTACCCATATATTAATATCAGAGTCCTACCTATAGAGCCAAGTCCAAAGATTCTTCCCTTCTTCAATTCCTTCCACCAACTATATCTACTCATATATCAATATCAGAGGGCATAACATTTGCTTGTTGGTTACCATCTTCATTATCCTCTCGCAATGATGACAAACTTTGAGAAGAACACTAACTATTTTTGTTGAAATTTTTCCTGCACCTCAGGTTTGAATAACAATGAACCACACAAAAATAACTTTTATAGGAATTTATAAATATAAAAGTTATCATGTTTTTTTAGGTAAAAGAAAATTATCAATACCTTGACAAGCAATACAAACAAGAGCATAGGGCCAACAAAAAAACTCAAGCAAAGGCCACTATCTAGGATGGGTTCCAAACCAAGAGAGCTGCACCCTACCTCACAAAAAAAAATTCACTTAAAATCTATACATTAGTTCTACTAATTTGAGCAATGTAATCCTTTTCTGCACTCTTCATTCTACTAATATCCATGATGCATATTCTTACTTATATTTGCTTAACAATGTCTCTAATCAACAGTAAAGTGTCCTAGCAATCCCACAAAAGATTCTGTGATTCCTTTCTATCCAAATAGCATACAGAGTTGCTGCAACTGTTGCATTGAGGATCCTTTGCTTCTCTTAGTTATACTTCTATACATAAAGGATTCTCTTGGACTAACTCTTAAATTGATGCCAATTAGAGTATTGTTTCACTTTGTGCTCCCAAATACTTTGTCTCTTTAAGTAGATTCCATGAACCCATTTAACCCATAAATTCTTTGATTAGAAGCAATTGTCCATATTTGTCTTCCCATTGCTCCTTCATTCCATGTTTTTATATGCTTGATACCAAGCCACCCCTGGTCTTTCCTTCTACAAACTTTATCCCAACTCAGTAGGGGATAACTTCTTCTATACTGCTTTACACCCCATATAAAGTCTCTGAAAACTCTATCAATTTCCCTAATAACTCTTTGAGGCAAAAGGAAAGTTGTTGACCAATACAAGTGCATTGACAAAAGGTCTGAATTGGCAAGCTGAAAGTAATGTTTATAAGCTGACATTGTAATGTTTTAATTACTATGATACCAAAAGTAACAATAACAACTCCATGACATTATGAACAAACCAAAATCTACATATATAACAACCACCAAACCATGAACAACATGTTTATAATCTATCAATTCATTCACACAAATCCTAGAAATACAACATCACCAATATCATTCACAATATCAGAACACATAACAAGCATTAAATCTACATTAAGAACATAAAAAAATCAACATATGAAGCATTCAATTAAACAGCATATAAAGCAGAAAAAAAAGCATAAACAACACCCATTAATAACACCCATTAATATGTCAGGGGTTCGATCCCTGCCGTGGGCATGGAAAAGGCTTTGTTGGTAGAAGCAAAACCCACTTCGGTGATCTCTACGCCTCGGAGAGGATTAGTCTTCGGCTGTCGGCTGTCGGCTGGGGGATACCCTTGGTGTACACCAAAAAAAATAATTATATCCAATTATTAAGGTATCGAAAGTAACTATAACAATGGCATCGCATTAACAACATTAAAAAAAATCAGCATATAAAGCAACCACTTAATCACGTGCAACTTGTTTATAATCCACTTTTTCTATTTTCATATTTAGAGTATATGCACATATTGAGCGCATAGCTAATAACATAACAGAATAAGAAAAACTAGAACAAGACCATCATTACAAAATGAAAAGCAACTAGCAAATGACAAAAGACAGAATCAACCTCGTTTGCACACCTAAAAACAACTTCCTTAATCCTTGATTAAAAATAAGTTGATGTACAATGGTACTTACACAAGCGGTCTGAGCATGATGACTCACCCAACTTTTGTCCTTCTTTTGATAGATAGGAAAGTAAAAATCTACAAGCAGTGGATCTGTCCCAAATTCCACCTTCTGTAATTAATAAAGAAAATTAGTGTTGCTGATTTTTTTTAAGATATTGAAATAACATGTTATTAATAATACTATTCTCTTTCAATGCTCGCGTTGAGGTATTGATACACTAGTGTGAAGAGATGCACTTGCCATCGAGTCACAATTTCTCTTATTTGTTTTTGATTTTTTTATTGAATTGAGAGGACTGTCAATGTTGCTTCAATTGTGCCCATACCAAATCTCCTATCCAATACAAGTAGTTTGGTTAAAAAGAATTCTCGAAATGTTATATCAGAAGCAAGATACTCTTACTGAAATATTTTGTGACAACTAGTCTGTTATATCACTATCCAAAAATCCAATCTTTCATGGGCGTTCCAAACACATAGATATTCTCTTTGATAAAATCCGTGAATTGGTTAATGTTAGAGCTCTTGCATGCAGCGGAAATTTGGCTTCTATTAGTTTGTATGAACCAATATCTCACAAATGATAAGACACTATATATTGGATTAAAAAGAAATAATCACTTTGAAGGAAATGATAACACGTTAAAGAATAACTTTCTGATGTGAAAATTGAATTTTTTACAACATGGAGTTGCTACATATTTATAGTTTCTTACAAGCTAATTAAACAATGGTAATCCTTGTTTTTCTAACAACCAGGAACTAATACAAGGTTTGGTTTTCTATAATTAATATTAACCAACAGCAATGATAGAAAATCCATGTCATTCTCTCCTTGGACTTCTCTTCTCTATTCACTTTTCTCACAATTCTCCACCTCGTTCATAATTTGAGAAGAAAAAAAATTTCTCAAATTTTGGACTAACAAATTGCGTAATCGATATCCATTTGCATCATTTTTCATTTTTAAAAAATGACTGCCTACGTACCCTTTGACTGGGATCAAACCAATCGTAGTTCCATTTATTTTTCCATGTAATGCCTAGCATGGGACAATGTTTAACAATTTAAAACAATGTTTGAACTTGATTCCTAACACAACTTTGGTCAACATATCTGTGGGGTTTTCATTTGTGTGCACCTTTGACAAAGAAGCATTACCTTCCTCGATAATATCACGCACAAAATGGTATCTCACATCTATATGCTTGGTACGAGCATGATGAACCTGAATTTTAGCCAAATGAATCGTACTTTGACGATCACAACTTATATCCACAATATCTTACTTCAACCCCAAGTCATGTAAAAGACCCTACAACCATAGTGCTTCCTTTACACCATCAGCTACAGCCATGTACTCGGCCTCTGTACTAGATAGTGCCACTGTAGTTTATAACATCGTTCGCCAACTGACTAGAGCACCATGTATCTTAAACACATAACCAGTAGTAGATCGTCGTTTATCTAGATCACCAGCATAATCTGAATCAATGAAACCACGAACATGACATGATTTTCCACCAAAGCATAAACCTGCGTTTATGGTACTTTTCAAGTACCTTAGAATCCATTTCACTGCTTCCCAATGTGTCTTACCTGGGTTAGCCATGAACCTACTGACAACACTAACCGCTTGTGAAATATCCGGACGTGTACACACCATGGCATACATTAAACTTCCAACGACACTAGCATAAGGTACATTATCCATGTATGCCTTATCTTATGCTATAGTGGGAGATTGTTTACCAGAAAGTCTAAGATACGGAGCCAATGGAGTCACCACTTACATAGCACCTTTCATCCCGAACCTTTCAATAACCCGCTCGATGTAGCCTTTCTGACTCAAGAAAAATTTTCGGTTTGATCTCTCTCTTCTAATCTCCATACCCAGTATTTTCTTTGCAGTGCCCAAATCTTTTGTCTCAAACTCTTCCCTTAGTTGAGTTTTTAACCTATTTTTCTCCACCTTGCTCCTAGAAGCAATGAGCATGTCGTCCACATACAACAGAAGATAAATATAATCTCCTCCACGAAGTTTACGAATGTATACACAACAATCATAATTACTTCTGGAAAAACCTTTATTTAACATAAAGGAATCAAATCGCTTGTACCACTATCGAGGAGATTGCTTCAATCCATAAAGTGATTTCCTCAAGCGACACACCTGACTCTCTTTACCCTCAATCTTGAATCCCTCAGGTTGATTCATGTAGATTTCCTCGTCCAAGTCACCACGTAAGAAAGCTGTCTTTACATCGAGTTGTTCCAACTCAAGGTCTCCATGAGCAACAAGACTCAATAGCACTTGTAACACCCTCATCTTTTAATAAAGGGAATAAAGTAATTTATTCAGAAATTGATGTGGTGGAAAAGTAAAAGTTCCCTTTATTCAAGATTAGCGGATAAATTTTTTCTTTTTAAAGTACATCGGTTCGGTGTTACAATGGATCAAATACAGAAATGCCTTTCTCCTTTTCTCAGTTTGAGTCTCTGGCTTGCCCGGTGGATTGACTTCATCGACTACTTGTACCTACCACCAAAGGCTAGGGGGAGTAAGTCATAGCCGAAGTGCATAATCAAATAATAATCTACCAGAACTAGAAATAACGATCACAAATAGTCAAGTAATTCAAGTAACATGCATACATGATGGCACACCCAATTTATAACACAATTATCTTATAATTAAGTGGCATAATGCATGCATTCTAATATCCTTCTTCTCGTCTTGAATCCTATAGCATTTTTGTCTAACCACCCTTCTCATTTAACCACCCTTCAAGTCCACAACCCTTCTCATTCAGCCACTCTTCGAACCCACGACCCTTCTTGTTCGACCACCCTTCGAATCCACGACCCTTCTCGTTCAACCACCCTTCATCTAACCACCCTATGAATCTTAACATCCACAACTCCTCATACGAATGCAATTAACCTCTTTGTTTCACTTTGCATTATGAATTCATTTCATAAATATGCATTCATATGTTTATAATCATTCATCATCAAAGTAATCATATAATCATACAATTACTCCCAAGATACCACTCATAATGTACAAGTAAGATAGGTTAAGGAGAGGTATATTAAAGTTTGGTATTTTCACCCCTTTAGAGTCATTCCAATTGATTAGAAAAGTCTCCAATCAACTAGAATGTAAAAATTCATCTTTGGAGGGAAAACTGATGGGGTCATATCAATGTGCCCTCATGCATATCGATATGCACCATCGATATCCCCCTCTGGATATCGATATCCACCTTCCATTTCTGCATGTTAGCTTAAGGTTTGAAATACCAAATCTCAATATACTTCACTTTAACCATTCTCAACCCAAAATAGATCAATATCATGTATGAATACATCTGTTCATGCATAAATTCAGCAAACATGGCATCAACTTCATGTAAAATTCAAGTATTATGCATAAAAGACACAAAGATCATAACATAACCTATGATTTCCATTTCCCTTTCATTATAGTTCAGTTTCTTTATTGGTTCAGCACTTAATCATCATATATAAATTGTTCCAATTCAGAAATTATGCTAGAATGACCTCCAAGTCATTTTCCTATAGCAAGTTCTCAATTTTCCCTAGTTTTGCCCTTGAGTTCATGAGAACTCCTATATCTCTAGCCAGCTGATTATTATTCTAGCACCCGGTTAACTTCTCCCTTGCCTATTTGAGATGATTCAGACTGGTTTGGATTGAAAAAGATTGGTTTGGTTGAGAAAATATCAACTTTTCTGGTTCAGCCTCCACAACTCTGTTTTCAGGTTCACAAGAAAGCAAAAATCAGGGTTTTATATCAAGAATAAATCACAACAAATCGTGATCAATGATTGGAATCAAAACTAGGATATGAAATCTTGAAAATAAAACAAGTTTGAAGCCCAAAGGATGCTTGAGCTTACCACACGGACTCAAAGAACAGAGCTTCCCTGAATCTGAATTCTGCAGATTTCAGATTTAGGTACTAAACTTTGCAGGAGTATAACTCATTCTATGCTCCACGAAATTAGACAAGCTTGGTACCAAATTGAATAGGGTTGAACGAGCTTCAGTTTGGTATATTATTCGTAGGGTTTTGAGGCTTGGATAAAAGGGAACGAATAAAGGAAACTCAGGCACTTGAATCTGAAACTTCAGATTTCAGTTTCATACACCAAGCTTTGCAGGTTGATAACTATTTCCACAGGCTACCAAAACGAACAAACTTGGTGTCAAATCGAAGAGAGTTTAACGAGCTTTAATTTTGTGTATAGTTTACTGGGTTTTGAGACTCTGATCATGGAAAACGAGAAGCAAGAAGGTGATGACAGCAAAACTCGTTTTCTGCAGAATTTCACTAAGTTTTGGCTTTTCTTTCACATACTCCCTCCTATATTTAAATTAATCACTCTTGGATGTCCCTTTCATTCCTACACTGCGTCCAAGAGATATTTAGGGAGGTTTGTTGCTGAAATCAACGAAAAATCCCAGCCATTCGTGTGTTAACCGACTTATTTTTGGGCCATTGGAATCTTGGATATCGATATCTATGGATATCGATATCCATATCTATATCCAATGCCAAAAATGACAGCACTTTTCGCATTCAAATGGCCATAACTTTTTCGTTAATCGTTGGATCTTGCTCAAATTTGGAGATATGCTTCCTAACATACTTATCTTCAAATCCAACGGTTGTTTTTGTGTCTAATGTTGTAAATATTTTATTCGATATTTTTATATTATTATGCTTTCACATACAATAGAATTTATATAACTATCATAAAATATATTTGATTTTTATGAAAATTGGGGCTATTACACTCTCCCCCACTTTTAAGAATTTCGTCCCCGAAATTCCCTCTCTAACAAATGGATTTTCTGAAATGTTTGATCAATCAAATTGGATTTCTTGAAAATAATTAAGGTCTTTGCTTCGCTTAACAGATTTTCGTTAAACTTCTTCAAAATCCTCTTATTAGAGAAATATAGATAAGTTTTCGACAAACGTTTAAAATGACGTTTTTCGTTGCGCACTCTTATTCACTTGGCACGAGTAATGGGGAATCGTTGTGACCTTAATATCAGGAGGGTCAGTCGGAATAAAATCATTCTTACCTTATGTAGTCTTTCACGGGAAAGATTATGTGTGGTGCCTTTAAGTTAGATGAACTTAAAGACAGGAATGCTCATCAATAGATTTCGTAAAAAAATTTCATAAAGACATCATTATCATAAAACATATTTTATTGATTCCTCCCCCACTTAGAACAAAGTTGGGTTCCGGTATACAACAGGTGGGTTACATACAAGAAGTTTGGTTACTAAGCTGTACACTTCCAACTCATGAGGTTCATTCTTTAAAGTAGTTGGATACTTCAAAAGGGATTACTGGTTACCAATCACTTTTGTTGCAAGCTACTATATGGCTTTATCAATGTTTGGATTAGAACTTCTAGGTTTGGTTTTCACCATTGGATTCTCTGATTGGTTGTCCTCTTTTCAGTCTATGCTTACTTTGGTTATCCCTTCCCGTGTTTGGATACTTTCACGCATAGTGTTCTAATTGCTCTTCACTCTGTTGGGGCACTTACTCGCATAGTGTCTAGGTTGTTGACAAGTGTTGCAGATGACTCTCTTAATCCAACTTCCTTGTTTCCGGTGGGGATGCTTATCCTTCTTACATTGCATAGAATTTACTGAGAGGTGGCCGACTTTCTTTTTCTTTTCTTTACCCCTTCCTTTGTGGCATAAATCCTGTCCATGTGAAGAACTTTGTCCTTGATCGCATCGTCGTTCAGTAGTTTCTCGAGGTTGAAGACCTTGTTCGTAAGCTAGCTGTGCTTTCCAATTTTCTTCGTAAATCCTATACGTGTTGACCATTTGAGGGAAACTACCGATTTCTTGGATGGTAAGTGCAAGTTTTAGATCCGGTCGTAAACTGTTTTCAAACAGTTTACACTTCGCTCTTTCATCTAGATTATGCCGGTAATGGGCTGAGTACTTGCTCAGTTCTTCAAACTTGGCGGCATACTCGCTGGCACTCATGTCTCCTTGTTCTAGCTTCATAAATTCTATTTCTTTTCTTCCTGTAAGATACTCAGGGAAATATCTTTCAAGAAACTTTTCTTTGAAAATGTTCCAAGTGACTACTCTTGGTTCTGCCTCCAATAGCGATTTGGCATGATCCCACCAATCTTTGGCTCCTCCTGTTAACATAATTGTGGCGAGTAGCACCCTTCGATCATCTGTACACTGCATAATTTGGAAAATATGCTCTATATCTCGTACCCATCTTTGAGCGTCCTCTGGATTATTTCCTCCGGCAAAACCAGGTGGGTCAAACTTTTTGAATTTGAGCCATTCACGTTCTTCCGTTGATTCCTGATTTCGGGATTGAGCTAGGTGGTGTAGAGCAGCTGTAAATTCCTGACGCAGGGCAGTTGTAAATCCCTCCAGAAGCTCATGGGTTTGTCTAGTGGTCATTGTTCTTCTTAGGATAATTTCCTTATATCCTCCGTCTTAAGTAGGGACTTCAGCTCTACTGGGTTATCCTAATACATTGTTAGGAAATTCATCAAACACTCTTGGGAAAATTGGGTTCATAAACCAAATCCATTGGACACTCATTATATGGGGAAAACTCAATCAAAACATTGCAATCTAAGTGGGGTCAAGGATTACTTTAATAATTCTCTAAATGAGCTCATGCTTCTTCATCCAAATTTTTTTTCAAGAAAATTCTTCCAAAAACATAATTTCAAACGATTGGGGAAATGTGTTAGAAGTATTATAGAATACTTATAAATTCTTATGAAATCTTGGGTTTTAAAACCTCCAAAGGTTTTGCACTAGAAGGTATCATTCTATTAGTATAATATTTCTTACTGGAAAAACCAAGAGATTTTCCAGAGTATAATGAGATAATCGAGAAGGGTGAGAAGATTAGGGATTCGTCGATTAGGAGTACCGCACTATTCGGAGGTATAAGGAACTCTTCGTTGTCGCCCGCAAGATTTCCTGACTTAGGAATGGAAAAACCTTGAACACGATCGCGAAAGAATATCATTGAGAAGGTATTTCCAAGATTCACTTCTCCAGAAATAGGAAATTCCATTTTCCAACAAGGCTGAGAAGTGATTCAGAACCATGGTTCGCTTGGATTATATTCTACCAACGCAAGGACTCAAGGAGTACGATCATGAAAAAAAAATATCGAAGGTTCTTTCGAAAGTCGAGGTTTCAAAGTACCCATATACAAGGTATAACAAAATAATCACAGGGGTAATAGATATTGAAAGAAACTAAGATAGCCGCCAGGGTAAGCAAATGAGAGATTCGTCAGATAGAAATATCGAATCCTTCCGAATGAAAGAGAAGTTTATCATCGTTGCAGCAAGGTTCGCTTAGCTAGGAATCGGAGAACTGGGTGCAAGATTAGGAAAATATTATTTGAGGAACAGTATTGGATTTTGACGATCTACGTACTGGGAATTCCATCCCCCAGCAGTGCTATGCGACGGTTCAGAGATATGATTACTTTAGTTCCACTTCCACACAATTAACCGATCAAGGGTTGGGTCACTGAAAGAAATCGAATAATAGGTGTGTCTATTGATTACTCTATCTAAAATAGGGTTTCGGATATCCATGATCATCTTTTCCAAGAGCTGTAACTATTAGGGTGGCCAGTCCTAACATTACATGCCATTGGTAAGGAGACCATATCAATCCGGTTGAAGTTATAATCCTCCACAAGGAAGACTATAAAAATATATCTCTGGATTAAATGAGTCTAAGGATGAAGAATATTTGTCATCATCAGATTCCACTCAGTTAATTAAGTTCTAGAGATTTTCCTTTACGTTGGGGTGGCATTCATTTTCCCTAACCCATTGGTAATTATTCTCTCTAGACTTAACCAACTTCCTTTCCTCTGATCACAATAGGGATAGCTGAGTTTTGGCTTTGACCTGACTGGATCAAAGTCTAGCTAAATACTCATTATGTTTGATTTAGACGATCTCTAAAGTCAAATAAGATTCTAGCACTTCTAATGATCTCCAACTAACTCAATGATGACGTGTCAGAGTCTGACAATAGAGGTGATGAAGCCATACTCTCAGGCCGAAAAGGAAGGAACTGCTCTGATACCATAATGTAACACCCTCATCTTTTAATAAAGGGAATAAAGTAATTTATTCAGAAATTGATGTGGTGGAAAAGTAAAAGTTCCCTTTATTCAAGATTAGCGGATAAAATTTTTCTTTTTAAAGTACATCGGTTCGGTGTTACAATGGATCAAATACAGAAATGCCTTTCTCCTTTTCTCAGTTTGAGTCTCTGGCTTGCCCGGTGGATTGACTTCATCGGCTACTTGTACCTACCACCAAAGGCTAGGGGGGAGTAAGTCATAGCCGAAGCGCATAATCAAATAATAATCTACCAGAACTAGAAATAACGATCACAAATAGTCAAGTAATTCAAGTAACATGCATACATGATGGCACACCCAATTTATAACACAGTTATCTTATAATTAAGTGGCATAATGCATGCATTCTAATATCCTTCTTCTCGTCTTGAATCCTATAGCATTTTTGTCTAACCACCCTTCTCATTTAACCACTCTTCAAGTCCACAACCCTTCTCATTCAGCCACTCTTCGAACCCACGACCCTTCTTGTTCGACCACCCTTCGAATCCACGACCCTTCTCGTTCAACCACCCTTCATCTAACCACCCTATGAATCTTAACATCCACAACTCCTCATACGAATGCAATTAACCTCTTTGTTTCACTTTGCATTATGAATTCATTTCATAAATATGCATTCATATGTTTATAATCATTCATCATCAAAGTAATCATATAATCATATAATTACTCCCAAGATACCACTCATAATGTACAAGTAAGATAGGTTAAGGAGAGGTATATTAAAGTTTGGTATTTTCACCCCTTTAGAGTCATTCCAATTGATTAGAAAAGTCTCCAATCAACTAGAATGTAAAAATTCATCTTTGGAGGGAAAATTGAAGGGGTCATATCAATGTGCCCTCATGCATATCGATATGCACCATCGATATCCCCCTCTGGCTATCGATATCCACCTTCCATTTCTGCATGGTAGCTTAAGGTTTGAAATACCAAATCTCAATATACTTCACTTTAACCATTCTCAGCCCAAAATAGATCAATATCATGTATAAATACATCTGTTCATGCATAAATTCAGCAAACATGGCATCAACTTCATGTAAAATTCAAGTATTATGCATAAAAGACACAAAGATCATAACATAACCTATGATTTCCATTTCCCTTTCATTATAGTTCAGTTTCTTTATTGGTTCAGCACTTAATCATCATATATAAATTGTTCCAATTCAGAAATTATGCTAGAATGACCTCCAAGTCATTTTCCTATAGCAAGTTCTCAATTTTCCCTAGTTTTGCCCTTGAGTTCATGAGAACTCCTATATCTCTAGCCATCTGATTATTATTCTAGCACCCGGTTAACTTCTCCCTTACCTATTTGAGATGATTCAGATTGGTTTGGATTGAAATAGATTGGTTTGGTTGAGAAAATATCAACTTTTCTGGTTCAGCCTCCACAACTCTGTTTTCAGTTGCACAAGACAACAAAAATCAGGGTTTTATATCAAGAATAAATCACAACAAATCGTGATCAATGATTGGAATCAAAACTAGGATATGAAATCTTGAAAATAAAACAAGTTTGAAGCCCAAAGGATGCTTGAGCTTACCACACGGACTCAAAGAACAGAGCTTCCCTGAATCTGAATTCTGCAGATTTCAGATTTAGGTACTAAACTTTGCAGGAGTATAACTCATTCTATACTCCACGAAATCAGACAAGCTTGGTACCAAATTGAAGAGGGTTGAACGAGCTTCAGTTTGCTATATTATTCGTAGGGTTTTGATGCTTGGATAAAAGGGAACGAATAAAGGAAACTCAGGAACTTGAATCTGAAACTTCAGATTTCAGTTTCGTACACCAAGCTTTGCAGGTTGATAACTATTTCCACAGGCTACCAAAACGAACAAACTTGGTGTCAAATCGAAGAGAGTTTAATGAGCTTTAATTTTGTGTATAGTTTACTGGGTTTTGAGACTCAGATCATGGAAAACGAGAAGCAAGAAGGTGATGACAGCAAAACTCGTTTTCTGCAGAATTTCACTAAGTTTTGGCTTTTCTTTCACATACTCCCTCCTATATTTAAATTAATCACTCTTGGATGTCCCTTTCATTCCTACACTGCGTCCAAGAGATATTTAGGGAGGTTTGTGGCTGAAATCAACGAAAAATCCCAGCCATTCGTGTGTTAACCGACTTATTTTTGGGCCATCAGAATCCCTAATATGGATATCTATATCCAATGCCAAAAATGACAGCACCTTTCGCATTCAAATGGCCATAACTTTTTCGTTAACCGTTGGATCTTGCTCAAATTTGGAGATAAGCTTCCTAACATACTTATCTTCAAATCCAACGGTTGTTTTTGTGTCTAATGTTGTAAATCTTTTATTCGATATTTTCTATTAGTATGCTTTCACATACAATAGAATTTATATAACTATCATAAAATATATTTGATTTTTATGAAAATTGGGGTTGTTACAACACTCGTATAGAAGTATGTTTTACCATTGGAGAAAATATCTCATTGTAATCAACGTCTACTTTCTGTGCAAAACCCTTGGCCACTAGCCTAGCTTTACATCTTATTTTATCAGACTTGGTAGGATCGTCTTTTCTTTTATACACCCACTTACAACCAATAACAGTCTTTCCGTTGGGTAATGGGACTACCTCCCATGTCTTGTTCTTATGGAGAGATTGCATCTCTTCCTTCATAGCAACCAACCAACTTTCTTTATTCTTGTCTTTGATAGCTTGCTTAAAGGTGATTGGCTCATCATCCTCCACCGATAGTGCATATTCAACCAAGTTTACCTATACGTAATGCCTCAGAGGTTTGTCTGATCCAAACTTCTGAATTGGTTTATAACTCCTCTTTGGCCTAGTGATTGCCAAAGATTCCTGCTGCTGTTGTTGTAATACATGTGAATTTTCCTGCCGAGCCTCCTCATGCTCAAGCTCATCATCCTCTTCATATTGGGTGACAGTTGGATGCTCCACTTGAACATGACTAGAATCTGGTTGGTCTCTTGATTTTATCTCCTCTACTTGAGTATTTGAAATCGTCCCAACATCACCACCATTTTGAACCATAGCTTTGGACAAAGCAGCCATGGATCTTTCATCAAAGGTCACATCCCGACTAATTACAAATTTAGAATCTTCTATAATCCAAAGACGATATCCATTAACACCTTTGGGATACCCCAAGAATATTTCTTTCTTGGCTCTTTCATCAAGCTTGTTATTCTTGACATGATAATAAGCTATGCACCCGAAGACTCTAAGTCTCTATCAATCTGCATGTTCCCCTGACCACACCCTATATGGTGTGTCACCATCTAAATACGAATGTGAGGATCGATTCACTATATAACAAGCTATAGCAACTGATTCTGCCCACCATTCCTTGCCTAACCCAGAATTAGAGCGCATACACCTTGCTTTTTCAAGTAGTGTACGGTTCAGTCTTTCCACGACTCCATTCTGTTGTGGTGTGTCTTTGATGGTCCAGTGTCGTACAATGCCTTCCTGATCACAAAATTCCTTGAAAGCTCCTTCCGTGTACTCTGTGCCATTATCGGACCTCACAGTTTTCAACTTTCTACCCGTTATGTTCTCAACCATTGCTCTCCACCGCTTAAATATGTCGAATACCTCATTCTTGTGCTTGAGGAAATAAATCCAAGCATATCTAGATAATCATCGACAAATGTAACAAAGTATCTGGAACCACCCTTGGAAGAAACTTTAGCTGGACCCCGAACATCAGTATGCACATAGTCTAACAATCCTCTGCTTTTGTGCTTGCTTGTAGAGAACTTCACCCTGTGTGCTTTTCCGTACACACAATGCTCACAAAACTCCATTTGTGGCTTCGTCATGTTCTTTAACAAACCTTGTCCACTAAGCAATGATAGACCTTTCTCTGACATATGCCCAAGGCGCATATGTCATATTCTCGTACATTTTGTTTGATCTTTACTTTCACTGATTCCAACTGCTAAATCACCTATAACGGTTATCCCCAAAAGAGGATAAAGATTACCGTGACGAATCCCCTTCATCACTACTAAGGAACCACGAACAACTTTTAATACTCCATTCTCTAGGACTAATTTGCAACCATTTTTCACTAATAATCCTAGAGAAATAAGGTTTTTTCGTAAATATGGGATATGTCTCACGTCCTTCAAGGTTATTATTGTTCCATCATGCATCTTGATTCGGATAGTCCCTAACCCAATAGTCTTGCAGGCATGATCATTTCCCATCAAAACTGTGCCACCATCCAAACTTAAGTTGTAAACCAATTTTTGTTTGGACACATATGGTGTGATGCTCTCGAATCAAGCATCCATTTAGCATTAATCTCATTGCACTGTTCTGATACTGAGTAACAATAATCATCCTCGTCATTTGAGACATAACTCGCCTCTTGTTTTTCTTGTTGTTTTCCTTTAGAGTTGTCATTGCTGTTCTTCTTGAATATTACCCTCTTATTTGGGCAGTAAGCCTTAAAATGTCCAAGCTTGCCACATTTAAAACATGGTCTTTCGGTAATAGGTCTAGATTTTGATCTAGACTTTCCTCTCTTGCCTCTTCCTCTTTCATTGGTCCTTCCTCTGTTTGCAAATAATCCTTGAGCTTGTTCATTATATTCTCTTCCATTGATAGACAACATCCCACTCGTAGCAACCTTTCGAAGGTCATCCGCTAAAAGTGACGTTCTAGTCTCATCCATGGTTAGAGTATCACCCACAAGCATCAATGTTTGAACCAGATTTTCATAGGACTTCGATAATGAAAGTAATAACATGAGTGCTTGGTCTTCCTCATCTATTTTCACATCGATATCCTTCAAGTCTGATATTATCCTATCAAACTTATTGATATACTCTCGGATTGAGGTGCCTTCTTCCATCTTGCATGTATACAATTTGGATTTTCGTCATGAAGTTTGTCTCTAACTTTGACCACACACCAGCAACCGTTGCTTCGTCATTGACCAAGAATGCAACATCCCTCTCAAGGCACAAGATTATGACTGTTCGTGCTTCAAGATCTAACTCTTCCCAATCGTCGTCCTTCATATCTATGGGTTTTTGTTCTTTTCCTGCTAGCGCTTTGTGCAACTTTTGGGAAATTAGCAAAATTTTCATTTGCATCCTCCAATAGGAAAAATCATTTTTTCCATTGAACTTTTCAATTTCATATTTTCCAAGTTTCACTATTCCACTTGTAGAAGCCATTATAAATATATTTCAAAATAACAAATTTAACACTTGATATTTTGACGTTGGCTGTGATACCAATTGTTAGAACTCTTACATACAGCGGAAATTTAGCTTCTATTAGTTTGTATGAACCAATACCTCACAAATGATAAGACACTTTATATTGGATTAAAAAGAAATAACCACTTTGAAGGAAATGATAACACGTTAAAGAATAACTTTCTGATGTGAAAATTGAATTTTTTACAACATGGAGTTGCTACATATTTATAGTTTCTTACAAGCTAATAAAACAATGGTAATCCTTGTTTTCCTAACAACCAGGAACTAATACAAGGTTTGGTTTTCTATAATTAATATCAACCAACAGCAATGATAGCAAATCTATGTCATTCTCTCCTTGAACTTCTCTTCTCCGTTCACTTTTCTCACAGTTAAAGAGAAAGAAGTGTTGATAAAGTATTGTCACACGAGAGATCAATTTGCTGACATCTTTACCAAACCATTAAAATTAGAACTTAGAATTATTCTATAAGTTAAGGAACTTCTTGGAATGAAAAAAGCTTGATTTAAGGAAGGCAATTATGAGATTAAAAAAATTAGTAAATCAAGTTTTTGACGGTGAAAAAACATTGTTTCACTTTGTCTTTATGACAATATATGCCAATAATGTTACACGTTTTTCTAATTCTGTAAAATGCCTTTTGTAAAGATACATAACATAACAATTACAAAATAATAAAAAACTTTTGCCTCCTTTATGTCTTTTATTCCGCTCCTTTTTTAAAAATAATAAAAAAAAAATCTTCCTGATGATTAAGAGTATTTTTTGGGCAAAAATGAATTGTCGATGATGCTAATGTTTATGGTGGCGACTGGCGAACATAACGATGAATTATTGGCTAGCTCACTTTGGTGTGCATCAAGAGTGTGCATCAAGGGTATCCTCCAGCCGATAGCCGAAAATTAAACCACTTCGAGATGTAGAGATGATCGTGAGTTTTGCCTCAATCAAAAAAGTTTTTTTCATACTCACGGCAGGGATTGAGTCCTTGACATCATAATTAAGGAATCCAGCTATTTACCAATTGTACTAGGATTTATTGGTTATTGGCTCACTTCGGAGGACAGGAGAAAGTTGAAATAAATATTATAGAATCACTTTTTATAGAATCATTTGTTAATATATCTCACACACACAAATAAATAAATGTGTGTATATATATACACACATACATATATATATATATAGGAGGAATCGATTTACATTAGTGTAATTTGAGTTAAGTTACACTCAATCCTAACCATCAATTTTACATTGATCCAATAGTTTAGGTTAAATATTTTGTTTTCCCTAATTTTTCTCCATTCGTTTTTTTTTTAAACTTTATCTTTGTCATATTCTTTTGTATCTTTTTAATTTAATTTTCTTTCTCTTAAATTGTCTCACCTCCTTCACTATCTCTCTCACTTGCACTCACTCACTGTATCATTCGTGCATTAGATCATGAACTCTCAAAAGTGCAGCCAATTTTTTTAGCTTAAAACCCTGTAATAAGTTAGTGGGCACCTACTAGTTATAATCTAATCTTAAAAATAAATAAAAGTCCTATGCTAATGTTTCTGTGAATGCTACATATGTGAACATGAATAAGTAAAATCATTGGAGAAAGATCTGAAAAGTAAACCATACTCAGAGTACTTAAAATTTGTCTTCTTTTTTTTTTTAATTTTATTTTCATTATGCAAATGGCAGTGGTAGTAATTTTTTTTTTCAAATGAAACAGATTTGTCCATATTATGTTATAAATTGAATTTGAAAAATGATCTTAATAACTTGTTCAACAATAAGTAAATATTGGTTGAAAACTTGTTCTCTTTGTGTTGTCTCCGTGTTGCAATTTTTTTTAGGGATGTTGCAAGAGGGTTCTTAATGGTGAAGTAGTAGACTTGTTGTAACACCTCTCAAAATCCTCGTACGGTTTTAATTTTTAAAAGGAATTATTTTTGAGAAAAGTATTTTTGAAAGGATATTTTCTTAAATAAATTTCTTAAATTGTGTTTTCAAGGTGGCAAATGATTTTAAGAAGTGATTTTTCATGAAATAAAGTATTGAGTCTTGAATTTTATTTTGAAAAGGTGATTGATTTTCCATGAATATGTGCTTGATATTTCGGTGTCATGATTTTTATGCATGAATGATTTATTTCCTGTGTGTGTGCATGAATGTGTATATACGGTCTTATATGTATGCATGCTTAGGATTATGTGAAAATTTAATTAATGAATGAAGGTGATTATATGTGCATGTATGTGTGTGCAACGTGTAAGTGGGTATGCATGAGTATGTGAATGTGTGTGAATATATGTGTATATGGATGTGTGTGCCGTATGTGTGTGAGTGTGTAGAAGGAGCCTAGAATTTTCCTAAGTGTGGGAAGCAAGTAACTAAGTGGAAACCAAAACCCAACTAAATCCTAACTAAATGGAAGAAACCCTAAGGAGAGCCAAAAAGTCTTGCACCTAGAATGACCCCTAAGCTCTTATGTCCCCTACATTGTCTCCTTAAGCAAATGCTAAACTCCACCCATGCAATTTTAGAGAAGGCCGAAATTACCCCTCTCTCCAAAAACTCTTGGCCGAATTGCATGAAGGCTAAAAGGGGAAACCATGCTTTGCTTATAATAGGAGAAGCCTTAGTTGTTTTCTTCATTCTGATTCTCATTTCACTCTTCCGTCCAAACACCCACCCCAAAACACAATTCTAAGAGTCTCTCAAACTCTTAGACAAAAAAAATTAGAAAATAGAGAGAAAGAAGAGGAGAAACTGTGAGGTAGGAAGAAGAAGGAGGAAGGAGATCAAGCCATAAACCTAGGAGTCCTTTTGAAGATCAAGTGCTTAGAAGTGTTGAAGACTTTTCTTCTTGGTATAAACCGAAGACCTAGAAGTCTTAGAATTAGTTCTTGATCTTGTAATCTTATTTTCTTTTCTTCTCTTGCATGTTTATTTTTATGCACTTATGTGTAATCTTTTTCTTAACCATGGACTTTTAAAGACTTAAATGAATTTGTAATATGTGATTGTTGGTTCGGTTTGTGCTCTTCATGTTAGATCTTGATGTTTCCATGATAAATCTTATTATTTTCAAAGTTAAATTTCCTTGATCTAAAGTTTTGTTTATGATCTATGTGAACTTGAAGTAGATCTCTTTGCATGTCTAATTTTTATGCTTAAAACCGTAGATCATGAGACGTTTATGTGTTTATTTGCTAAATTAGTGTTTGATCTAAACTTGTTTGATGATTTTTGGTCTTGCATGTTGTTTGAAAATGATTTATGTGATTTTGAACCCTTGCTTGTCTCGGTTTTGACTTAAGTTTGATGAAAGCTTTGCTTTGTGTTTTGATCTTTAGTTTTGTTTTAATTTTAGGCTTTGCATGTGATTCTTGAAACCAAAGCTTTGGTATTTTCTTTAGATGTGCCTCGGTTTGGGTCCCTTTTTATTTAAAATGATTTTTGTCTTCTATATGTGTTCTTATGTTTGGATTCATAACTTGATCTACTTGATCTAAGTGTATGCATGTTAATCTTAAATGAAAAGAGAATATTTTTCTTCTTATGCATGTCTCGGTTTTACCCTTTTCCTATATAAAATAATTTTATCTTTGATTTGTGCTACTATGTTAAATTCATGACTTGACCTATATGATCTATATGCATGCATGTAAGTGTTTGACTTTGAGAAAATTATTTTTATGATTCCTTTGAAAATAAATTGAAAATGTTTGTGTGATCTATGGTTCTTGTATACTTTGTTAGGAAAACTTAAGATTCATTCTTGCATGATTTTAAGTAAAATGATTATGATCTCTTGAATTGCATGTCACGGATTTTGCAAGAAAATTTAGGAAAAACAAGTTTTAAAGTGATTTTTGGGCATGAACATGATTTAATCTAAGTGTCTAATTGTGCATGATGCATTCGGTCATAATTAGATTGAAAACCATGCTTTTTATTTTGTGAAAATTTGATATGTATTCTATGTCCTTGCATGCTTTCTTGATTTAATTTAAGTAAAGGAAATATATTAAAGTTTGGATTATTTTCCATGATTGAGCTTACGGTTTTGTCAAGAAAAGAAGAAGATAATTGCATGAATTTGTATGTTTGATGATGCATGAATCTTGTTTTGATTTGTGTGAAGTGTTTCGGTCTATGCGTGTAGATTAGGTTAGTATACTTTTTCCTTGAAATAAAATAGAAACAATGAATGTATTTTGTTAAATAATTGATTAGGAATGAGTTTTGTATTTACTTGAACTTATATGTATGTATTCGGTTTGTGAGCTTGAAGGTGTCTAAGTGTTTTTGTTTTATAAAAATAAAATGTTTTTGAAGTCAATTATGCGTTGCGTGATTGAGTTAAGTGTGTGATTGTGAAAATGTTTACTTGAGAATGAATGTTTGTTTGTGATTAACTTGAATAATTGATTAATTGTTTATGTACCCTGATTTATCAAAGTGTGTTATTGACCGTGTGTGTGTGTATGCTTGATTTTGAAATTTATTTGGCTTGATTCATTTGAGTTGTGAAATTATGTTTGTGATTTGTTGAGTTTTCAAAGTGTTAAGATTGATCTAAAGAGTTTTTGAAACAAAAGGAGATATTACGATGTTTTCGGGTTTTATAAAATTGATTTTTGTAAGGTCTTTCTTTGCTGTCCACGTTTATTTAAAATGGTTTTCTTGATTTTTTAAATTGAGTTTATGAGACTCCAAGTTTGGTTTTTAATTAGTAATTGATTTTAAGCAAACCCGGATTGAAACCGGTGAATTTTTCGGTGTTTTTGAATGAGGTTATGGTGTTGTCCAAGACGGGCCAGCAACCTAACCAAGCAATTTAAATTGTTTTATCTGATGCTTTCAAAGAGATTTCAAAGTGTTTAAAGAAATAGGAAAAGTTAAAAGTGTTTTGAGAAAGCAATCTTATTTTTAAGATTTCCGACGAGGAACGAAAGAACGTTTTAAGTTAAGAAAAGTTTTTAATGAAAATGTGTTTTAACTAATTCGAGGTGTAACACCCCGCAAATTCCTCGTACTGTTTTAAATAATTAAACGATCTATTTGAGAAAATGTTTTTGAAAGAGTGTTTTATTGAAGTGAATTTCTTATTTTATGATTTTAAGTGGTGAATAATTTTGAAGAAATTATTATGTGTTGGACATTTTTGCATTTCAAGGAAATTGTGATTTTATCAAAGAAAGATCTTTATTTGAAATGAAATTTTTTTTGGGTTTGCTAACTTTGAAAATCCATATCTTTTTAATCGTAACTCCGAATTTTACGATCTTTATATGAAAACGATCGTATTAAAATGTAGATTTCAAAAATGTAACTTTTATAATTTTATGGGTTGGTTTGCAAAAATGTATTTTTGAGGTATTTAAAGGACGAATTTTGAGAGAATAAATTAGTAAAAATAGTTAAGGACTTCAAATGAATTTTTCCTTTTGGGAATATCTTTAATATATTAAAATATGATTTTATAAAATGAAATGAGAGCCATAATTATAGCCAAATAGTACAGTTTATTATTTGAAAAGGGAATTTATTTTTATATGTGTATGTATATGTATGTATGGCCTAACTATGTATGTGTGTGCTTAGGAATTAAATTAGTGGAAGGATGTGATGGTGCATGTATGTGTGTATATATGTACGTGTAGCATGTATGTGTATGTATAAGTTTAGATTTTATTTGTTGGACAAGAAACCAAGTGAAACCAAATTAGAACCATGAAGTAACCAAGTTAGTAGCAACCCTAACTATTAACCAACAAGTCCTTAGCCCTAAGATGACCCCTAATACCCTAGACTATCCTACCTTGTCCCCTTAAGTTTGATAATCTCCACCCATGCAAACTTTTGGAAGCCCAAAAATATCCCTCCCAATTGAACATGGACCGAAAATTAGTAAGGGCAAGGAAGGGAAATTCGGTTGGCCTATAAATGGTTGGGACCTTAGTTCATTTCCACTCTTTTCCTTCATTCCCATTTCACTCCAAACAAACACATTTTGTTGAGAGCAAAAATTAAGCTCTCAACACACAAAGATAAAGAGAGAAACTGTGAGGAAGAAGAGAAGAAGGAGAGGAGATCAAACCAAAACCTAGAGCTCTCCCTTGAAGATCCAAGAACCTAGAGCTAGAAGACTTTGACTTGTACGAGGAATCTTAAAGACGAGGGATTGGGGCAGCCGGCAGGGACAAGGATCCGAGGAGAGCGTACGCATTTAATTACTGGACCTCATGTGAGAGAGAAGCTTTCCTAAGACACCGTGGTGTTTAGGTGATATATTAGGACGTTCCGTATCATCTCAAAGCTCGGAACTTAGTGGTTCGGAGTCAGTAGTATAAGTGGCAATTGTTTGTATTGTGTGGCCACTTATACGAAGGTGACGAAGACCACATTATTGTTGTGTGATGATTGTTGAAATAGCATGCTTGTATGTTTATTTATTTAATTATGCATGATGATAATTATATTGATGATTAATGTGAACAACACGCTGATGGACGTCTGTTACGTCCTGAAAACAGAAATGAAATAAATAAGATTGTAAAGTAAAGACACCATGAGAAAGAAATAAGAATAAAGAATATGAGATTTATTGGAAAAGAGATAAAGCGTTGAGATTGGGGACAAATTTGATGATGAGAATGAGGTTAAGCCAGAGCTGGGAAAGTGGTGTTGTGTTGATATGTGAAATGAGAGGTGATTTAAGTGGAGCTGGGCTCCTTTGTGATATTGTTGAAGTGACACTGGTGTTGAGTTGAGCTTACTCCTCCACTAGTACTCATTGAAACAATATGTTTTTCGAAAAGTTTTTGAAATAAGGTTTTTGAAAAGATTTATGGAAAGAGATTTTGAAGAGGTTTTTGAAAATGAGTATTTTTGAAAAAGGTTTTTGAAACGAGATTTTTATAAAACTGGTGAAATACTATTTTAAGAAAATTTGTGAAAGGAGGTTTTGGAAAAGTCTGTGAAATAAGTTTTCGGGAAAAGTTTGTAAAATGAAGTTTTTGACTGTTTATGAAAAGAGATTTTTAGAAAAGTTGTGAAACGAGATTTTTAGCAAGTCATGAAAAGAAGTTTTAGAAAGTTTGTGAAATAAGATTTTTGAGAAAGTTTGTAAAAGTTTATGATTTGAGATTTTAAGAAAAAGTTTTGCGAGTTGAGACTTTGAGAGAGATGATGATATGAGATTGTTGAGACAAGTCGAGTAATAAGATGCAAGTGTGATGAGGCGAACCCAGCTCTGTGCTCTGATGAGAAAAGATTGTGCAAAGTTAGTGGTCGGGACTCATTGAAGGGATGCACGAAGGATGGGCCGACCTTAGGGTAATTAAAAGATAAAAGACATTAAAAGACATTAACGCAGTGAGGTATGAGAGTGCGAAGTAGTGGAGAGGAAGGTACCCCGAATATCAGGGATATTCGGGTTGTGAATGCAATAGGGTAGGCTCGGGCGGTAAAACGTCACGTTGCCTTGAGTACTATTCTGGGCGGAACGAATTCCATATGTGGTATGTAACACCCTAAATAATTACCCTTAATTACCCATAATAAAATAGTGAATTTAAATTTTTCTGATTAATACCATTTTAACTTATGAAAATCTCTGTCAAAACGGACAGAGTTTGCTTTGTAATATGGACATTTCAAAAATGAGTTCCTTTCCTGTAAACCTGTTAATTTAATCATTCAAGAGAAATCAGAAAGCCATCAGGGCCAAACCATATATTAAAGCATTTATATCAGAGTTTCAGTGCGGCAGAAAATTATAAACTAATACAAGTTTTAGCAGTTATTTAAATTCCATAAAATTCTCCAAAATTACTCCCTTCCCACAAGGAGTGGTCCTGATTATACCCCAAAATGATGTTTTTCAGTACATACACCTAATCATCATCATATACAAAAATCCCAAAAGTAGTCAGGACGAGACACACGACTCAACTAATATGACTTACTCTCCCTGTGAGGGAGAGCGAACCTGCTCGGCCGGGGGCTGTGCTAGCTCAATCG
Organism: Crotalaria pallida; assembly: GCA_037953625.1. Classification (NCBI taxonomy): domain Eukaryota; kingdom Viridiplantae; phylum Streptophyta; class Magnoliopsida; order Fabales; family Fabaceae; genus Crotalaria; species Crotalaria pallida. The sequence goes on from CM075649.1 coordinate 127,545,449, forward strand.
CAGTACCTGTGGAAATAGTAAGGAGTGAGCATTACACATAAAATGAGAAAAAAAGTTTCCAATATGACATAATAACCGACTAAGTCATACACAATTACCACATAGTTCAATCAATTTCACAACAGCCACATTCATACCAACATGCATCAATATTCTGATTCCATTATTTTTCCTAAGTTATAGTTCATTTTACCTATCCGACTAATCCCCCTATGTTCCTGTTTCCTTTTCCTTTTACCCATTAATTACCTAACTCTTTAATTCGTTTTACATACCCTGTTGTCCTATTATTACTAGTACATTTCTAATACAATCCCAAATTATCTTATTATATTCTTCTACCAACCTTCCTATCTTATTTTTCTTGTATTTTTTTCCATTTTCATTCCTCATTCCTTTCTTCCTATCCTATTCATTTCCTTTATTTTCCAATCTCCATTTACGATGTATGTCACCTCAGGTCAAAGGCCCACATACATCCCCTATTTACAAAGTATGTCACCTCAGGTCAAAGGCCAACATACTCACCCTATACACACATGATAAGTATGTCACCTCAGGTCAAAGGCCCACATACTTACCATATTCACAAAGTATGTCACCTCAGGTCAAAGGCCAACATACTCACTCTATACACACATGATAAGTATGTCACCTCAGGTCAAAGACCCACATACTTACCATATTCACAAAGTATGTCACCTCAGGTCAAAGGCCAACATACTCACTCTATACACACATGATAAGTATGTCACCTCAGGTCAAAGGCCCACATACTTACCATATTTACAAAGTATGTCACCTCAGGTCAAAGGCCAACATACTCACCACTTCCAAACAATCATAATAAGCAACAAATATCAATATACAATAGTAAGCACACCATTCCTAATAATCTCATATAAACCATCTAGTAAATAAACACAATTACAATTCACAACACTTAAACACTTAGAGCAACAAATGAACAGTTCACAATAATTATCAAGAATACACCAAATATATATAACAATTAGCAACAACTCAGATAAGCACCTAAAATATCCTACACATTAGCATTAAACAATTATTATCAAGTAGCACCTATAATAACATATAGTAGCAAGATCATGCATTTAGCTAGTTCAATTTATTGGTTTGCCTAATCAAATTATATTTCCTATTCCCTATCATAGAGTTACACTAAGTTCGTTTCTAATATTACCATTATTTTCTAACTTAGGTTTCCTAATCCTTATACTAACACCTAACTCTTAGCAAGCATTATATACATACTATAAACTATTCCCCAGAGTATGGTAATACTCACTAATACCCACTCATTACCTCAACTCTTAGAGATAAGGCGGTTACACTTGCTTTAAGCTTGAGAGTCTTGCCACCAATTGAGTTATGACCCGAGAGAAAAGTGAGGAACCTAATATAATAGCCATAACAATAAGAGTTAGCATTTATGCCATAGCCTCTTGCCAAAACTCAAGAAAATGAGAAGCTTCCATGGCCTAGAGTTGAAAACCACCATGGAAGATAAGAGAGAGAAAGGGAAAACGAGTTTGGAGAGAGAAAAGAGGAAATCCATGGCATTAAACACTTACTTGAAGTGAAGAAGGAAGAGATTTTTTGATGGAATGAAGAAATCCCACTTGCTCTTGGTGGATTTGATGATAGAGAATGGAACCCTAGGGGAGGGAGGAAGAGAGAAACGAATTTGGGAAAGAAAGAGTGTGTGTTTTGCTTTTATTTTTTTCAGCAGCAGCACGATTTAATCGATTAAATTTCAGCTTAATCGATTAAGAGGCGATTAAGCTGCACAATTTTGCAGTATCCAAACTTTGAAAGGCCATAACTTCTTCGTTACCCGTTGGATCTTCCTCAAATTTTAAAGCAAGCTTCCCCACATACCAATCTTCACATCCAACGGTGGAATTTGTGTTTAGAGTTGTAAATATTTTATTTTGAATTTCCTAAGGTTCTATGTTTTTAACCCTAGTTCTACATGTATTTTTGGCTAGATTCTAACTTATATCTCCATTTCTTCTACCCTAAGACCATCCCAACATAGATTATACTTGGAATTAAATTTGGGATGTTACAATTCTCCCCCACTTATTGGAATTTCGTCCCCGAAATTCCGTTAGGTTCTGTAAATGGAGAATCACCCCGGTGATAGGACTCACGATTCCTATCTTTAATCCCCTTTGGTTTCTTCCGTCAGTCCTTCGATTTGCCCATACCTAGACAGAATTTAAATTAGGGTAGGAAGTGCTCCCCCACTTGGCATCAACATACCCAATTACCGCTTTGCTAAAGGGTGTGGGATCGGGTTAATCCGCCTCCGATCGTCCTTCAGATAGATGCAAGACAGGAGTTGCATTAGCTAGATACGGGAAAACTCGAAATATTTAGCATTTCCAGAATATTTTTAGAATCTTTCCCAGAATAGATACCCTGGGATCGAGGCATGCGAAGATTTTTGTAGGATAGAACGCCTTAGAGTTTATCTTCTCACCAGGATTGACTAGCATCGGTAAGGTTTAGGATCTTTCAAAAACACAAGCATTCATGAACAAGAAGCACCCCAATGCTTAGTTGATTAGAGCAGACACAATTCCTACTAAATGCCCCACAATCAACTTCTTCCATGAATCGACTAAAAAGATTAGGAAGGAAGAAGTCCACATTAGTTCCAAGATTTACCCAACTACCAAATGTGAAGGGTACGACAACTTGCCATTGGCTGAGTCAATTATTAAGATGTTTGGTCTCAACGCAGGGATTTTACAAATTCGGCAAAACCGGCTATTCTTATGAGTGGTTATCTAAGAACCGGGAAAAGATTCGAAGCAATTGTCAAATTGCTTCAAGATTGATTTAGTTGATATGATGGTTAAGAATAACTTCTGGAGAGTTGTCTTAACTCATCCAAGGGATTAGCACTTAGCTATACTACTTTGGAACAAGTAGTATATACCAAGACTTCTTTTCTTTAGAACTATTTTCTATCTACTCTCTAACTCTATATGAAGCTTTTGAACGAATGTTTCGGGGTAAGGTTGGCTTCACTTACAAGAATTATTTTCCTTGGATGTCACTTCTTTGGTTGTCTACTTTCACTTTAAAGGTTACAATGGTAGCATTTATTGATAGATGCAAGAATTGAGGTGATCAATCCCATCCTCACGTCTACCAACAACACATCATTGTCGGGTTCTATCAGTAATGTCATCATTTAACAAATGCAAGGATTAGAGTGATCAATTCTAACCTTACATTACATCAAATAACAACATCACAACATAATATTGGTTACTTGATACTAGAATTCTCAAACTGAAGAATTCCTTATAAGGTCTTTCATACGTTCTCTATAAGAACAGGATTGTATTTGGAAAGGCAAATCCAAAGTGTTTTAAACACTTCTATCCTAAAACATTACTAGTTCAATATTTAGCTAACAGAAGAGCAATCTAACTTCACAACTTCAAATTTAAAAGCACTTCGTATGGACTTGCCAAACGTTAGTTACCTGCAACCATATCAACTGCTTAGCCAGAGTGAACAGACCAATAAGACTCAAATACTAAGTAAATACATAGTACTATAATTATCTTATTATAATCCTAAACTATTACTATGAGCATCAATTACTCGCTAGGTGAGTAATCATTTGGAGTTTGTACAACTCCATGGCCGAGGAGAAAATGCTCTGATACCAAAATGTAACACCCTAAATAATTACCCTTAATTACCCATAATAAAATAGTGAATTTAAATTTTTCTGATTAATACCATTTTAACTTATGAAAATCTCTGTCAAAACGGACAGAGTTTGCTTTGTAATATGGACATTTCAAAAATGAGTTCTTTTCCTGTAAACCTGTTAATTTAATCATTCAAGAGAAATCAGAAAGCCATCAGGGCCAAACCATATATTAAAGCATTTATATCAGAGTTTCAGTGCGGCGGAAAATTATAAACTAGTACAAGTTTTAGCAGTTATTTAAATTCCATAAAATTCTCCAAAATTACTCCCTTACCACAAGGAGTGATCCTGACTATACCCCAAAATGATGTTTTTCAGTACATACACCTAATCATCATCATATACAAAAATCCCAAAAGTAGTCAGGACGAGACACACGACTCAACTAATATGACTTACTCTCCCTGTGAGGGAGAGCGAACCTGCTCGGCCGGGGGTTGTGCTAGCTCAATCGCAGTACCTGTGGAAATAGTAAGGAGTGAGCATTACACATAAAATGGGAAAAGCAGTTTCCAATATGACATAATAACCGACTAAGTCATACACAATTACCACATAGTTCAATCAATTTCACAACAGCCACATTCATACCAACATGCATCAATATTCTGATTCCATTATTTTTCCTAAGTTATAGTTCATTTTACCTATCCGACTAATCCCCCTATGTTCCTGTTTCCTTTTCCTTTTACCCATTAATTACCTAACTCTTTAATTCGTTTTACATACCCGGTTGTCCTATTATTATTAGTACATTTCTAATACAATCCCAAATTATCTTATTATATTCTTCTACCAACCTTCCTATCTTATTTTTCTTGTATTTTTTTCCATTTTCATTCCTCATTCCTTTCTTCCTATCCTATTCATTTCCTTTATTTTCCAATCTCCATTTACGATGTATGTCACCTCAGGTCAAAGGCCCACATACATCCCCTATTTACAAAGTATGTCACCTCAGGTCAAAGGCCAACATACTCACCCTATACACACATGATAAGTATGTCACCTCAGGTCAAAGGCCCACATACTTACCATATTCACAAAGTATGTCACCTCAGGTCAAAGGCCAACATACTCACTCTATACACACATGATAAGTATGTCACCTCAGGTCAAAGACCCACATACTTACCATATTCACAAAGTATGTCACCTCAGGTCAAAGGCCAACATACTCACTCTATACACACATGATAAGTATGTCACCTCAGGTCAAAGACCCACATACTTACCATATTTACAAAGTATGTCACCTCAGGTCAAAGGCCAACATACTCACCACTTCCAAACAATCATAATAAGCAACAAATATCAATATACAATAGTAAGCACACCATTCCTAATAATCTCATATAAACCATCTAGTAAATAAACACAATTACAATTCACAACACTTAAACACTTAGAGCAACAAATGAACAGTTCACAATAATTATCAAGAATACACCAAATATATATAACAATTAGCAACAACTCAGATAAGCACCTAAAATATCCTACACATTAGCATTAAACAATTATTATCAAGTAGCACCTATAATAACATATAGTAGCAAGATCATGCATTTAGCTAGTTCAATTTATTGGTTTGCCTAATCAAATTATATTTCCTATTCCCTATCATAGAGTTACACTAAGTTCGTTTCTAATATTACCATTATTTTCTAACTTAGGTTTCCTAATCCTTATACTAACACCTAACTCTTAGCAAGCATTATATACATACTATAAACTATTCCCCAGAGTATGGTAATACTCACTAATACCCACTCATTACCTCAACTCTTAGAGATAAGGCGGTTACACTTGCTTTAAGCTTGAGAGTCTTGCCACCAATTGAGTTATGACCCGAGAGAAAAGTGAGGAACCTAATATAATAGCCATAACAATAAGAGTTAGCATTTATGCCATAGCCTCTTGCCAAAACTCAAGAAAATGAGAAGCTTCCATGGCCTAGAGTTGAAAACCACCATGGAAGATAAGAGAGAGAAAGGGAAAACGAGTTTGGAGAGAGAAAAGAGGAAATCCATGGCATTAAACACTTACTTGAAGTGAAGAAGGAAGAGATTTTTTGATGGAATGAAGAAATCCCACTTGCTCTTGGTGGATTTGATGATAGAGAATGGAACCCTAGGGGAGAGAGGAAGAGAGAAACGAATTTGGGAAAGAGTGTGTGTTTTGCTTTTATTTTTTTCAGCAGCAGCACGATTTAATCGATTAAATTTCAGCTTAATCGATTAAGAGGTGATTAAGCTGCACAATTTTGCAGTATCCAAACTTTGAAAGGCCATAACTTCTTCGTTACCCGTTGGATCTTCCTCAAATTTTAAAGCAAGCTTCCCCACATACCAATCTTCACATCCAACGGTGGAATTTGTGTTTAGAGTTGTAAATATTTTATTTTGAATTTCCTAAGGTTCTATGTTTTTAACCCTAGTTCTACATGTATTTTTGGCTAGATTCTAACTTATATCTCCATTTCTTCTACCCTAAGACCATCCCAACATAGATTATACTTGGAATTAAATTTGGGATGTTACAATTCTCCCCCACTTATTGGAATTTCGTCCCCGAAATTCCGTTAGGTTCTGTAAATGGAGAATCACCCCGGTGATAGGACTCACGATTCCTATCTTTAATCCCCTTTGGTTTCTTCCGTCAGTCCTTCGATTTGCCCATACCTAGACAGAATTTAAATTAGGGTAGGAAGTGCTCCCCCACTTGGCATCAACATACCCAATTACCGCTTTGCTAAAGGGTGTGGGATCGGGTTAATCCGCCTCCGATCGTCCTTCAGATAGATGCAAGACAGGAGTTGCATTAGCTAGATACGGGAAAACTCGAAATATTTAGCATTTCCAGAATATTTTTAGAATCTTTCCCAGAATAGATACCCTGGGATCGAGGCATGCGAAGATTTTTGTAGGATAGAACGCCTTAGAGTTTATCTTCTCACCAGGATTGACTAGCACCGGTAAGGTTTAGGATCTTTCAAAAACACAAGCATTCATGAACAAGAAGCACCCCAATGCTTAGTTGATTAGAGCAGATACAATTCCTACTAAATGCCCCACAATCAACTTCTTCCATGAATCGACTAAAAAGATTAGGAAGGAAGAAGTCCACATTAGTTCCAAGATTTACCCAACTACCAAATGTGAAGGGTACGACAACTTGCCATTGGCTGAGTCAATTATTAAGATGTTTGGTCTCAACGCAGGGATTTTACAAATTCGGCAAAACCGGCTATTCTTATGAGTGGTTATCTAAGAACCGGGAAAAGATTCGAAGCAACTGTCAAATTGCTTCAAGATTGATTTAGTTGATATGATGGTTAAGAATAACTTCTGGAGAGTTGTCTTAACTCATCCAAGGGATTAGCACTTAGCTATACTACTTTGGAACAAGTAGTATATACCAAGACTTCTTTTCTTTAGAACTATTTTCTATCTACTCTCTAACTCTATATGAAGCTTTTGAACGAATGTTTCGGGGTAAGGTTGGCTTCACTTACAAGAATTATTTTCCTTGGATGTCACTTCTTTGGTTGTCTACTTTCACTTTAAAGGTTACAATGGTAGCATTTATTGATAGATGCAAGAATTGAGGTGATCAATCCCATCCTCACGTCTACCAACAACACATCACTGTCGGGTTCTATCAGTAATGTCATCATTTAACAAATGCAAGGATTAGAGTGATCAATTCTAACCTTACATTACATCAAATAACAACATCACAACATAATATTGGTTACTTGATACTAGAATTCTCAAACTGAAGAATTCCTTATAAGGTCTTTCATACGTTCTCTATAAGAACAGGATTGTATTTGGAAAGGCAAATCCAAAGTGTTTTAAACACTTCTATCCTAAAACATTACTAGTTCAATATTTAGCTAACAGAAGAGCAATCTAACTTCACAACTTCAAATTTAAAAGCACTTCGTATGGACTTGCCAAACGTTAGTTACCTGCAACCATATCAACTGCTTAGCCAGAGTGAACAGACCAATAAGACTCAAATACTAAGTAAATACATAGTACTATAATTATCTTATTATAATCCTAAACTATTACTATGAGCATCAATTACTCGCTAGGTGAGTAATCATTTGGAGTTTGTACAACTCCATGGCCGAGGAGAAAATGCTCTGATACCAAAATGTAACACCCTAAATAATTACCCTTAATTACCCATAATAAAATAGTGAATTTAAATTTTTCTGATTAATACCATTTTAACTTATGAAAATCTCTGTCAAAACGGACAGAGTTTGCTTTGTAATATGGACATTTCAAAAATGAGTTCTTTTCCTGTAAACCTGTTAATTTAATCATTCAAGAGAAATCAGAAAGCCATCAGGGCCAAACCATATATTAAAGCATTTATATCAGAGTTTCAGTGCGGCGGAAAATTATAAACTAGTACAAGTTTTAGCAGTTATTTAAATTCCATAAAATTCTCCAAAATTACTCCCTTACCACAAGGAGTGATCCTGACTATACCCCAAAATGATGTTTTTCAGTACATACACCTAATCATCATCATATACAAAAATCCCAAAAGTAGTCAGGACGAGACACACGACTCAACTAATATGACTTACTCTCCCTGTGAGGGAGAGCGAACCTGCTCGGCCGGGGGTTGTGCTAGCTCAATCGCAGTACCTGTGGAAATAGTAAGGAGTGAGCATTACACATAAAATGGGAAAAGCAGTTTCCAATATGACATAATAACCGACTAAGTCATACACAATTACCACATAGTTCAATCAATTTCACAACAGCCACATTCATACCAACATGCATCAATATTCTGATTCCATTATTTTTCCTAAGTTATAGTTCATTTTACCTATCCGACTAATCCCCCTATGTTCCTGTTTCCTTTTCCTTTTACCCATTAATTACCTAACTCTTTAATTCGTTTTACATACCCGGTTGTCCTATTATTATTAGTACATTTCTAATACAATCCCAAATTATCTTATTATATTCTTCTACCAACCTTCCTATCTTATTTTTCTTGTATTTTTTTCCATTTTCATTCCTCATTCCTTTCTTCCTATCCTGTTCATTTCCTTTATTTTCCAATCTCCATTTACGATGTATGTCACCTCAGGTCAAAGGCCTACATACATCCCCTATTTACAAAGTATGTCACCTCAGGTCAAAGGCCAACATACTCAATCTATACACACATGATAAGTATGTCACCTCAGGTCAAAGGCCCACATACTTACCATATTCACAAAGTATGTCACCTCAGGTCAAAGGCCAACATACTCACTCTATACACACATGATAAGTATGTCACCTCAGGTCAAAGGCCCACATACTTACCATATTCACAAAGTATGTCACCTCAGGTCAAAGGCCAACATACTCACTCTATACACACATGATAAGTATGTCACCTCAGGTCAAAGGCCCACATACTTACCATATTTACAAAGTATGTCACCTCAGGTCAAAGGCCAACATACTCACCACTTCCAAACAATCATAATAAGCAACAAATATCAATATACAATAGTAAGCACACCATTCCTAATAATATCATATAAACCATCTAGTAAATAAACACAATTACAATTCACAACACTTAAACACTTAGAGCAACAAATGAACAGTTCACAATAATTATCAAGAATACACCAAATATATATAACAATTAGCAACAACTCAGATAAGCACCTAAAATATCCTACACATTAGCATTAAACAATTATTATCAAGTAGCACCTATAATAACATATAGTAGCAAGATCATGCATTTAGCTAGTTCAATTTATTGGTTTGCCTAATCAAATTATATTTCCTATTCCCTATCATAGAGTTACACTAAGTTCGTTTCTAATATTACCATTATTTTCTAACTTAGGTTTCCTAATCCTTATACTAACACCTAACTCTTAGCAAGCATTATATACATACTATAAACTATTCCCCAGAGTATGGTAATACTCACTAATACCCACTCCTTACCTCAACTCTTAGAGATAAGGCGGTTACACTTGCTTTAAGCTCGAGAGTCTTGCCACCAATTGAGTTCTGACCCGAGAGAAAAGTGAGGAACCTAATATAATAGCCATAACAAGAAGAGTTGGCATTTATGCCATAGCATCTTGCCAAAACTCATGAAAATGATAAGCTTCCATGGCCTAGAGTTGAAAACCACCATGGAAGACAAGAGAGAGAAAGGGAAAACGAGTTTGGAGAGAGAGAAGAGGAAATCCATGGCATTAAACACTTACTTGAAGTGAATAAGGAAGAGATTTGTTGATGGAATGAAGAAATCCCACTTGCTCTTGGTGGATTTGATGATAGAGAATGGAACCCTAGAGGAGAGAGGAAGAGAGAAACGAATTTGGGAAAGAAAGAGTGTGTGTTTTTCTTTTATTTTTTTCAGCAGCAGCACGATTTAATCGATTAAATTTCAGCTTAATCGATTAAGAGGCGATTAAGCTGCACAATTTTGCAGTATCCAAACTTTGAAAGGCCATAACTTCTTCGTTACCCGTTGGATCTTCCTCAAATTTTAAAGCAAGCTTCCCCACATACCAATCTTCACATCCAACGGTGGAATTTGTGTTTAGAGTTGTAAATCTTTTATTTTGAATTTCCTAAGGTTCTATGTTTTTAACCCTAGTTCTACATGTATTTTTGGCTAGATTCTAACTTATATCTCCATTTCTTCTACCCTAAGACCATCCCAACATAGATTATACTTGGAATTAAATTTGGGATGTTACATGGTAGCCAGACGTGGCGGGGAATGGGTCCTAATGTCGTGGTAAGTTCTGCATCCGGAACCGGAATAGTGCTGTCACCCCTATGGCATTTCGAGAACAGTGGAGAGGGACTGGAGTGGGGCATCTTGATTGCCACTGTGATACAGTGTGCCTTGATATATATATATATATATATATATATATATGAATTGAATGAATTGATTTGAGGATGTATTCCTCCTGGTCTGGGACCATATGTTGTGAGACAGTTGTCGTGCCCGCACGGTAAAGGTCCTGTACTCCTGTTCGCTTCCGACTAGGCTGGGTGGATGACCGAGGAGATGTAGATGTGTGAGACGATGGTGACGAAGGGAGTACTTCGATGATATTATGATTTCTCCCCCAATCATCGAAGGTTATGACTTGATAAGACTTGATAATGAAAATTGAAAAGTAATAAAAAGATTGATAATAGTATGATTGAAGTCCCCTGGAATGCTGAGGGCAAGAACGGAATTGAGATATAAAAGTAAAAGATTTGTAAGTGAGATTGAGAAAATAGTTGAGAAAGAAGGAATGTTAATAAGTTTGGTAAAACAAGGAAATAATGATGAGAATAATGATAATGATATGCTTGATTGTGGTGTTGTATGTATGTTGTATGTTGTATGTCTGTATGGTCTTAATATCTCGCCTACTGTAATCCCACACCGTCGACGATGCGTCGTTCGGATCGCTTACTCTCTCCTATTCGTTGGCATATCGGGGCTGCTGATATCTCAACGGGCAGACGGAGCATCTTATGGAGGTCATCACTTTAAACGAGTCGAAGCTGGAGTTTAAAGACAACGAGAAAGCGGCGACGGAGGTGGCTTAATCTTTGGGAGCGGAAAAAGGGCGCTAGAAGAAAGAAGAAGCTTCATCCGGATATCTTCATCAGAAGGAAGCGAAAGTAGTGTGTTTAGGTTAAGTCGGTGAGTTGTGTTTTGAGTCAAGGATTACCAAGCAATGTGCCATTTATGTAATCATGCTAAGCTTTGACATTCTGTATTGAGGTCTACTTTATTTTTGGAAAATCAAACAATGTAATCTTTTGGAAAATATCGTGATTTGGAGATAAGTCTTTTCGTGAAAATGAAAATGCTATGAAAATAAATGTTTTAGTAACAACTCGGTTTTCCGTAAAAAGATGTTAAAGTACACCAATGACTTTTCAATTACGTTAAAAAAAAATTGGCCTCATTTTTGCAACTTTAGTAAGTAAAAGTTAATTATTTTTGGTTTATGAAAATCGGGTTGTTACACGAGGGACGTTACAGACGAGGGATTAAGGCAGTGGCAGCAACCAAGATCAGAGAAGACGGTGCACATTTAATCGCTGGACCTCATGTGAGAGAGTAGCTTTCCTAAGACACCGTGGTAGTACGTGTTGTATTAAGACGTTCCGTATCAGCTCAAAGATCGGAACTAAGTGGTTCTGCGTCAGTAGTATAGTGGCAATTGTGTGCTTTGTGTGGCCACTTATACGAATAGGACAAAGACCACATTGTTGTGTGTGATGTGTGATTGTGTGTGGTTTATATTTGTTTGTTTATGCATGTTAATATTTTAAGTGTTGAAGTGAATCAATGTGAAATAACTGATAGCGATAATAAAAAAGATGAGAATTAAAAGACATCAAGAAAAGAGATAACCCTTGTTTGGCCTAAGTCCTTGTGGATCAAGGCAGCCTTAGCATGATAAGACATTGAGAGTAGAGATAATGACAAGAGATTTGAGAATGATTGAAAGAGATAAAGAGATGAGATTGGGAAAGATTTAATGATGCGATGTGAGCGGGCCAGAGCTGAGAAGAATTGTGACGTGGGATTGAAAGTGGAAAGTAATGAGAGAGAAGCTTGATTCTTTGATTTTGTTTTCTTGGACTGAGACTGGTGTTGAGTTGAGCTTGCTCCTCCACTACTTCTCAAGAAGAGAAAGTTTTTGTGAAAAACATTTGAAATGAAATTTTTGAAAAGGTTTTCGAAAATGGGATTTTTGGAAAGGATTTTTGAAAAGAGTTTGCGAACTGAAATTTTGAAACAAATTTACGAAATGTAGTTTTGAAATGGGTTCCCAAAAATGAGATTTTTGGAAAAGAGTTTACAAAATGTATTTTCAAAGGGATTCCCAAAATGAGAAAAATCTTCCCAACATTGATTTTCTGAAAGTGATTGTGAAAAGAGGTTTTGAAAAAGGATTTCGAAAGGAAAATTTTTGAAATGAGCTTTCTAAAGGAGATTTTGGAAAAAGATTTATGAAATGAAATATTTTAGAAAAGGTGATGAACTGAAGTTTTGGGAAAGGTTTTACGGAATGAAATTTTGAAGAAAAGTTGTGAAGTTGTGAAGTGAGATTTTGTTATGAAAAGAGAGATGTGTATGAAAGGTTGTTTTTGAGGAAAGTTTGTGATGAGATTCAAGTTGTGAATGTGATCCCGCTCTGTGCCAAATTTGAGTTATGAAAAGTGATGCAAAGTTAGCGGTCATGACTCATTGAAGGGATGTTCGAAGGGTGAGCTGACCATTAGGTTAATTAAAAAGATAAAAGCCTTTAAAAGACATTAGCAGCGAACGCGGTGAGGTATGAGAGTTAACCCAAAGTAGTGGAGAGGAAGGAACCATAGGTATTATTAGATACTTAGGAGGAGATTTTATTAGGGGAGGACGATGACAGTGATACGTCAAGAAGTCTAGAGTACTTTTCTAGGCGGAACAACTCCACAAGTGGCGCACTAACGTGGTGGGGACTGGGTCTAATGCCATGGCAAGTTCTGCATGATCAGCTAGAAAATGTACTGTCACCTCCTAGATTGCAAATCGAGAACAGTGAGAGGAACTGGAGTGGGGCATTTTGTTTGCCACTATAGTGAGACAATGTGCCTTGTTATATATGATATGATATGATTTGAGGCTGGGCCTCCTGGTCTGGGACCATTTGTTGTGTGACAGCTGTCGTGCCCGCACAGTAAAGGTTCTGTACTCCTGTTTGCTTCCGACTAGGTGGATGGATGGCCGAGGAGATGTAGACTTGAGACGTGAGTGCTAACTACGAACGGACGCGTACCTCGATGATTCTTTAATACCCCCTTAATCATCGATGGTTATAATTCAATAAGACTTATTAAGAAAGGATGTATAATTAAGAAAAGTAGAGTTTATGAAGTTTTGATGATGAGAAGTTTGGAACAAGTGATGGAGACCCTTGAGAAGGGAAAGAAGAGAAGGGATGGTTTGTATATTGTGAATGAGAAAGGAATTGAGAAATAAAAAGAAAGAATAATAATATAATGTTAATGTTGATGATATATTGTGATGCTTGAGTGTTGTGTTGTGTGTGCTTTGTTGTATTGTGTGTACTGTCTTGATATTCCGCCTGCGGTAAATCCACAACGTCGAGGACTTGTCGTTCGGTTCGCTAACTCTCTCCTGCCCGTTGGTATATCGGTGTTTCTGGTACTCCAACGCGCAGATGGATTATCGCATGGAGATTTCAACCTGGATGAAACATGGATGCGGCTGGAAGCGTACCCCATCTGGTTGGGTATGGACTGGTGATTCACAGATTGTGATTCCGGATCCTGAGCATCGACTTTGCGGAGCTGACCTAGGACCGCTGCTAGGACAAGTTTCTGTCCGAGGATATGGAGACTATGAGGAGAAATTGCGCTGTGAAATTCTGAAGACTTCTTCTGCTTCAGCTAGGATGCAATGGGTGCCAAAGAATCGTGGGCAAGCTGCAACTGGGATAGCTTCATCTTCTGGTGTCAAGCAAGGACATAAGAAGGAGGATCATGAGCTGCACCCTATAGTTTTCACTAGGAAGAGCCAAAGGTAGGGTAGATTATTTTAAAGTTGTTTGTAAGTGTGAGACAAAGGACTCTCTTAGCAATGTATCACTCTGGTAACTATGCCCTACTTTTATTTTATGGACTGACCAACTTTTGTTTTAAATATGAAATCGTTTCGAAAGATTTGGAAGTGGAAGTGCGGAAAGGTTTCACGTAACACCCGGTTTTCAAGAATGGGGGTTAAGATGCACCAATGGCTTCCCAAAACGTTTTTAAAAAAATGGCCTCATTTTTAGCAACCTTTAATTAAACGATGATTATTTTCAGATGGTGAAAATCGGGGCGTTACACTTGTAGATAGTGCAATGTTCTCCACTTGTCTTATGTTATTTTTCAAATTCAATTTTCATTGATCATTTTTAAAATGCAAAATTATTTTTTTTAAGTGATAAAAAAACAAAAGATCATTTTTCAAATGCAAAAGATTTTTTTTAAGTGATAAAAAAACAAAAGATAATAGTAAGAGAGAAAGAAAATACAAAAAAATAATAATAATATTAATTAAGTGAAAAGGAGAAAAAAATAGGAGAGCAATAAATTCTACCTTTTAGATCATTAGATGAAAGTAGAATCAACGAATGAGATAAGTGTAACTTAACTCAAATTACACTGGTGTAAATCGATCCCTCCTCATATAATATATATATATATATATATATATATATATATTGTTACCATATTATAGATCTTACTCCCAGCCAAACGTTCCTACTTCCCCATCTGGCTCTGATACCAGGGAGGGTCCGGAACCAAGAAGGGAGAGGAAGGTTAAAAACGGAAAAGAAAAGTAGGGAATAGCAGGACTATTCTACATGCGATGATGATGCTGATGAATGATATATGAATAAATTAAAGAGGCCAGGGAGGGTCCGGAACCAAGAAGGGGGAGGAAGCTTAAAAACGGAAAAGGAAAGTAGGGAATAGCAGGACTATTCTACATGTGATGATGATGCAGATGAATGATATATGAATAAATTAAAGAGGACCAGAAATTAAAGAGGACCAGAACCTTCTAGCGTAGCCGTGAAGAAGATCTGGAAACTATAAATAAAATTAAAGGGAACCAGAACCTTCTGGCATAACCGTGAAGGAAGATCTGGTGAGGGAGAAAGGGTAGGAAATAAAAATAGACAAAATTAAAAGAGGGGACCAGAACCTTCTGGCATAACCGTGAAGGAAGATATGGTGAGGGAGAAAGGGGAGAAAATGAAAGTAAACAGAAACTAAAACATGAATATGAAAATACTTTATTACATGATTAAAAGATTGAAAGACATAAACATAAAAGATTGAAAGACAGAAACTGAAGGAGGAGCTTACGAGATCTCAAAGGCTGGAATCTCTCCAAAACACTCTCTGAAAGTCTCTCTCTCTAAAATTGTGTGACTATTGAGAGCTGAGATGCTCTTTAAATAGACATCTTCACCTACTGTTTAAACAGTGTCGGTTGCAAAACCTGCACTGTGTACAATTATTTGGGTACTATTACAACAGTTTAGGTAAAGTAAACCGGAACTATTACAACAGTATTTTACAATAATTAAATCGGAACTATTTCAACAGTATTTTACAATAATTTAATGAAAACTTTAGTCATCATCCAGGTTGACAGCAAAGCAAACATCTTCATTTTCCTCTTCCTCATCAGATGATGGGAGCTTCGTTTTCGAAGTTTCTGATTGATCCGCTTGTAATAATTTGAGGATGTTTTGAAGATTTTCTTCTAGAGAATTCTTTGAGGTTGAGGAGGCGAGAGCTGCTGTGATTTTAGCCCTTTGATTAAGAAATTTACATGTCTCTGGATCAGCTACTTTGAGGAAGGTTGGATTCCTGCTGAACCAAAGATTAACTCCTTCTTTGGTGGCATGGGCAAAGTCAAAGTTGGCCCACCATTTGTGATAGGCTTCCCGTTGTAATGAGGGAAGTCTCATGCTAGTGAGATAAATATACTTCCACTGGAAGATCCATGCTAGTGATAGCTTAGAACAAAAGTGGAGACTGAATGGGATATGTTTGTCTTCTAAATTGATTCTAGATTTGAAATGTTGATATCGTTCTTTTACAGGTTGGGTAAGGATGTCATTTGGTGGTCCAAAGAAAATCCACCACTGGATAAACCAATGGGGAAACACATAATTAATGTTTCTTTTAAAATAAATTAACCATGAGTGACTGAAAGTTTGATTTTGGAACCAGAACACATTGGTCCAGGCTTGAACATAATCCCAATAATTAAAACCCGCGGGATCAAATGGTTGAGAAAATTTTTGTATTTTATTAAGGTTGGTCCCAAATTAAGAAGGGGTTAATACTTTGAGGATTTGGAATGTGGAATGGGTTATCAATGTCTTATCAGTTGGGGATTTATGGTGTTTTATGGAGATGGAGTCAGTGTCTACGAGAATAAATTCGTAGAACCTCTGAGTTTTGATTAGGGATAAAGGCTAAAATTGAAATCTTTGGGAAAGATTCGGGAGGGAACTCTATTGGGATTTTCATCCCAAAATTCTGGTTCCATCTGAATGACAGAGATATAATTACCCTTTTTGTGGTATTTTGTTGGTTCTTTGCATGTTTGAGGTTGATGGGTTGTTTGGATTTCTTGTTTTGGAGAACTAATTTGTACCTCTTGTTTTGACAAACTAGTTTGTTGTTTAAGAACTTTGGTGGATTCATAAACTTGATTTTTTATCCTATCAACAATGAGGGATAGGGGGAATTGGTGAAGTCCATATCATCTTCATTTGAGGCTTGTTCGGCCCATGACTTTTTTAGAAGATGGGTTAGACCTTGATCTAGTAAGACTTCTAAAGTATGGAGTGGGAATCCATAATCTGATTTGGTTTGTTTTCCTGTTTGGGTTTTTTGTTTGTTTGGAGACTGAGTTGATGACTCAGTGGTTTGAAGGGTAGATGGCCCTTGCTGGGTGGAAGACCCAGGGAGGGTAGATGACCCTGGTTGTTGATTGGGTGGAACTTCTACAAGATCTTGAATCCTTTTACCTCTGGGGCGACCTCGTCCTGGAGAGGAGGACGACATTTTTGAAATCCTTATTTTAGTTTCCCTGTAAGTATTCACGTGTAAGGTAATCAGGGAGAGAATTATTAGGGCCTTTGAGATACTCAATGTCAAAATCAAAAACACTTAATATAGCTTGCCATCTGGCAAAAATCTGTTTTGAAGCCAAATTTTTTACATCCTTTTGTAAAATTTCTTTAGCAGATTTGCAATCTATACGAACCAAGAATTTCTGGTTGAGTAAATCAGATTGAAATTTTGAAATGCATAAAACAATTGATAAAACTTCTTTTTTGACAGTTGAGTAATTTTGTTGTGCAAGATTCCAATGCTTAGACGCAAATGCAATGATCTGTTCTTTTCCTAAAACCTGTTGTTTGAGAATGCCGCCATAACCAATGTCTGAGGCATCAGTCTCAACAATTTTAAAGGCTTGGGGATTAGGAAGATAAAGACAAAGGAGTTCCCATATTTGAGCCTTAAGACTCTTAACAATATTGGTGTGGATATTTGTCCAAGGAGGAGGGGTCTTTTTCAGACATTCATGGAGTGGTTTAATGATATTGCTTAACTGGGGAATGAAGTCAGCTACGTAATTTAGACAGCCGAGAAATCTTTGCAGCTGATTCTTATCTAGGATCTGGTTTGGGAACTTATTCCCGAACTCTATGGCTCTTTTAATAGGAACAATGGTTCCCAGATGAATTTCATGACCTAGAAAACAGATCTTAGTTTGGAAGAGTTGGATTTTGGGTTTGGAAATAGCAAGACCATTTCTTTTTATAATATGAACGAAAATATTGATATGTTTGAAGTGCTGTTCTATGGACTGGGAAAAGATGAGTACATCATCAATATAGACTATGGTGAAGTGTGAGTAAGGATTGAAGATTTCATTCATAATATTCTGGAATTCTGACTAGGCATTTTTAAGACCAAATGGCATAACGTTCCATTCATATTGCCCAAAAGGGACGGTGAAGGCAGTTTTATAACGGTCGCTTTCATTGACCTGAATCTGCCAGAATCCAGATTTTAAGTCAAATTTGGAGAGTGTAATCTTCCTAAGAGGTCTTTTTATTAGGAATAGGGTACCTAATCCATTGGAGGACATCATTAAGGGGCTTATAATTGATGACTAAACGGGGTGTTCCTCGTTCAATCTCAGCTTGTTTATTGACATAAAAAGATGCACAAGACCAAGGACTCTTACTCTTCCTGATAAGTCCTTTCTGTAGAAGATCATTAATCTCCTTTTGCCAGACTTTGAGCATTTGATCATTCATTTGGATAGGCCTGGCTTTGGTAGGGATAAGTTTCTCTTTGAAATCCTTATCATAAGGGAGATCAACAATATGCTTTTTTCGTTCCCAAAAGGCATTAGGGAGATCAGAGCACACTGTATCATGGATATGATCAAGGAGAGATTGGATTCTTTTCTGAACATCAGAATTGTTGAGTTGGACATTTACATTTTCAAATGAGACTTCTTCTTTGAGAAAATTAATTTGTTTTTGCTTAAGGTTAACGAGATTGATGTTTTTAATAAGAGGCTTTTGAATAAAATTGAAAATCACTAGTTTTCCCAAATATTCAGTAGTAATACCTTCTTTGGAGATTTGAAGAGGGAAAAGTGACCTAATAAAGGGCGTACCCAAAATGACCTCATTTTTCAAGTTTTTAACAAGGAGAAAAGGGGTTTCAACTTGTATACCTTGGTGGTCGATAATAGCATTTGAAAGTTTGAAATTGATTTTATGTTTGGATCCACTAGCAGTACTAAGCTGCTCAGAAGTTTTCTCAAAATACTTAGTCGGGATTAAGCCTTCTTGAATGCAGTTTGAATCTGCTCCCGTGTCGAATAATGCCACGGTTTCAAGAGTGAAATCAGCAATTTTTATAACAACATTTATATAAAATTTTTGGATAGTAACACGATCAAAAATTGCCAAAAAATCTTCATCAGTAAAGGTTTTTACATTATCAGTATGCTCGGGGGTTTGGGCATCTCCTATCTATTCAATAATAACATCTTGAAGGTTTTGATGGTTTTCTAATTGGTCAAGTCTTTCACTAATGTTAAGATTCTATAACTCTCTAACCTCTCTCTTGAGATTGGCTATTTCGGTATGGAGATCTTGGATAGTAGAGGGTTTCTTCCACTCATTCTCAAGCCTTTTGAGGGCTTCGGTGACATCAAACTTGGTGTTATGAACTTCTTGTTTTTGGCTATCAGTGTTGACAGACCTAAGTTTCTCTATGAAGAGTTTCCTTTCTTCTTGGTTAGGGATGGAATTGATGGCTTCGTAAAATAGGTTTTCATGATCTTTGGTTATGACATTAATGCTTGGAGAGTCAGAGTCATCTCCGGCATCATCATGTTGGATCTGGTTAAGATCTTCAGATGATTCGGTGTTATAATCATCATCAGAGCTTTCAGCCATGAGGTTATTGAGTTGTTCTATAACAGACTGTTCTAAGTTTAGGGAATAAATCTTGGTTTTGAGCCTACAATATCTGGCAATATATCCAGGCTTGCCACAATTGTAACAACCAGAGTATTTCCCTTGGTTCTTGGGTTGATCTGGTTTCTTATGTCTAGGCGGATAACTTGTCCTTTTATGATGGGGCTCATTTTTATGATTGGCTTTAGGTTTCCTATGGTGTATATACTTAGAGGGATGTTTATCTTATTTCTCTTTGTGGGTGTTGGATTTTTTCTTAGAACAAGGGAGACCGAATTGTTCACAAAAGGTTCCCAGTTCCCTATTGGTTAGGGTTTTCTCTTTGGCTAAATCATTCTAGAGTTTCCTATCTTGGCAGATTTTCAAAGCTACCTTCTAGACATAGGATATTAATTGTCCGTAACTAAGATTGTCATAAGGGATTTCTCCATTTTGATGTCTAATTTTTATCCCTAACCTTATCTCCTAAAGACTTTGGAAGACCATCTAAGAATTTTTCTTTCCAGAGGCGATGTTCACAATCTTCTCTGGTATAGATTCGTGTAAGGAAGGTATCCTTGTACCACCTAAAGTCTGATAATGTTTTACATCTTAGGTTTGACAATAATTCTCCTGATCTATCTCTCCAGATAGAAGGATCTCCAATGAATTTGGCTCCTATGGTGAATATCAATTGGTTGACAGCATCGGGGACTAGCTCCCCTTTATTGGTTATAGGAGATTGATTGGGATCAACTTTTACAGCATTGTAAATGGCATGTTTTTCATCTTCAGTGAGACCATAATCCCACCATCCTTTTAATTGGTCAGTGAATCCCGCTGTTAAAGTCATCACTATCCCTTTTTCATCTATATCACTGGTGGTTAGATGAGCAGTAGTAGCCATGCACATATATTGCATAACTTGCATAATACCATACTCATTCTGACCATCAATGTTCCATATGTATAATTGGTTTGCATCAAAGCTTTTGAGGGGGATGTCAGATTCCTCAAAAAGCAAATATGGGGCAGTTGCACGTTGGTAATAAAGCTTGGAAGGCTTTTTCCAGGATAAAGATTGACTTATGAGCGGGTTCAAACCTTACTTCTCAGATCTTACCGATTCTGGTTCAGAGGAGTAAGGAGAACTGCATTCTCCTAAAACGTTTATCAGGCGATCCTTAAAAGGGGTTTTAGGATCAGAGGGCTTTATGGAGCTTGAATCGAAAGGTTGGGGTGTCTCGGGAGCAACAAGTTGGGTCAGATTTCTAATGTTATCGGCTAACTCATCGGAGATGATAGCCTTATTTTTGGCTTTAAGGAATTGTAGGTTTTTCCTAAGATCTTTCGAAGGATTGAAAGGTTTTAAGAAGGGTTTTTCGGTTGGCTTTGCCTCGACTAAATTAGAGGATACCTCTTCTTTATCCTAAATCTGATAATATTAAGGTTTTCTCCTAAAGTTTGAAGATACTTATTGGTGTAGTTGGATTGTTCCATCAAATCTTTGATATCCTTAGGATTGACTGGGTCAGATTCATCTTTTGATTTGAATGGGGAAGCTATGGCTAGACTAGTACCAGTCTTAGTGTTGAGCTGGTATTGCCTATTTGGAGGTAATTCAGACTGGAGAATGGTGCCATCTTTAAGTTGCCAGCTACTGATAACATTTGTAACCTTTTCTTTTAAAGACAATTGCCTTTTGAAAGGATAATCAATCTTGTTTACAATAGCATAAGCTTGGAAACAATCAAAGAATATATGTTTTGTTCAACTCGTTCAAGAAAATTGTAAAACTCATTTTGGATTTGATTACGTTTTTCTCTAAAATGAGTAAAAAACCAGTTTCTTTGAGTGACGTTGTCATCAGAATATAAATCTTCTTTGATTTTTTCTTTGTTGATCACAAAAACTTTTTCAAGATTATTAATCTCATCATACTCATCATTCATGGAGGAGTATGTTGGCGATTGAATAGTTTTTTGATCTTCTTCTTGTTTTTGATATATGGGTAAAGGTATGGAAGTGGAGGTATCAAGGCCTTGGAGATGGATAGTTGATTGGGATATTGTTGAGAAAGATTTCCTAGAGGCTGTCTCAGTAGCACGGGATCTGAGATCCCCAGCCCTTGAACTTTCAGATCTGGCGACACTAAAGGAATTCCTTCTGTTGAAGGTTAATTTTACTTTGCCAGATTCATATTGTTGAATATCCTGGATTTCAGGGGTTTCTTTAGGTCGAGCTGGTGCAGCTCTGTTTAGATACCAATCTTCAGGTAAGACAATTTTTTCCCATCTAATGGTTTTTGGGACAGTGACATTTGCTTTTGAGATATCAGTGAGAAACAGAGTCGTTTCTCCAGGATTACTAGATCTTCTAACCATAGAACTGCAAGAGTTCATGACCTTATACTGTACTTTGTACATAAGGGCAATAGGGTTGGGTCCAGGTGCCATGTCTAGACCATGGGTTTGTAGGTTCAAGATTAAAACTTTGAGGATGTTTCTGTCTTGGAGACTAACAGTGAGATTGGGGTAACAATTAAAATAGATTGGACCATGTCCGAGGCTAGTTTCTATAGTTCCTAGGAGAGAGTCTGAAAATTGATTATGCCTCTTATCTCTTAAACACAGGAGTACATAAGCATTAAGGCCTTCTCTCATGAGCGGCTTGATAGCAACTTGGACACAACCTATGTGCAAGTATCGGTATTTTTGTTTGTGACCTCTCAAGGTTTCATTGAAGAGAAGGTGGAACTCCTCATCTTTAGAGGTGATTGGATTAATGGGGATATTCTTTTCGACAGTTCTTATGATGTAGTCAGAACTTTGAAAGAATCGTCCTTGGGGTTTGTAGAGGTCTTTTGTGGGAATTTTGGGAATTTTCCAATTGTCAAAATCTTGATATATATATATATATATATTGGATGTTTTTATTTTTAAATCATAATTTATTCATTATAGTGATAGAAAATATGTTTAAATCAAAATTTATGAGATGTATATGCGATGTTTTAATTTTGAATGATTGAGGATGCCAGGGAAAGATTATGCTTAAGCCCGTTGTGCAAATAATTATGGTTTTGGATCTGTTTAGCAAAATTAACTTATAGCTGTGAACTTGTAGCTGATAGCTGTGAACCTAGTTTGTAGCTGTGGGATTATAGTTGTGAGCTTATTGAACTAGAGCTGTTTGGCAAAACTAGCTATGCAACTAATTTAAACATGTTAAATGACTGAAAAGTACATAACATACGTGTAGAATAATAATTAATATTGACATTCATGTTTCAGTGACGATAATACTACATTAGTAGCTTATAGAGAGAGACATATACTTCATTCATATAAATATAAATGATAAAAAAAATTATAACATTCATAATAATTATTACTAAATACTACTACACTTTAAACATTTTTATTATTTTTACAAAAATGTCACAATATCTTTATTAACATGACACGAAAAAAGGACAAAACTTTTAGCCTATTGATTGGACACACCGCCATCAAAAAATCACACAAATCCAATCTGAACCAAATTCACAAAATAAAAAAAATAAAAATTGAGGATAACAAAAAATTGAAAGAGAAATATGATGACCAATGTTGAAATAAATATCACATACCCTTATGTCTTCTGAATCAATAGTTAAATATAGGATTTCTTTATGAGTGGTTTTGGTATGGTGCGTACAGATGTTGAATATATAGAAAGATTCTAGGTTTTTAGGTTTGAGGGAAAAAAGTAAAAAATTTAGGGGATAATATTAATTTGGGCCGGAATAAATAATAATATAATTTAATTAAAAAAAAGGGTAAAATTGAGATATGATTTATTGAAAGCACTTATTTTTTTCTCAAAGCTACCTGATGTAACTTTCTAAAAGCTAGCTTTCAAAAGCTATAAACCTCCTTTTTGAAAGCTATAAGCTTCTTTTATTTTTTGTTCACCAAACTGCTCTAGTAGCTTATTGACCAAATCAATAAGCTAAAAGGTACTAGATAAGCTATAAGCTTGTCATACCAAACACACTCTTTGTGTTTTTTACAATAATTATTGTGCGTTTGCTTTGTGATTTTTTTTTTAAAATTATTGATGATGATAATTATGACTTTGTGTTTTTATTTCAATATTTGTTAATTATGAATATAATTCCATATTTTCATTTTATTTTTTATGTTCAAAATTTTACATAGGAAACAGTGAAAAAAAAATTATTTTCACTATTTTCTATATAAATATTTAAAAAAAAGAAACAAAATGAAAATATGTGATCATATTTGTAATTAATAAAAATTATAAAATTAACACATAATACTAATTATAATTATTAATAATTTTAAAAAATAAAAATAGAAAACATTTTCACTAAACTAACATGCCTTAAGAGAGGAAAATCACCATGCCAATTGCCAAACAACTTCACCCTGAGTATCGCACCGGTTAGCATACTAGTGATATATTAGCATTAGGTGGTCCAGATCAATAATCCCGGATAAATCATTATCATATATTACTTATTTTTTTTTAATATTTTTTAACAAAACAATAAATTATGACTAGATTACATGATTCAATATTAACTAATAATTTTACATCGAGAGGGAGGAAAATTAGAAGACGGAGTTGCAATTTTACATCAACCGCTGGAATTTTCAAGTTGATTCAGTCTAGGTTTAGTTTTATGACCAGAATGAACTATTGGAAGAAGTATCTTTTCTCCACTACTTTTACAATAACATGTGGTTCAATTCTAAATTATATAATTTTATTTTTAATATTTTTAGTATGATTACTTTAAGTTGTCTAAGTAAAGAAAGGAAGACTTCTCAACTTAGGTATGCACAATTCCCTCTCCAGTCATATCTCATAACTAATAGACCAAAAATTTTGGTGATCATCAGCTTTAAATCTTCTTCAACTTGCTACATTCTGATCTACCATAACAAAAACTTCAGCAGTTACTACCTCATTTGTTTCAATCATAACTCGATTGTCCGAAACATTCCTCAAAGCATGATTCGGGAAGGCGCGCGATGCGGAGCCTAGTGAATACTGAACATTTTTAATAAGGTTACGAAAAAGCAGAATGTTGTTAAAATCAAAAGACCATGAGGTTCCATTCCCTTGCATAGACATTTTAGCAATTGTGGTCTTTAAGTTCATCCCCCTCGCGATGTTCCTGTCGACAAAAACCTGATCAATTTGATGGAAAGGACTATTTGATTGGTCGAGACGAACAATTTCAACCCCTTGGTTCGAGCCAGAGAACATGTTATCTACAATGCTGACACCATTCACAACCCCATTCACAGATTTTAGGACAATGTTGGCATCGCCGAGGAAGAAACTGCTAGAGATATGGAGCTGAACCGGGTCTTCTGCAACAATACTGGTGTAATCCATGTAAGAATTCACTATCCTGGTTTGAGTCAAACCTGGTAGTTTCAGATAAATTCCTGTGCCTCCAAATCCAGTGGCCTTGTTGTAACAATGCACACCCGAAAAAGTGTTGGCCTGACCTGTCACAATTATACCTATAGCAGCAGAGAAAATTACAACATCTGTGACAGCATTATCATTACCCTGCAGGGTTATTCCGGTGCCTGAGAAGTTCCTTTCGTTTCTATCCCCACCGGCAGTGATGTGCTGGCCAAGGAAGGAGTTTCGGATGTAGGTTTCGTGGCCGCTTCGGACTAAAATTCCGTTGGTGGTGAAATGTGTTATGTAACAGTTGTCTATGCTAGTTCTAAGTGAGTTTATGACTGAAATGCCTCCTCCCCTAAAGTTTGAGTCCAACAGAAGGTCCTTTAGAGTTATGTACTCAAAATTGTAGGATGGTGAAGGTGTGTGATCTCCTCTGTTTGCATTAGGAGGTTTTGACAAATCAATGATATAGCCATCTGCTGGAAAATTATTCGAGGCTCTTATGGTTCCCCCATGTATCTGTTTTTCAATCAAAGAAAGAACAAAAATCAAACAGCTGTATTATTTGAGTGCTTTTAGATGCCAAATTGAGTTTAAAATAAAAAAAAGTATTTGCAGTTTTCATTGACTTTCTCCAATTGTG
The DNA here is from genome assembly GCA_037953625.1 of Crotalaria pallida. Lineage (NCBI taxonomy): Eukaryota > Viridiplantae > Streptophyta > Magnoliopsida > Fabales > Fabaceae > Crotalaria > Crotalaria pallida. The sequence goes on from CM075649.1 coordinate 127,571,378, forward strand.
TCCTAAAAGTAAAAACATTGACAAAAAGAAGATGAAGCAATTGAAGAAGGAAAATGTTTTTCTTTAATCTTGATAGTAATATTCATAGTTATTTTCTTGTTTCAGTTAGAGTGGTTAGACCAACCGTTTTAACATTGTGACCTAAATGTACAAAACAAAAACCACCGCTACCTGCCTCAAAAGTATATTTTACCCTGTGGCCTGTCATAAAGTCTTACCAAACTTAGCCAATTCTCAAATACTCAAATTAAATTATAACATGCAAACTATGGTAGATATTTATTAGAAAATGCTAAAGAGTGCCCCCAAGAGATTAAATGTGGTTAACAGTTATGGGAAATGCACTCTTTTGGATTCTCGAGAGATTAAATAATTTGGATTTATGAATTTTTTTCCACTTTTAGTATCCTTAACAAGTTTCTTTGATAAATGTGATAAGGGCACTTGTTAGCAAGACCCTTTTACTAACTACTGTATGAGTTCCTAAATATAACATCATTTTAACATTTTTACATTGTCTCTGTTTAAAAGACCCTATAACAATTTTTAATGATCATTAATTACTTTTTTCCACAAACATCCATATTTATTTAACGCTTTTTAGATTCTCAATAATATTAATAGATTTTGAAAAAACATATCAAAAATTCACATTTTCAATACAATTAACTAAATTTTTCAATTTTCTTAATGGACCTGAAATCTCTAAGAGATTCCTCTGTAATCAGAGGGAGGGAGTGCAATATAAACAGATTATATTTGTCATAGATAAGTTTTTTATTATTTTTATTATTATTATTATTATTATTATTATTATTATTATTATTATTTTTTTTTTTTTTTTTCTTGAATGAAGTTAGAAACTAGAGTGGTTTCTGCAGGCACACATACCATAAGGTTCCCCACCCCAACCACAGGCAACTGCAGTGGTTGGCTGATCATGTAATTTCCACCCTCAAGATTAATCTGTGCACCTCCAAGATCTCTGATACCCTCCAACAAATATCCTTCACTTGGACCCTTGGTTGCGTCTGCTATTGCTGCCAGGAGTGCTTCAGTGCTATCTGAATTGCCAGTTGGATCTGCACCATAAGCTGTAACATGGTACACCCGTGGATTTTTCACAACCTGCATAACAAAACAACATTTGACATTTTCAAAGAGAAAAACAAATATTACTATACTAAAATTCTTGCTTACCTGAGATGGAAGAGGAGAAGGGCTAGAGGATGGTGCTGAAGATAAGGAATTATGCCTTGTTAGAGAGGTCTTAAATGCTTGCAATCTATGTATTGCTTCATGATAGTTGCCACCAGAAATAATGGTCCTAGCATGAGGGAGGTTCTCACAATAAATACCAATTACAATGAAACAAGACATCCCTAGAAGCATGGACCATATTAGAGATGCTTTTGCCATTGTTGGTACAATTGGTGATAGGTTTGAGGTACTCAAGTTAGGAGGAACTAGTTGGGGAAAAGCAATGAAATATGTGGCCATTTAAATAAGCTAAGGTAAGAGGGAGAGAAGAGAGGAAATAGTGAGACATGGAAAGAAGAGGGGTTAACTAAGATCTGATTAGAAAATGTGTTGGATATTTTCATAATGGATCATACACATGACACCCATCATCATTTGGACTAATGATATTAATGAAGGCAACATGCTATGTAGCCTTATGCTATAAGATTTTCTTTTCCAAGTAAGATTTTACCAACTTCTTACTTTAAGGACATTTTCAAGTTTGACATTGTGGAAAAGGTATTTTGGTATAGGAAGGAAGCACACTTTGCAATTGCAGAGTTGTAGGAAGTCCACCAAAAATGATGTCTGATGAATATTGATGAAGAAGTTGGTCATTGATGACTAATGGGTGCCAAATGACTAATGGATGGCTTATGAGTAGCAATATCCAATGACAAATTAGAATGGATTTAGGTAACAATTGGATGGGCTTATTCTCAGTTTATTTAAACTTATTTTAATTTATAATATAAGCACTTATGTAATTACTTTTTTTTAATAACTTATGTAATTATTTGAAAGAACTTATAAGATAGAGTAACTTATATTGTTTTATAATTTTTTTGGGTCTTATTTTCATAATCTCGTATGAGAAGCTTATGAAAGCTTAAAACAATGAGCTTATGCGAAGGAGTTAAATATTTATCTTGTTTGATTCCTGCCGGCACCAAAATATTGCTTTATATATATTTTTTTTTTTAATTTTATTTTTTACTATTCCTCGTGCCTATTGTCTTTTAAGTTTTAAGGTTTAAGGTTTAAGTTTCAACTCGTGTGTTGAATTATTACCTCCCTGTACGACTCAGGTCCACTCCACAATATTCCTTTCCATTACGTTTTTTAGTTTATTAATTTTTTCCTTCCTTCTGTACCTCACTTTCAAGAATTAACATTACGTACGCATTTCATCATTTATGTGCGATTTAAATTAAAATATATAATCATGATTTGAAGAAATGTGATTAAATTCTATTAAAAAAAAGAAATGCCATTAAAAAATAATTTATAAAAATGGTGTGATGATAAATATGATAATAAATTTGTATTTTAAATTCAAAAAGTTAATGTCAATTTTTATTTAATTTTTATCAAGATAAGTATTTATAAGTCCTTATGCAATGATGCATGTAAACAGTAAATACCTTAATTATATAAGTGATTTTCAAAGCATACATTCAAACACAAATAATTTATTGAATTTAAGTAGTGCTTATAATCTTATATATATCCAGCAATCGAGGACCGGTGCCCGCATGCCTATGACCTGACATTTAGGAACCCAAAATTATTTTTAAAAAAATTATATACCAGTTAAAAGTTAAAATATGTATAATCTTACAGCACCACATGGTTGAAACTTTGCAAGGGCCTACTGCCTAGTGGCTTCGTTTGTGGCCTCCAAATGTTTAGGTCATGGTTTGACTCATGTCTCTCACAATTTTTTATTTTCCTGATTATTTATAGAATATTATGCTACGACCAGTATTAACTCTATTTACGGTTCTCTATTTTTATTTATTTACTTTTTTTTATTATGAATAGCATATTATTACTACTATTAACTATATATTAATATTACTTTTTTCGTTCGAGTCGCACTGAATGATTTTTTAAAAATTGGAAATTTGGAAGCGGTATATTTATCTTAACAGAGGATAATAATGTCTCAACATAAAAAATAAAAAAAATCGATATAAAAATATGTATATTTCTATGAATTTAAAATTTTGATACAATTATAGTATATATTTTCATAGAGAAAATGGAGATGCACCGACAGTGTAAAGTTTTTTACACCATCAGTGCATCATCCACCATTCATCTGTGTATGATTGTTGACTTTCAAATTAAAGTAATACAAATGAATGGTGGACGATAGACTAATGTTGTAAAAAACTTTACACCGTCAGTGCATACCCATTAATCTCATTTTCATAATAATAATTTAATTTGTCATTGAATGTTTCCTTTTTGATGTTTTATTTATTTTTTGGATAATATTATATCATTTAGCTATGGTTTGTAGTCTATGCAAAGTAATGTCGGTTGCTTTAAATATTGTACGCTTTTGAAAATTTATAATATTTTGAGAAATTTTATTTTAGTGAAAATGTCGCGAAAAATTTCTTGTACGTAGTCAATATTTTGTTTATAAAATAGGCCTCTCCTTTATTATTTCACTTAGGATACAGACAATAATGTCGTCAACACCGATCCTACTTATATCATAAATATATTCTTATACGATACTACCTCCGTTCCTAATTATAAGGTCTTTTGGGAGATTTCACGTTCATTAAGAAAGTAAAATAATTTAGTTAATCGCATTGAAAATGTGAACTTTTGATATGTATTTTCAAAATTATCCCTATTAATATTATTGGGAATCTAAAAAGTGTTAAATAAATAGGGGTGTTTGTGGAAAAAAATAATTAATGCTCATTGAAAATTGGTAAAGGGCCTTATAAATAGGGACAAAATAAAAGTGTTAAGAGGACCTTATAATTAGGGACGGAGGGAGTAAGTTCTTATACCATAAGGATTTTCTTAACATCAGCCTTAAGGTCGAGGATGAGCACCTTAATCGAGACATTTTTTTGAAAAAATAAAAATACAAAACTTTATTTCTCCTAAATACAATATTTTCTATAAAACTTAACTACTTTTGGACTTTTATTCTCAGCCCTAAAACTTATTTCTCCTAATAAATACACTATTTTATAAATAGGCTTAATTATGTCACAGGTCCTTGAAATTTGGGGTACTTTTGTCAGATACCCTTATGTTTTTTTTCAATGTCTGACTCTCCGAAGTTACTTCTGAGTTTGTCATATACACCTACTATCGATTCTGGGCAATTTTGATGACATGTAACATCAGAATTTTAGTCAAACACATGAGGTTGGTCATGTGGTGTCGTGTGATGTCACACGGTCGAAGACGACCTCTCTCTTCAATTCTTTTTTTCTTTTTTTATTTAACTAAAAATATAAAAATATTAAGTTTTTTAGTTTTTTAAATTAAAAAAAATAAATCTTTGCCCACAAGGCATCAGGTGCTTAATCTTCTGCGTCTGATTAGGATTCCGATGTTACATGTCAGCAAAATTGGCCAGAATCGGTAGTAGGGGTATATGACAAACCCATAAATAACTTCGAGGAGTCAAACATTGAAAAAAAAGTATAAGGGTATCTGACAAAAATACCCCAAACTTCAGGGACCTGTAACATAATTAAGCCTTATATATAAAACTTAACTACATTGTATATTCTGTGATTGGTTAATTAAAGAAACAATCATCAAATACTCGCTTTGGTAATTGGTTAATTTTATTTGAGGCAATGCACTAAAAGCATGATTCTTTATATTCGTTGAATTTTTAAAAATTTATTAACTTTTTGGGATGGAGGACTACTGTATATTAGGGTCAAACTAGATCTCATATAAATGAAGAAATATCATGTCAATTATATTTCCTATCAAATCAATGGTTACGAGGGTTAAGATTCTATTCTCTAGTCTATACTATATAAAAGAAGGATGGTCACCACAGGCGAGAAACATCCATCGTGGACCCCACCCAAGTACTCATGAGTACTTCCTTTTTTTTTTAAAATTATAATACAACAACAGCGTGGGTATTCCACAAGTGGGAAACCCACCGTGGGACCCACCCGAGTACTCATATGAGTACTCCTTTTTTTTTTTTGAAATTTTAAAAAAACTATGGCAGTGTGGTTTCCCACCGCCAGTACTCTTTAATTTTTTTTAATAAATATAATATTTTTTTTATTTTGGAATCCCACGTTGATATCCTCATTGGTATCCCACATTGATGTACACCCGGTGGAAAAACATAATCGTGGGCCCATCATGAGTACTTGTGAGTAAGGGTGTTCGTGGTTCGGTTTTTTTTTAAACCGAACCAAATTGAGTAAAACGGTTCGGTTTTGAAAAACCTAATTGAGGGTTCTATAAAATGGTTCATAAACCGGTTCTTAAATGGTTATGAACCGGTTCATTTGGTGAACCGGTTACTGAACCGGTTTACCAATAAAAACCGGTTTTAATTTTTGAACCGGTTTAAAACCGGTTTTTTAATACGCTTTTTGAACCGGTTTTTTAAAACGGTTTTTGAACCGGTTTTTCGAAATGGTTTTTTGACCCGATTTTCCGGAATGGTTTTTTGACCCGGTTTATATAAATGGTTTTTGACCCGGTTTTCCGGAATGGTTTTTTGACCCGGTTTTAGTTTCCATTTGTTTTTTGAACAACTGCATACGCACAGTTTCCTAGTGACCTGGTAAGGTTCCATTCAATTTGTGGAATGCAAACGCAACAGCAACCTAATAGTCTCTCTTTACACACCTGGGATTTTTTTTCACACCATAGTCCATAGATATCATGTCAGCAACCTAGCTAAGTTGTGTGGCATATTGATTTTTATTTTCGACTTTTTTAACCTATGTAATCGGTGTACAAGGGATAAGTCATTATTAATGGACATTGAAAATAAAAAATGGAGTAGAAAGCTATCAAATGCTTGCGCCAGTTACACAAAAACATCACAAGTCTGTTATCAAGTTCTTATTTTCACAGATTAGGACCAGAATGACTGAGGAATGTAAAGCACAACTTTTTTTATTAATGAAGTAAAGTACACCTTTAATTGCAAAGCATTGAGCTGAAAAATTGTTAAAGGCACAAAGGATGGTACAGACCCGAAAAAACCTACAAAACCACCATGCAGAGTGCAGGTTCTTGAAAATAAAAACAAAAAATACCGGTACCTCGGGGACAGGAGATTAGAGACTTAAACTAATAAGCGTAAATGGACAAAGTAAAATATAATAAGTAAACAAGATCTGCTTTAGAACAAGGGAAAGCTACAAAGGAATATCAAAATGTAGTTCTAGAAGCACACTACAGGGAGCGAAGATAAAGAAATGGTGGACTTAAAAAAAAAAGTAAGTAATGAGAATTAGAAGAGCTGCGGCTATGTAATTTGGCTAAATGAAATGAAAAGAAAATACAAGAGTAGGCTATGTAATTTGGCTAAATGAAATGAAAAGAAAATACAAGAGTAGTTGTAGAATGTAGGCTGAATAGAAAATGACACCAAAAATAATGGGCAAACATAAACAGATAACTAACCTACGCAAGGCCATGCACTAAAATGACAACCATTTCAGCAGAAATCAGTTTCGGGCTCTGTGAGACGACAGAGCCTCGTGACTCCCTGCTTTGAGACAACAACAGTTCTATAAGATTTTACTATTCTATATCATTTACTTAGCTCAAATTTTTAAAGGAAATCACAGGAAGAAATGATTTTGGACTACAAAACTGTAACTGAAAAGAATCATAAATTAAGCGATAAAATTTAGGATACATGCACAAAAGATAAAAAGAGACACAAAAGCTTATATCCAACGAGTATCATATTAACAGGCTAAGTTATCATTTGCAGGATATCAGCTCAAATTTAAAGCAGCATAACAATCAAAATGACAGGCAAAAAACACCCATGAAAGATAAACCTTTAGGCTGAGTGGTGGGGTTCTTGTTGGACAAAGGAATATATGAACATTTGAATACTACTGACAATACAACATAAATAAAATTTATTTGAGTTTAATTCAATAAATCATGAAATTTAACTCAATCGCCAAAAAAAATTAAACAAAAATGGCAGCTTAGCAAAATAAACCAACTTGTCAATATTTTATAAACATAACTTCTTTGTATTTTCTATCTTAAATATGAAATGCAGCATGCAAATGGCAGCAAACATCTGCTCAACAAACAAAAATAGCAGCATATTGGATAAAACTTGTGCAAACTGCAAATGAATAACCATCTGCACACATGCCATAGGTGTTTATGTTTGAGAATGGGAGAGGATTAGTAATTGAACAACCTATTCATTATGAATAGAAGCCTGTAAGCTGTGCTAGTTGCGATATGATACTGAAGAAGCCAATTGTATTCTTGTAGAAGAGTAAAAGAACAATAGACTATGCAAAGTAATCAACAAAAAGCACAAAGAACAGAACAAGTAGATAAAGGGAAGGGTCTGGCAGAATCAAATCCTAGACCTCTGGTGCTGAAACTTCCTCAAGATAATTAGTGATTGTGGTGAGCAAGAAAAACAGTGATGTGGACAGAAAAGAGGTTCAAGTTGTGTCAAAGGGTGAAGGAACTAGCAAGGTAAAGCAGGACAACACATTGAATGATACAGAACTGGTCACAGAAGTTCAGTGTGTAGATCATGGAAGTATGGAACATCAAACGCAGCAGGGTATGTGTGCAGGAACAATTACTGGTCCTACCCCAAATATAAAAGCTATGAAGTAACATCCCACATAATTGTTTTTTTCCTAGGTAGGGTTGCTAAAATAGAAGAATTTAAGGTATGGCAGAAAAGTATGTAGCATTACCTACCCAACAATATAAACAATAATAAGAAAAATAAAATCTTGGATTTGTCATCATACTTTTGATTATCGCTCATACTTTTAGGACTTGGGCTTGCTATTAGTGTTGGTTCAGAATGGTGTAAACACCATTCGAACAATGAAATTTTGTTGATTTTTTTTTTTCCAGAATGGCTTACAAATTTTTTTTCCAGAATGTTTCAAACAATTTCTCTTGTCCAGATGTTTACACACTTATACTTCTAGCATTAAATGAGTTTATGCAGTTGCAACCATGAACACAGTACTAACACAGTTACATGGACCACCTCCAAATCTTTCAGTAATGCTCGAGAAAAGCACACCCCAGAATCATAATTTTTCACAACTGATGGTAAGAAACAATGTACCAACCACCAAATACAAAAACATCATATTTGCACATCTTAACCATTAAAAGAACACAAGATCTAACAAAGTGACAAAACTATTACCCAAAAAAATAAAAATCAAGATTCAACAGAAAATGAACCAGTGCACAGAGACCCACGAAGTAATCGAAGGAGGAATAGGTACCTGTGTTCTTCTTCGTCTAGGTTGAGAGAAACGCAGAGAAGAGAAGATGCAGGGAGAATCACGATTCGTGATTCGCAGAGAAGTGAGGGAGAATCGCGATTCACAGAGAAGAGAAGAGGAATTCGAAGATTCGCATTGAATAGAAGAGGGATTCGCGATTCGTTGGGAATGAAATTAGGAACTCATGTGAAATTAGGGTTCATTGTGGGGGAGAATATTGAATCCCAAATTCTAGGGTTCATCGTTTGATTCTTTGGGAGTGAAATGAATCAGACCAACAACTGAAAGTGGATAAAGTGGTTTAGTGAAAGTGGTTCATAATTGAGGTTCGGTTTTTAGTGATATGGTTCGGATTTAAAAACCGAACCATTTCCTACATAAATTTGGTTCGGTTCAAAAAACCAGTTTTTAAAATGTGGTTCATTTGGTTATGGTTTGGTTCGGTTTGTAATATGGTTCGGTTCTTTTGGTTGTTTTGAACACCCTTAGATATAGGTATAATGGATGAAGGGTGGGACGGTGGGTAGATATTAGGTTAATATAATATATTATTTTAATAGTTTGCTCTTATTTGTCAGTCAATGTGTGTAGGTATTTTGATTTATAACTAAAAATTTGACGATCCTAAAAATAAAATACATTTAAGTAGAACAATATTGTACTTTTAATTACTCAAAACTGAATGAAAAATAATAAAGTTATCGGTCCCTACAGATAGCTATTGCGTAAGAAAAATATCAAAATTCAAATGTAAATATATTTTCTCAATCTTAACATCAAACTTGATAAAATATAATATTCATATTTTCAAAATAACAAATTATTAAATATAACTTATACCAGTAATATATTAAACCAGTCTGAGTGCTTAAAATAAAACAATCTCAGAATGCTATGAAACTATACAAGAATGTTCAAAATATTAAATTAAACATATCTTTCTGAAAAAATAATTTATGAAAATGCCCTCTAAGGCTTGCCAGTTGAGCTCACTGTCAAAATATTAATTAAATTAAATAAATATACTCTTTTATTTTTGAAAAACGTATCGTAACAAATTTATATTTATTTTGACTAAAAAAACATATTTCAATTATAATGATGAAATCAAAATTTTATTACGACATTCCAATATTGAAAACATCATATTAAATCATTTAATTATTTTACTAGAAGTATTTAAAATACCGGAGCGTTACAATTACTCCATTGTTCATTTTCTAATTAACTAAAATACATGCAAGGATATACTTCTCTCTTTATCACTGCAAAAACTCTCATCTTTCCTAGCAAAAGTTTATTTTGCTAATTAAGAGGCAACAGTAGAGTTATTTAAGCATACTATCTAACATATATTTTATTTATGTTGTGTGTATGAAAAACACCATTTTGAAAAGATAAAATTCATTTCAATAATCTCTATATCTCCTACTACCCTTAAAAAACACTCTTACTAATGATAAAAAAAATTATTTAAGGGGCATATAATTAATAAATTAAATAATTTCAGGTTTTAATCTTGACTATTTATGCAAAACATAACGGCGAAAATTAAATACACAATAGTTTTAGAGAATTGGTAACCAATATATTTTATTTGATTGATTTACTTAGCGAATTCCACATCCAAGGACAAGCCATTAAATACAACTCTTTGTAGCTATGTATGATATAGCGTTGGGGGTCCGTAACAAACGCAAGCGCAATGTCCACGAACACATGCTTCTATAAAACAACGTGGGGGACATTTTCCTGCGCTTTGCACAACATCCCTAGCTCCTTGCACCACATCGGTGACAAAGGGAACAGCTTGTGTCGTCAAATCTGAAAAAATTAAAATATGTTGTTATAAATAAAAGAGAACGAAATAAAATTAATATTCATTAAACAAAATAGTATTCGAAAATATAAATTAAGCAAATTGTAGTCCTCCGACCTCCAATGTATGATTTCATTTCAAGCATTCAATGCAATGCAAGCACAATACTAATAGAATTTTTTTAGTGTGAATCAATATGTATTATGATAGAGAGAAAATAGATAAAAAAATGAGGACGAAATTTTTCCAAAATCAAACGTATATGTTGTAGTAACTATCTTAAATCTTAATTTTTTTTGTTTCTAATTTAAATTAAAACCAATGCATTTGTAACCCAGTCACAATTAGTATAAGGGAGGAGAAATACCATAAGCAACTAGGAACAAGAACACAAAGAAAGGTATCTGAAACAAAGCTTTCGCCATTCTTTCTCAATGATTTTCTTTACTAATTCTATATCTTTGACTATGTTTCGAATCCACTTTATGAACCATATATATATGTATGTAACACATAAATACATATGTGTATATATATTATATTAATTAGAAAATAAGTTTTTAGTGTGTTTTTTTAGAATTGGTAGTTGAACTTTTTTTTTCGATGCTTTGGGTCATGAACTTTTTCAAATTTTTGAAAATTGTCATTTCATCACTTAAGTGATGATACGACCAACGACATTAACGAGTGACATGTTATGTAGCGTCACGTGACACCACATGATTTTTTTATTAAAAGAATCAATTCTTTTTAAAAAATTTAAAAGATTCGATGTTCTTAATAATTAAATAGGGATGGATTGGAAAAAAAATAGTTAAAGTTTTATTGGTTATGTAAAAACACTTATATCATAAAAAAAATATAAAAAAAAAACTTATATTAAAAAACCAAGGGAGTATATTATATTGTTATAATATGATAGTGTAATATAATATAGTTTAATATAATATAATTAATTTAATGTAATATAAGATAAGGTGATATGATATCATATAGTGTTAATATATAATATTTTTTTAATATAATATATTTCAATGTATATTTTTTAGTTAATTTTGAATTTTTTGACACGTGTCACTTGTGAATTTATATATATTTTATTATAATTCTTTTTAAAAATATCCATTTTTAGAAACTATATCGGTGCTTCGTTTATCCTTTATTTATTTCTTTTTTTATTTCTTTCAATAGTTATTTTTAATTTATACAACAATATGGAGATTTAATTTATCCTCTAGTCATAATTCATATATATATATATATATATATATAGTATAATATGTGGGATTGCTAACATGAGTAACCTCTTATTTTAGAAGGATCATGTTAGCATTGTGTTCCCAATTTTTTAGACAAAAAACTCCTTTGCAGCTTTGAAAAAATAAAATTATAACCAGGGTTATTTTAGTAAAACAATTATTATCCTAATTAAAAAAATAAAAAATAAAAACCCTCTTCACCCTCAAACCCCCAAATCTCAATCAGATGTAAAAATTTACCAAATTTTAAATCAAACACTCTCTCCCAGCCCTAACCTCCTTCAAGCAGCCACCGCCCCCAATCACCCCTAACCGCCATCAACCATCATCGCACCGCCTCCCATGTGTTCGCATCTCACCCATCACGCTGTTTGTGTCTCACAGCCCACCGCCGTCCACCACGTTGTTCGCGTTCCTCCCTCGCCGTTCGCTGCTGCTCGCGTTCGTCCCTCACTGTCCACCACCGTCGTTCGCGTCTCCCCCATGCATCGCCGTTCGTCCCTCCCTTTCACTGCCGCGTCTTCCTTGCTCTGTTCACGTTTCACTGTCCTGTTCAGGTTCCACCTTTCTTTCTGTTCGGGTTCCAATAAGTATTTCCTTTACTAAATCATTTTTAATAAATATAGAGATTGAATAAAAAATATGTAATTGAAAATAAAACAAAAATAAAAATATGTTTTCAAGATGGATGTGTACGCAGCAGTCCCCTTCACTTGCTTGGTTGTTGTGCTGTTGGATCATTTTTGCCCCCGTTCTACATCCATTTAAGGAATTGACACATAAGAAAGCTATAAGAGAATGAATAATGTAGCTGCCAGGGAGAGTTGCATTATATGTCTTCTAACACATTAACCAAATCGACCAGTAGAATGCTACATTCTTTTATAATTAGTAAAATTTGAAGGCTGGTTTATTAATAGTGGTATAATATTATATTTTTCTGTTCACAAAATGACATATGAAGTTAGAAGTGTTGTTAGTGATTAGCCTTTACAGCTTTTTAGAGATTATGGTGCAACCTCTCAAGCGACGTCTTTTCAATTTCCTAAAAAATATGTTTTAATCCATTTTTAATTTGTTTTAATCTCTTGATAAATATGTTATAATATTATAAGCATTCTTTTTCTTGTGATTTAATAGGATGGCAAAGGGTTGGAAAAAGTTGCTTTGAAGGATAATTTCAGTTGACGCGAGACAAAGTTGAAAAAAGCGAAGACTTTTTGTTTATTTTGCCTACATTTGCTTATATTTTTCTTTTGAACTTCGTTGCAATTATAGTTATAATGCCTAGCTTAAATGTATGGGACAACAACTTTTGTCTTAATTATGATCGTTATAAGACAAATACAAATTGATAACAACTTTTATCTCTTGCCTTAATTTTTATTTTTTTATTCTTATCACTTATTCATTCTTTCTTGCCTTAATGCTTATAAGCATACTCAGCAAAAAAGATTATCATTAAACATTATCCATATATTATCATTTCAACCATTATAAAAAGATTTTGATAATACAAGTTAATCAGAAGAAGAGGGAAGCAAGGGTACTCAGCAGTATATGCAACAACCATAAATATTATTGGATGAGAAACAATGAAGTAAGAAGATTACAGCAAAGAAAAAATGAAAACAGAGGAGTGCACAGACCACCCTTACAACAAAAACCAAAAGCCCCCATCCCTTAACAAAAAAATTGAAATAAGAAGAAGAAAGAACAAGACTTTTCCTCCATAATCCTATCCAACCTATCCAGCATAATCTAATATAAAATTAATCTAATGCCTCTTTGCCTTAGCTTCTTCTTAGGTTCTTTATCTCATTGTTAGTTCTTCCTTTCTGTTAGTTGTGCTGCAATCTGAGACCACCTGATATAATAAAAAGCATATAAAAGAGTAAACCATGGAACAAGAACTTTTATTTGAATGGCTTAAAATAAAAAGTCAATAGCAATAACTTATTATCATGTTTTAATATTAATAAAAAAGGGAAAAAAGCCTTATGAATAATTACTTAGTTCCTGAACTGAAATGAAGTATCTATAACTAAAGTACATGTTGCCAAGAACTGCATGGAGTATTGGAGTTCAATTAGCAAATTCTCTTTCTGCTGTGAGAATGCTCCTTTTTCAAATCAGGCCTCAGGTAATTTATCCACCTCAACCTGCAGCTCTTCGCACACCTTTGTAAACCTGACTATTAGAATAAATAAATCATAAACACTAAGATTATGACAATAAAGGTTAAAAATTATGCACAGTACAATATCATTATCAATGAAATAAATTAAGTACTACTGAAACAATAGAAATATATAATCATCATATATATAATAGTAGTAGTAGTATCGTACCTGCTAGTTTGGGGACTGAGGTCCAACAACCATGACCATGTTTGGTTATATAATTCAAAAGCTTCTCATCTTCCTTTTGAGATCAGAGACCTTTCCTCAGCTTCTGCTTATAGCAACAAGAATGCCTTCCCATGTGCACACACTTTCTTTCAACTATTCACCCCAACACCAATGTTTGCTTTTCTTTTCTGTCCAAATAAACCTCCGTGGACTCTATAGATATCAGCAACAAAAACTAACACAAGCTTAATCTGATATACAACAAGAACAAGACTCTTCCTTTATACTCCTATACAACCTATCTGCATAATCTAATAAAATTAAGTAGCTCCATGGTCATAGCCTAATAACAGTATAACAAAAATTTAAAATAACAGCATAGTCATAGTAGGTATATCAGAGGCATAAACAGAGACAGTGAGGGGTGGGAAGAGATTCGAATGAGTCACGGTGGCAGTAAAAGGGAGGGACGAACGACGATGGGGGAGACATGAACGACGGTGGTGGACGGCGAGGGACGAATGCGAGCAGCAAACGGCAAGGGAGGAACGCGAACAACGTGGTGGACAACAGTGGGTTGTGAGAAGCGAACAGTGTGGTGGGTGAGATGCGAACGCATGGGAGGCGGTGCAACGATGGTTGACGACGGTTGGGGGTGATTGGGTGTGGTGGCTGCATGAAGGAGGTTAGGGTTGGAAGAGAGTGTTTTATTTAGAATTTGGTAAATTTTTACGTCTGATTGGGATTTGGGGGTTTGGGGGTGGATTGGGACTTATTTTTTATTTTTTTAATTAGAATAATAATTGTTTTACAAAAATAACCCTGGTTATAATTTTATTTTCTCAAGTTGCAAAGGGGTTTTTTATCTAAAAAATTGGGAACACAATGCTAACACAATCCTTCTAAAATAAGAGGTTACTCATGTTAGCAATCCCCATTTTAGAGATATATTATATTTATTTGTTTGGATTTGAAATATCGCATCATCTTGGTGTTATAGTTATGTATTCCACTTTTCCTTAATTTCAGACATCAAGTGATAATTGATTCTTCAAAGAAATTAAAAGAGCTAGGCAAACATGACATAGGTATATTATATATAGCTAGGTTTCAGGGGTTTATTTTTGTTGTATCTTTGAAAAATATTTTATTGATAAAAGAAAAAAAAACCATTTTATTGATCTCTACTTCTTGGTCTCAAATATACTAGGATCCATAAATTCAAACGTTCAATACTTCCTATAAGTGAACTTTTGAAGACAAGGAAGACTGACCCACCTCTCTCTAATACTGTGTAAAAATCTCACTACAACTTGGGTCAACATCTTTCATTTTGTCTCTTGAATACCAAATCACTCGAAAGAAATATTTTATTTTAATTTCTTTTCTCTTGAAAACCTCATCATATACATAATATTACTTGCAATTTTCATGAAAGCTAATTATGCCCCATTCCCACTTGAACCTCACATTGGTTTATTTGTTATCTCAGCCTATTTTTGCAAATTTTCATGGCATCCAAGTTTTGTCCTCTTGATTCAGAAAAGGTCACACCATGTTCGATCTTTACCCATCTTAATTAACTTTAAAACCTTTTGCACATAAAGTTATTTGTCAAATTGAATTTTACATTGAGAGACTCTAAAGAACTAATCATAAGAGAGACTTTGTGTAACATCCTCATTTTATTAAGTGTTTATAGTCCTTAAGTAGTTAAGATTATTCATTAGTTATGAGTATTAATTAATTTAAGTGTTTATGGTGTTGGGCAGATTTCAGCACCAAAAGCACCATTTTCCCTTCTTCTTCTCTCAACCGAATTTCCTTCCCCATAAACCCTAAGTCTTCAATCTCATTAATCAACCCAAAATCCACCCAAATCATCACTAAATATCATCTCCCCATATCAAATCCACCTCTTTTCCTCAATAAAAACCCATATAACACTCACTCTCCTCTCAAACCCATAATCAACCATAAACCCTAACTTTTCCAATCAAGAAGCTTAGGCCATAAAATCAAGAAAGGAAACATAGAAAGTGGTAGAGAGCAAGAAATTAAGAGCTTAAAGGTATAGCTAGGAGCTTGGAGGTGGTGCTCCATACAACCCTCATTCTCTCTCTCCTCTCCAAGAAGGTAAAGAGGGGATACTTTGGTTTAAATTAGGGAAAGGGTTTAAGGATAATAATAGGGATATAATTAAGTGTATATAAGTGGCTTATTAGGTATTAGAATTAATTTGATGTGAATTATGACATGAACCCCAATTATGTGCTCTCTTTATATGTGTGTTTTGTATGTTCTATGTTTTTAATTAAGTGTTAGCTATATGAATGAATGTTATTAATGAATGAATGATGTGATTATGAATTAATTGTGTACTTGCTAATTGCTAAAATTAATTATTGAATGTTAAGCATAAATTAGTATAAGTGACTTTCTAATTGGAAGTGGACCCAAACAAATATAATTTTTAAAGAATAAGGGTTCAAATTCAATTAGAAAGAATTTAAGTAAATGCATCATGCATGAAGAAAAGGTGGACGTTAGGAGTAGGGGAAAAACATACGTTACTATTCGTGAGGGCAAAAGTAACTATCTTGTGTTATTAAAACAATCGCCGAGAATTGTTATGGAAAACTTTGATCTTCCAAAGGACCGGGTTTGCTCCCCGTGTTGGGGATTGGTTTTATGCAAACCATAACAATTTTGTCAGCTACTTTGGCTCATTTTGGCCGGTTGAGGGTGATCTTTACTTCAGCCAACTTGGACGAATCAACCCAAGTTGTATGAGGAACCCCAAAAATAGGTTGAAGTATTGTGCAAGTAAGTTATAGGTTTAAGGATGCTTACTCCCGGTTGGTTTTTCCCCGGAGTGGAGGGTGATGTGAGGAAATGTGTGATGTAAAGAAAGCAAAGCAAAGCAAAAGAAATGAAAAGTAAAAGAAAAGAAAAGGAGAAAATTGCATGCATATGCATCTATGTGGTTTAATTCATTGAATCCAATGAAAAGAATAAAGTAAATGAAATGAAATGCAAAAGTAACACATTGGATTCAAGAATTAAACCAAAGTGAGCGACGTTGCATTGCATCCCATGTGATTGCTTGAGTATGAATTTTATAATGTTTATGTTGCATTATATTTTGATGATGGAAATGTGAAATTTACTTTGTGTATGTGAATGCATTTAATTATGCTTTATTATTGTTATTAAGTGTTTTCTTTGATTTAAATTCAAATTACTCACCTCTTTGTGGTTAATATTTTAGGTACACATGACGAGAAGCTTCCCGTTGTTCCCTCTGTCGAGGATCCCTACACTTCCCCTGATAGAGTGTAGTGTTCGCATCATAATCATAGCACTATATAGTTGCATATGTATATTCCCTCTTTTGATGTAAATTTTTAAAATATGCCTATGGTTGTGAAGGATATCTTAACATCCTCTCTTTTTGATAAACTCTACTTAAACCACAACCAACTTTTGGAGTGTAACAAAACTTTATATGGACTTTGACTTTGAAATGGTTTGTAATGATATAAGACTTAAACGGTTTTAAATATATGTGTTTATATCTAGACTTTTCTGGTTCTGACAGGTTTTATATTTTCAATTTGGGGAAACTCCACATTTTAAACAGAACCACGCAAAATATTTCTAGAAATTTCAATACTTGCAATAAAATAAAATGAATTAAGATTAGGTGTTACACTTTGCACATGTTCTTTGGCACTTTTACATTGAAAGAAATATTGGGAGAATGATTTTCGAAATAAGCATCACAAAGCATGTCATAAGTGGGGAATTCATCGGAATCGGAATCAGAAACAAATTTTACCTCTTTTGACCTTGTATACTCACTTGATTCATTGCTTGAGCTTGCTCTATCATCATCCTTAGCCATCAAGCAAAGGTTGGTCAACTGCTCATCTTCTGCTAGATGTGGCCTCTTCTTCTGGTACATCCCAAACTATGTAGGCCTTTTTGGGTTTGTAGTCCTTTGTATTCTTGTTTTTATTTTCTACTCTCTTGAGATAAGTAGGGCGTGTGAACTTTATGTGTCCTAATTTGCCACATTCATGACAAATAACTTGAGAGAACATAGTGTTTCCTCAAGTTAGTGGCTTTTTCGTAAATTTTTGGAGGCGGTGGTTGGCTGGGGATTATCGAGATGAAGGGTTGTTGTTGGACTGAGGGATGAAGGGGCGGTGGTTGGCTATGGTGTGAGTGGCGGCTGTGGGAGAGGAGTAAAAGCAGACGGAAGGGTGTGTGTGGGGGGGGGGGCAGGAGAGGGTTGTGGGCTATGGATTGGTTGGGTGTGGTGTTGAAGAAATTAAAGAAGGAAGGGATCGATTTTAAGGTTGTGTGGTGGGACAATTTTGATGAGGGAGGAGGTGGTGGTTGGCTGGGGATTATTGAGATAAAGGGTTGTTGTTGGATTGTGGGATGATGGGGCGGTGGTTGGCTATGGTGTGAGTGGCGGCTGTGGGGGCGAGGGGGTGTTGGGCAGGGCAGAAAAAGAAAAGGGGAGAAGAGGGGGCGACGGATGGGGGAGGAAGGGTTGAATGAAAGAGGAAGAACGAGGTCAAAGAGAAAAGAAAATTGGGGGATGGGGGGCTGATATTTTTTTCCTGCTCCAGGGCGCCACGAGCCATGGCCTGTCTATGGAGCTTGCTAGACACAAGGTGACTTTTTTTTTATATACAAGGCGCCAGAGGCATGGCGCCTGCCACACCTTGTCCATCTAGCTTATTGACTTGGATTTTTTTCAGCTCCATGCTCGCCATGTATGTTGTGACTTCCCCATGCTTTTTTAAATTGCTCCATATTCTCCCAAAATCAACTCTTTTATGTTGCAACCATTAGTGAACCTACAAAACAAAGACGAAACCCCAGTAATAAAACATATTTAAATCCTAAAAATCAATAAAATAGAATTCAAAAACGGTTTAAAACTTGGGTTGCCTCCCAATAAATGCTTATTTAAAGTCCTAAACTTTCATCTGAATCACATATCTTGTAATAGAAGGACCGAGAGACAAACACAACGCAACAACTGATTCTTGGGTCCCATTGTTTGAAGCCTAAACCTTGGAAAAACGATATGAACCCTTGTTTAATTCCTTTTGAGTCAAAGGAAATAATATTGACACCACCCAAAGCCTTGTCATGCATAGAATCCTTGTGATGCCTAGGAAGCTTGACTTTGCAAGCAATCCTTGAAACCTTTATCACTAATGATAGAATTTCAGTGTACTTTGGCAATGATCTAGACTCCAAAATCAATTGCTTCACAAAGGAGGAAGATAGGCAACTGGGAAAATCCAACTTTGAAATGTCGATACATGCATGTAAACCAATATATGTGTCTAACTCAAAATTTTTGACCTCCCTTGCACATAGGCTGACATATATAACTTCCAATAAAAATTCTTCCTCTTTTCGTATTACCTCCTCACTCACATCATGCACAATGTTTGTTTGACATGACTCCTCTATTATTTGCTCTTTGCTAATTTCATTACTCATGTCTTGCATTGGAAACTTTTCATTCACTTCATCCTCACTGCCTTCAGTTTCCTCGCTCTTTAGTCTCAGTGTGAGCTGGAAACGTGCTTAGATCTCTTGAAAAGAAACTATCTTGTTGTTCAATTGGACACTCTAGCATGATGTTGCTAGTGACTAAGGAGTCAACCAAGGAATTTAATTTCCTCATTGATTCATTTAATTCTTCACTCCATTTTTGCTGAGCAGCAAGAATGTTCTCAAACATGATATCTAAACTGGAATTTTGAGATGTTGGAAGATATGAATAAGCATCCACGTATGAAAGCTCATCAACAAATGGTTGGGCATAATATTATGGTGTAGGATATTCCGAAGTAGAATTCCAATACAACTCTTCGTCCACTTCATCCTTACTCAGATCTTGCACAGATTTTGTCTCAAGCGAATTCCATAATAAAAAAAAATCCAAGATTGTCAGTTGTTCTTCTAATTTGCGCATGTATTCTTGTTGAGCTAACTCCATGAATAAAGGTTATGTATTATCAAAAGATGATTGTGCAATACATGGTGGTGGAGTAAAATATTCACAAAAGGATTTATGATATTCTTCAAGACTTATGTTAGGTGTCCATTTTGGTCCACTGTCTTCAATACTATATGTATATATATATATATATAAACTAAAAAAAAGTGTTTAGTCTAATCAACTTCTAATAACAGTCAATATTAACAAAAACAAAATCCCCGGCAGCAGCGCAAAAACTTGGTAGCCCGTAAGTGCATGGATTATCCTAGTAGTAAAAATAGTATCGTCTTCATAGAGATTTTGTTAAGTATCAACAAATTACAAATATAGATTATCTAAACCAATATATTAGAAATTAGTAAAATAAAATAAAAGATTTATTTTAATAAAAATAAAATAAATCTAAAGATTTGAAATGGAAATTTCCAAGGATTAGTTTCACCACATATCCGCATTGACAATCTTTAGTGATACATATTTTAATTCTTAATGTAAAATACTAGTTCCTTTCATAATCCAGCAACATACTCGATGGTTCCTAGTTCATACTTTCGTGATAATTAGAGCACATCAAATTCATTAAGTTCTTTGATAATTCAATGAAAATCCTCTCAGGAATTAAATCTGCTTTCGTGATTTACGTTCCTAAGTTAAATTTTTTATTTTCAAATACTAAAGTTCACCTTTCAGTTCTTCCCCTACTATCTGGGATTATGCAACTATGAGACCCTTCACAATCACAAACATTAAAAAAACTTAAATTAAATAAAAATATCACAAAATCATGTCAACCCTCCATGGGTTAATCCTAATCCATAGAATAGGGAAACTTTGTAACATCCCTGACAGACAAATGGATTGCGACTGTCCCCACGTACCAACACGAGCCTTTTCAGCGTGCTTTGTCCTCACTCGCACACTTCCCGGGAGGTCACCCATCCCAGAATTACCCCAAGTCAAGCATGCTTAACCATGGAGTTCTTATGTGATGGGCTACCGAAAAGAAGATGCATCTTGTTGATATGGGTAGTACTAATCAATTCATTTAAGCCTTCCTGTACTATGTAGTCCCATTCCTACACAGTCTTGGGATCACCCTCTCATTCCGGTGTGTCGGTTCATCCATGTACCCCTCCCTTAGAAGCCTGCTAGGAGCCGCTCCTTGTCCGTGCCTCTTTGCACCGGCGATCACTCCCCGCCCTCATCAACCCGGGTTTTACATGCCCACCAGCTTCCGCCTGGTTCATCCCCGAACCACACCGTACTAGGAGAGGAGCCCCTCTAATACCATTTGTAACATCCATGGCAGGCAAATGGATTGCGACTGTCCCCACGTACCAACACGAGTCTTTTCAGCGTGCTTTTTCCTCACTCGCACAATTAACGGGAAAACTTCCCAGGAGGTCACCCATCCCAGAATTACCCCAAGTCAAGCACGCTTAACCATGGAGTTCTTATGTGATGGGCTACCGAAAAGAAGATGCATCTTTTTGATATGGGTAGTACTAATCAATTCATTTAAGCCTTCCTGTACTATGTAGTCTCATTCCTACACAGTCTCAGGATAACCCTCTCATTCCGGTGTGTCGGTTCATCCGTGTACCCCTCCCTTAGAAGCCTACCAGGAGCCGCTCCTTTTCCGTGCCTCTTTGCACCGACGATCACTCCCCGCCCTCATCAGCCCGGCTCTTACAAACTTCTCAATCATTGTCATCATAATACAAGATAAAAATAGGAATAAAGACATAATATATAGCTAGAACCAGGATAGGAATGAAGAAGATAGAATCTCCACTTCAATCGCCTTCGAATTCTGTTAAGGGAGAGTGGTTTCCATCTTGAATCCTTGTTTTTAACTTATTGCTGTCTATGATGATTCTAACCCTAATTCAAATTCTAAAATCCTATTCTCCTCTTACAGGCTTTCTGTCTTTATCTTTTTATAATTTTTCCTTCCTCCAAGTGTTGGGCCAAAATAGCAAAATAGACCCAATAGCATGTTAGAGCTTTATTTTTTCATCTTTTTATTTCCAAACGCTCCTAGTATCCTTCCATGATGAATTTATTGAGTCCTTTGATGCTTCAAGCCTCAAAATAATTAATCTATACATCAAAAGCACCAGAACTCTTTCCAAGTGAAATATAAATAAAATGTATGCTAAAATTATAATAAAAGCTTGTCATTTTCTTGGTTTCTACCTTGCTAAAATATACATGCATGTAAACCAATATATGTGTCTAACTCAAAATTTTTGACCTCCCTTACACATAGGCTGACATATATAACTTCCAATAAAAATTCTTCTTCTTTTCGTATTACCTCCTCACTCACATCATGCACAATGTTTGTTTGATATGACTCCTATATTATCTGGTCTTTGCTAATTTCATTAATCATGTCTTGCATTGGGAACTTTTCATTCACTTCATCCTCACTGCCTTCAGTTTCCTCGCTCTTTAGTCTCGGTGTGAGCTGGAAACGTGCTAAGATCTCTTGAAAAGAAACTATTTTGTTGTTCAATTGGACACTCTAGCATGATGTTTCTAGTGACTAAGGAGTCAACCAAGGAATTTAATTTCCTCATTGATTCATTTAATTCTTCACTCCATTTTTGCTGAGCAGCAAGAATGTTCTCAAACATGATATCTAAACTGGAATTTTGAGATGTTGGAAGATATGAATAAGCATCCACATATTAAAGCTCATCAACAACTGGTTGGGCATAATATTATGGTGTAGGATATTCCGAAGTAGAATTCCAATACAACTCTTCGTCCACTCATCCTTACTCAGATCTTGCACAGATTTTGTCTCAAGCGGATTCCATAATAAAAAAATCCAAGATTGTCGCTTGTTCTTCTAACTTGCGCATGTATTCTTGTTGAGCTAACTCCATGAATAAAGGTTATGTCTTATCAAAATATGATTGTGCAATACATGGTGGTGGAGTAAAATATTCACAAAAAGATTTATGATATTCTCCAAGACTTATGTCAGGTGTCCATTTTGGTCCACTGTCTTCAATACTATATGTAAATATATATATATATATATATATATATAAACTAAAAAAAGTGTTTAGTCTAATCAACTTCTAATAACAGTGTAACAGCCCGATTTTCACTTCCAAAACCATAACTGATTTATTATCAATTTATTGCAAAAATGAGGCCTTGTTTTTAAAGCATAAATTCATTAGTTGTTGACATCACTCATTTGAAAATCGAGTTGTCACTTTGAACATCTCGTGACCAAACACCATCAACATGTTATAACATCATTATCATTATAGTTGGAGCATAAACCATAAACATCGAAGTCTCACCTCCATCAGTTTTCCAAAAGCAGTTCATAGTTACAAAAAGATTACAAACCAGGTTTGAAACTTAATTAAAAACATAATTAAAAAGGTAGCTGAATTATATCCATAGTACTTCACAAGGTAATCCTCGATTGGGAACTTAGATCCTAGACACAAGAACATCTAGACACAGAACGCCGGACATCACTCTTCAGCCGAACTAGCATCCGCTTCCATCTCCTCACTAGAATCCGCCTCCGGTTCGTGACCAGAGTCACTTGCGTCTTCCTCCTCTATCGGCTGTGGAATCACTGCGGCTAACGGTGTGGAATCGCCATCATACTCATGATGTTCCCTCGATTCGCCATCCTGATATTCACGAAGAGTGACCTGCCCTATAAGTTCCATGATGAATGTTTTGATAATGACAAAGTGTTTTGAACAAGCTATCATGTGTTGATCAAGTTCAAGTTCAACAAGCAACAACAAACATCAAGTGAAGAAGAGAGAACAAGCTCATGAAGACTTAAGTTTGAGTGTAATTGTTTTTGTTTTATCTTTTGCCTCTCAAGCTTCATAGGTTTTCATTTGGGTAGTTTGTTTAGAGGGTAGTGAATCTAATTCATAAGTCATGATTTAATCATAATTTGAGTTTTCACTTAACCTAGAATCAATAGGTGGCTTAAAGGTTTTAAAGGAAAGGTTTGGTTTTGAGAAAAAAAGTTTTAAACAAGTATCAGACATGTTTAATCGATTAAGGATGAATTTAATCGATTAGTACTCGATTAAGTAAAGATTTAATCGATTAAACACTGCTGAACTGATTTTTAAAATACGATTTTCACTTCTCAAAATCAGTTTTCAAGTGCCATAACTTTTGGGTATTCTATATAAACCTTTTCCTAACCTTTGTGATCATAACCTATCATTTTGATATTCATTTTACAAAGAATCAAGCCACTCTATTCTCTCTCAATTTCAAAGATCAAAGCTTTTCTATTTTCATATTCTTTGATCAAGAACCTTTGAATCTCTTATTGTGAATTGTCATAGCTATTGATTGAGATTCATTAGGATTGTTATGTGTATTCATTGAGTTGTAATCTTTGCAATAAGGCAAGCCAACTACAACAAACAAGAAGCCTTGGTGTGTCGATTATCATCAAGCAAATCTCATTGAAGAAGAAGAAAGTCTTGGTTGTGAATCAAGCAAGGAGAAGCCTTGGTGTGTGGATTATCATCAAGCAATTGAAGATTTGTTGTGTCGATTATCAACAAGGGGTAGAGGTTAGATTAGAGAGAAGATCATTAGGATTACAAGGCAAGGGTGTCGGTTATCTCTTGTAGGCTAGCAAGAAGGAAGTCTTGTGAGGCAATCACTTGTAATTTGAGAACTCTAATTCCTCATAGTGAAGAATCTTTCTTGGTTGAAGAGGGGACTGGATGTAGCTTTCAAGCGGGTGAAAGTGAACCAGGATAAATCACTGTGTCGTATCTCTAAACCCTTACTCTTTATATTCAAGTCATTGATTGCGTTCTTGATTGAAAACCTAGAAAGATTGATTTTCATAATTGATTGAATTGAATCTTTATTGTTCAAATTGATAAAGGGAAAATCATTTTCATAACTAGGGTAATCAATAAGAATATAGGTGTTAATTGTTTTCGCTGAATCTCTGATCTTACGTGTGAATTGATTGATTTTCGTATGCGATTGAAAAGTGATTTTTCAGTTTCTGATAGTTTTAATCGATTAAGTGTTCGTTTAATCGATTAAGGACAATTTGAACTTTCAGGCTTAATCTAGTAAATTGCAGGTTAATCGATTAAGTGCTGTAGAATTTGCAAAAATCATTTGTTTTGATTGTTTTGATTTGTTTCTTTCGAAAATCTTTCAAGGTTTCTTAAACACCTATTCAACCCCCCCCCCCCCCTTCTAGGTGTATTCCTAGGGTTCCTTTGTCTCTCCAACCACCAATTGCGGTTTCCTCAATTACATGCACGTCCAGACTCGTCCCTCGCAAAATATGCCTGGGATCATCGATCTCAAACCGAGTTCCAAATCCAACCTTCAGGGACAACCTCCCATGCTCCTCCTTGAAGAGGACACATGTGGATCGCTACATGATACGCCATCTACCCGTTGCAATACCGGCAAATGCCAATACGACAACATGGTAAGAGAGAGTCAGTGTTCCGAACACTAACGGGTCGACCGTGCGGTCTCAGGGTAGACTCGATAGAAAGACAGATAGATAATGGAACAGAGTAATATAACCAAAATAGCATAACATAAACATTTATCATAATATAATCACATCATTATCATAACATATATAACATGTTATACACATAGCATAAATGAATTAAGTATAACAAAGCATATAATAATATTCCAAACATATCAAAATCATAATTCAATGCCACATAATTCATTGCACATAGTATCATAGTTCTTTTCAAACATTCAAGTATTATCACGATCTTTCTCAATCCTTCAAGAATTCACATATACTTTCATTCTTTGAATCTTTCATTAATCTTAAGTCTTATCGTAATCGGTTCACTCAATGAGGTGGGGAAAAACCATCACTGAGGAAAAACACACACGTCTACATCTCCTCGGTCATCCATCCATCCTAGTCGGAAGCTAACAGGAGTACAGGACCTTTACCACACGGGCACGACAGCTGTCTCAACAAATGGCTCAAAGCCAGGAGAACTGTAGAAATCTCAGGTACAGTCTCAAATCAATTCAATTCAATATCATATCATATAATCAAGGCTCACTGTAGAAAACTCGGGTACAGTGGCAAATCACAAATGCCCCGTTCCAGTTCCTCTCACTGTTCTAGATTTGCAATCAAGGGGGTGATAGTATTATTTCTAGTTCGCGGTGCAGAACTTACCACGGCTTAGGACCCAGTCCCTACCACGTTCGTATGCCACATGTGGGATTCGTTCCGCCTAGAAATATACTCCAGGCTTCTTGACGTTCACCGTCCTTGCCCTCCCCTCATGCAATCTCCACCTGAATATCCCTGATACTCATGGTATCTTCCTCTCCACTACTTCGCACTCTCATAGCTCACCGCTTATGTTAAAGTCTTTTAAAGTCTTTTATGTTCTTTTAATTAACCTAAGGTCAGCTCGCCCTTGATTCATCCCTTCGACAAGTCCCGACCACTAAGGGTTATATCCGTTCCCCTAAACATTCCCATATCTCTTTCACTTTCACTAGCCACTTGGCACCAATTCCGTCAAACTGTTCCCATAGGAAATCTTCATGATTCTCTTGTATCCTCTTGATACTTCTCAATAGTCACTTGACGATCATCCTCCGTCTTGATTCCGCGAGCACGATCTCAGCTTCACGAACATAATCTCCATGTCTTGTGCACCATCTTAGCATCATTACTTTTTGAAACATTCTCAGATCTCAACACTTATAATCTTTCCTTAACTTCCCACTTAATCTCACTCTTACTCTTTCTCATGATTCTCATCATCACATATCACAACACTCAGATCTTCCAGACAGAATTAAATATATCCAACAGTATAAACACAGTAAGATTCAGTACATAATAGAATCAAGCATGCATCTCATTTAACAAAACAGATAAACATATAACACATAATTTATCACGTAAATCTCACTACGTTCATAGTCCATATATTCGGATTACAAGCAACCACGTTACGGGATCACAGCACTCTCACTCACCTCTTATCCCAGCAAGCGAAACGCTTTGTCCTCGGAAATCTCTAACTTCTCCTTGCGATTCGGTTCCACCGTCTAAAGAATACCTCGTATTTAAATAAAATACGTTTACGTCAAAAATCTATTTCAATTAAAATGCATCACTTTGTTCCTCTTCACTTGAAATAGAAAAACTCTGATTTTCTTTTCATTTCTTTCTTTAAAACACAACCATTTGTCAAAACGATTCCGATCTTTTCTCACACTTGAACTTTCTCAAAATCATTTGAAAAACTCATATTAATACAAATTAAATAATGATTTTATGTGGCTGTATGAAATCGGTCCAGTCACACTCTTAATTCTTTAAACACCGAAAAATTGATAATTTTCATTCTAACTTTTTGTTACTTCAAATGGTACTTGAAATCCACACTTTTATCAATCAAAACATTTTTTTAAAAATGAAAACACTCCAATAATAAATCTTGGACAGCAAAGAAATAAAATAAAAACCATTAAAAATACTCATTGAAATAACTAAACTCATTCACCCATTTTTATTCACAAAACCGAATTGAAAGAAAACCACCACAACACAATTTTAAATAATTTAACCTAACATTAAATCACAAAACATATTCATGACTTCAAGTCATTTCATAAGAAAAAGAACCTAGCCTAGTAAACATACATAGGCCGAATCCCATCATGACACAAACATGGTTTTGGTTCACTTTTTCAACATGCAAACCTTAAAATCCTCAAACCAAATCATGCACTTTCTTTCACAAGGTTTTTGAAAATACCACTTCCTTTTCAAGTACAAAATCGTGACACCATTACCACTTCAAACCAAATTTTCATTTTTAATTTTTCATGCATGCACTTTAAAAATACTTGAATCAAGAAGAAATTCACATGCAAGTGTCTTTTTCATGGAAAACAAGTCATGATCTTCTAGTTCTAAGCTTGGGCCGAATATTCTTCACCAAAAATCAAGAGAAAAAATTCAAATCTTTAACATGCATGAATATTAAACATAGATCAAATTAAGAATCACTTTTCAAAAGCTCATTTCTTTGGTTTCTTCACCAAAACCGTGACATGCATTAGAAAAGATCAAGACTTTTTGTTCAAGGATCACATGCAAAGTTCAAGATCAAAGCTTTTTGTTTAAAAATCACATACATGACTCAAGATCAAAACTTTTTTAAAGATCAAGGCAAAGATCAAAGCTTTTTAAAGATCAATACCAAAAATTCAAGCTTTATCAAAATCAAATCAAGGTCAAAGCATTTCAACCACTCAAATCAACTCATCTAAACATAAAGTTAACATGCAATGACTTGAATCAAATTAAAAAGCATCATAACCTAGTCTCCTAGGCATGGCCGAATCACATAGTCCATAGATTAGAGTTCTACAAGTTCATTTTGCTCTTGAAAACTCAAGATCCAAGCTTAAACATTACATGCAATCATAGATCTACCATAAAAATAGACATGCAAGAAGAAATAAACTTTACAAGGCTTAGAAAAATAAAACTAACTCTAACACTCTAGGATCTTCGAAACACACCAAAGAAGAGATGATCTTCAACCTTCTACACTTGATCTTCAAGAGGAAAGCCTAGGTTTTGGACTTGATCTCCCTTTTTTTTTCTCCTCCAAGCTCTCGGCCTCTCTCTCTATTTCTCTCTCTCTCTCTCTCTCTCTCTCTCTCTCTCTCTCTCTCTCTCTCTCTCTCTCTCTCTTCTAAGTGCTTAATGGGACTCTTAGAACTAGTGTTTTAGGAAATGAAATGAGGAATGAGGAAAATGAATGGGAAATGAACTAAGGCTTAGGGTATATATAGGCAACTCGTGTACTTCCCCTTTTGCCCTTGTAAAATTCGGTCAAGTGTGTATGTGTGAGGGGCAATTTTGGCTCTTCCAAATGTTGCATGGCTTAGGTCATGTCAACTAGACAAAGAAGAGTAGATTATGGCATATATCTCACTTCCTATTGGTTGGTCAATTCCTTAATCACACTCTTCTACTAATCTAATCTCTACATGGTTATAATCCATTCTACAAGCTTCTAAAAAAATAAAAGCCCTAGCATGCACATACATACACAATCGTACACACACATATATACACACATATGAAAAATGAATTCTTTTCTTATAAAATAACTCATGCACAAAAATCACGATTTCCTTAGAATACAAAAATATTAAATACTTAGTCATTTCTCAAACTCAACTTTAAAACTTATAAAATCATTTCTTGAAAACCATTCCTTTGAAATTCATTCATCACTTTGAAATCATAAAATAAGAAATTCACTCAAAGAAATACTCTTTCAAAAACATTTTCTCAAAAATAAATCTCTTTATTGCTTAAAACGATACGAGGATTTTGACGGGTGTTACAAACAGTCAATATTAACAAAAACAAAATCTCCGGCAGCAGCACAAAAACTTGGTAGCCCGCAAGTGCATGGATTATCCTAGTAGTAAAAATAGTATAGTCTCCATAGAGATTTTGTTAAGTATCAACAAATTAAAAATATAGATTATCTAAACCAATATATTAGAAATTTGTAAAATAAAATAAATCTAAAGATTTAAAATGAAAATTTCCAAGGATTAGTTTTACCACATATCCGCATTGACAATCTTTAGCGATACATATTTTAATTCTTAATGTAGAATACTAGTTCCTTTCATAATCCAGCAACATACTCGATGGTTCCTAGTTCATACTTTCGTGGTAACTAGGGCACATCAAATCCATTAAGTTCTTTGATAATTCAATGAAAATCCTCTCAGGAATTAAATCTATTTTCGTGATTTTCGTTCCTAAGTTAAATTTTTTATTTTCAAATACTAAAGTTCACGTTTCAGTTCTTCCCCTACTATATGGGATTATGCAATTATGAGATCCTTCACAATCACAAACATTAAAAACACTTAAATTAAATAAAAATATCACAAAATCATGTCAAGCCTCCATGGGTTAATCATAATCCTTAGAATAGGGAAACTTCTCAATCATAGTCATCATAATACAAGATAAAAATAGGAATAAAGACATAAGATATAGTTAGAACCAGGAGAGGAATGAAGAAGATAGAATCTCCACTTCAATCGCCTTCGAATTCTGTTAAGGGAAAGTGGTTTCCATCTTGAATCCTTGTTTCTAACTTATTTTTGTCTATGATGATTCTAACCCTAATTCAAATTCTAAAATCCTATTCTCCTCTTACGGGCTTTTTGTCTTTATCTTTTTATAATTTTTCCTTCCTCCAAGTGTTGGGCCAAAATATCAAAATAGGCCCAATAGCATGTTAGAGCTTTATTTTTTTCATCTTTTTATTTCCAAACGCTCCTAGTATCCTTCCATGATGAATTTATTGAGTCCTTCGATGCTTCAAGCCTCAAAATAATTGATCTATATATCAAAAGCACCAGAACTCTTTTCAAGTGAAATATAAATAAAATGTATGTTGAAATTATAATAAAAGCTTGTCATTTTCTTGGTTTCTACCTTGCTTACACACTACTTCTCAAAACCAATTTGGTATAGGAGGAATTGCCCTTCCACCATAATGACTCCAAAGAAATTGTTTTAGGAAAGTTAGATAGTGAATAATGTCAACAAAGAGATATCTTCAGAAAAATTAGGGAGTGAGATACGAGTTTGCTATTCCACCAAAGCCTTTGAATATTTTTATTAACACCAACATCCATCTCTCATTTTCATTATCTTTCCTCTCATCCTATGCTCATGACTTCTCTCTATGTTCTCTCTCACTTTCTCTCATTGCTATGAAAACTTTTTTTTCTCATAAAAATTTAACAAGTAACATTTTTTTTTTGCTAAAATATGTTTTTGGTTGCCATAAAAAGTAATTTTGTTCGAATTTTATATAAATCCATTTCTTTTTGTTTTAATCCTTGTCTTTATAAAATAAGTAACAGAAACCAAATACAAAACTAGAATATATATAGGACCAAACCAAAACATTGTCATATCATATGGACCGAATCCAAAGCCTTAATACATCACAGTGACCATATCCAAAACAAAAACACAATTCCAACTAATACCATGGACAAATAAAATCATAATCCACGAGTTTATATAGACATTTTTTTTACCAAAATTAGTTTTGGCCATTAGTCCTCAAACCCCCATTTTATCCCTCAAACCCCAATTTTTTTTTTAATTTCACTATTACCCTTCCAAACCCCAAACCTCATTTTCTCTTCTCTCTCTTCTCTCTCTCTCTCTCTCTCTTCCATTCTTTCTTCTCTAACACCCACTCTCCCTCTCCCATTTCACAATCTTCTTTCTCCCTTTTACAATTTTCTTTTTCCTCTATCTTCTTTCCATTCTCCCTTTCAATGTCTTCTTTTTCCTTTGTCTTCTTTCTTTTCTTTAGGGTTTTTTCGTTTAGGGTTTATGTTAGATGATTAATAGGTTGTTTGAAGTTAGATTTTTATTTTTTAATAGTTTTTTATTCATTTGTTATGTTTTAAGTAAACTCATTTGTCTTCTCTTCGTTGTTAGTGTTTGTTTTTTTTTATTCTGACGCTGTAAAATTCCGACGAACCAGTGTCAAAGTTTTGAATTTCTGACACAGGGTATCAGAATTACAAAATTCCGACAAAAGACGTTGAAAATTTACACTGTTTTAATTTTTTTCGTTAGAAAAAATTTCGACATATTTATGTCGGAGAACTCTTAAGCAAACTATCTAAAAATTTCTGACATACCCGTGTAGGAATCCCAAAAAATTCTAACACTGGATTGTCGGAATTTACACAGTAACGTAAAAAGTGGATATGGAATGGGTTAGAGAGGGTTGGAGAGAAAGAGGTTTGTAAAAGTTGAATATGGAAGGAGTTTTCATGGGGTTATAAGGTTTTGCTTGGGGTGGAAGAAGTTCAAAAGGTGGCTGGGGGTTTGGGGTTTATTTCTTTCTCTTTTTTTTTTTGTTTGAATGATGAAGGGTATAATGGACATTGCACCATTAAAATGGGGTTTGGGGGATAAAACGGGGGTTTGAAGACTAATGGCCATTAGTTTTTTACATTTATAAAAATTCAAAGACCGTGAATTTAGGAGGATTGGAAATATATATAAGCCTACTATTTTTTTTATCATGTTATACATAATTAAAAATGAGACATAGAGTTCGAAAATTTGTTTGTAAATTTGATTGTGACTTGGATTTTATTGGAATTATACTAATTTTGTTGTAATTGATTTGTATTTGGAAATTTTGTTGTTAAAAATGATTTTGCCAATAAATATTGTTTGAACTTTAAATATGTTAATTTATCTGGACCGCTCACTTAGCCATATGGCCTACGTCAATCCTTATCTCAGATTCAGCCTTGTAACTACCTGAAGGATAGCATGAAGGGTCCATGTATCTCCATGTTGCGTAGGTCGGGCGAGAGTCCTCCAACAGACCTTGTTTAAGTCTTTATTCGTATTTAGTAGTTGGATTTATTTCATGAATAACTACGAAAGAAAAAAAAATGATAAAAGAGATTAGATAAATCCTATATCAAAGATAAACCTAAGAGAATATTTCAACAAGATTATATCTTGACAATGTACAATAAATATGTGTTTATATATGAAAATAGATAATCTAAACTCCTACTATTTGAGGAGATCAAGGAAAGATTATCTGAAAAGATAACTTAATCAGCAAGGAAATCCAATTCAAAGACGGTTGAAGGAGTTCTATAAATATAACCTTGTGGAGCTAGCATAAAAGATCCTAATTCCACCCCAACACACGCATTCATTTTCTGCATACAACCCGAAAGCTAAGCAGTATTTAGAGATCAGAGCACAACTTCATGAGTGATACCACACAATTTATTGACAAAAGTGAGGATATTCTCTTGACAATAGAGAAAATACTTTCAACAGTCAACTTGAGGAGCGATAGTACACAATATTGTACCCAATTATACTCTCAAAACTAATAATTTTAATGTGAAAGTATCAACAAAAGCTTAAAATGATAACTAAATAGTCTTGAGTCTTTTGAGACAAGGAAACAAGACCAAAAGTTTTCTCTTGCGAGACTATACTAACACTTTTATGCAAGTCATACTTTTTGTGGACTACAATATTGGCTCCGTCCGTAGGGACCCATAAGTTTCAAATTCCACCTCAAATAAAGAAACAAACAACATGGCTTCTCAACTAACAGAGATAGAGATTATACGTAGTAGTTTTAAAGCCACCTCGTTAAGAAGAACCACACCCCTGTGATGGAACAACTGCTTCTCAATCCATCCTGGATGCATCATTCCGACATTATGAGGAGCCATTAGCCCAAAACTGAAATCACTCGTCATTGTGCCATACCACGGAGAGAGTGTGGGAGAACCGGCATCGAGCTTTGGTCTATATCAAGCAAGGAACGAGATGAACCTTCATTGATTAAGGAAAGAGTCTAAGTGATAATCCAACAATAACCTTGTCCGAAGCGATGCAAGATGGAAGTGGGTTCAAATAGGCAAGCTCTGGACCGAAGGGTAGATCCCAAACTCTCTTTGAACAAGGCAATCCACAACCATGATCCTTTTGTCACTTAAGTAATGATATGACCACTTTCACTACATCGACAAGTGACGTGCTATATAGTGTCACGTGGCACTACATCTTTCTTTATTAAAAAAATTCTTTTAAAATTTATTAAAAAGTTTGATTTTTTTTATTAAAAAAAACTAGTTTTAATTATTTCAATAAATTTTAATCTTTCTAACTTAAAAAATCCACGTGGCACGTTACTTATAGGCGTGGCGAAGGTGGCGACATATCATCACTTAAGTGACGAAATGACTATTTTCAAACATTTGAGTAAAGTTCAAAGACTCAAAGTAGGAGTGTTCAGATCAAAACCAAACAAAAAAAAACCCACAAACCGATAAAAAAATCGAATTTGTTTGGATGCTTTTGGACAGATTATTGGAAAACCAATTGATTCATTTTGGTTTTTGGTTTTAATTCCAAAAACCGATTCAGACCAAATTGGACCACTAGTTAAAAATATATACACATAAAACGCACAAAATTGGGCTTAATACTCACACACACTGCACATATGGAAAATATATACTCAATAGTTGCTTTCATGCATATATATATATATATATATATATATATATATATATATATATATATGTTTATAACTTGTAGTAGTTGTTTTCATGCATGAATGTTTATGACTTGTACAAAAAAATATATGTTTATGACAAAATAATTAATCTATTACTTTACTATTATAAAGAAAACCCTATTTTTCAACTAAAACAACTAAAACAGTTGGTATATGTAATTTTGGTAGGACCAAAATACCCCTATACTTAGACTAAATTACCATAACTTACAAAGCAAAGCAGTTCCAATACATTTTTAGGTAAGTGAAAAAATCTCATTACCTGACAGCAAAAGTTAATACAAAATAAAGCATAAGCTTAATCAAACAAGATTGCCACCAACTATGTTGGGTTCAATCAAGCAAGATTCGCTCATCTCAAAATATTCGAAATTCAATCTCATCCCTCTACATCATATTTCTAATCTCTCTACAAATTGCATTTCTTTCATCCTATCCCTCTCATTTAATTTCCCTTTAAGTCTCAAAATAACTTCACTTTTGATATGTACAAATATATCTTGCGGAGAGCTATTCTTCCCTTGAAAGATCAGTACATTTCTTGCATACCAGATCTGAGCAACAGTTGCTGCTAGCACACAATACAGAATTTTCTGTCTAACCTGCCTCTGCTTCCATATGTGCCTTATGTCTCTCAGCCAATTCCTTCTATGTTGTACTAGCAGTTCCAATACTGATGGTTACTGCTTATAATAAAATTGTTTTCTCTCCATTATCTTTGTTTATTCACCTTTTTCTCCCCATTATCTCTCTATCTATTCATTCTTATTCCTTTCTCAACGTCCTGTACCTTTTTGGCTGTTTTAACTTTTAAGCAAAATTTTGAAACCATATTTTTCTAAATAAAAAAAGGACTTGGAATTTTGAAGAAAAACATCATATACTTTTATTCATATTCATTATTACTATTTTTTTTAATAGTTCATGATTAGTATTTCCACATGTAAAGAGAAAAGAGAAAAAATATTTATTCATTTCATCTCACATTCAATTAATAGAAATCACATAATTAAAACTTTTTTTTTTCTAGGAATAATGATAATTCTTTGATAATTTTTTTTTTTTTTTACAGATTTACATATTGCTTTGGTGAAATGGATGGAGAAGGAACTCAAGTAGTCAATAAAAAAACAATGTCAGGTTTCATTTCTTTCATTCAAAAAAAAAAGTGTTTTTTTAACTAAATGATGGTTGTGATGGTTGACATAAATTAACATCTTTCATGCCAATTTTTTGTATGTGGAAAGTTACAATTATTTTTTTTTGCATAATAAGCAAGTCACAAAATAGTTTCATATAAGTGTTGGAATTTACCAATGAATTATGTTATTATTTTTGCATCATCAAATCCAAAATGTATATATACATTATTTTACGACACACAACTTTTTATCAAAAAACACAACAATAGAAATGTTATTCTATTGGCACGGTGTGCGAGACACTAGTTTTTTATAGAAATTACGTGAAACTTTTAATTAAATTAAAACCGAACCAAATTGAAACTACATGATTTTTGGATTGGATGATATTGAATTTGATGATGTAATTGAACCAAACCAAACCGCATGTATATTCTACAATTGGATCGGATAATTTTATGTCTCAAAAACGAATCCGACCAAACCGCATACACCTCTAACTCAAAACGTCGAAAAAATAGTTTAAAGATCATTTTCAAAACACCATCTGAATTCAAGAACTAAAAATCTAAAACCTTATATAAATCATTTTCATAAAAGGTCAGTTGTCAAATTTTAATTGATGGCGAGGGTGTTCTTTTAAGGTTACAAGACAGTAAAAAGAAAATTTATGAAAACCACCATCCTTGAAAAAACTGTTGAATTTGTAATAAACCATTTACATTCTTTCTTTCATTGAAAATAATAGTAATAATCAAAATGAATGATCCAGACGAGTGAAAAGATTACACATGACACAGCACAAAGGGCATTCAAAAAAGCTAAAAACACCCAAGGAAAAATCACCAATCCACACACACTTCCAATTGGCCTCCACACACACTTGAGCATATGAAAATTCGGAGTGTCTATTATAAAGAAAAAGTCTAATTCCATCGAAACATCGCAACAGCAAATTAACAAATTCGATAGTAATAATAACACTGACATTTGACATTTAAAATAAGAGAAATAATAATAAAGTACCAACACATAATTAAACGCTAGAAATGAAACAAACTCCAAAATTTCATTTTATCAAAGGTAAAAAACATAAGACAGAATCACTAGATCTAAAACGACGCCGTTTTCAGAACCTGAGCTTAGTAAAGAACCACCTGTTCTTCCCGGTCTTGAACCTCTCCTCCAACCTCTTTTTGGTTTCCTTGAGTGCAGTTACCTTCTTGTCCTTAGCGCTAAGGACATCGACGGTAACAGCGTCCTTGAGATCCACGTCGAGCGTGTAGCGCGTGGGCATGAGGTGCTGGTAGTTCACGAGCTTCACGAACGCCTTCACGCGCGACTTCTTCGCGGTCTTCTTGGCCGAGTCCTTTTTGATGACCTTGGATGGGTACTTCTTGATACCGGCGACGAGGCAGTGGCCGTAGGGGCGGTCGCGCGTGCCGTCGTCGAAGGTGCGGACGATGACGGCTTTCTTGCCGGCGTAACGGCCTTGGAGGACGATCACCGCTTTGTTTGGCTTCAGAAACTTCACCATCTTCGTTGAGATTTACGCGCTCTCCCTCTCTCTCCAACGGTGCTTTTGCTTCTCTTTGGCTGCAGAGTGATGTGAAATGAAACCCTGGTATAATGTGATTTAAAACCCTAGGAGCACTGGGTTTGGGCTTTTATTGGGCCTGGTATGACAAAGTGTCCTCCTGGGCTTTCAATTTTTTAGCCCACTTTCTCATGACAGCAATGGACAATGGTTATATTCCATGAGTTTTGAATTACGGTCCCCATAGTTGAGATTATGACCCCCATTTTACTTTTTTTGTGGATAAAAATGTCCTTCAATGTGTAATATTTTTCTTTATACAGAAACGGAAAAAATTCGTCTTTCTCAAAATGAAAATTATCCGTCTTCCGAAAAATAATAACACTGCAAAGACGGAATTTTTCCATCTTCTTCGTACCGGAATTTGTCCATCTATGCTTAGACAGAAGGCATTAATTGTTTTCAGTTCTTGCAAACAAGCATGATCGCTGCCATGGCTTCCGTTGATGGGCCATTCATTACTGTTCTTTCCCTGCGTCGAAGATTCTGCTAAAAAATTATTTGGGGTGTGAAGAATGTGATTTGGATGAGTCTGTTTTGAAGGAATTGGAGGAGGTTGTTGATGTGGCACGGATGACACCTGCTGATATAAGCGAGGTTTTGATCAAGAATCGTAGGAAGAAGGAGAAGGCTGTGATTGAGTTGTTGGAGATTTTGAAGCTCAGGGCATAGAGGAATGACAAAAGACGGAATTTTTCCGTTTTGTAAAAGAAGTTTTTTTTACGTTTTGCTAAAGACTGGTTTTTTCCGTCTCTATATGAACGAAAACATTAACGTTGCAAAAGGTATTTTTGTCCACGAAAATGTAAAATGGGGGCCATAATCTCAACTATGGGGGCCGAAATTCAAAACTCCTCCTCTTGGGTTTTCATTTTTTGACCCCTGAATTCCTTGTTGACCACTCTTTACACATACATTGGGCCAGCGTATACGTTGGGGGTAAGCAAACCGAACAAATAATTGCAACTACGCTAACCCCCACCGTAGACGTGTAAAGGGGGTTTGCAAAGTAAACAGGTGAGTCAAAAAATGAATTCCCTTCCATTTTTTAGTTGTGAATTTTAATTTTTTTCTCCGTTTGTGAAAAGTATCAAAATATCTTCAACATTAAATAATTTTTTATTTTAAGATATCATAAAAAAATACATTTTTAAGATATCTCTATTAAAAATATATTCCGATTCACAAATATCGAAAGCGTTTACACTTTTGACACTGAGTTGAATTGAAAGTGTCACTAATTAATGTTTTAGCTATATTTTTTTTGGTTTGCACCCTGGTATCCGGCCCACTGGGCTGACTAATCCAGTTCGAGGGGGGTCTCGGGGTTAAGGTTTTATTCCTCTTCCAACGTTGTTGCGGGGAATCGAACCGTGGTTCGCCCTACCAAGTGCAGCCCCTGACACCACTGCACCAACAGCTCGTTGGTGAATGTTTTAGCTATATAAATAATATTGAGCTTATTAAATATATAGTAGAAGGAAATTACGGCAAGTTGGAGGGTAAGGTATCATCCAAAGCATTTAAAAAACAAAAGGAATTTTGAATAAAATCTTAAAGATTAAGTTAAATTTGACATGAACGTGTTAGGTTTCAATAATAAGAGATTACACGAATAAGTAGATTTATATATGGTGACATTGTTTAGAGTGTAAGCAGTTATGAATCAGACCGTAAGATCATTAGAAGTGAATCAAGCCAGATTGAAAAATGTGGTTCGGTTTGGTCTCATAGTTCGATCCAATTGTAATTTTTACAAACCGTTATTTTATGCTCTGATCCATGGTGTTATAATTTTTTAGACCATCCGGACCATATTGGATTGGTTATTCAATTTTTTTCAAGTGTTGTTACTTATGAAGTGTTGTTTTCAATTTTAATTTTATTTTCTTGTTAAATTGCACTAAAAAGAAGTAAGAAATTCACGTTCGATATCAGTTTTGGTCTGTCACTAATAGAAATCTTTGTTTTAGAAACAAAAACATTTAAGTAAACATTTCAAAATCCCTATTTAAAAAAAAAAAAAACTAGAAGCATATTTGCTTACTGATATGAATTTCCCAATTTGAAATTTGGCATATTAGTTGGAATTTCCCAAGTCCAGTATATAAATGTTAGGATTTTTAAAGTGGCATATTGTTTCCGATATTTATGAATTTTTACAAGTTAGACAAAAGTATTTTAAATTTTAAATAAATATTATAGATGGATTTGGTCTTTGTATATAGAAACAAATATTTAATAAAAATTCTTAAGATTAAAAAGAAACAAATATTTAATAATATTATTACTATTATTTAAAAAAAGAAAATTATTATTATTATTATTATTTATTTATTGTTATTATATTTATTTATTTATTATTAGTAGCATGATGTACAATAAAGACAAAAAAAGAAAAATAACAAACAATTTTTATATCCCACAAAATTTTAAGTCAAATAAGGGCATCCACGACAAAGTATTGTAAAAGTATGGTGGAGAGTGTTGAATTCAGATTTTTTTCTAGACTTAAGACTCTGCTAATCTTCAAAATCCGGTGGAGAGTCTTAAGTTGAGTTTGTAAAATGAGAGACTCAACTTAAGACACTGTGGCACCCGATTTTTTTGTCTTTTCTTCTTTTTTACTTTATAATACCCTAATAAACAAATAATAATAATAAATAAATAAATATTATTAACTATAAATAAATAATAATAAAAATAAATTAATAATATATAATAATTACAAATAATAATAATATTTCTTTTAAAAAATAAAAACAATATTTTTAAATATATAGTATTTTTATCTTTTATTCTTAAATATATTATCTTTTATTCTTTTATATCTTTTTAACTTATAATACCCTAATAAATAAATAAAAAAACAAATAAATAATTAAATAAATAATACTAAATAATAAATAATAAATAATAGTAATTAAAATAATAATAATAATTTTTAAATAATAAAAAATAATATAATTAAATATATGTTTTTTCTCTTTTATTCTTAAATATATTGTCTTGTTATGGAAAAATAAATATTTTTATATTCAAATAAATAAATTAATGATTTTAAATAAAGAGCCGTTGAATTAATGTTCCATTACATTATTCAGTATTATGCCATATTTTTTATGCACTTTTTAATTTTCAGTAGGTAAAATTAACTTCAATTATTGTAATGTTAACTTTTATTCAATATTAATATTTAAATATTATTTAGGATTATTTTTATAAATTGTACGTAATTAATATTATTAAAATTATATTACAAAAACATTATTGAAATGAACTTGTGTCTAAAAGTATATGATGATGCAATACTGATGCATGTTTGATGAATTTGGAGTTAAGACTATGTTGTAGTGGAATATATGAAAAATATGAACTTGAGTCTGATACCAAAATACTTCATCCGGTCCTATTTATAAGAACCGTTTGGGGTTTTTCACTCCCACCAAGGAGAGTGGATAAATTTGTTAGTGACATTGGAAATGTGAAAATTTGAGATACATTTTCAAAACTATCCCTATAATTATTATTGGAACTCTAAAAAGTGTTGATTTTATAAGGGTGTTAGTGAAAAGAAGTAATTAAATGCTATTGAAAATTGAAAAGGGGTCTCATAAATAAGACCAAAATAAAAACCCCAAAAGGGTCTTATAAATAGGATCGGCTGGAGTAATAATATGTATTATAGTCTAGTGAGTCTGAACTTAAGGGTCTGTTTGTTTGAGAAGAAATTGGGGGATGAGAAATTGGGGGATAGAAAACAAGGAGAAAACAAGATTTTCTCCTTGTTTGGTATAAGAGAGAAAATGAGGGGGGAGAAAAAATGAGGTGGGTTCCACCAGAAAAAATTTTCTCTCATCCATAGAAGAGAGAATGTGAGGAAAATGTGTTTTGACATGTAAAATTACCTATCTGTCCTTCATTTATTCACTTTATTTGATTGTTTTTTTATTTTTGAAGAAAAATTAATAGGAAAAAAGTAAAGATTTTTTTTGATAAAAAATTGTTATTTTATATATTTTGGACTCAGAATTTTTATCATATAATAAAAAAATTGAAGTAAAAAAAATCTTTGGCTATGTTAAATATACATACATGTAAAAAAGAAAAAAAATTATTTATTTCTATTTTGTAAAACAAGGGTTTAGTTGTCTTTTGACAAATTTGTTGTTTTCTCTCTTTCCTCTTTTCTCTCCAATCAAACGAAAGGAAAAAAAAAACTCAATTTTTCTCTCTTCCCCATTTCTTCACATTTTCTCTTATACCAAAGAACCACAAAATCTACCCATTTTCTTACCATAATCTCTCTTCCCTATTTCTCTCTTCCCATTTTCTCTCGTGCAACCACACAAAGCCTAAGGGTCTCTTTGTTTGAGGTGATTTTGGGGGAGGAGAAATTGGGGGGAGAGAAAACAAGGAGAAAACAAGTT
Organism: Crotalaria pallida; assembly: GCA_037953625.1. Classification (NCBI taxonomy): domain Eukaryota; kingdom Viridiplantae; phylum Streptophyta; class Magnoliopsida; order Fabales; family Fabaceae; genus Crotalaria; species Crotalaria pallida. The sequence continues at coordinate 127,612,733 of CM075649.1, forward strand.
TTCCTCCTTGTTTGGTATAAGAGAGAAAATGAGGGGGGAGAGAAAATGAGGTGGGTCCCACCAGAAAAAAATTTCTCTCCCCCGTAAAAGAGAGAATGAGAGGAAAATATGTTTTTGCATGTAAGATTACTTATTTCTCCTTCATTTATTCACTTTATTTGATCGTTTTTTATTTTTGAAGAAAAATTAATTGGAAAAAATAAAGATTTTTTTTCGATAAAAAAATTGTTATTTTATATATTTTGGACTCAGAATTTTTATCATATAATAAAAAAATTGAAGTAAAAAAAATCTTCGGCTATGTTAAATATACATACATGTAAAAAATAAAAAAATATTTATTTCTAATTTGTAAAAGAAGAGTTTAGTTGTCTTTTGATAAATTTGTTGTTTTCTCTCTTCCCTCTTTTCTCTCCAACCAAACGAAAGAAAAGAAAACTCAACTTTTATCTCTTCCCCATTTCTTCACATTTTTTCTCATACCAAACAACCTCAAAATCTACCAATTTTCTCACCATAATCTTTATTCCTTGTTTCTTTCTTCTCACTTTCTCTCGTGCAACTAAACAAAGGCTAATACTTTAAGATGATGCCCTGAAAGTCACGCGGATCCGGACCTGCGGTAATGGACTTTTTGCTACATTTGCTGCCGTCATGAATCCGACGATCCATGTTACTTCAAAAAGTTCAATGGTCAGAATTGCTCGTGGTCATCTTTTGTGACCGCAGCAAATCCAAACTCCTCTCATGCGGATGCCGAGATGAGAAGTACGACAGTACAAAAACAAACCTGCAATGGGGAATTTAAAAATAAAAAACACCAAGGGCATTATCGGAAACACAAAACTCCTTTCTTCCCTGTCCCAGTAAAACATTATCTGTCTTTTTCTCCCAACACAACAATCACTTCCTTTTCCAATTCTCTTTTCCTTTCCTTTTTTCTCCCCCCTTCCCCCCTCTCTCTCTATCTCTCCCTCGTTCGCCTCATGGGTCATAGTATCAGAGACCTCCAGCTCACTCCCCTCTCCGGCATCGTCACCACCGCCGCCGCCGACGATCTGGAGGATGTGCGCCTCCTGGACTCCTACGACACCAACGATGTCTCCGACGAAGGAACGAAGCGGATTCAGGTTAGGGTAAGCGGTATGACCTGTGCCGCTTGCTCCAATTCCGTTGAATCAGCTCTCAATTCCCTCCACGGCGTTCTCTCCGCATCTGTCGCGCTTCTTCAGAACAAAGCCGACGTCGTTTTCAATCCCACTCTTCTCAAGGTTCAATTCAACTGCTAACTCTTTTGTTCATTTCATTTTTGTGTTCCAACTGTTAGCTAGTTAGCTACTTATTATTTGAAATTCAGCTATTACTACTTTCTTTCTGGGCTTATCATCTTCCTCCACCCGTTCCATTTTATCCGGTGTTTTCAAATTATTTGTCGCTTTAGGAACTTGAAAGTGCATTAATTATTTATTTACAATTTTAACCTTGCTTTTAAATATTTTGAAATAGGTGAAATGTATAATAATTAATGTAGTTCGAGGATAATATAGGAAAATTACCTTGTTTTTCTCTTGAAAATTGAAGTATTAAATTACATTCTTAATCTATACTCCCTCCGGTTCGAATTATAAGCAAAACTATCAAGTGACAGGTAAATTGAAACAAACGGAGGGAGTAATTTTTTTTTGGCTTTAAATAAATTTTTCGTCCTAGCTCTGATTTTGTGATTAGTTCTGCCGCCGTCTTTTAGTCCTCACGAGCAGCTTTGCTACGTTGTTGCAGCTAACCTTGCCACTTGTGTGACGCTGATGTGGACTATCATTGTTAGTCACGTCATCATAAATGTCAAATTTTTGTAATTTTACAAGGACCAAATTAGGCCAAAAATTTTGAGGACTTAGTTGCAAAATCAGCCATATTTTTATTGATGAAAACCTTATTTGATACTCCATTTGGTTCTTAATGTAAAGATCTTTTGGAGAGAATTCACGTCTACCAAGGAAGTTAATTATTAATATATTGGAAATGTCAATACTTGATATACTTTTTCAAAATTATCTTTATATTATTATTAAGATTCCAAAAAATGTTGGACTAAATAAACGATTTGGATTCTCTGCAGTCACTTGCATGAAATCCTAGCCATAGATTCTCTGCATGTTGTGGTTAAATTAAAATAAAAAATAAAAGTCAAAAAATTTGGACCATTGGATGTGTGACTGCAGTGACTGCACACATGTATTGACTGCAGAGAATCCCGGTACCTAAATAAAGGTGTTTGGAGAAAAAAATAATTAAATGTCATTGTAAATAGTACTAATAAAGTCTTATAAATAGGAAAAAAAAGGTTTTAAAAAAAGTCTTGTATTGAAGAACAAAGGGAGCATTTTTTAACCTTAATGGGTTGCGTGGGTTTTGGTTTATTTCAGATAAATTGGAATGGGGATGTGCATTGTGTGCTCATTAAATCAGTATTCTTGTCATGCATAAATTGATTCTTTTTTTAGTCCGTAGAGTAGAAATATAAATTATGTTTTGAATCCCCGCTTATAGCTGAAAGAGTACTCCCTCCGTAGAGATGAGAGAGATGATAAAAGTAGAATTAATGAGGAGTAAGAGAAATGATTGAATGAAAGGTTAATGTTGGAAAAAAAAATATGTTTGTGTATTGAAAATGTAAAAGGCAAAACATTGTGAAACAAGGAAAAAAGTCTAAAAGGCCAAACATTGTGAAACGGAGGGAGTATTGTTTTAGTGTCACTTATGTTTTAAAAAGCACTCATGCCATCTTTACATGTCCCAATTACAGTGACACGTATGATATTTTACACAGTCAGCATCCAGTTGGCTTGTGAATGTCCGCTTACGTGTCTTGTAACAAGTATTATTTTGCAACTTTTTAAAATAATTTAACTCAACCATAGTTACCATTAAAAATTTAATTTTCAAATTAAAAAAAAAATCATAAACATCTCTTGTTCATACTGATAAACATCTCATTCCTTTTACTTTCTTTCTTCATCTTCCCAAAATATTGAAGAAGTTCATCTTCTCAAGAAACAAAAACTTATATTGAACAAGGTCATCTTCTTCATTTTGACGTGGAAGAGTGAGATCATTATCATATACTCCGTATGAGGCTGTTGTATATAACATCAACATTGAAGAGTCCAGTATTGGACTTAGAAATGGTTTTCCAAATAGTGGCTCTGATGTTGTCGAGTCCTGTATAATATCAAACACAATGCTGCTCTCATGAGGGTTGGCATATTTGTTATCTCTCTCACAAGGGTCTCATGAAGGAAGCAAATGCAGAGATGCTCTTGTTCAGTTTAAACTCAAATTAGGATATGTGTTTTTTGTTTTTGTTATTTTTTGAAGTAAAGTTTAATTTTTATTTGAGTGAAGGCCCAATTTGGTCCCTCAAGTTTTCCGACCGGGACACTTTAGTCCCTCAAGAATTATAATTCACTTTTAGTCCCTAAAGAATTTAAAAAATACCACTTTAGTCCCTGTTTTTGTGTTTCATTATGTTAACTATTGTCACTGTTGACATAAACGGAAACATTTCATTCCCAGGTGCTAATGGCCTCCCAGTAAATGTCCCTGGGAACGAAATGTTTCAGTTTACGCTAACAGTGACAGTAGTTAACATAATGAAACACAGAAACAGGGACTAAAGTGGTATTTTTTAAATTCTTTAGGGACTAAACATGAATTATAATTCTTGAGGGACTAAAGTGTCCCAGTCAAAAAACTTGAGGGACCAAATTGGGTGTTCACTCTTTTTATTTTTATTTTTTTTGTAACTATGGTTGAGTTAAAAAATTTTAGAATTTGCACAATGATCCTTATAATATAAGACATAAGCGTTGACAACTAGATGCATATACTGTATTAAGTATTGAGGCACCATACATACATGAGGCACCTCACAAACATGACATGCCAACATTTAATAGATTTCAGCTTACGGCATGGATGGGAATCAAAATAAACTAAAAACAAATAGACCTACTTTATAAGGATAGCATATTAATGTTGTTATGTTTTGGACTTTTTGTTCATGATTGCTTGAGACACATATGGTTGACCGCCTTATTGGTTTAAATTTACTGCTCTAGTATTCTTAATACAGAATAAAGAAAGTACTAAATGAAAAAGTAAATGCACCTAATGTCCTACAGTAATAACTTGTGAAAATAAAAGACATTTAAGACTTACTTTATCTAGTACTAGGAGGATTTATAGGATGAAGTTGTGAGAGGAAATAAGATTTCTCATTTGAATTACTGTTACTGTCTTGGTTTTAAGAATGTTAGTTAAAGTCTTCTTTTGACATTTATTGCTTTGACATGTTGGTAATTCCAATTAAGTGGACTTTTATTTGTTCAATGTAAGCATGCAAGGGATGTGAATATGCTCATTTAAAGTGAACTTGTCCGTAAGTAATAAAGTAAACATGTATCAAATCTGAAGTGTATCATGGTGACATGATCTTAACTGACTAATGAGTTAATGGTAGATAGACCCTTACTTGTTCACTTTACAAAAAATTTTACTTTAGAGGATCCTTGTCTGTAAGGGATGATATGCTTTATCTTATAAAATTTGGGTCTTGCTAACAAGTGCCCTAAGGGCACTTGTTAAGGTTGCTAAAGGTGGTAAAACAATCATATGTTTGCATTAATCACTCTCTCGAAAATTTCAAAAATCATATTTTTCTATGCCAAAATACCACTTTTAGTTTCTTAACAAGTGCCCTTAGGGCACTTGTTAGCATTTTCCATAAAATTTAATCTCTGGCAGCACTGTCCAGTTCTTGTGGTTACTGGTTAGTGATTCCAAAATTTTGAATATTCTTTTGGCCATAAATAGTAATTCTGGTCTGTTAGGAACCCCTCCTTCAGTCATCTGGTTGTTCTACTATTGCAGAATAATATCTTTCTTAAATGGTGATTATTGTTCGACAGCTGCATACTAAGAGCTGAAAAGCCAGTTCCTATGCAATTAGTATTCGAAGCTTGTAGCTGATAGATATTGAATTCTATTTTGGAAAATGTCATATTCCAGGATGAAGACATTAAAAATGCGATTGAAGATGCTGGGTTTGAAGCTGAAATCTTACATGAACCCAGCACACCTGTAAAGATGCCGCATGGAACCCTGGTGGGACAGTTCACAATTGGAGGTATGACATGTGCAGCCTGTGTAAATTCTGTTGAAGGTATTCTGAGAAATCTTCCAGGAGTTAAAAGGGCTGTGGTAGCTTTGGCTACTTCATTAGGCGAAGTTGAATATGATCCTAGTGTAATTAGTAAAGATGATATAGTCAATGCAATCGAAGATGCTGGTTTTGATGGTTCATTTGTACAGAGCAGTGAACAGGATAAAATAACTTTAGGGGTTGTTGGTGTGTACAGTTTGATTGAGACACAAGTTTTAGAAGGCATACTTAGCAGCATGAAAGGAGTAAGGCAGTTTCGCTTTGACCAGATATCTTGTGAATTAGATGTTCTGTTTGATCCTGAAGTTGTCAGTTCTAGATCCTTAGTTGATGGGATCCAGGGGGGAAGCAAAGGAAGGTTTAAATTACATGTAAGAAACCCTTATACAAGGATGGCTTCTAAAGATGTTGGAGAGGCGTCAACTATGTTTCGGCTCTTTATTTCCAGCCTGTTTCTTAGTGTGAGTTTCTTTAATCTCAACTCTGGTGACAATCTTTGTCTCTGCTTAATACTTTGTTTGTACTTTATTTTTAATCTAAAAAATTATATTTTCACTGTACTTCTTTTTCCTTCTTTATTTGTAATCGTTTCCATCTGATAGTGATATCTATGGATTTAAAATCAAATATGAAAATCCTTGTTAAATGATGTACCAGCACCGATTTAACAGCTACTCATTATAGGCTTGAACCTTGCTCTCTATCCAAACCACTTCCAAAGAGAAATTTAGGAGTAAATTTACTTGTCTTTTCTTAGATAAGGATTCTCAGAAGTATTGCAGTTAAGGGAGGAAAAGTAGAGTTGTATGACAGAAATGTGGGTGGGGGTAGAAATTATCTTGTTGGATGTTGCTACAGTATCCTCAAACCTCAAACATTAAGGCATTAGGGTCGAGTGAACTACCCATTTAGAATCTGCAATTGTCAAATTCCTTAAACTTATGCTTCATGGGGATTGTATTGATCCATATATTTATCCAAAAAAAAAAAGTGGTTTATTGGTGCGATTATTCTTCATTAAAATATGTATAGAAGCAAAATTAGATCTGATATTGTTAATGAAAAGCATAATTGCCATTGTCGTATTCAAAATTTGAGAGTTAGTGTACTGTTTTGACGTCCCTTATGTTTTTATGTTATTGTTTGATGATCATTTTGAATTGATTTTGCTTGATGCATGCAACAGATTCCTCTCTTCTTCATGCGGGTAGTTTGTCCTCATATACCAATGATGTATACCTTGTTACTTCGGAGATGTGGGCCTTTCCTCATGGGTGATTGGTTGAAGTGGGGACTGGTGAGTATCATCCAATTTGGGATTGGGAAGCGCTTCTACATAGCAGCTGGCAGAGCTCTTAGAAATGGTTCAACAAATATGGATGTCTTGGTTGCTGTGGGAACTACTGCCTCTTATGTATATTCTGTTTGTGCTCTTCTGTATGGTGCTCTCTCTGGATTTTGGTCTCCTACATACTTTGAAACTAGTGCCATGCTCATAACATTTGTATTGTTGGGCAAGTATTTAGAATCCCTTGCAAAAGGAAAGACATCTGATGCCATCAAGAAATTAGTAGAACTTGCTCCTGCAACAGCTGTATTAGTTGTCAAAGATAAAGGTGCATATTCATTTTATGTGCCTTGTTTAATTGTTTTCTTTTAATAAACTTTGGTCTTGATTCAATATCTTATATTTAGCTTGAAAAAACATTAACGAAGGTTACATTATTTTTCATGTTCTAGATTTGATTAATGCAGTGTGTATGATCAAAATAGAAATTGAGGATAATAACTAAAATTGTGTTGATATTCTAGGTGGTAGATCTATTGACGAAAGGGAAATTGATTCTTTGCTCATTGAACCTGGTGACACATTAAAAGTTCTTCCTGGTACAAAGATTCCAGCTGATGGTGTTGTTACTTGGGGTTCAAGTTATGTAAATGAGAGCATGGTGACTGGTGAATCTGTTCCTGTTTTGAAGGAGGTGAATGCATCCGTAATTGGTGGTACAATAAACTTGCATGGCATCCTTCACATTCAAGCTACCAAAGTAGGATCCGATACACTTTTGAGTCAGATAATTAATTTGGTTGAGACAGCGCAGATGTCGAAAGCTCCCATTCAGAAGTTTGCTGATTATGTAAGTATTATGGTCATGGCTGTGTTTGACTATGTTGCACTTGGATGACCTTTACGATAGACTGTTGTATCATGTCTGGTGATGGCCAGGCACTTGACAACCACATAATTTCATTTAGTAATTAAGTTGTCTGTGGATGCTTGAAGATATATTCGATATGAACTCAGACTATTCTCTTGGTTTGCAGGTAGCAAGCATATTTGTGCCTACAGTTGTTTCTTTGTCGTTAGTGACACTATTGTGTTGGTAAAATTACCTTAATTGGTTGTCACATATTGATCACATTTTATTTTTAATGATGATTGGAATGCTTATCCCTATTTTTCTCTATAAATTTTGGCTGATTATCTGTAGGTATATTGCTGGGTCTATTGGAGCTTACCCAGAAGAATGGCTGCCAGAAAATGGAAATCACTTTGTTTTTGCCCTCATGTTCTCAATATCTGTAATGGTGATTGCATGTCCCTGTGCGCTTGGCTTGGCAACACCAACGGCGGTCATGGTGGCAACAGGTGTAGGGGCTAACAATGGAGTATTAATTAAAGGAGGAGATGCCTTGGAAAGGGCTCAGATGGTGAAGTATGTCATATTTGATAAAACAGGAACTCTGACTCAGGGAAAAGCCACTGTTACCACTGCCAAGGTATTCACCGGAATGGAACGTGGAGAGTTTCTTACTTTGGTGGCTTCTGCAGAGGTGAGTACCAATTTGTTGACGGTTGTTGCTTTCTTATTATTCTTTTTTTGATATGCAAGTAGTTACTAGGGTTTGAACTTTGAACCCGGGCGGACTAACGCTTTATGTTCCGCAGCTTTACCAACTGAGCAAGCTACGGGGGACACTTTCTTATTATTCTTACAGTTCAGTTTGTTTGTAATATTGTCATTTGTCACATATCTCGTTCGGAGCCTAGATCCAGGTGAAGTTATTGAGGACTTATAAGAGATATTTGTACATTTCCTATCCTCTCCTTGTCACAAACAGCTTAACTTCTTGAGTAGAAATGTGCGATGTCATGGCATGAGGAACAAGATTAGAGTATATTGACCGTTTCTTCTTATATGTTTGATTGACATAAAAGTTCGCTCTTCTATTTCTTGTGAGGCCCACTAGATGATTCACTTATTGTTTGTTTTAATTCATTTTATTTTTATGATTCAGGCTAGCAGTGAACATCCACTGGCGAAAGCGATTTTAGAATATGCACGTCATTTTCATTTCTTTGATGACTCCTCTGCTACTATCGATACCCAAAATTATGCCAAGGAGTTGAAGTCTGGGTGGCTTTTTGATGTGTCTGACTTCTCTGCACTTCCAGGAAGAGGTGTACAATGCTTTATAGACAGGAAGCGTATTTTGGTAGTGTCTTTTTACTATTGTTCTATGGCTCTCCTTATCTACAAATATTGTGGACTTTGCTACATATTTTCCGATGAGTTTCTTATCAGAGCTGTCTGTCCTAACAGATTGGTAACAGGAAGCTAATTGTGGAAAGTGGCATCGATATTTCATCTGAAGTTGAAAATTTCGTGGTAGAGCTAGAAGAAAGTGCAGAGACAGGGATACTAGTAGCGTATGATGATATATTAATTGGAGTCTTAGGGGTTGCGGACCCACTAAAAAGAGAAGCTTCTGTAGTTATACAGGGCCTCCAGAAAATGGGTGTCACACCTGTTATGGTTACAGGAGATAACTGGAGAACAGCTCGAGCTGTTGCGAAGGAGGTCTGTATATATTGTTTGTGTTTTACTTTGTTGGCTGTTAATGCTTAGTGTCCTGGTAGAGTGTAGTTTCATGGATATTGTAGTTTTGGTGTGTGGAGTTGGGAAATTAAATTGCTTTGTGGACAGGCATATTTGGAACCAATGGTTGGGAGGATAAGTGTCATACCTATAATCTAGTCTTGTGTTTTTTAGCAGCCCCGCAGTTGCTTTTGTTATCCATGATTGCTAGTAACGGCTGAAAGCAATAGTATGATTTTAAGTTAGTAACTATTAATTTTTAGTTCCTGGAGCTCTCCATTATGAATTATAATTAGCAATAAGGCAAAATCGTTGCTAGTATAAAAGAGTTGAAACACTAATTTTATAGAAATAGAAATGCTTTTTTTTGTTGAACTTAAGATAAGAAATGTGTCGTGTGACAGGTTGGCATTGAAGATGTTAGGGCAGAGGTTATGCCAGCAGGAAAGGCTGATGTTGTTCGTTCGTTTCAAAAAGATGGAAGCATAGTTGCAATGGTGGGCGATGGTATCAATGACTCTCCTGCATTAGCTGCTGCGGACGTTGGTATGGCAATTGGAGCTGGGACAGATATTGCAATAGAAGCTGCTGATTATGTGTTGATGAGAAATAACTTGGAAGATGTGATCACAGCCATCGATCTTTCCCGGAAGACATTTTCTCGTATTCGGTTAAATTATGTATTTGCAATGGCTTACAATGCTGTGGCTATACCTGTCGCTGCTGGAGTTTTTTATCCTTCAATGGGGATCAAGCTGCCACCATGGGTAGCTGGTGCATGCATGGCTCTCTCTTCTGTAAGTGTTGTATGCTCTTCTTTGCTTCTCCGAAGGTATAGAAGACCTAGAATTACTGCAATACTTGAAATAATTGTAGAATAACTAGAAGTTAATGAGAATAAATCCAGATTTAAAGGTCTTAGTTTCTGGGTGTATGTAGATGAATTTGTGTGGAACTTGTAATTCCAATTTTCTGCTTGTTCCTTCATTTCCCGAGCTCCTTAGGTAGCTGCCAATTACATGTAATGTGTGTGTCCTGCTGCAGAGCGAGTTGATGAGATCTTTCCGGTCTCAAGCGGCCCTCACCTCGTTTGCTGAGGTGAGTGCCAAAGCGCTTAAACACCTACAATTTCTATGGATCAATGGAATGATAACGAAGATGAAGAGAGAAAAGTGTGTTACAAGAGAAACGTAGAAAACAAAATACGATGAAGAGAGAAAAGTGTGTTACAAGAGAAACGTAGAAAACAAAATACAGAGAAATCATGATTGTGTTGAATCTTTACCGAATTCATTGCATAGATCAAGTGTATAGATAATGTGCTTGATTTTACTATTGATTAATACCAACTCACATGACTATAGCGAATACCAAAGCACCTTCAACTGACTTTATAAGTTAAAACTGACCGTCAGCTACTCGCTAATTATAGTTAACTAACGTTAAGAGCATATTCAAGAAAATAAATGTGGTCAAGACTCAAGATGAGGCAAGGAGGTAAGAACTAATTATCCTTAATTGGTCAGAGCGTAGAGGGATTTGGATTCTTGTTTTAAATTTTAGTGGGTTTTAACACTAATGTTAGAGTAATATTGTGTTAGAGAATCCATTGTGTTAGTGATGAATCCCTGAGTAGATCAAGTAGATTCCTTGGGAGAATGCAGTGTCAGGAATTGGTTTGAGGGCTTTGGGGTGGATTTGCTTCTGGGGTGTGTTAAAGCTTTGAAAAAGGAGATGACTTGATAACAATGGATGAGAGATGAGACTGTAGATCCCATGTCATTTTGTCAAATCATGTAGTTGGGGATTGCTTATTAGTTTATCTGTTGCAATATAATCCCCCGTATGCTAAGGAAAGTAGTTAGTTTTATGAATTGTTTAATTAAAATTTTATTCTCTCAACTTTTCTTAAAAAATTCACACTCATTGATTTAAAAAAAAAAGGAAGATAGTGAAAGCATTTAATAATAACAAAAAAAAAATAAATTTTGCATAAAAAATATAAAGTGATTTATAATTAAGACAAATTTTTTTCTAAAAAATGACCTATAAAAAAACGAAAGGAGCAGTAATGCAGAACGAAATTGTCTTAAAAAATTAATGGAGAATGAAATGTGAATTTTCAGAACTTTCACAATTATAAAAAGGAAAAATGTCAATTATTTTACACGTGCTGTAGAGGAAAGGGATTGAAACAAGTAAATGGCACCAAAGGTTAAATATACGTGCGGCAGAGGAAATGAGTACTCCCTCCGGTCCTATTTATAAGACCCTTTTGGGGTTTTTATTTTGGTCCTATTTATAAGACCCTTTTTCAATTTTCAATACCATTTAATTACTTCTTTCCACTAACACCCCTATAAAGTCAACACTTTTTAGAGTTCCAATAATAATTATAGGGGTAATTTTGAAAAAGTATATCAAATTTTCACATTTCCAATGCCACTAACCAATTTATCCACTCTCCTTGGTGGAAGTGAAAAACCCCAAAAGGGTCTTATAAATAGGACCGGAGGGAGTATATTACAGAGTAAAACATTTATTTTGTCTTTCAAAGATACATTCATCAAGTTAACTTGCAAAGATAATAATGATTAATTGAGTTTATGAAAATTTAGATACTGTAGTTATTTTATTTATTTTTCTAGGAACTAATTTGATGGAAATGCAAATTTTTGGAGGAAGTTTTACCGCTTAGTTAGAAAGGCCGGGACCGAATATTGAGTTTCAAGAGGCCAACAAGAAAATAAATTTCATGTAACATAGATGTGTATGTTGGGTTGGATGATGAGTGTCAGAGGCACAAAAATACCAAGAAAAATCATAGGCAAAACAATTAGGATGAATGTAAAATTTTTTTGTTCTTATTTATCTGTTTTGTTTAGAAGTTAAAGAGTATAATAATTTTTAGGACTTAGGATTATGTTAATAAGTGTTCTAAAAACATTGCTCAAGTATTCAAAAAAATTAAGTCAACATCGAAAAATCAAGTTCATCAACACATCTCGATATATTCAATGTATTATTTTCATGTATGCCCTTATATACAATATTGTCTTGATTTATATAAATAATTGAAAAAAATTAATGAACATGAAAAAATTGCATATTGAAAAAAAAAACTTTATTTTTAATAAAAATTAACATAATCATTACCTTTCTTAAATAGATGAATTCGAAGCATTGAAATATTCTATAATAGAATACACCTGCTCATCTTACCTCTCTTTGAATGAGCAAGGTATGGTGGCTAAGAGCTGATAGATATTTACATTTTCAACTTTACGCCGCACGTTTTTCTGACCAAGAAGAACACGACCATCACAAACGTTAAAACGTATTCATTCTATTTCACATGTAATTTAATTTAAGGTTACAAATAATTAAAGATTAAAAATTATTAAATAAGAATTTGAAATATTTTAATTAAAATATCTTTGTGTAATTAACATTTGGAGAAACAAAAGGATAAGAGTTAAGAAAGAAACCTAATAAATAAATGTAGAGTTAATAGTCACTTTGGTTCGCGAAATATATTGGTCATCAATTTAATACCCTAAAAATTTTTGACATCAATTTAGTCACCCAAAAATCAAGATGACATCATAAAGTGTGAATTTTGATCCCTACAAGATTCATATGGGCATCAAATAAGTCTTTAAAAGGACCAATGTGATAACATATTAATCTTTGGGGGACTAGGTGGATGTAAAAAATCTTTTGAGGACTAAATTGACAATTAATATAATTTCTAGGGACCAAAATGACTATTAACTCATAAAAGTATAATTAAAAAAAAGTTAATATAGTTACGTATTTGGTTTTAAAAACAATATATATGAAAAATATTTAAAAAAAAATTACACTATATTGCATATTTTCACCTATCCCAATTATAAGAAGAAAAAAATTAACTTCATACTATTTAAAGAAACTGTTGAGTGTATTTAATTTTTTCAAATTTATAAAAAAATAGAAATTCTTTAAAAATATATGTGAAAATGAATAAAAAATTAAATAAGATAATTATTTTATAAAAATATTTTTAAAATAAAAAAAATTATCAATAAGCAATGAGTTAATTTTTTTTAATTGAGATCTTGAGATCATTGACAAGAATGTTTTCTTTCTTATGTACCGAAGGGAGTATGAACGCAGGGAGTAACAATGAGTCCAAAAGTGATGTCAGTCCTTGTTAGTTGTTACCAGGTTTTATACTTTCTTTTTTCATTCGGATTTTTTTGGTACGACTTAGGTATATCCGAATTCATTTCGGATGGTGTATTTAGATATAGCAAATTTTTCTTTATGAATTTTTTATATCAACAAAAAATTGAATTTGAGATCTTATTAAAATGATATCGAATCGTTTATCGTTCGTCTCAACACCGGTTATTAAATACCTGATTTTAACACGGTATTTCCTGGAAGCACCCTGCCTTTGGCTTCAAGTTTCTCCCCTGTCTCGATCAAAGAATAGTCAAAACTTTGACCTTTTTATTTTGACTATGACAAGGTTCTGTATACATAATAATGTGACGGGGAAAATAATAAGGTGAATATCAAAATTTAGACAATGTTTTTAATTTCATGTATTTTAGAGAAACATGAAATTTAGTCACTGTTTTAATATCAAAGAATTAAAAAAAACTGTTAATCAATATCTTTAAAACATTAATTAAAGAAAAAAAATATAGCTTTATCTTAAAAAATATTAAATCTAAAATAATTAAAACTAATTGAACTTAAATTTTTTATACAAAATTTTTTAATATATTTTTTAATCAATATTTTTAGAATACTGATTAATAAAACTCAAAATAATATGCCATAAAAGGAAATAAATGTATATTTCCTCCGGTCTCATTTTTAAGTAAAAATAAACAATTCACACTTATTAAGGGAGTTACTTGAGTGTATTTAATTTTCTCAAATTCATAAAAAAAATAGACTATTTTAGTAAATTTACATTTGGAATGAAATAAAAATTAAATAACTCAGCCACATTATGAGAATATTTTAGAAATAATTGTATTGAAAATAGAAAGTTAGTTAATTTTTGCTTATATTAGTAGAGCGTTTTTTTTGCTTATAAATGAGACCGGAAGAAGTAAGGTATAACAATAATTTTTTTTTAACAATGCTTATTACAATAGAATCATTATATCAAAACACTGAGCTAATTTCATATGAAAAGCTAACTCAACAATTGATATTATTATGCTTATTAGATATTGCATAAAAAATTATTTTGAGGAATTGCTGTCTAATCGAACATGATCGTATCAAAAAATTATTAGCTGGTTTAATTTTACACTATCAAATCATTTATAATTTATAATTTAGATCAATAATAATTTGATACATAAAAAATAAAAGAAATAAAATGGATAAATAGTTATTTTTATTAAGACTCTAATAATTCTTCTTGTGGTGTCACGTGTGTAGACATTGGAGCCAAGCCTCATTAATTATTTCATTCATCACCTTAAAGCACTATATCATGATGGAGGGTGAGGAGTGAAGTTATTCCACCTACTACTACTTAGCTTCCAAAACCCATATGAGCAGTGATACCATGACTGCTATTACTGATCAGTACTGGATGCAGTTCTATCAGCAACCACCACCTCTCATGGATGATGACACCATCTTGCCACCCAAAGAAGGATCATTTCCATTTCCTGATGCAACTTTTATGACTAATAATACTCCCACCATGCAATCATCAGAGGGCATGTTGAGCCCAAAAACCAATTCATACACCACCACCAATAATAATAGCCAATTGATTCCAAAGGGCAACAGCAGTAGTTGTAATAATAATACTAATTATGTGCCCAAACCAATCAGAAGAAGGTCTAGAGCTTCTAAGAAAACCCCAATCACACTCCTCAATGCAAATACCAACAACTTCAGGGCTCTAGTGCAACAATTCACAGGGTGTCCTACCACAGCCATGTCTTCACTTGGGGTCCATAAGGGACCTATTACCTTAAATTTCAAAAATGGTAGCAGAGTGCAGCAGAGTCATCATCATCATAACTCAACTAGACTAGTGCCACAAATTGGTGGTGGTGGAAGTCATAATAGTAATAATCATGTTCATCCTCAAGCAGCCGCATCAGTCACACAGATTCTGTGGCAGAAGCAACAAGATCATCATCAACAACAACTGCATCATCAACAACAATTGTTCCAAGAGCAGCAGGGTGGTAATTACTCGTTTGAATATATGAAGAATAGTAATTTTGTTCCAACTTTGGGTAACTCTAGGCCTAGCATGGAGGTCTCTGATGATGGATTGGTTATGGGTAATGATTTTAGTTCGCATGATCTAACTAGTGTCAATGCCTTCTCCAATGATACTTATTAAGAATGAATGAATGGTAGTTATAATAAGTTATGTAATGAAAAGGTGTTTAATTATATAAGAGATGTTATATTAGAGAACAAATTTAGAGGACTTAGTTATGTTCAGTTGGTGTATGATGTATTCAAATTATCTTACCAACAATAATAATTCATGAGGTATGTATGCTTTAATTATTATTTTTGTTTTTACCAAAATCAATTTAGTTTGTCTCTCTTTTTTTTTAATGGTGAGTTTTTCGATCCAATATATAATTGTTAGCTCTTGTAAGACAACTTCATATTGTTGTTCCAAGCTTGTTCATATTCTTTTTTTTTAGAAGCTTGTTCATATTCTTGATTGTATTGCATACGAGTGTAATTTCTACATTGTGAACAAAGCTTCTCTTCCTGCTACTTCTTCCCCCATTCCATTTATTCTTGTTTTAATTAAAAGTTACACATGGATTAAAAATATTATTTAATATTTTAAATTTTTAGAGAAGTATAATATAAGATAATTTTACTATATTATTTTCACACAACTTTAATTATCACACATTTTACATTTTAAAATGTTATAATATGATGTTAAAGTTAAAAAAAAATTAATTAATGAACCACCGAATTCTTAAAATAACAAAACTAATTAGGAATAAATTGAAAATGTTAAAATGACAAATAAAATAAAATTGAGGAAACACCATATTTATGTTACTTAGTTGTTTTTACCGGTTCATAATGCTATATCATGTTTATGAAAACCTCATTTGTCTTGAGAAAGGAAACCTAGACAATTTTTTTATAGGCATTTTTTTTTTTGGAAGTTGGAGAAAATATGATTATCAGGTTTGAATCCAAATTTTAACGTTCTATGTAATTGAGCAGGGCTCTTCGGGACATAAACCTACATAATTAACTTTTTTTTTTTTGAGACGATGATGAAACTTTTAAAGTGGTGTACTATTATTCAAATGAATAAGTGATCCTAATTTTTCAGAGTCATGATTTCGGTTATAAATGTAAGTTCTTTTTGGATACTTTATTTTGTGTTTAATTCAAATAGTTATTCCAATTTTCAATAATTATATTTTTCTTTAAAATACCTCTATTTGCTCAATAATAATCACAAAATGATAATTTTTTTTTTTTAAAAAAAGATCATTTCTTATATAAATAGCAATTTTAACTTCCTTAATTCCCATATTTTTCTTCGAAGGGAACTGACATTTGGGAGCCGAGGGCATTCAATTACAATATCATCTTTATTTCATCTTTCTTCTTCAAGCATACACTATATATTTTGCACTGCTAATGTGATAAATTGGCTCCGATGATGATAATAATAATAATATATGGATTATATACTAGTTTTGTATCGTTAACTCTTTAAAATTCTTGATTTCCATTTCACCTTTAGAAACATATTAGTCAGCAACACGTGAAGGAGCACATAGATTAGTTCTGAAGTCATGCTAACCAGAAAAAAACACTTCCCGTAGGTCAGAAAGTCGCTTATTTCTTTTAATTATTTATTTTTTTAATTTTGATCAGGGTCAGAGAGTAGCGTATGTGTCAAAGACTTCTATGTATTACATAATTTTGGATACTCTAATTATATTTGCTAAAATTTATATACTCTATATATATTTTTTTCCATATTCCAGTTTATCTCTTCTCATATATGGTATTGGTGTCTCATGTGGTGCTTATTATTTTGATTGGAGAAAATTTGTAACTTAGCATACTACTTCACACTAGTCTTCGCAAGCTGGTTTCAATTATTCAGGTTGATAACATGATGAATTCAAAGAATATATTAGTGATGGAGACTTGGTCAACGGGGACCAACTTGAGTGAGAATAGGGTTAGATTGAAGTGGAACGGTGTGCTCGTTTTGGCTCCATCTCCATCATAGAAAAATATACTGGGCAAATTAAGCCAAAAAAAATCTTATCCTATCTTTCTATATTTTTTAGACGGTTTATTTATTTAATGAATCACGTATTTAATATGGGTCTCTTAAAAAAAAGTAATGGTTGCATCACAATACGAGAAGATTAGAACAATATTTGGGGGATTATCTTCTTGGTCCAGTTTTTATCAAATTTGTGTTACAATCATGATTTATTTAGGAATTAAAAAGCAAATCACCATCACAGTTTAATGACATGTCATACCCTCACACCTTGCACGTTAATTAATCCTAGCTTGCTACTTCATTTTCGGGAACTTAATTATTGTTCATAAGAAGGCAACCTTTACGTACTGAGTCGAATGACCTGGTGGAGGGTGAGACCAAGCCAAATTAAATTCGGTGGACCTTTTCCGTCTTGTTCTTAGTGCTTTACGTCATTACATATATTTTTTTTAAAACAATCAACTCTTTGTCCCATTGAGTGAAGTGGGTTACATGGATCAAACACGTCATAAAAGTCCATCATAAATCATGTCAACCTTTGATAAATCATTTATTTCCATATTATTCTTAATTATTTCGCCTATAGTTTTTCTTGGCCTTCCTTTTCCTTTAGCACCTGTGATATTTTTGATATACAAAATATATTAAGATGTGAGTATTGTTGTGGGGTGGGTTGTTATCTCAAGTGTACAGGTAAGCCAGTTTATTGATGTGTGACAATGGTGAACGGGTCCTCGGTCAAAAGAATTTCACCAACTGAGTCAAGGTATTTGGTGTGGTGTGTGTGCCGTATGCAAAATGGGAGATGAGAGTATTGTTCATATCTTGGTCATGATGAGGCATGATGGGTCATTTATGGCTGTTATAGCCGTTATAGCCATTGTGGTCATTTTGCCATTAATGTCGGAGTAACGCCTATAGGAAATAATGGTGCCTCAATACCATTATATGCCATAATATGTGTGATTTATGTGGTCCGAGATGTCAGTTGATAGTCTAGTGTAAGTTCCGTCGTGTCGCAGTCGGAGCCGGATTTTCGATTATTTAATGTCTACCTTTGTCATCTACATGGTGACCTTTTATGCATGGATCGGTCATAATATGTGCATTATTCCAGTCCATAACAATAGTACCCTAAGCCAAGGTTGGTTCTTGAAACGAGTCTTGGTTTTGTTTATGAAGCTCATAAGAATTTCGAGTGGTGGAGGTCCATCTTTTTCGTGTTGTTCTAAGTTCATGAAATATGCCAAGAGAATAATTACTTGCATATTTTCAATAGGTAGTCGAATTTAATAATTCAAACTTGACCTAATTGACTTTTGATTACTCTTTTCACTAAGTGGTAGAACTTGGGTCCTTCACATCTTAGCTACACAGGTGTCCAATTCGTTTCGGGATACTCAATTCTTTAGCCAAGATGGATCCCTCAACCAAACAAGTCAGTAAATACCGAGCAAGTAGAAGTTGGATAGTCCGCAATATACACTGATCCTACTAACTCGGTAGCTAGTCGAATGAGGGGTGATTTATCTAGGTGTAACTCTTTTTGGGACACTTGACTCTTTAGCCTAGATGGGTCCCACGACCATACAAGTCAGCAAAATATCGTACAAGTGGGAGTTACATCGATCGTGTAAAGTACTCTCGCGATAGTGATCGTAAAGACCATATATCTCTCTAACCGTTGTTAACTTAATGGGTGGACGAGTTAGGGGGTGGTACCTTTAGGAAGCCTCGTGAGCTAGAATAATCACAATGTAGGAGATTTTTTTTTTCTCCTCGTGCAAAATATGTTTTTATTGGAGTCAAGATCATGAACGTTGTATCAATTGTTGCATAAAAAATTACTAATATAGAATAATATGAATTACTGCAATTGCATTTAGTGCTTTGTCATAATATAAATTGACATGTATATATATCACCATATTCACTGTGCTTGGAAAACTTGTTGTTTGTTAACGAGAATTTTGGAATCATTTTTAGACTAATCATGAAGAATTTGGGTCATTGTATTTGGACCTTCTATTACATATATAAAAACAGTCATTAGAATATTGAATAACAAGTGACATGTAAAAATATCAATATGTTAGTCGCGCACAATTATTTATACTAGGTATATTAGTATATTGCTAATTAATTAGGAATGTCAATAATGATAATTATGAGTAACTTTGTATTATGATTATTGTTGTCATGGGACTATAACTAATAGTAATCATGACACTTTCATAATGTCGTATACATTGCAATAAAAATAATGTTATCTTATATCCTTACTCCTAGTCCGTTGGAATAGTAGTTGTGATGTCCTTGACCGGCCTAGGTGTATGTAAGGCTAATGAACGACCTTAGACTCAAAGACCTAGACAAGGGATCAATATAGGACTCTAGTTTTAGAATACCCATTTGGAGTATCTTAGTTCTCCCTTAGTCAACAAAGTGTGTGCAAAGTGCTAACTTAGGGATGAGGAAAACATACCTGAGCCCCCTGCCTGATGGTGTTATTTATAGGGGGAGCTTCGGTGTGGATGTTGGGTTGGACTGGGCATGGTGGGCTAACGTGTAGCTGGAAGAATAAAGGGGAGAATATTGGGAATCTTCTCTCAGCCTTTATGAGCGAATCAACCCGTTTCCTGTTGGAAACCAACAAGCGGCTCAAAAAATACTAGAGGGGGGTGAATAGTGTTTTGGAGTACTGATATCAAATTTTCGATTGCTATTGAGAATGGTTAAGAGAAAACAGATTTTTAACAAAAATTATAACACTTAATCGATTAATGAGTTAGTCTAATCGATTAATGCCCGAAACTTAGAAAACAGTTAATCGATTAACTAACCAGTTACTTGATTAATGCCTGAAGGTTTATTTAAAACTAATCGATTAATACAACAGTTAATCGATTAACTATGTGCAGAAACAGCAAAAATCACTTTTAATCAGAATCACAACAGAAACCAAATGCCAAGAATGCAAGAACAACTATCTAAAGAATTAAGAACAACACTATTTAAATTTACCAAGCCAAATTAGTGTTAATTCGCTATGAATTATGAAAAGCCCCAAATCTAACCTAATTGTTCAATTGGTTTATTAATTCACTCAAAACTTAAAGAAAGTAAAAGATAGAAGACAAGAGATTTTATCCTGGTTCACTCTCAATCCACCGAGAGCTACATCCAGTCCCCTATACCGCAATAGAGAGATTTCAACTAGAAAACAATTGTGTAGATTACAATGGATAAAAGAGAAAACCTCACTCAAATTATCCTAACCCTTCAAGAGAGTACCAAGCTCTTGAAATTCTACCCCACCAATTGTTGTTCTAAATCTCTTGAATCGTTCTTTGTTGAAGCAACCTCTCCAACCGATTCCTTTCTTCTTGCTTTGAATCTTCAAAGACTTCCAATTGTGAATATCTTCACTTTGATGAAATGTTGAATCCTTGAAAGAACAACTCTTTGTTGTAGATTGATTCAACCAAACTATTTAGCACTAAAAACTAAGATCTCAATATCTATGTGAATTGAAGAATATGAAAGTGAAGAATGAGATTGGGAAGAATAAGATTTTGATCTTGATAGAACTCTATGAAATTGAATAGCTCTCTTTGAAAAGTAATAACATGAAAGTATCTTGAAAATTGTTAAAGTGTGTAACCAAATCAAAGTCACAATGAAAAGCTTTTAAACAAAATAATTTTTTTGTTATAACAGCTATTAATCGATTAATGCAAACCCTTAATCGATTAACCACTGTTAATCAAACAGCTTAAGTCAGTCATACACGTGTTAATCGATTAAGCCTTGTGAGCTAATCGATTAACCACTGTTAAAGTGACTAAAAAATAGCTTTTCAAATATGTTTTGATTTCTACTTTCATGTGAGCTATTTTCTATCAAGTTAATCTCATATCACCATATACTCAACAATTCATTTACCTAAATTTAGATAAAACCTAAGCTACCACCCAACTCTCATATGAAATAAAATAAAATAATACAATGAATACAATATCATATGAACTATCTAATAACTTGAGTAGTGCTTGGCTTGAAGGTTGTTGATGCTTGAGGTTTGCACATGTTGGTTTGTTGTCATCAAAACATCACACTCTTACAAACTCCCCCTTTTTGATGATGACAAACCATCTTTACTTTATAAGCTCCAAGTTTTCATATACCCCCCCTAAATGTATAAACACTTAGGAAAAATACATAAAAACAATCAAACCTACAAAACACAACATAAACAACCTTTTCTCCCCCTTTTGGCATCACTAAAAAGAGTATTTAATCATAAAAAGCTTTGCCAAAAGATAAGAGGCAAGTAAACAATGATAATATATATGGCAAGTAGTAATGGAATTAAACATAATAATATGCATAAGAAACATAATAAAACCAAGTCCATACTACATAAAAACCACATACAAAACCACAGAAAACCATGTCCATGCAGTAACAAAGCAACTAAAACAGTCCAGCAACTAAAACGACGAAAAGCACTAAAGTAGAAACAGTCCAGCATAAACAGCAGTGAGATATCCAAAAAATGATAAAAATAGTGAAATGAGACAAAGAGCTGCCTAAGAGGGTGGAGGGGGATGGGTGAAAAATCTAGAAAAGGTCTCCATTAGCCTGTTCTCCATTGCTCTGTTCTGCGCCTCCAATGCATCAAATCGGCGATCTACGTGTTGGAGAAGAGCAGCATGTGCAGCCTGGTGATCAAAAGGTGGAGGCCCGAGATTGGTATCCAAATTATCAAAATCAATGAAGTCCTCAATATTGACTCCATGCTCCTCATCTTGATGTTCTGGACCATGTTCAATCTGCATTGGATCATCTACTGCTGCCTGTGGTGCATGTGCTGCTGCTTGTGCATTACCCTCTATAGCTTGAATTTCTGTGTTCCACTTCCAAGTTCTTGTAGGCTTATGATAAGAGATCTTCATTTGATTAATGTGATGATCATTAAGACACAACTTGCCCTCAGGATCCTTATCACAGGGTTCATTATCAGGGATGGGAACACCATAATGATGCAAAAGCTTGCTCACGTGCATAGGAAACGACAAATAAGAAGGGGGATGAGACTCTGCAGCCGCTCTCATCTTGGCCATAATAATCTTATACCAATTAATCTGAATATTATTTTTGATACCATGAAACAATTTAAGGTCATCCTCCTGGACTTGAGCATAGTTTTGAGAAGTTTTTGGTATCAAACAATAAAATTCTGTCATCAGCATTCAGTAAAGTTACTCTCTTTGTTCCTTTGTCCCAAGTAACACCTTCCCTAACAGAGGAACCAAAAACTGTAGCACCATCGACATTTAATTCATCAGAAGCATCATCACTAATAAAAGTTCCTTCATTTCTTAATCCAAACAAAATCCTCATGTGGTCAGGTTTAATAATGAAATGATGACCACGAACCATACTTTGAAATATACCATCAATACAAGTGAAATTAGCATAGAATTGATGCACCAACCTAGGGTAAATGATAGTATTGAACTCCAAAATTTTTTGTAGATGTTGCTGAACCAGTAAATCATGAAAGCTAAACCTTTGTTTCTTCAACCAACCAAAATAAAGATACCTAAAATACTGAACTTACGGTCCACGAAGCGCTGAGCACGTTCATCGCTTTCAACCTGAGTAAACCATTCGTTGTTCCGGTGAGGATGAGCGCGACGCTTCAGTCTCTTTTGTGCGGTTGGATCAGAGGAAGAAGAAGCCATGATTTGCAGTGGTTGGAGTTAGGGTTTCAAAGGGGAATTTCGGATTTGTGAGGGTGAATGATGAAATTGAAGTTTTGTGTTAATTTGATGGTGGAGAAGAGTATATAGAGTGCTTAAAGGAAGAATTTGTGGAGGAAACTTAGTGTTTTTTGCCTCAGATACACATTTTGAAGAGAGAAGAAGAGAGTAAAACGAAGTAAAACCGTGAAAAAAATGAGTCAAGAGCAGTCAAAACGGTTTATATATGTCAGTTGACAGCGCCGTTAATCGATTAGAGAAAACCCTTAATCGATTAACGCCTGAAGACTGATAAAAAATTAATCGATTAAATGGACTATTAATCGAGTAATGCCTGAAAGGCTCAAAAATGTTAATCGATTAAGGACGGTTCCTAATCGATTAATTTGCGAAAAACTGAATTTTTTGACAGTTTTGAAAAGCATTTTCACATTGACAAACACAAAAACTTCATTTAGCAACTAGCACATATACACATAAACACTTATAGACAACCAAAAAGCATTTAGTAAGGGAATTCTAAAACCATAAAGAGCAACACAAATCTATGAATTAAACAAATAATGAAAGGTAAAATTTTAACAAAAAGCTACACAAACTTAACAAATCCAAATAAGACATAATGGTGGATGATTGATAAAAATGACATCAAATACAATTAGTTAAGACTAGATTCATCAAGAGTGCCAAGCTCTCTTCTTATAAAATAAAATGTATCTCTTGGCAAAGGCTTGGTGAATATATCCGCTAATTGATTTGACGTGTTTACAAATTCAATAACACAATCACCCTTTTGAACATGATCTCTTAAAAAGTGGTGCCTTATTTCGATATGTTTAGTTCGTGAATTTAATACTGGATTTTTAGTTAGGTTAATGGCGGAAGTGTTGTCACATTTAATTGGAATTTTATCAAGTTTTATTCCAAAATCTGAAAATTGTTGTTTCATCCACAAAATTTGTGCACAACAACTTCCGGCCGCTATGTACTCCGCTTTGGCGGTTGAAAGCGCAACACATGCTTGCTTTTTGGAATTCCAAGCCACTAGAGAATTTCCAAAAAGGTGACATGTACCACTTGTGATTTTTCTATCAAGCTTACAACCGGAAAAGTCGGCGTCACTATAACCAACTAAATAAAGAGAGGCATCACGAGGATACCATAATCCGGTATTAATAGTACCTTTCAAATATTTCATTTTTCGCTTAACACAAGATAAATGCGACTCCTTAGGGTTTGCTGGAAATCTAGCACACATACATACACTAAACATGATGTCGGGCCTAGATGCAGTAAGATACAATAAACTCCCTATCATGCCTCTATACTTGGTTACCTCTACCGATTTACCGCTTTCGTCTTTATCCAAGTAGCAATTTGTAGCCATTGGTGTAGACGCATATTTTGCTTTGTCCATTCAAAACCTCTTGAGTAATTCCTTACAATACTTGGTTTGATGAATGAAAATGCCATTATCCATTTACTTTACTTGAAGTCTAAGGAAGAAGGTCAATTCTCCCATCATCAACATTTCGAACTCGCTTGTCATCAAATCTGAAAATTTCTTGCACAAAGCGTTGTTAGTAGCACCAAATATAATGTCATCAACGTAAATTTGCACTAACAAAATATCTTTATCAACTTGGTCTATGAAGAGTGTTTTATCCACAACTCCCCTTTTGAACCCCTTTTGAATAAAAAAGGAACTCAATCGATCGTACCAAGCTCTAAGAGCTTGTTTCAATCCATAAAGCGCCTTTTTGAGTTTAAAAACATGGTTTGGGTATTCAAAATTTTCAAAATCGGGAGGTTGAGATACATAAAATTTTTCTTGAATATAACCATTTAAAAAGGAACTCTTCACATTCATTTGATAAAGAGTAAAGTTCATAATTGAAGCAAAGGATAACAACATTCTAATAGATTCTAATCTAGCTACCGGGGCGTAAGTCTCATCATAATCTATACCTTCCTCTTGACTATCGCCCTTGGCAACTAGCCTATCTTTGTTTCTAACTATAATACCCGATTCGTCAAGTTTGTTTCTATAGACCCATCTAGTTCCTATAACGGGACGATCATCGGGTTTTGGCACAAGCTCCCAAACTTGGTTTCTTTCAAATTGGTTCAACTCCTCTTGCATGGCCAATACCCAATGTTCATCATCTATAGCTTCATTAATATTCTTAGGTTCTACTTGAGAAACAAACGCAACGTAATAGCAAAAATTATTAAGTGTGCTTCGGGTTACCATTCCTTTAGCAATATCACCTAGAATATTTGAAATCGGGTGGTTCTTATTTTGTTTCCAAGCGGTTGGTAGATCGCTATGTTGTTCTTGTGTTAGTTCCTTTTCTTGTGCTTGTGTTTCTCCGTTGTCAAGTCGATTCTCTACTTCTTGTTGTATAGGCTTCTCATGTTCAATGAATGTACCTACACCTTCATCATCACAAGAAACACTATTTTCTCCTTTAGGAGATTCATCAAATACAACATGGACTGATTCTTCAACAGTTAAAGTTCTTTTATTAAAAACTCGAAATGCTTTGCTATGCAATGAATAACCAAGAAAAATACCTTCATCGGCCTTAGAATCAAACTTGCCGACATGACTCTTATCATTATTCAAAATAAACACCTTACATCCAAAAGCATGGAAATATGAAATATTTGGCTTTCGCCCTTTGAGCAATTCATAAGGTGTTTTATTTAAATGAGGACGAATAAGAATACGATCAATCACATAACAAGCGGTGTTAATCGAATCAGCCCAAAAATAAGAGGGAACCTTAGACTCTTTAAGCATTGTTCTAGCTAGTTCCTCTAATACTCTATTTTTCCTTTCAACAACTCCATTTTGTTCCGGAGTTCTAGGGGCTGAAAATTGATGACCTATGCCATACTTTTCACAAAAGGCATCAAACTTAGGGTTCTCAAACTCACCACCATGATCACTTCTAATAGCCACAATTTTTAAATTTAATTGATTTTGGATGAGTTTGGCAAACTTTTTAAAACATTTGTAAGTCTCACTTTTAGCGGATAAGAACAATGTCCATGTGAATCGTCTACCATAACGAAGCCATAGTAATTACCACCAAAACTCCTAACTTGTGATGGGCCAAACAAATCCATGTGGATTAACTCCAATGGTTTTGTTGTGCTTACCACATTTTTAGGTTTAAAAGAGTTTTTAACTTGTTTGCATTTTTGACAAGAGTCACAAACACCGTCAAGTTGAAAATTGAGTTTCGGTAGGCCAATTACTAGTTCTTTGCATAGTAGCTTATTTAGTTGATTCACATTTACATGAGCTATTCGCCTATGCCAAAGTCTAACCTCATCATCAAAAGATTTAAAACAAGTAGAAAATAATGAGGTGATTTCATCTAAATCAATTAAATATGTGTTATTAGAGCGTCTACCCACAAATTTGACACTATCATCAACATTACTTTTAATAAAGAAAAATTCAGAGGTAAAAGTAACACTGTTTCCCATATCACATTGTTGGCTTATACTTAGCAAATTGTGTTCTAAGCCTTCTACATAAAGGACATTTTCAATGACTAGGTTAGAAATATTACCAATCTTACCCACTCCAAGAATCTTGCCTTTATTGTTGTCTCCATAGGTGACGTGACTACTTCCTTTGGTAGTTATCTCAATAAAATGAGTTTGATCGCCCGTCATATGCCTCGAACAACCACTATCTAGATACCATCTTCGCTCCTTTGTCCGAAGGCACATCTACAACAAAACATCACTTACTAGATTTAGGTACCCAAGTTATCTTCGGTCCTTTCATGTTAGCTTGGGGTGTAGTCCCCTTCAAAATCCACATATAGTTGCCACTAGGTATACCAAATCTTTTGATTTTGCAATTATTTGAAACATGTCCAAAAATTCCACAATAATGGCAAGTTGGAGTTTTAGAAAAATCAACTTTAGAAAAAGTACCAACTTTGGTGAAATTTTGATTTTTAGGTTTGGTATATCCTAGTCCAGCTCTATTTCCATTATTTCTTTGAGTAGCTAGCAAGTAATCCAAACGCGTATCACCTCTTGTGAACCTTGCACTTTTATTTTTCAAATTTGCAACTTCTTTTTCAAGGGTTTTGCAATTTTCACAAGTTGTGACATCATTTATTTTTAAAGCACAATCACATGTGGAATTAGCATAAATGAGATCTAGAGTTTCATTTTGAAGCTTCAATTCCTCAAGAGAGTTTTGCAATCTAAAATCTTTTTTTATTGCTTCAAAATGAAATTCTTTCTCTCTACATTTATTTTAGCTAACTTTTTCAATTCTTTATGCATTTCCACATAAGCACAATATAGTTCATTAAAAGAGGGGGAATCGGAATTTGAACTAGAATCGGAGAGATAGTCTACCTCATTAGTTTTGTCATTAGATTTTGTGCTTGAAGACGCCTCTTCATCTACCTTGGCCATCAAGCATAAGTTGGCTAACTCCTCATCTTCCGATGTGCTTGTGTTGGCTTCCTCATCCGGTTCGTCCCAAACTATATAGGCTTTCTTCCCTTTTGAGTAGTTGGGTTTCCATTTGTCACTTTTGGGCTTCTTTGCATTTTGTGGACAGTTTGACTTATAATGCCCGGGTTTTCCACACTCATGACATATTATTTTGTCCTTATGGTTCTTTTGTCTTTGTTGTGTATCCTTGGTGTCCTTTGTCTTAAATCTATTAAAATTGTTTTTCTTCTTAAGGAATCTACCAAGCTTCTTCACCAATAGTCTCACTTATAGTCTCACTAGGCAACATGTGAAAGAGCTCATATTCATGCATGAGAGTGTTTAACCTAGCACGTGTAACCTCATTTGTGCCCTCGTGTGTGACTTGAAGTGTATCCCACATTTGTTTTGCATTCGTGCATTGGGAAACTCTAAAAAATTCATCATATGAAAGAGCCGAAGTGATGATGTTTTTGGCTTTTAAATCATATTGAACCTTTTTCTTATCATCATCATTCCAGCTAGCTTTAGGCTTTAGAGAAACACTGTCATTCACTTTTGTCATATTTATAAAAGGTCCATTCTCAATGGCATTCCAAATCTCAATATCAATAGCTTCAATAAAAATTTTCATTTGAACCTTCCAATAAGCATATCCTTCACCATTAAATAGTGGAGGACGGTTTATGGAAGCTCCTTCACCTCCAAAGGGATTAAAATTTGAGCCCAAGATTTCCAAAACAGATCTTTTCGAAAAAGTGTTTTAATGCTCGGATCTTTTGACCGAGCTATGATACCACTTGTTGGAAACCAACAAGCGGCTCAAAAAATACTAGAGGGGGGTGAATAGTGTTTTGGAGCACTGATATCAAATTTTCGATTGCTATTGAGAATGGTTAAGAGAAAACAGATTTTTAACAAAAATTATAACACTTAATCGATTAATGAGTTAGTCTAATCGATTAATGCCTAAAACTTAGAAAACAGTTAATCGATTAACTAACCAGTTACTCGATTAATGCCTGAAGGTTGATTTAAAACTAATCGATTAATACAATAGTTAATCGATTAACTATGTGCAGAAACAGCAAAAATCACTTTTAATCAGAATCACAGCAGAAACCAAATGCCAAGAATGCAAGAACAATTATCTAAAGAATTAAGAACAACACTAATTAAATTTATCAAGCCAAATTAGTGTTAATTCGCTATGAATTATGAAAAGCCCCAAATCTAACCTAATTGTTCAATTGGTTTATTAATTCACTCAAAACTTAAAGAAAGTAAAAGATAGAAGACAAGAGATTTTATCCTGGTTCACTCTCAATCCACCGAGAGCTACATCCAGTCCCCTCTACCGCAATAGAGAGATTTCAACTAGAAAACAATTGTGTAGATTATAATGGATAAAAGAGAAAACCTCACTCAAATTATCCTAACCCTTCAAGAGAGTACCAACCTCTTGAAAATCTACCCCACCAATTTTTGTTCTAAATCTCTTGAATCGTTCTTTGTTGAAGCAACCTCTCCAACCAATTCCTTTCTTCTTGCTTTGAATCTTCAAAGACTTCCAATTGTGAATATCTTCACTTTGATGAAATGTTGAATCCTTGAAAGAACAACCCTTTGTTGTAGATTGAAGAATATCAAAGTGAAGAATGAGATTGGGAAGAATAAGATTTTGATCTTGATAGAACTCTATGAAATTGAATAGCTCTCTTTGAAAAGTAATAGCATGAAAGTATCTTGAAAATTGTTAAAGTGTGTAACCAAATCAAAGTCACAATTAAAAGCTTTTAAACAAAATAATTTTTCTGTTATAACAGCTATTAATCGATTAATGCAAACCCTTAATCGATTAACCACTGTTAATCAAACAGTTTAAGTCAGTCATACACGTGTTAATTGATTAAGCCTTGTGAGATAATCGATTAACCACTGTTAAAGTGACTAAAAAATAGCTTTTCAAATATGTTTTGATTTCTACTTTCATGTGAGCTATTTTCTATCAAGTTAATCTCATATCACCATATACTCAACAATTCATTTACCTAAATTGAGATAAAACCTAAGCTACCACCCAACTCTCATATGAAATAAAATAAAATAATACAATGAATACAATATCATATGAACTATCTAATAACTTGAGTAATGCTTGGCTTGAAGGTTGTTGATGCTTGAGGTTTGCACATGTTGGTTTGTTGTCATCAAAACATCACACTCTTACATTTCTAGCCCTTGCGGATTATGCGGGCAAGAATGTAGGAGGAAATCATGGAAGGAAGCAGATGGTGTAGGATTCTCGATCCTTTCGTTACCAAGCGAGACTTCATTGCCTAAGTTAGTGTTTCGTCGTGAATCACAAGTGCCACGGGTCGGGTACCGATCCGAGTGTAGCTTGCTCAGTCGTGGATCTCTGACTTGGTTATCTAGTGTTATGACCAATGTGTGCTTGGAGGTGGTCATCCTGAGTTTGGTTTATCACACAAGCCCCCAACTCGGGAAGGTCCGAAGGGCTTGTGCTGAGTTCAAATGAGGTAGGTGTTGCTGATCATTCCTTCACCGATTGTTGTGTTGATATGAAAGGTGAGTGATGTTTGATCGGCACGATTTCGAGGTTTAATGGTCATCTCGAGTTGTCCTTTCACCTGTTCGAGGTGATGTTTCCCATTCTCGAGGACAACACGTGTCCTGATCTTGACCTGACAATTAAATGGTAATGATTACTTAATGGTTGTACCCTTAGTTTAAATCCACATAATGACAGCTGTCCCACCACGTTCTATTGCCTTCCAAAAATTACGATGTTACCCCTGAGCTTCTTCAAAAATTCCAAATGTTTATTGTCAGTTGGGCTTGGGATATTACCTTACTACCCTCGGGCCCAGGTAGTGGAGAGAAATTGAGAAGGTTCTATTTAAATCCTTCTCTTCTACTTTTCTTTTCTTTTCGCGTTTCTGGATTCTCAAATTAGCAGTTTCATCTTGTCACTTCTTTTCTTTTTTTTTGCACTCCAATCTACATCAGTGGGCAGTTCTCTTTTGTTCTTCAGGAGTCTTCAATTCTCCTATGCCCTTCTTTTCACATGTATTGATCTTTGCACCTTGAATTTTTCTCTGTAATTGCATTTGTGTTGGGGTTTCTGGCTTGTTGGGGTTTTGTATTGCCGAGTGATGTGGGGGATTGTCCCTAGTTGGACTTGGAAGTTTTGGGGACTCCTTCACAGCTGCGAACCTCTGAAAGTGTGAGTCATGTCAAGGAGTTTTTCATCTCGAGCCGAGATGAATGTTCTGGGACTACTTACAGCGTTAGCGCCCAGACGGCTAACTTTCGAGTTTGCACTTGGATTCCTAAAGGTCAGAGGTCATTTTTATGTATGAGGAATTGACCACCCATTTAGGAGTTCGACTTCCTTTTACCATTTTTGAGATAAGACTACTGGAGCGGCTAGCTCCCATGCAACTTTATCCAAATGAGTGGGCATTCGCTTCGGCCTACCAAGTCTTTTGTGTTGGGAAAAAATTGGCATGTACGGGTCCCAAGTTTTTGTGGCTGTACGCTCCTCAAGCCACCATCCTGGAGAAAGGGGTGAATCGCCGACTTTGGGTTTCTCCCAAAGCTTTGTCTCAATACTCCCTATGTCGGAAGTTCTCCGACTCATGGAAGACCTTCAAGCCTTTGTACTTCAAATATAACTTTGTTGAGGAAGGGGATTGTTGGTTTATGGATGGGGACCGCCCTCGGTTCCCCTTATCTTGGGCAGCAGAGCTTTTCAATTGTTCTAGCAAGAATTACCAAACCGAGTGGGGAAGTTTGGCCCAAGAAGAAAGAAAAGTTATACACTTCAAAACAAATTGGCTTGAACATGAGGGTCAGATAGACAATAGGAGAGTAGTGAATTGCCCGATTAAGGTGGCCAGGGCCAAGATGGATTATTTTGGAATTTATCTTTCATTCTTTTGTGTTTTAACTGGTTCTTCGTCTTGATACTTAACATTTTGCTTACTTTCTGTAGAAAAAATGGCGGGTTCTAATCTTGCTGAGCTCATTGCCAAGAACCGAAAGAGGAGACTCGCTCCCATGGTTTCGAGACACCTGTCATGGCGGCCGCATCTCTTGTTACCGATGTGTCTTTCGCAACGCCTGAGAACCCTATTACGGTGGTCGGGGGTACAACTGCAACACCTGAAGTCGAGCCCTCACGAGCTCGGAAGAAGACAAGAATTTCCAAGGGGAATGCTAAGATTGGGGAGCCCGTTAAGGAGGCGGCCTCGGATTTCAAGGTTGAGGTTATGGAGGCTTCGCCTTTAGGTTTTGTATGGGATAGGAACCTTGATGAAAAATTCTCCAAACTAGTGCTTTCAGAAGAAGATGACCAGAGAATGCCCGACTTATCTCCCTCGTGAAAGAACAATTCTCAGATTCTAATGAAGTAACTTCTTCGGGAGACGTCGGTGGCTCAGTTTCTTTATGAGCATGCCAAGGACATCCACTCGGTCGTCTATCCAGAGGCCAAAGAGGCAAGGAAAACTTCTGTTGCTCATGATAGGGGCTTGACAAATAAGCTTACCGAGTTGTGCCAACAACTTGAGGAGTTGGGTAAAAGATATGAAGAGGTGAAGAAGAAGGAAGAATCTGTGAATGCCACATTGAGGGCCGAAAACGCCAAGTCAAATGCGGAGGAAGCTCTTCAAAATGCTCGAAACGAATTGGAAGCTCTTCAAAGGGGTTGGAATAAATTGGATGGTCTGAAAGAGGATAAGGAAAAACTTCGCTCGACATTGGAAAAGATGGAGGCAAAGGCACTAAAGCACATAAGGGAAGTTTAGAAGAATTTGTACCACTTGATAAAAACAAATGAAGACTCCTCTGTCAACGCTGTAAAGCAACTACAACTTCTTAATCCAACCGGGATCTGGGTGGTCGGTGTCGACCCTTACTTTAAAGTCGTCGATGAGAACAGGGTCGTTGCATCAGATTTGGATTAATAGGTCTTATTATTTTTTGGCTTAATTGCATAATTGGTCTTTTATATTATTTATTAGATTCAATTTGGTCCTTTATCTTCTTTTTTTTTTGCAATTTACTGGTCCTTTATTTTTTTTAAAAGATTCAGTTTGGTCCTTCTGTTAAAATAAAGTTAAATGAGAAGGAATATTCCCCCTTCTAGGCTTAATTGCATAATTGGTCCTTTATCTTATTTATTAGATTCACTTTGGTCCTTTATCTTAATATGCCAAGAATATTCCCTCTTCTTCTGCTCTCTCCTTACAGCGGCAGCAGCCACCATGGGCTCACACCCTCTTCCCTCGAAAATCATCAAATTTCTTCAACATTCTTCAATTTTTCACGGTTTTTAAGCTTTATTTTCATTATTCCTCAAACAAATTTGTGTTTTTCGTTCTTTTTTCCTCAAAATCCGAATTCTAGGGTCCCTTTTCTAACACCTTGGTTATCAACAATGGTCTCCTCCTCTGAACCTGCTGGAAAACGTGTGAAAACACGTGCAAAACGCTTCAACAACTCCAATTAATTTCTAAAAATGGCGGTGACGGTGGCATGGGCGGTGGCGGCGGCGCCCATGGTGGCTGTCGCCGCTGTAAGGATAGAGCAGAGGAAGAGGAAGAAGAAGAGGGAATATTCTTGGAATATTAAGATAAAGGACCAAAGTGAATCTAATAAATAAGATAAAGGACCAATTATGCAATTAAGCCTAGAAGAGGGAATATTCTTGGAATATTCCTTCTCATTTAACTTTATTTTAACGGAAGGACCAAACTGAATCTTTTTAAAGAAATAAAGGACTAGTAAATTGCAAAAAAAAGATAAAGGACCAAAGTGAATCTAATAAATAAGATAAAGGACCAATTACGCAATTAAGCCTTATTATTTTTTTTGCAGCGTAAGTCCCTTGTGTCGGGCAGCCTTCAATCTCTTCACTTTTGAATGACAATTTTCAGTTGGCACGTAAAGAATTATCGATTTCATTTGTGCCTTTTCTGGTTGTCGTTTTTATTTTGTCATTTTAAGAAATCAGGACTCTGCCTTTGTCCAAGGTGGGTCCCTCTATCCACGATTTTATTTAATCAATGATTGACAGTGTTTTACCGGTCGTCTTACTTGTTTGTACTTAGCCGTTTATAAACATCCATTTAGGGAGCTGTGTATAAACTATCACATCCTCATCGGTGGAAAGCTGAGAAGGAGGGTTTGTACAATTAATAACAAAAGGCTGCAAAAAAGTTGGACATGATAATAAATCTAAAAAAGAACTTTTTTCGAAGTACTCGGTAATACATCTTTATTTAAATGATAAACCAAAGGAAATTGTGCTTACGAATAACTAAAAGCACTTATTTTAAAACATGGAAATATGGAAATGGTTTAAAAAAATGTTTGGTTGTAGTAAGCTTTGAGTTTGGCCGCGTTCCAACTGTTCGGAATAGCAGCTCCCAAGAGGGTTTCAAGTCGGTATGCTCCTATTGCAGTTTTACCAGTTACTCGGTAACGACCTTCCAAATTACGAGCCAATTTTCCCTCCTTTGTATTTTTCAAACCGATGTCGGCTCGTCGAAGGACCAGGTCATCGATCTCGAAACCTCTCGGGATGACCCTTTTGTTGTATTGGAGTGCTTGTTGGGCTTTTGCCTTTCTTTCTCTAGCCACTGCGATCTCTCGAACCTCTTCACTCAGGATCAAATCTTCCTTTAGCATGGCTTCGTTGACTTTCACGCACCCTGAAGGTGGGGATTACTCTCTCAATCAGTATGACCATAAGTCAGTCGAAACGGAGTTTCACCAGTTGTGTTGTGAACTGTTGTTGGGTCTGACCTAAGTACCTCATGGAGTTTATCCATCTAACTGCCATCAGCCTTAATCAAATTTTCATTGATGCCTCTGATTATAGATTTGTTTGATGCCTCTGCTCTTCTGTTTGTCTGAGGGTGTTCAAGGGAAGAAAAAAACAGTGAACTATGTGGAGATCAGCCTGTGAAGCAAGTTAGCTTAGCAAGTGTGTTGATGAAGACCAAATGTGTAAGAGGAAAAGGAAAGCAAACAACCACAACAAACAACAAGACTCAAGAGCTACAATCTATTAGGACTTTATTCTTTATAGTTATTTACATTTTATTTGGTCCTTAAGATGATTACTTGGGTAGAGTCTAGGTTGGGTAGTGAATCTCAATGCATTCACATTGAATAATCATGAAATTGATTCATTGCAAAACGAATCTTTTTAAAATGATGCATATGATTTTATAAACATTTTAAAACAAGTGTTTGCATCATACTTTGGCTCAATAATGAGTTTAGAAGTTAAGTTTTTATATATAAGTTAAGTTACATTTAAATTGGTTAAGTGTTTTTACAAATAACACCGGTATAACCGGTTATGGGACTTTATAACCGGTTATATAGTGTAAACAAAGGCCAAAAACTGATTATGTTGGTTTACATAACCGGTTATAATAGTTAACAGAGGCCAAAAACAGTTTGAAACTTTAACATACTCCTTAACCGACTTGGCATATAAAAATTCATTATAAAATGGAACTTTTAAGAGTCTTTTCATAATAGAAAAACACAGAAACCCTTTGCCATTATTTTGAAGAGAATCAAAAGAGAATTTTCATAATTGTTTCATCTCTTTCATTCTTGATCTTAATACTCATCATTGTTCAAAGTTTCATTGAGATTCAAGATTCAAAGATTCAAGTGCTTATCAAGAGTTGTTTTATTATGCACATAGAAGGTGTATTTTAAAGAGTGTTCCAGACCTATCACCTAGCTTGGGACATATGCCTTACGAAAGGAGCCTTGGGCAGCTTATGGAAAGAATCTGACGACTCAGTCCAAACTCAAAGTGATCCAAGAGAAAGACGTTAGCTTGGATGGGTCATATGGAAGCCCTGATGCAATCCTTACAGAGAAAGGGCAGCTATATTCGCTTCGGTAAATCTTCAGAAGATAAGGTCATAATATAAGAGATTGACTCTAGATTATCTCCAGATTATCCAAATCAATCGAAGATCAACATTTCCCCTTATTGAAGATAAAATCACGTGGAGATTCATCCCAGAATAAAGAGGATTTCACAAGAGATTGCCTCAGACCAGGAAACCTCTTCAATCTTATAAATATCTGCCTCAAGCAAGGGGTTGGGAGAGTTGAATATACGCAATACACAGACCCTATACACTTTGCCTCTGCCTCTGTACATATGCTGCCAAGTCTCAACCATTTAATAACCTCTTATTTCCTCTCCATACACGATATCCTCCTACACTTAACACCTTCATCTTATCCTATATACTCTATATAGGAGCAGAGTCTATACCCTCCATCCTCGATAAGAACATTCATCCTCTCTCACGAGAGCTCTTACAAAAAAAACTACCTTGATGCCCAAGCATACGTCGCCATTGATCGCAACCCCACCTTCAAGGCTTCACGGTCCTAGCGCTTGCTGCCTCCGCCATCTGAGCCACATCATTACGAAGAGTCCATACTATACAGACCTCCTCAAAGAGTAAAGGGCATATTCTAAACTTACTCTAAAGGGAAGCCTTTAATCTGTCTCACTCTTTCATTCTATGCATTGCTTATGCGTGCCCTAATGAACTACGTAGTCTTGATCCCTAGAACCTAGTTCGAACAGGTATGTAGGACTAAGAGCAGTGGACTTAACGCCCCCTCTTGTCAGACTAAAAATCGCTCACAAGGAATTTTGTCCTAAACTAGGGGCTCTGCCCCCTAATTATGGGTTCTATCCGAATAGGACTGAATATTGGTGCTGTCTGTGGGAACTGTAAACTAATAACCCTACAAACCCACTAAAACATGATAGGAGACAACAACAATGAACCCATCAACATCTCAGACCCATCTCAGACCAATAGCGGGAAATCAAGGTCACCCATCAAACTCACCCCCTGCCCAGCGTAACCAGCTACCAGTTGGGGAACAATAGAACGAGAACAACCCTTGTGATGGAGCAGAAGCATTGGTAACTCCAGATAATTCTATACCTCCTCCACTGGAACCCGGAGCACCGCAGGTAAATCGGACCCGATCTTGGATTCAGATCCCTTACCATGGAAGGTCCGAAAGATCTAATGAAGCAGCTCATTCGGAAACGCATACGGAAAGGCTTGGAATGATCTTAGGCCAGATGATTGATCAGACACTTGGGCTTCTCCTAGGAGTACCACAGTCCGTCCCGGTTCGATCCCATCAGACCAACTCCGGGAAAGCATCCCCAAAAAATCCTACCCCAACACCGATTAGGACAGCCGTGACGGTTGAACAACTCGAAAACCAGTAAGCTCAAACGCAGATCAGAATAACGCAGGACAAGTAGTCAAGGAGACAAGAAGAACTTAAAACCCGACCCTAAGTGTTCAGAGAGTTCATGTCACATTCTCCCGTCCGCCATGACCCTGTGGTTGTAGAAGACCCTCCAAAGAGTGACAAGTTTTACTTAGGACTTGAACACTTTTGTGAAAGAATTATGCCGGCCCCTCACCCGCCAAATTTTCAACATACACCCTACCAACCTTTACGCATATGATGACACCAATGATCTAGAGCAGCATGTGTGGAAGTTCCAAGCAGTCATTGCCTTCCAACACCGAAGCACTAATGTCATGTGTAAGGCCTTCTCCCTTTGTTGAAGGGACCTGCCTCAGAATGATTCCAGACGCTTGCACCCAAATTCATCAATAGCTGGACGGAACTTATGGAAGCATTCAAATTACAATTTTCCACCAGCAATACCTGACCCAAGTCAGTTCATTTTCTCTCCAAAGTAACTCCGGCTCCGGAAGAGAGCCTTCGTGATTTTATGGTTAGATTCACCAGGGAAAAGAATCATATCGTCGATTTACAACCATTGATAGCCTTACACCAAATCATCTAAGGATTACATCCCAACAATGAGTTCGTTCCCGACTTGGCCGACAACCCACCTTAGAGTATGGAAGAGATAATTTCAAGATCTGGTGAATTCATAAACAGAGAAGACTTCATGAGGTAAATAAAGGGTAGGCACATGTCTGTCAAAGACCGAATGGGAACAACGCCTAAGTAGAAAGGATATCGAGAAGGAGAATGCCAGAGAAGAGACAACAACAACAAAGAAGGATGTCGACGAGATTGGAGATACAAATTGAGGTTCACCAATTATTCAAAATTCGACGTCCCAAAAGAGCAGATCATGAGGGAAATCATGAATACAAAGCTTTGAGGAATTCGAAGACCAAGGCTATCGAGGACATCCCGGGAGGAAGATAAGCACAAGATATGTAAGTGGCACAATAGCAGCAGCCACACCACAGAGGAATGCTTCCAACTAAGGGACATACTTCTAGATTTGGTGAACAGTAGGGGTGTTCGCGGATCGGTTCGGTTCGGTTTTGAGGCAAAATACCATTCGATCCAATTACAAAATATACTTGCGGTTCGGTTTAGATCGGTCTATTATATTAGCAAATCCAATTAGATCCAATCCAAAGAAAACCTTGCGGTTTTGGTCCGGTTCGGTTCGGTTTCAAATTTATTTTTTTCGCTGTTTTGATTAAAAAAATGCAATACTCCCAAATCCCAATCAGTAACTGGCATACTAATTCTAAACAGACTGTATATGGAATAAAAAAACTACATATGGAATTTCTCTTTAACATAGCAGCACATAACAGTGATAACACAACCTGAACAATGAACATAGCAATATTTTAATTTGACCTATATAGATAAAAAGAACAAGAAAAAAATTGTGACATCTTGTTATGTCCTTTTCTATCATATTATGTACAAACATAAAATCACATAGGCATTATGAGATGAGAAAGGGAAAGGGTGAGAGACTTACCAAAAGTTGAAGTAGCATCAATAGAAATGTCATGCCACTGTGACACAGTTGACACTCTAATTGAGATCATCTCTTCTCCTGAACCATTACTCTCCCTTTTCTGAACAAGCATGCCACCAGGCCTTAGTTCCCATTTGATTTCACTGCAATCTTTTTCTGCTTGGGGTGCTGCTTTGTTCCCAATTAAAACAAATGTTATGTTAATCTAGTTGATTTCACTACTGCACCAGACATAAAACAAATGTTCTGTTATGTCCACCAATTAAACTGCATACAAATTTGTTTCTTGTTACCCACAAATCAGTTGAAACCCAAAATTCAAACTTCACTACAGTCACTACCTAATCCCACAGATAATCTAGTTGATACTTGATAGTAGTAAAATAATCCTAAATATTAAAACAATAAATACGACTAGTACTTGGGTAGTATTGTATGCATTTACCTTCAAGATACCGAGAACTCTAGAAACATCCTCTCTTATGAGCAACTTCCTAAGATCCTTACAATACATCAACCTCAAAGCCTCGATATAAACCTCCACGTCATCGCAATCCGCAATCTCAACAATGTAGGGCAACGAAGACGAGCACTGCTGCTTGGCCCAGCTATCAGAGAGCTTAATGTCGCTGGAAGAGGAGTAGGAAGAACGGGGGGATCTGGGGTTTGGGGTGGAGGTCGGGTTCGCTGGCCATCATTTCGAAGAGGGCGGGGCTGGATCGGGCTTTGTCGAAAGGGGAAGGAGGTGATGTCGTCGCCTCGGGGTTGGTGAGTGAGTGAAGTGAAATAAGTGAGTGACTCTGTATCTTTTGTGAAATAATACCCCAAAAACCTAATGAAAAATGCAGCAGTCCATATGCATTTAGGCAAGGATCGACTCAGTTTGGACCGGTTCGGTTTTTCAACTGAAACCGAAAACCGAACCGAACCGATCAGTTTATAGAAAAACTAGTCCAAAAAAAACCAGTACATGCTGTTTATTTCGGTTTTTGGTTTTTCGGTCCGATTTTGCGATTTTTAATTGGTCCGGTTTGGTTTTGAACACCCCTAGTGAACAGGGGAAGATTGGACCAGTACATAGCCAATTTATGGAAGACGTCGAACAAGAGGAAATCCATTTGAGCTAACGAGGAGGAAGGTACAGAGGCCAACAACCGTAAAGGAAAGAAACACAAAGAACAAGACAATGGAGAAAGATCCAAAGATCGAGAGTGCGAAGATTTCATGGTCATCACCAGAGGGTTTACCGCGGGAGGCACATCGAGATCGGCACAACTGCGTTATGTGGAGATTATTATGCAAGTCAATAGTGAATCAAGAAGCCAAAAAAGCTTGGACCTAGTTATCTCCTTTTCTGAAGAGGACTATAGTGGAATTATCAGAATGCATGACGATCTGTTGTTGATCAAGGTGATCATAGCGAACGTGAAGGTCCATAAAGTCTTCGTAGATCAAGGCAGCTCGACATGCATCGTTTTTTCTGAACTTTCAATGGATTATGGCTGAACGAGGACATTCTCCTTGCAACCCTACGTAGGACAGCTT
This sequence comes from Crotalaria pallida, assembly GCA_037953625.1. Classification (NCBI taxonomy): domain Eukaryota; kingdom Viridiplantae; phylum Streptophyta; class Magnoliopsida; order Fabales; family Fabaceae; genus Crotalaria; species Crotalaria pallida. Next base: position 127,652,772 of record CM075649.1, read on the forward strand.
TCCGAATTCATTGGAGAAGCCATGAAGCCCCGAGGTGCCATCGAATTATTGGTGACTTTCAAAGATGATCCCATGAGCGTAACCCACTTAACCAGGTTCTTAATCATTGATGCTCCTTCATCTTACCAAAAAAGAAAAAAACCAAAGTAAAAGAGAGAGAAAGAGCACCGTAAGAGATGAAAAACCAAGATGAAGGGTATTTATTACTGCGTTTTCCTTGGAGTGAGATAAATGGAGAATGAAATGGCAAAATGGTTTTGATGCAGTATTATTTTCCATGTGTATGTTACAAGTTATAAAATTGTAAATTTTTGTTTTTATGAGGGGTATAGGTGGGAGAGGCTAATTTACGCCAACCAACACAACCACTATTTAGTGAAAAAAACACTGTTTTATTATTATAGTAATAGATAATTCCATGCTTAACCAGAGTGTTAATTTAACCTTACCTCATTGGTGCTAAATGCACTAGTAAAATTGCGGAACTTTTTCAAGGGTGCATTAGTCTTTCCATTGTCCCCCATATTAATCTTCTTATCTTCGTTCATATTTGGGAGAAACTTGGAAATAAAAAAGTTTAAATCGGCAAGGGAAGCCGATCGGTAACCGTAAACGATCGAGAGGTATATCCGCATTATTCTATGACTTTTAACAAATTATCGGATAGGCTAGCCGGTTGGTTACCCTTTTCGATCGGCTTGCTCTTCCGAATGTTCTATATATAATAATTTCTCTATGGACAGATTGGCTCTCCGATTGGTTGCCTATTTCAATCGGAAGGCTCTACCGATCGGCATGTTTTTCTGATTCTTATGTAACCAGAAAAAAAAGAACGATTAAACAAAGCAATACGGAGATGAAAGAGATGTGTGACTTGTTGCTATTTGATGATTTAGTTTTTTTGGAAGGGTTTCCAAAATTGAAAAATAAGTGTAAAGAGTTTATGGGATGAAGAAAGGAGAGAAAATGGGAGAAGATGGAGGAGGAAGAAGAAATGAGACAATGTGAAAAGTAAAGTAAAAAATATTGGGTGTGTGAGGTAGAAGTGAAAAGAGAAGAAAATGTAAAAGTTGGATGCGTGAGGAAGGGTATTTTGAAAAGTCATGACAAAAATTTTAAAATTTATACTAAAAAATGTTGGGTGTGTGAGGTAGAAGTGAAATGAGAAGAGAATGTAAAAGTTGGATGCCTGAGGAAGGTTATTTTGAAAAGTTCATGACAAAAATTTTAAAACAATGAGTATTTATACTAAAACAAGGGTGTTGTTCTGTTGTAGAATCCTTGGACTTGAACTAATCGGTCAAGTCCCAATTCTTCTACTTGTTGTTGTTAGACATGAAGGGGGCACCTTGAATACCAAGATACCCACACTCTTGTCGATTGTTTTGGTGTTGTGTGTGTTAGTGTGAGCAAGATAGATCATACCTTGGTCCCTTACCTGCCTTTATAGGCGTAGTAGTAGGAGTGGGGTGTAAAGCCGATTAATAAGGAATCTGGGATTCCAGCCAACGGCTGTCTTTATGGCGACGGTTTCATTTGTTAATGCTCATTATGACTCCTCCTCAACGGATAGTCTCTCAACGCCAGATGTCCAACGTTACCGGTTGGTAAACCTCAATCCGGTTTGCCAGTACGTTGGTTTTGTATTGTGCTGGGCCACTATGGGACCTCCTTGTCGAATTGCTAGTATACCGGTTTCCACCAGGTTGAGCCTCTTGGGGCCTCGTGGCCGAATCGTCGGTATACCGGTTTACAGCTGACCGAGTCTTTATGGGTCCTCTTGGCCGAATTGCCAGTATAATGGTTTCCACCAGATTGAGCCTATTGGGGCCTCATGGCCGAATTGCCGGTATACCGGTTTACACCTGACTGAGTCTTTTTGGGTCCTCTTGGCCGAATTGCCGGTATACCGGTTTCCACCAGATTGAGCCTCTTGGGGCCTCTTGGCCGAATTGCCCGTAAACTGGTTTACACCTGACTGGTCCTCTATGGGTCCTCCTGACCGAATTATCTGTATACCGATTCACACCTGACTGGGCCTCTATGGGGCCTCTTGGCTGAATTGCCAGTATATTGGGGGTGCAAGAATCTGGTCCATAACAGGTGCATTTAGAAATTTCCCTATTGTGATAAAGATGAGAAAAGTTTGATGTTGAGTCTTATAACCAAATAATGATACAATGTATAAAAAAAAGAGTTTGATGTTAAGATTAGGGATGTAATTGGTAGCGTTGGGTTGGTTTTTGAGGAGGTTTAGCACCCGACCCAACCAAAATAAATTGAGTTGAGTTGGGTTGACTTATTCTCTATTTGAGTGTCAAAATCGACCCAGCCCAACCCATAAAAGTTCGAGTTGGGTTGAGTCGGGTGATTGAGTTTATGTATCCTGATTTTTATAAAATAAAATAACAAAAAATATTTAAATAAATATAAAAATAAAATTAAAAATAGAACAAAAATCACATAAATAAGTAATTAAATATTATCCAAATCAACCCAATTACATAATTGTGAACCAAATTATCCATAAACAATATAATTACACAATTTAGCATTAAATAATAAAAAATTAAATATAACATATATTAGTAATAAATAAATAAATAAAGCATATTTAAATCAGAGGGTTGAGTTAGGTTAATCAATTTTTAAGATAATAAACTTGTGATCCAACCCATGCTTGATTGGGTTACTTAAAAAAACCGACCCAACCCATTAAACCGACTTAACCCATCAAATATGAGTTGGGTTGGGTTTATCAGGTTCGCGGATCGATTCTGACACACTTACAACTAGGGATGGCAAAAAAACCCATACCCGCGGGTATCCGCTTGAAACCGACCCGATTTTGGTGGTGAAAACCCACTATGATTGGGTTTGGAGAAACCCAAAACTGAAATCCGTTTTAAAAAAATGGGGGTATGGCGGGTTTGGTATTTTAAGTACCCACCTCGCCCTCGCTCTGATAAAAAATTTAAATAATTTTCATTATAATTATAGTTAAATGGTAAAGTCAAACTAACATATTTAGTTAAAACCATGATTTAATTCTTAAGTTTTTGGATATTTTTGAAATTTGACGTTTATTATTATATATTATTTGAATTATAATGTATTTTATGTGTGATTTTTGTTTAATACAATAAAACTCATTCCCTGAACTCGACGGGAATGAGTTTGATTTTCACTTTCTCATATCGCTCTCCTGAAATTTGCACCCGAATCCGCATCGCTCTTGATGAGTACGGAGTCAGTATTGTCAAAACCCGCCTCAAACTCGACCCGTTGCCATGCCTACTTACCACCCTGTTAAGATATGTGGTGGATATCCTAGGATTTAGCCAAACAACAAAAGAAGCATAAAACTATCCTATTCCATTACAAGTTCAACACCGCTCTTCTCCCAAACACCACCCACTCTTAACTCCTAACACCTTTCCCTGCCTTCATTCCTTCATTTCCCACTCTCTTTCCTCAGTCGCCGCCACTCCACACACTCACCGTGCCGTTACAATGCAAACCATTAACCGCCTCATCTCATCCACCAGAACACTCTCCTTCCGCCACGTCACCCCCCTCCACGTCATCGCACCTTCCAGAACCTTCTCATCTTCTTCCAAAGACGGATCCTCAAACGACGACGTCTTCGGTTGGAACACTCCCTCCTCCTCCTCCTGGTCCACCGACCACTTCAACGGCGAGCCCGCCCCTCCTTCCACCGCCACCCCCGCCGCCGCTTCGAACAAAGTCCTATCCGATTTACAAGAAACAGAGGACACGCTTCGGGAGCTCGACGCGGAGAATCGGAAGAGCAAGGCTTTCGTCGACGGATGGCAGTCGAGAATGTTCGAAACGGCGGTGTATTTGAAGCAGGTTCTGGAACCGGGTGCGAGAGGGTCGTATTTGAAGGATTCGGAGAAAGCGGAGATGTATCGGTTGCATAAGAAGGATCCTCAGGTTTACACTGTTGAGAAGCTCGCTAAGGATTATAGGATCATGAGGCAGAGAGTTCACGCTATTCTCTGGCTTAAGGAGCTCGAGGAAGAGGAAGAGAAGAAGCTCGGCCGCCCCCTTGATGATTCGGTGGAGATGTTGCTCGACAATTTTCCCGAGTGAGTTCGCGTTTCTTGCTTAACGTTTATTGTTTAGCGATCGATTCGTACATTTTAGCTGGCATTTGGTACAGTGTTAGGACGAGACAAAACAGAACATATGAATTTAATTTCATGTTTTGCTCAGTTTTATAAAGTAGGACATTGTTGGATATGAGATTATAAGGTGACATTATAAGTTGGAAAGTAGCAAGATTTTAAATAGCGGTTGCAGTCGTGGTTTTGGAGATTCCCAAAACCTTGACCTTACAGACTATTGAAGGCGAATGTAGTCGCGTTGTGGTTTTGATGACTCGCCAAACCTTAACATTGCTGTGTCTGCGGCAGTTGCGGACCCTAATTTAAAACCTTGGACAATAGGTATGATCCAATGGTGTAGACTGCAGAGTGTATGCTTTGCCGTAGGGGAAAAACATATTTGGTTTTTGAGTATAATGCATAATTGGTGTTGAAATTACGTGGAGCATGGTTGCTTGTCTGCTTCTATAATAATTTTACATATAATTAATCTTCATATTGTCTCATTGATTTTGTTGAGAATAGATTGATGCACTTTTAACCCAACCAGCAAGCAACTTAATATTTTCAACCACAAAAAGCAAAAAAGATAATACTAATGCAAAAGATAGATATATAGTGTGTAAGTGTGTTTGGTTTGGCGTTGGCCCTTGGCAAACGTGGGTTTTGAACTTGAGTTAGGCTTTTGGTGGGAAGTGTGGATGTTTTGTAAATTTTCTGTTTGTAACAGTTCACCACTGTGGCTTTATCCTCAAACTATGGAAGCATGATTTTGTTACTTTTCGTGGTATAGATTTAGCCTAAAAAGTCTTTGGCTTGTTAACCTGGTACAACTTTTGTCTGGAAAATAAATGTCAGCGTGTAGCAATGTTTTGACGCAATTTGTTGCCAACAATTTTTCTTTGTCATTACTCATTTGTTCATGAGTTCTAATTACTTACTTTGTGATTATGTGAACATTGAACATTTGATTATTGACACAGTTGGATAGTGAAGCTCGTTTTTCTCGATGAATATCAATTTGTGTCTTTTGTTCTTGATTATTAAAATGAGGCAATAATCTGAATTTATAACTTGGAGTGACTAGGATATGCTGATGAGGATTCTACTCACTGTGAGTTGCCAAACATTCATTGAATCCTGGTCTCCTAATGAATGTTTAAAATCCTTTTAAAAATAACTAGGAACCCATTAAACGCTTGAGCTTAATGGGTACCATATCTACGAAATTAAAAAATTGGTACTGAAGTACTGCCTTGATAATGAAGCTCTTGAAATTGTGTGGAAATGGTGGTCACTTTTGCCTTTTGGTTATTACTCTTTACATGGTTAGTTGTGGTAGAAAGTGAGGCTGTGGGAGTTATCTGATTTTACTTTGTTAACTGTTCTTGCTGCTTGGAATTATGTTTCTGAGAATTGTGCACCTGTGATGACTTGTTGATATGTCACTTATTTTGGTCAAGTGATGATATGCGAAATTTTGTGGATTTCCCTTTTTTTTTTGGTCATATTGAGCAGCATGTGTTGGATTTGTTATTTTGTCTGCTGGGCTTGGAGTTTTCTTTGAGATCCATCCTTATTCTAGTGTGGCTGTTAATGGGTTACATAATTTAATTGTATCATATGCTTCTGAAATCGAATTGCTATGAGGAATTTTTTTTATAAAATAAACAATAAAAAATAAAGCATATTAGATGAGAAGAGAAATGTTTATAGAGAGAGGATACGACATCCTCATGAAACTAAAAAAAAAAAAAAAAATAGAAACACTTTAAACTAATCAAAAGGGTCATTTAACAAAGCACGCCATGCATGTCTAGACTATTATGTCAGGTGTAGGTCTCCTGAAGGACAATAAAGCTCTAGTTTTATTCATAGATGTGCTTTATCTTAATCATTCATGAACAGGCTTCTTTGTGTGAGGCACCGTAATGATTGGGTATATTCTTACAGATATTAGCGGTGACTTGAATTTGATGTAAATTTGGAATAACAAGATAACATGGTATTGAAGCAATTTTCTCATTGTTGGAGAATGGTGGATATATATATATATATATATATATATATATATATATATATCTCTACTTATACTGATTTGTTTCCTGTAATAATGTTTCTTGTAGATTCTTCAATTCCCATGATAGGGAGTTCCATGTTGCATCCCTTCCTTACAAACCTAACTTCAAGGTTATGCCTGAGGGGTGGGATGGCATTACCAAAGATTTGGATGAAGTACATTATGAAATCTCCAAAAAGGAAGATGAAATGCTCTATCGAGAATTTGTTGAGAAGATGAATTTCAACAAAAAGAAAGTAAGTTCCCTTGACCACTGCCTATACTTTTCTGATGAAGAGCATACATTTTAATAGATATCCTACTCCTTTGCTCTTATTGTATTTTTGTGGAATAGTAGAAGTTGCACCTTTGTCCTAGTTTTGTTTATGCCGAATTAAAGAGCTGAAATTGGATATCCACAGTGTAGAAAATAAATGGGGATTGCTTGCATTGACGTATTGGTGGGACTTGTGTTGTCTGTGATTATAGATAGCCTGAGCAATAATGTTAATTATGAACAAATAATCTCCTTTATCTTGGTCTTAGATGTGCCTGCTGAGTAGAAGCCCTCATATGAAGTGTAAATCAAGTGGGGGATAGCCCAAAAATTAGAGGCCGAGGACTAAAAAACTATAGGTGAAAGTGAAACCATTTATTTTTTTGAAAGGCTATGGGTGAAACCATTAAAAATAATCTCCTTTCTAGAGACATGGTTTATGATAGAACACAATGACATCGATTGATCTATGCAGCTGACTAAACCTAGTGGAAAATTGTTTTATTTTTGTCATTGTAAACTATCTTTTATTTCCCATGGTTATCTAGATAACATTATAGGATGATTGAACTTTCGATTGATCCATGTAGCTAACTCCATCTAGTGGGAAAATGTTCTATTTTTGTTGTTGTAAACTATCTTCTATTTCCCATGGTCATCTAGATAATATTATAGGATGATTTAACTTTAGTCGTCGTACGGATAGCAATAGCTCTTAATTGTATAAGTACTAGGTGCTGAATGTGCCCATTTTGACCCCCTTCAAGTAAATTTTATATATTGAAAGGGAAAATGACGGAGTTGAAGGTGAAGACATATATTGGTAACTTACCGGATAATGACATGTCTTTTATTTTTTAAAAAAGGTCAGATAACATCTTGAAAACCTATATATTATGACCCTGAAGAAATCCTATTTTTTTATGGATCATGAAGAATGTTAATGTAGTGATCTTTTACAATTTAATTTTCATTTTGGTCCTTCATTTGTTTGTTTTTAAAGTGTTTCTGAAAGGAATTGAGTTTTGGTTCTTTTACCTTTTTCTTAAATGACATTTAAGAAAATATCAGATTAGGGGAGGTGAAACGCTGTGATCCCTATCTACAAGATTAAAATGAGGGAAAATAGTGCAAACTGCAGATGAGTGCATTGATATCTATCTACTTGCACTAGAAATCACGGGAAGAGTTATTAAGACTAGGTTTAAGACAAGACACATGTATATTAGAGAACCAATTTGGTTTTATGCTAGGTAGGTTAATCGTGGAGGCTGCATACATATTGGTGGATGGAAAGATGCAGAATGAAACAAAAAGACCTGCACATGATCTTTATTCATATAGAAAAAACCTATAATAGGTTGCATCCATGGAAACCTCCGGTGGAGGGAGAAATTTGAATTGCATGGATTTGAACCGTAAAGAATATATATGATAGGGCAATGCCACAGACTAGTATGTGAGCTCGTGGAGGTGTGTAACAAAAGATTTTTCTATAAAATATGTTTGCACTTTGCATCGAGGTAATTTTATGTCAATACCTTTTTAAAATGGTATTGGGCATGCTTACTAAGCAAGTGGAAGATTTGGTTGCTAATTTCATGCTTTTTGCATATGATTTAGTCCTAAACTCCTAGTTGATGAGTTAACAGAATGATTAAATTGTAAACCTGGGTTGTTAAGGGAATCTAGAGTTTTTGGTAACCCCGATCAACCTCTTTATTGTCCCTTGTGCTGCACTGCTTCTAGTTATATTTATGTTTGTGGAACTTGCTGAATAATGTGATTTTGGTTGTGCGTAGATGGCTGGGGAGGTGAAATGTCACAGATATAGTCGACGACGACCTTCAGATGGATGGACTTTTACTGTAGAAAAAATAGGACCCCGTGGGAAGCGTGGAGATGGTGGAGGTTGGAAATTTGCTAGCATGCCTGATGGATCAACCCGACCACTGAATGAGACAGAGAAAATGTATGTGAGACGAGAGACTCCGCGCAGACGACGCAGGATCCTTCCTTGATTACATTTTGCTTATGTTTTGAACTTTTAACTAGCAGTTAAAATTAGATTTTGTATCCCACTGCATTCAGCAGTTCGACATATAGGGATGTATTGGTAATTGCTCTTTTTTTGGGTGAGTTATTATTGTTTATTTTAATAAGCTGCTCTTATTGTATTTGCTTAAATTATAGACAGCGCTGTTAAGATCCTATTTGATGTCAAGAAAAAGTTGACCCCCAGGCACCCGATTGAGAAATGAACCAAAGTAATGTTCTCCCACTCAGATTTGTCTTTAGACACTGAAAGGGTTAGCGGCAACATTAAGAGACGATCCTCTGGCCCTAAATGAGGTCAGGGTGTTGAGCACATGTGACAGCTCATATTACTCATTACTCATTAGTTACATGTTGTCTGTTCCTATTGTTTTTGTTCAGATGAAATGTTATGAAGCTAAAAGGGTTTGTTTGAGACCAAAAGTGAAACTAACATGGCACCTTTATATCAGTATTGGATGTTCCTGATGATCCAACACAGGCATGTAGATATTATGTACTTTTACATACTCCTGACTATTTTCTTTACCAATTAAGAATTAGAGTAGATCTCTAATCGAGTTTGGATGCTGCATATCAAAATTGAACCAAGAAGGATACCAAGTGACTCAAAGGGGATTAGTCTTCGATTATCGCCTCTGGAAGATAGCCTTGGTACACACCAAAAAAAGGGAAAAATAAAGTTTACCTAAAAATATTTTCTTAACCCCAACTCTAAGGGTGAAGGATATAAATATAAGGGTCTCGCTAACAAGTGCCCTAAGGGCATTAGTTAAGGTTAAGGTTGCTAAAAGTGAAAAAATAGTCATAAGTCCATATTTACTCTTCTCTCGAAAACCTCAAAAAAATGCATTTTCCAATACTTTTTTTACACCATTAAGGTCTTTAAGGAATGCCCTAAGGAGATTTGTTAGTATTTGCCTAAATATAAAATTTTATCTCTCTTAAATACATTATTTCCTATAAAACTTAGCTGTTTTTTTGTTTTTATACTTGACTATTAAGACTGATATTAAGCAAATAAAGAATGATTTTCTTAATCTTAAGCACCCAAAAGTTGTTAGAATTTATGAGAATAATACATCTACGGTAATAAATTAAAGGACGACTAAATTATTCATTTAATCCCTTACCTTATTTTTCAATTTCAAATTGGTCCTTTATCTTTTTTCGGTTTCATATTGGTCCCTTATGTTTTTTTCGCTGTCAATTTGGTCCTAGAATTACTGTTCATCTTACGTGTCAATATTATATTGGTCCACGTATATATTTTGGAGAGAGAAAGTAACACGTGTCCATAATATATTCGTCTACATAGGATGAACAGTGATTCTGAGAGTGGGACCAAATTGACAGCAAAAAGAAACATAAGAGACTAATATGAAACCCAAAAAAACATAAGAGACCAATTTGAAATTGAAAAATAAGGTAAGAGATCAAATGAGTAGTTTAGCCATTAAAGGACTTATGCTTTTATTTTTTTTCTAGAAATATTAAGCACTCCAGAGTTTTAAGCACCGAGATTTTTTTTTTTTAATAGAAAGGTGTATTTTATTCATATATCAGAAACAGTACAAGTAATGACCAACATGGCATTTACAAGCAGTACAAGATATTTCACACTAATAATAATTAAAGGGAAAACAAAATACACTACTACAATAGACTCTTCCATGTGGACATGTATCATCAGCAACTGCCAAACCGGACTCGAACAGGAGATTCAATAGCCTTTAATTCCAAGATAACAATCTCATTGATGCTGGGACTAAGCTCAGTTCGGCGATAAGGAATCTCAGATCTAAAAGGAGAGAGCCGTTAGACGCTAGCGAAATCAACATGAATGGGCACAAAAGGGTTTTAGTTTATTGACTCCCAATTAATTAGTTGACCCCCCCCCCCTTAATTCGAAAAGTCAAAAATATCATTAACAAAAAAAAAAAAAAAAACAGGATTTGTCCGCGACAGACCAGTTGGTGGCTGTAAGGACACTTAGGATTTCTCCCTCCCCCAGGTCCTGGGTTCTAGTCCCAGACCTCCCATGTAAAAAAAAAAACAGGATTTTTCACTAGTTCTCTCGGGGGTCAGCGAGCTTGTAATTTTACAAAGCTCGTTGACCCCCCAGCTAGCTAGGGAAAAAAAAGATTTTTCACTCGCTCTCTCGAGTGTCAAATAGCTTGTAAAAACTTGTAATTTTTACAAGTTAGCTGACCTCGGAAAGAGCTAATAAAAAATCCTTTTTTTTAAAGCTAGCTCTCTCGGGGGTCAGCGAACTTGTAAATTAGAAGCTCGCTGACCCCCGAGACAACCGGTGAGAAATCCTATTTTTAAAGCTAGCTTTGTCGAGGGTCAGCTAGCTGACCTGACCCTGAGAGAAATTACAAGTTAGCTGACCCCCGAGAGAGCTAGCTAGCTGGGGGTTAGCGAGCTTTGTAAAATTACGTGCTAGCTGACCCCGATAGACCTAGTCAAAAAATACTTCTCGCTCAAGAGGTAGCGAGTGTGTTTACACAGCTCGCTGACCTCCCAGCGACTAGCATTTTCTTTTTTTGCTTTTTCGACTTCTTGCTTAGACCTCGACGAGTATGTTATAAACCTAGAAAAAGAAAAGGAAAATTTTTAGATTTTGAAAAAAGAAAGGGTCAACTGATTAAATTGGGGGTTAATAAACTAAAACCCGGCATAGAAAAACAAAAACCTCAAAGCAGAGTGAATAGGAATGGGCTTTCGTCACCGTGAACGTGAATGAACCGAACAGACTCGCATATCTTTCAAAAGCGAAGCAGCAAACCCGTGCACATCGCATATCTTTCTGATTTTCTCTGCTGTTGTTACTCTTTCTAGTTTCATCCCCCATTCTTTCTTTGTTGGGGGCGTGTATCACTTTTCGACCAATCATAGGATGTTTGTTGATGTTTTCTTAGGACTCCGAACTCATAACAATGGCGGCTGAGCATGTTCAAGTTGTTGTTTTTGCTCACACTAACTTGGGCACTCGCATTGCTTTCAATGCCCCTCTCGACATTACTGCTTCTGCACTCAAAAGTACGATCCATGAAATAATATTTTGTTTTCTTTTTTCATTGCTTAACCCTATGAAATTTTTGATGATCACTTGTTATGCTTGATTTCTATCCTCTGGCTGCATTTGTTGATGCAAAAATATTATAAAGTTTTTTTTTTTTTTTTTTTTATTGTTAGAACTACTCATTTTGTTTGATATGAGACTAAGTAATATGGTATATGTTTGGATTGATGGGAATGGAAGAAATGATATTAGGAACGAAAGGGTATGTTAGGAATTACACCATGCTTCTGATACACTGGAATTTTATTAAAGGATATGTTAGGTATTTTAGAAGTATTTGTCAAAATAATCCCTTTTTATTTTGGAGGTAAAAACATTTTGGTACCTTATAGCTTGTTTGGTTAGGATTTTTTAAGAAACCATGCTTAGATACTAATGCTTTTGAGAGAAGCTAAAAGTTCTAGATTCTTGGGAAAAAAAAAAGTTTTTATCAATAGTGGGGAGAGAGAGACAAGAATCACTTATCAGACATAACCAAACACAAGATAGTTTCTGATTTTTCATTGTTTTTACCGGAAACATTTGTGTAAAATCGCTTTTTTAAAGCATAATGAAATGAGTCGTAGATTGCATTGTTTGGATTATTTGAAGGAAAAATGATATATCCTCCTAACAAAATCAGCCTAAAATCCTCATAACCACACATATAGGTGACATGTGTCATAGGATGGCACTTACCTCTAAATTGATTGGTCTATAAGTGACGTGTGTAATACTTATGTGGTTAGGAGGGTGCTAGGCTGATTTTATTAGGAGGATATATCATTGTATTTAAAATAGGTCCGAAATTCCATTCCATGACAATGGAAGAGTAACTTTGCACCATTCTGCCCATTATGCAGACTTTCTTGTTATGATGTTTACAAAATCAGAAAACTACTATTTGGAGAAGTCTGACTTACCCTTATGAGTTCAGTTGTACTATCTCTTAAACTTGATTTCTTCTACATGTTTGTTTATATTAAGCTTCTGCACAGGCTCAGAATCTCCTCCTCATAAATTTGTATCTCATTAGCATTTATTTTTCGATGGAAATCTTACTCTATATTCACATTCAAGCATTTATGAGCTCTATTGTGGAGTGTGTAAAATTTCAAAAAAAAATCTTACGCTTCAACATTGATATTATCCACAAACTTTGAAAGGAAAAGAAGAGGACATTGATGAAGTTGCAGTTAAACATTGAATATGGTAGGTTTTGACAAGAAAAGTAATTGGTGCAATGATTGTTCTGCAGGAGACTTTGAGAGAGTTCACTTGTCATGTTTACCAGATACGGGAGAGATCCAAGTTAATGGGTTAATGGTATGTATTTTCAGTTTTTTTTATCCATGTATCATTTACGATTTTCTGCAGCAATGAATTTGTTAACTTTGTTCTCAATAAATTACTGCTTTTGCTCCCAGGTCAAGCGAAAATCATGCTTCTACTACCTGCCTGATTCCCTTCCTTTAAAGCATGTTTTCCCTGGGATGAAAAGAACATGGTTTCTTCATGTGGAAGTGAGGCATTTACAGAATCTGTGTACTTCACCCCGGGTTGGGGATAAATACTTAGGTACTATGAGAGTAATACTATCAAAGAATCAGTTTTTTTTCCTTCATATTATTGTATAATGTTCTAAAATTGAATCTGAAAGCATGTCTTTTCATGTGTTATATGTTATAGTTTTACTGGATTAGTGTAATACTCTCAAAGTACATAAGAATTTCTCATGGATATTCTTTCAGAACTTCAGGACTTAATGACCTGCAATAATGAGAATAAGGCAAGATGCAATGACAAGGAAAAGAAGCATGGAACTTCTGAACATATTTTAAAGAAGCAGAAGATGGATAAGGAAAATTCTCTTAAAAATTTCGTGCAGAATGCAGCCAGTGGAGTGCCAGAAGGATGCTCCTACAGATTTGAAGACAAACCTACCTGTACAACCAATGAGAATCAATATGTGATGCCTGGGAATAAAGTTGAAAATCTTGCTGATTCGAGTGCTAAGTCGATGCAAGGCAGTCCCAGTGAAGTGATATCAGTTTCGGGTATAATCAATAAATATTTTACAGGTTGTGATGGGATTGACAATTTTAACAGCCCTTCAATCTCAGATGTTACATCTAGAGTTGTTCATACTGAGATTGAAGTTCAATCAAAGCCTAAATCACGCAGACTCTCAAAGAGACAGGTTGATTCAATGCCAAGGTTCACTCTCAAAACACCTCCACACAAATTGCGTGTTCCATTGGATATTGACTTGGTTTCCAATAATTCTAGAGACAAAAGTGGAAGATCCAAAGTTGGGAAACGTCTTCTTGTAGCTTCAAAGAGTCTCGGGGCTTCTGTTTCTAAGAATAGTCCCACACTTTCTTTTGTTAGATATAAAGATGGAAAACTGCTAGAGTACAAGTCTCAAATTAAGGGTTCTATATTTTCGCTCAGTGACAGTGATGATTGACATTGTAGCTGTACTGTCAAAACGTTGTAAATATGAAGTGATGAATTGTATTTTGATCTATTTATGTGTGTGCAGCAGCAGCGACAGGTTGGAAATACTAATCATCCGATTTTGAATTATGGTTGGGACTTGGGAGAATTCGGGAGCAAAATGTTGTAATTTAGACTTGTAGATCACAAGAAAGCAAATGGATGTGCATTTAACTAGCAGTTCGTTGCTATTGAGGCTTTTGTAACAAAGATGTCAGAGCTGTGTTACTGGCTAACACATATGACTGTCTAAACATGCAGCCCTGGAGCTATTTTCCTAGTCTGTCTATGTTCAACTGAGCATGGGTACTCATTTGATGTAGAACCATTCATTTGAACATAAACACGATTGGGATAATGAAGACAGGCAACATGCTGAACCGTTTTTGTGGATGTTGCATAGTTGTCTCCAGGAAAATGAGTTCTCTAATGTATGCGCTGTTGTGCAACCAACATGCTCAACCCTGAATCACGATGAGCCATCCTTGCAGCACGGCCAAGGCTCGCCGTGAACCATCTCAACCAGTTGTTGAGTAGCTTGCTGCCGAATCATTACACTCGTGCATCAAATACAGAGCCACTGCAAACGCCTATGCCATGAATGTTAAATGTGCCCCACCCTCAGCACCTGTGAGGCTGCTACTACCATAATATTCACATAAATCAGAAAACCGTGACACAACCTATTTTAGAAAGACTTGTTCCAAAGACTGAGGAAAGGGGTGGACTATATAGTTTCATTTTTTGTATGATTGTTAAATTTATCTTCCATGGCGAGGGATTTGCTTATTTTGTGTGTATAATTCTTTCTGAAAACAGGGCATTGCTTTATGACTTTAGTCAAAAGAGTACAACTTTGGTTCCAGAGATAGCAATTCGGCTATTTCTTATTGCTTTACTTTTAATCAAGGTCTATCCTAGGAGCAGACCAAGAAATGAAGGATGAAAGGCACTCGATAGTAGCGTTGGCGCTTCACTTGGCTCCTCGGCATGGTCTGATTTGATTTAATGTTCGATTTGCTTATTTTGGCTACATTTGCAGTTACTGCATGATCATGAATCAAATAGGAGCAAGTTTGTTCTCAGCTTGGTCCTGAACTCCTACACTATGCTATCCTTGATTCAGGAATCTCACCAACAAAGTCATTGACTGTAGCTGGAGAGGCTTGAACTTTGAGCAGTGGAGCTGACCCTACTACAGGGGCCACTCTTGAATCTTCAATTCTGTGGGCCAACAAGACCATGCAATGGATCACTTCTTAGGTTCTTAGTGATGATGATGCTAAGATATGCTTCTTTTAGTTGAAACTTAATGAAGCCTATCCAGCCAAGAATTTCACAACATCGTCACAGAGCATCATAATGACTGAAATTTTGTTTCAAAAATCAAACTATAATGACCACTTAAAAGACCACGTAATCCCTTGCACCAAGACAATTTCATTTCATTCATTCCGAAGATTTATAAACAAATATAAAGGAAATGAAAGGAATAGAAGATGCGAATATTTGGTAATAAGAATTATTAAACAATTATTTGAGGTCTTGCACTTTTATGACACGTCGGAAGATATATATTAATTAAGAGGTCTGGTGACAAGTGGGCATAGCCCACATGGTCATGTACCAAATCTTAAGATTTGGGAGTTAGAAGTCCCGAATTCGATTCTGGGCAACACCATTTGGTGGAATTAATTACCTTTCCCCTATCTCTTTTTTTAAAAAAAATAAAAATAAAAATAAAAATAAAAATAAAAATAAAAATAAAAATAAAAATTGGCTATAAAAAAATTAAGAGGTCTGGTCATAATATTTTTTGGATCTTTACTTGCTTGTCTCTAGCTGCTCGTGTTTTAAAAGCTAGATGCTCTACCAAGGTGACTGTTATGGAGGCAGAGAAACCAAATAGACCAAGCTTCACATGGTCTAGTATCATAAGCTCAAAGGACATTTTTGTTGAATCTTGCCTTTGAAGAGTGGGTACAGGAACAAAAATTCGCATTTGGGCCCATAGTTTGGTTCCAATGCTAAATGATGCGAAATTACATTCGGACGGAACTTTCAACAATCAGTCGAGTGGGTTGGTGACCTCATTGATCCACATACGAAGTAGTGGAATAGATACCTTATATCCAATGTTTTCTCAAACTTTGAGGCGAAACGAAGTTTTACTTTTTGGCCCCCATTGTCGGAATTTTGGCCCCAATTTCGTATTTTCATGGACAAAATTGCCCTCAGTGCGTTTTAAATTTTCGTCTTCCAAGAGAGGGAGACTGTTTTCCGTTCACAATGAGACGGAAAAATTCTGTCCAACATGAAACGGAAAAATTCCGTCTGGCATGTGACACATAAACTGGCACTTTTTTACTCCCCCTTTTCCTCAACCTTTTCCTGCCTCAGTAGTTAGCGAAAACATTGCTCAAGCAGCTAGAAACCTCTTAGGCTCAAATTCACATTTGACTTGGTTGCTTTGATTTTTGACTTGGTTGTTCACCTTTGAAGCCCAAATGTCTCCTACATGAAGCTGTGTTTTAGAGATATAAATAATTCTTGGTTGGGTTGATTTGGTTATTGATAGTTTCTTCACCACCTTGTCCATCCACTCATGTCTTAGTAGCCTATTCTTTGTGAATTTATGGGTGGTTCATTGAGCCGCAACCTATTTAAACCTTTACACAAAAATAAAAGTAATATGTGGAAGAATTGGATCAGTAAGTTCATTTTGAGTGGATGAGGAAAACCACACAATTAATTATATCTGCAACACCATATTTCTCTGAATTGATAATGATAGATATACGAGATGAACAATGCGAGTTGTCATTCAACCCAGACAGAATTGTTCCGTCTCATGATAGACAGAATTTTTCCGTCTCATTGTGAACAGAAACCAGTTTCCGTCTCTTGGAAGATGAAAATTTAAAACGCACCGAGGGCAATTTTATCCATACAAATACGAAATGGGGGCCAAAATTTCGACAATGGAGACCAAAAAGTAAAACTCATACTTAAAAGTCCCATTCAAACTTCAATATCCAAAGATAGAATCATAAGGGCTCATACCCGATACGAGGAATACAGTGTCAAAACGGGCTATCATGTTGCTTTGGAAAAGCAGCTCCTCTTCGAATCAAAATGCCTCCTTCAAGTGGAAGAAGCTTTGGGCAATCAAGTGTGTGCCAAGAGTGAAGGAATTTTTATGGAGGGCTTGCAACAATGCCCTTCTTACGAAACAAAACCTAGTGCATAAATTTATTACAAGCGACCCCTCTTGTCCCTTTTGTGGTATCCATGTGGAGACAACTAACCATGTTCTTTTGACTTGTATTGAAGCACAACAGGTTTGGTTTGTGTATGTGTAAAATTTGAAAAAAGAATAAATAAAATTAGTATGCTTACACAAAAGAGTATTGAATAGATTTGTTTAGAGAAAGAAGTGTAGGGAAGGAGGAGTGGGAAGGGAAGAAGATGGAAAAGGAGGTCGAATCAGAGAGAGAGAAAGAGAGAAAGCGCAGGAAAGGGAGAGAGAGAACCAATGGAGAGAACCATGGAAGAGAAAGAAAACTATGGAAGACAATAGAATTTTTTAAGGGTATTTTAGGATATTTTTTTAAAGTCAAGGGGGTCAACAAATAAATAGGGTGATAAAAAAAGAATTCGAAAAAAAAGAGTAATGGAATTTAAACCTCATGTATCATCCATGAACCTCATTTTTAAAGTAAAATGACTAGAATGACCTTTTCTAACTTGTTTTCCTCCAACATTACTAAACTTATTCATCTCCGTTTAAAAATTTAATACCCACATTATTATTATCACAACCTCTCCACTGCAACAATGAGGAGCGAATATGAAACCTATTTCTTGTACAATGATCAGTTGAAACAAATCAACAATGATGTGTTGAACAGTTCAAGCAAGGAACTTTAGGAATGGAACAACTTGCTGCTGTGGATGGTTTGTGTGATTTGATTGGTAAGGCAATTATGGCTAATGATACAGTTCGAACATATCATGTAAATCTTTCGTTTTTCACATTGATTCCTGTTTCTGGGAGACTGATTAGATGTTTCAAATAGTCCCTATTCATCATCATTCAAGATTAGGGAAATTCTATTAGCACCCGGGTTTTGCTAACTGCACCTGAAGTTTTAAATTTTTTTCACAAAAAACTCCGAATTTTACCTTGCATCCGCACCTATTTGTTTATACATTTGGATGGCCCTTCTTATCAGAAAGGCTTTCCGAATGTACAAAAACAGGTGTGCGTGTCATACGATAATATGATCCAAATAAATTATACATTCGGAAAGACCTTCCAATCGAAAAAACCTTCTAATCTGAAGGCTCTTCTGATCGGAAAGGCTTTCCAAATATAAACGAAAATAGAAAAAAATAAGACATTTTTGGAATTTCACATAAACAAATGGATGCAGTTAAAAAAAATTGGGTGTAGATAAAATTTTCCCAAGATTATTCTCTTGTATGGATCTCGACAGGAGTTTGGAGAATGGAGTTTGAAAACTTTTCAATGGAAAATGGGTAAATGGAGTCTAAAAGAGGGGATTTCAGATCATGGGGTTTAATTTTTTTTTGAATATTAAAAGAAAAAGGGATTCTAAGGGTAGTTTAGGTGTTAAATTTAAAATTGAGGTTCTAGAATAATGTATGGGGTTTAAATTTTTGAACTAAAAAAAAATTCACTTGAGAATTTGGAGCCCATAAAAAATGGCCCAGTTCAAAAATATAAAAGTCCACTGAAAATAAAAAAATTTGTCAAACTGTCCAAAAGCAAATTTTTTACGATACTCCTACATCAACACTACAAAGATTACACCCAAGTAGCAGGTCACCAATCTTAACCCTCCAATATCTCTAAAATACACAATTCATTGATCAAGCAATGAGTATAGAAACTCATCCACTTTAGATGAGTATTGTATACAAACCCTTTTCTTTTTTTTTTTTAATAAAAATACAATTTTTCTTCTAATTATTCAAAAAATATATTTTTTTAATCCTTGCATGTGTCATTGACGTAACATCGTCATTATAGATTTTGTTAAGTTAACCTAATGTTTTTCATTCAAAACTATTCTTAACGAGTAAAATAAAAATATATATTAAAAAAAACAATTAAGGATCAAAATCAATTTTTTAGTCATGAATTTATTTTAAATTAAATTAAACTAATTTTTTTCTTTATTGGATACATGAGTTATATATATTTTAGGATGATACATATTTTTTCAATGATTAATCTACAATTTACATATATCATCTATTAAGAGAATCTTTAAATTTAATTGTAAGATATTAAATTTTTGTTGTTAGATTTAATTTTTTATTCTATATACCATATCGATAGATTAATTCTAGAATTAAAAAAAATTAATTGTTTAGTTTTTCAATACAATTTTGGGTTGTTTTTCGGTGCTTATTGTTTGTGGATGAATATGTATACTATTTGGTATCCACTTCTGTTACCCGGTTGGCAGATTTTTTGGTTTATTTTTTTTTGTTTTTACCATAATGGCCCTGAGATAATATGTTGGTCATAGCACAACTTAACACTGAAAAAGGCACTCACCCACCCACCGAAAAAGGCACAAAGCCATAACACATCTTATCTACTCACCTCAACACCGAGAAAATGACGGCAACCACCCACGCCAACGACAACGACACCCACGATAGAGGAGGCGGTCTGAAGAGCATTTCTCATCTCATCTCCTCATCTCATTTCGTCACCTCAACACCGAGAAACACGATGACACGCACGACGACAAAGGTGGCGGTCTGGAGAGCATAGGACATCGGCGACGTCAGCGGCGTTGTGAAGCATCTCATATCGGTGAGTTATTTAGATATATGTTGTGCTTCGTTGTGTATGAATTTGATTCAGGTCAGTTATTTGTTGGTCAATGAATCTTGCTGTTCGTTTTCTTCTTCTTCTTTGAAATGAGAATCCATGAGAGAAATCCCAAGTGTAATGGATTTGTGTCGTAGAGGTTGGGTAGTACTAGATTTTTTTTAGTTAAAAAAAATGTTCAACTAAACAGATTTTGTAGTGGATCTGAGAAGTAGATCCACCACGATGTGTGTTTAAGGTTGTTGCAGCTGACGAGGGTGACCCCGGTCCTACGTACCCCTAGTGATAAGGGGATCAAGCCACACGTAGTTCTTGAGAGTAGGGATGAGAGAACATACCTTAGCCCCTATAGCATGGCGATACTTATAGGGGAAGTTGTGTTGTGGTGCCTTATGGGCCTGTTCGGCCCAGTAGGGCTGACGTGGCTCTTAGAGAATAAGAAGGATGAGTTATTCACCCTTATCCTGTACTAGAGAGCTCATGCTTATCCTGTAGCGGTAGGATTTATTATTGGTTAACCCTACAAGCCCCCCAAGCTCGTATAGGCTCGAAGAGCCTGTGCTGAGCTTCTGAGAGTTGGTGGTAACATTAAAAAATTGTTTGCAGGCGTGGTCTTCCGCTCGGAAGAGTGTTGTAGATGGTTGATAGTGCTCTTTTGTGCTCGGATGATGAAACTGAACGAGTACCCCGATCTCGAACCGAGTTCCCGCGGGGGGATCCGCCACAAGCTCGGTGAGGCTCATCTCGAACCGAGTACAAGCTCGGTGAGGAACATCTCGAACCGAGTTCCCGCGGGGGGAGCCGCCACAGGCTCGGTGAAGCTCGTCTCGAACCGAGTACAAGCTCGGTGAGGTACATCTCTAACCGAGTTCCCACGGGGGGATCCGCCACAGGCTCGATGAGGCTCATCTCGAACCGAGTACAAGCTCGGTGAGGTACATCTCGAACCGAGTTCCCACGGGGGGAGTTCCAGAATGGATTTGGGGATGCTCCGAGATGAGGGTGATGAAGTTATGAGTGTAGTCAAAGTCGAATTGGACTATTGTTTTAAAAGTCACGTCATTTTTAAGGAGTCATCCTTTTATGCGCTTGCCATGGTGAAAGCCGAAAGGCTTGTACCAATGTATGCTAGCATGACTCAAACTGTTATTTGAGTTCGAGGTGGGCCAAGATTATCACCAATTGGACCGTAACGTTTACAAGGGATTGCTGTCGGAATGACAACCTTAGCCGAGGTGTATTCCTCGATCCGCGATGTATTGAGCCATATATGAGCCGAGAGGCTTTGAGCCGAGAGGCTAAGCCAAGCTATCGGGTCGCAATCCTCGTTTCCACTTATAGCCTCGCCGATCTGGCCGGCTAACCGAGATCGTGGGCAAGTGCGTAAGAACATGATCTAGAGTGAGTTTAACATATGTCCTTAATAAGGACGGTAAATGATCAATTTGGTGCCTCCTGGGACGTGGTGGTCCTCTTTGGCACGACATTTGATCTCGAGTAACTTATGCATCATATAATACCAGTATCAAGGTCGGCCAATGTCAACTATGTATATGCCTCATAACATACTAGTCCCCTACTCGGTAAAGCCTGAAAAGGCTTGTGTCGAGTTCATAAGGTCTGTGAAACGCTCGGGATCAAAGTGGGCCTCGGACTCGGTATAGGTCTGAAAGCTCGGTGGGAGGTTCTAAAGATGTGGTGCGAAAGCCCCCAAATATTGCCGGAGCATCTGCTGCTCAGGGCTTTACAGTTCTTCTCAGATTATTTTGTAGAGTCGGAGTCCATTCTACCCGCCGAGCAGTAAGCTTCATGGTCGAATAAGGTCACTCGAGTGGAAGTCATCGAAAGTTTATCGAGCTGATGAAGCGGCCGAGGATTCCGAGAAGGGGAAGAATGAAGCCGAGGAAGCAAGATCAGGTAGAGAAGGCAAGCTGGTAGATCATCATAATAACAAAGCTGGAGAAAACTTTTACTCCATTGCATAACCAACCCCCTTACTTGATAAAGCCTGAAGAGGCTTGTGCCGAGTAAGAAGTCCTTTAAGATGTGAGTTGTTTTCCGCCAATTAGATTGTGTTCATCCAAGCCTCTTTGAGAGACTGTCGGATTCAGATTTGTGTAGGCGAACGCTGAGCGAAGGTTGAATATTTGCGAGTTGTGGGAGTGGAATCAGCATCGTGTGGTTCCTCGGAGATGCTGGGATCCGAATTAGAACACTAGGTGTTGGCATTGCGGACCATTCTACCATTTAGGTAAGGTCGCGATGGTGTGCAATAATAACAGGTCATCATTGGGTGTTGGCACTACTCGGACTCGAATTGACATAGGTCATCATGCTCGGCAGATCCGATCGTTATGAATGTACCCTGTTGAAGGCGCTGTAATATTAGATGTCCATCGTGACTGAGTAGTCTAGCACCGATTAATGTGAGGATATCTCTGGCGGTCGGAATCTCATAATCGTACCTCGCATGTGTAAACAAAACTAATAATTGGTAATCGTCATTATTTAACAATTTATAACAATTAAATAACGATAATAACGATTATTGGCAAGGATACGATGTAAAATATCAGTATAGAGGTAGTATGATTTAATAATATCACGCGTAATAAACATAATAATGACAATTATTGAGGTTAATACCCTCGTAAATCATAGAAGATTGTCTACGAAAAGAAGCATGATTATAAATATATCACGCGCAGTAATTGTAATGAATGACATTTATAAATATGTTAGAGCATTTAATGACAACGAATCAAATAATGAAAGCATTAATTCATGAAAAATGACAATGTGCGATTGCCGGAAACTGCCTAATGTCGTTCAAAAGGCAATGTATATCAAATATTATTATCCTATCACGACGGGAAAGACAGACATTTAAAAACATTCAGCAGCAAAGAAATTTGGCTAACAATATGCCACGTACCAGCATGCATACAAAAAATCATAATTAGGGAATATCAAATAATTTTTGACATGTGATGAAATTATAAGGAATCAAGCATTAGAAGCACATGTCAAAAGTATTGCATCAGGTAAATTAATATCAGCATGTGTGCAAAGTAATCACGTAAAATGCCAAGTAAATAGGAAAGTAATATAGGAACGAGGATTCCTTCCCTGATGCGTCGAGATGAGGAATGTCAGATCGAAGACTGTTGGGCTAAAGTCCTCCGGTAACTCTTTTTTGAAAAGAGTTTCGCCGAGCGGTTGGCCCATAATAAGTAGATTGAAGTCCTCTGTCAATCCTTTCCAAGCGGGTTCCGTTAAGCAGTTGAATGAAAGACTAGTAGGGAACATGATGCAAGGTTTACGCAGTCGTCGTATAAATCCGAGGAGAGAGGAGTAGTGCGTGGTTCTTGACATTCCGGATGTATGAGATATCAAAAGGGGGACGCTGTTGAAGGTCCGCGCACAGTTGACACATGTATCCAGAGTGTGGAAACGAGCACGGAGTTCTCTATACTCGGAGACGAGCTCAAAGAAGGAAATTCCACGCAGGGGTCCTCGCCATTATGTTCCCAATAGAGTAACATGATTGTATTCGCGATGCTCGGAAAACCATTTGCCCATTAATGAGAATCTTGAAATGGGTCGCTCAGCTGCTCGGGCCATCATGCGTGTACCTTGCATGTGCGAACGAAAATAATAATTAATTATAAATTGTCGTTCAAGATTGACAATTTATGACCATTAAATAATAATTATTGGCAATTAGTAAATGACATGTAATCAATTTAATCATGCGCTAATTGGCAATTGCAAGTAAAAATGTTGATAGAGGTGTTGATAGTCCATTCCTCAACCTTCTTTTTTTTTTATCCTTTTTGGATGGGGCTGTTGAACCTTTTTTTTTTATACTGGGCCATTGGCCTTTTTTTTGGATTGGGCCTATGGCCCATTAGGGCTGAAACCCTAATGCAGCAGGTTGGAACTTGTTGCAGATGGGAGAACAACTTGTGGCGGCGATTGTGGCAGCCATGGCATCAACACTGGTGGATGGTGGAGGCTTTGTCGGGGCTGGAGGTCGTGATGCTGTACCGCATCGTCGCCGTGAGCCACCTTTGCTCCGGCTCAAAGACGTGGACGGGAGGAGCGCCGCAACAGAGTAGGAGGAGCCCCGTGGGATCGTGGGTCAGCAACGGCGGCAAACACGGAAGGTGAGTGACTTCACCTCCGTCCCCTGACTCCTGCGTCTCCTAGGATCGTGGGATCGTGGCACGTGTATTTGGTAAATGTGGTGCTTGCGAATCAAAATGGTCACGAGAGATCAGCGATCTTTAGTCATGGAGTCTATTCTCTCCTCCCTTGTGCTGTCATCGTTGGTCCTTGTTGAAGATGATTTCTCGTGGCGGCGGAGGTGGCATCAATCATCGATCCCCTTGCTGTGCACTTGGTCCAAAGGAGATGGGAACCGCAATGTCGAGTCTGTGCCTCATTCACGGTGCAGTCACGCATGGCGGTGGCACCGAGAATCCAGGGTGGCGCTGGATTACGGTGGACTGGCGACGTGGACGTGAGGGTGAACGGCGCTCGCCGCCCTATCCATGAGATCGTCGCGAGTAGCACCGCAGTAAGGATGCCAGTGGTTGATCATGCCTCAAGTACTGCAACAACAGGGAAGTGGATGGCGGTGTGGCGGTTCGAGGTCACTGTGGAAGAGGGGAAGACCTCATGACGGGAACGTCGCCGGGTTGAGCACCGATGTCTAGCTTCATGCAGCACCAGCAACAGCGAGAGATCCTGGCCACGAACCGCACCGGCAGCATCGGCGAGGTTGCCAAGAAAGGAGAACGAGACTTCTGTTGATGTTATTTTTCCTATTTTTTTTTGAACGTGGATGGGGATCGAAGTTTATCGTTCCCACAGACGGCGCCAATGTAGTGGATCTGAGAAGTAGATCCACCACGATGTGTGTTTGGGGTTGTTGCAGCTGACGAGGGTGACCCCGGTCCTACGTATCCCAGTGATAAGGGGATCAAGCCACACGTAGTTCTTGAGAGTAGGGATGAGAGAACATACCTTAGCCCCTATAGCATGGCGATACTTATAGGGGAAGTTGTGTTGTGGTGCCTTTTGGGCCTGTTCGGCCCAGTAGGGCTGACGTGGCTCTTAGAGGATAAGAAGGATGAGTTATTCACCCTTATCCTGTACTAGAGAGCTCATGCTTATCCTGTAGCGATAGGATTTATTATTGGTTAACCCTACAGATTTCACAAGTAATATCATATTCTGAAGTTCTTACTACATGCAGAATCAAACAGTAACAACATAGAAATTGAAATTGAAAAGTTAAAGGAAATTATGAAGTTAAAGGAACATATGATTGTATAATAAAACACATACACACGGAAATTATGAAGAAAGAACTACATAAGAGCATAGGCCATAGGTAGCTAACTAAATTATTCCCACCGTTCCTATTTATCTGTCTTATTTCAAACAAAACACACCCTTTAAAAAATGTAATCATTACTTAGATTTCCAATACATTAATTATGTTTTTACCCATTATACCCTTTCTCTTTCTATAATTATTACTTCCACTACTTACGAAAACTAATACTCTATTAAATAGGGATAGACATGAAAAGTATCATTTATTATACCTTAAAATAATCAAAAGGACAGATAAAAAGAAAAAAAAACTTCTCCAAAAACGGACAGTTAAATAGAAACGGAGGGAATAAAATTTAAAACTAAGGATGAGTACAAAGACGAGTAGTCTTTTTTTCTAGAATTGATCAATCACTTGTTGTACCACCTCTAGATCTTCCACAACAGAACCTAATAAAGCAAATTGCTTCTTGTTTACCACATTGCATTTGGCACGAATTTCACCTTGATTTCAAGTCAACACATCCAATTGGCTCATCTTTATGATAGTATTGGCGAACTTTTGGAAAAACAAGTTCTGATCCTTGGCAAATGAATTTGTTGGGTTTGGTCTCAAAATTTCGAGAGAGAGAGAGAGGTGAATCGAATTTTATTAAATTATTGCAAAAACCCTTATAAATTAAAAATTGTTTTGCGTTGGAGAGATTAGACATTTGAGAAGGAGAGCGATATCGATTAATAGAAGATATAGAGTAGCGCGGAAACGTAAATAATTGAAATATGCGGAAAGTAAAAAGATAGGGATAAAAAAGCTTGCACCAAGAAATTTTATATTGGTTCAGCCTTCCCGTCGAAAGGCCTAGTCCAGTCCCCAAGCGACCCGCTTGAGAGTTCTATAACCAGCAATTGAGCTGCACCCAATTACAACCGAGAGCACTCCGCACACTACTAGGAACCTCCGTTCGCTAGGGGCCTCAACAACACACAGCAGGGTTCTTCACCCTACGAACGCCTCAACGTTCAGCTATGGGATTCTCTCCCTACCACTAAGGTTGAGTACAAATCAATGAGAGTAATTACAATAGTATAGCGTGTTCTTAATAACACAAATACAACAATCAAGTACTATGATAATGAAGTTCTCTTTTTGAAGTCTAAATGGCCAACAAGAATTTTTCTGATTTCTTCAAAAAAATGAGCGTCATGTTCAGAGAAAAGTAGTAGAAGGAGAGAACGTGATTTTCAGAAAACTTGTCAGAAGAAAATAATGAATGAATTGTTGGAGTGAAATCTGAAAAATAACTTTTATAATTCAAAAAGATTTAAATCAACAAATCAAAATCAATTTTAAATCAAAATAAAATAAAATAAGATTTTGTAATAAGTTTTAAAATCAAAACTAAATCAAAATGATTTAAGAAATAAAATAAAGATTTGATTCTTAAAATGAATAAGGAAATAATTCAAATTTAAAATCATTTTCGAATTTTGTAAAATAAATCAGAATCTTATATATAAAAACAAATCTGGAAATAATCAAAATGATTCTGACACGTTTTTCAATAAAAGTTGAAGTAATCGATTACTTTCTGAAGGTAATCGATTATTCCTTCAAAAATAGAAACTTTTAAATTCTTTTGAAAAACAAGTAATCGATTAGACCAATAATAGTTAATCGATTACATCACCCCTGTTCATTATGTGATGCAACTCATTTAATCGATTATCACTCGTCAAATAATCGATTACTGAGCCTCTGTTATTTGTGTGATGCAACATCATGTAATCGATTACTACAAAACATGTAATCGATTATTTTGCCTCAGGAAAATATATGATGCAACAATTTTAATCGATTACTTGAGTCAGGTAATCGATTACTCTCATTAGAAAGTAATGGATTAACAAAATTCACTTAATCGATTACAAGTTCTCTGATTTTTCTATGATGCAACAAAGTTAATCGATTAACTTAGGCAGGTAATCGATTACTCCTTCTTGCATAACATAAAAATATTCAGAGTTTTGTATCATCAAGTATTTTCACAGAAACTAAGATAGAAAAACAACTTTTCATGAAAACACATTTTCTTCTCCTTTTTAATTGAAAAAGTCGTTGGCCTTTTAAACTCATTAAGAACAGAAACTTCATTACCTTACGGATGTCCTAAGGGAAAAGACTTCTAAACTTATATCTTGCTTGGATCTTCAATCTTGAACATGAAGGAACTTGTGAGCTTGAATCTTGAGTTTGTTTGTAATCATCAAAACATTAGCTTGATATTTGCTTGAAGTCCATGAGATAGTTTGAAGCATGTCTTCCAACACTAGCTTGACTTCCAACAGAATTTACAATCGCTTTTGTTTTTAGTAATATCATATTCTAAAGCTGCATATGTCCAAGTAGATTGGGAATAATATCTGGTGCCACTGCTGTTTTACGGGTGGCCAGGTGTGTGGTTCTTTTGTAGAATCAAGTCTCCAATGAGGTGGATTTATTTTGATGATGACAATATAATTAGATCATGGATTTAAAGGAAGAATTCAAGCTCACCAAGTCAAGAAGATCAAGTGCATCACATTAGCTAGTCATTCTCTATTGTATTTTAATTGTAATTTTATTTCTATATTTGAGAGTGGGTAGCTTAGGAATTAATCTCATCCTAGGATATATAATTTTAATGCATAAAAAAGGTTGGGGTTACATAAAATTATTCCTTGAGAAGAGAATTGAAATTAATCTTTGAAAAACTTAATTTTTATCATCTCTGGGCAAAAGACTCGAGTAGTCTGAAAATCACTCGAGTATAAAAACACTCGAGTAATCTGAAAGTTACTCGAGTATCAAAAGACTCGAGTAGTTTCCAAAAGACTCGAGTATTTCAGCCTCAATTCAGAGATTTGACCGTTAGTTCAATACATGGGCATTTCTATTGAAAGATGGGCAAAACACTCGAGTAGTGTCAAAAGAAGCATTCGGAATACTAGTCTTAGTTTAGTTGGTTATTCGGATTCCGACTTTGCGGGATGCAAGCTTGATCGCAAAAGCACTAGTGGTACTTGCCATTTATTGGGAAGTTCATTACTGTCATGGTTTTCTAAAAAGCAAGCTTGTGTTGCTCTTTCCACCGCCGAAGCGGAATATATCGCCGCCGGTAGTTGTTGTGCTCAACTATTATGGATGAAACAACAATTATTGGATTTTGGTTTGAAACTTGAAAATATTCCTATTAAATGCGATAACACGAGTGCAATCAACTTAACTAAGAATCCGGTGTATCACTCAAGGACTAAACACATTGAAATTAGGCATCATTTCCTAAGGGATCATGTTCAAAAGGGTAATTGCACAATTGAATTTGTAAGTACCAAAATCAATTAGCGGACATTTTTACAAAACCATTGCCAAGAGATACCTTCTATCATATAAGAAGAGAACTTGGAATTTTAGATGAGTCAAGCATTAGTTAATTGATTTGTGCGTTAATTGAGAAATCACCAAATATGTCTAATTAAATGTGCTTTGTTGCTTGATGATCAATTGAACCTTGAGATATTGTGAATTATATGATTTTGATTGTGAGTGATTTGAATTCCAAACTTGTGTTGATGTTAAATATGCTGAATTTGTGAAAATGTGTTCAAAATGCTGTTAAATCTGTCTGTCTGATAAATTCACTCGAGTATTTTTCAGTTTACTCGAGTATTTTAATTCCAAATTAAATCATTTGAAAATAGAAAAAGTTTTTGGGCATGTCTGATGATTTCACTCGAGTATTTCAAAATTCACTCGAGTAAAAACTCTATTTTACTCGAGTCCTTCAAACCACACTCGAGTGATTCGGACTTCTCAAACTTGATACTTTCAGGACCCCCAAAACACTCGAGTAAAATACAGTTTACTCGAGTGAATCTCAGACCTGAGGCTTTGAACTGTCAGGCTAGGCGTTTTACTCGAGTATTTTCACCAAGACTCGAGTATCGGCCTTAGAACACTCGAGTGTTTTCAAAAACACTCGAGTAATTCGAACAGTTTAATAGCAGCAGCAGCGTTCCTGAAACTCATTTTTCATGAACCCTTTTCCTCCCCACTCGAGTTCTCTCAACCCTCTTCATCAAAACTTCATTTTCAACTCAAATTTTTCACATATTTCTACTCCAAATCATCTTCTAATCACGTTTCTACCATTATTTCACTTCAATTCTCGAATTTTCACCTTCAAATTCGAAAATCCCTTTCAAAACCCTAACTCCCAATTTTCAAAATTCTTCAAATTTTCTTCTAAATTAGTGCAATATGTCTACTTCTCGTGGTCCCTAGCGCCCAAGGAAGCAAAGGAGGGAGCCTACTCCTCCTCCTTCATCTTATTCCGAGGATGAAGAAGATTTCTTCTCTGCTGATGAATGTTCTAGGAGGGAGGCTCTGTTTGTGACTCATGGCTATGGTGTACAAAGCTGGACTACAGAGGAGTTTCTTGAGGGTAATGGCTTCACTTTTGTTCAGAAACTTAGAGACCAGCACCTTATGCAATTTATCTCATTTCATGGTCTCATCTATCTTAGGCTAGTTAGGCAATTTTATGCAAACATTAAGCAGATAGAGGACACTAAGTATGAAACCAGTGTAGAGGGCACCCATTTTGCTATTCGCCCTAGGGATTTAGAGGTCGTTTTCGGCATAACTCGAACGGGGACGAACATTTACACTGCCAATACTGATGATATTTATAGAAATTTGCTTCGCTCCGATCGTGTTTATGACGGACACGAAAAGAAAGCTGTTCATATGACCACCTCCAACCGACTCCTCCATCATATAGTATCTCACCAACTTGTGCCACAAACCTCTCCAAATTACTCCAAACCCATCCAATTAGAGCTTCGCATCATGGATGCTATTCTTAATGATAACCTGCTGAATTGGGCTGCTATTGTTTTGTCACGGATGGTAAAGGCAGGGAGCTCCAAAGCCTCCCAACACTTGCCTTACCCGATGCATGTTTGTAGACTCCTCCAGCACTTCAATGTGCCTATTCCTGAGGATGAGGACTCCTTTACTCCTTCAGAGGAGTTGCATGCGATCCATGATGGGCTACTCCGGCAAATGAAGATGAGGAAGCATGAGGGGAGGTATCTCTGGATAGATGAGGTGGCAGCCTTAGAGGCTCAGGAGGCCACTGAGCGTGTTGCAGCTCAGCAGGGTGTGGATGCTGAGCAGCTGGCTCAGGAGCAGGCTGGGTTTGACCAGGCTGCTGGTGGTGGTGCTGAGGAGGATGATCCTGCTGAACATATAGATTTCAGCAATCCTGCATTTCAAGCATATCAGACTTACTTCGATGCTCGCTTTGATCACTTTGACAGCCGTATGGATAGTTTTGAGCATCGGATGGCGGAGCAGCAGGACAGCATTAGCCGCCTTGAGTCACAGATGGGAGTTCAGTCTGCTATGCTTTACTCGTGGTTGGACCAGCATTCAGCTCAGATGAATGCTAGGTTCGACGTCATGATGACTGCCTTCGGACGCTTCTTTCCTCCGCAGAACCCTCCTACACCGGACATGTTCTAGCTTTGTGGACATTGCACTCTGTTTTCACTGTTTTCGTTCTTTTCTGTTTTATGTCATGTATTTCCGGGATTTCTAGTTTTCATTTTCCTTGGGAGTTAGTTTGATTTCGGTAACCCCTGCGTGGATATTTCTTCGCTTTTATGATGTTGACCTTGTCATGACTCTGATTTCGTTTTTATGCCATTTTATGTTATGATCTCTTTTATGCTCTGATTTCTCTTGATTTACACATGCTTTATGTTCTCCGATAGTCATGATTTTGTATATTGCTTATCTTTATGGGGAGTTTTCACTATTGGCATCCTTCTTGTCTCCTCCGTTTCCAAATGATATCTTTTTGATTATGACAAAAAGGGGGAGAAAAGAGGCATGAGAAGAGCAAGCAATTTTTTTTACTCTGATATTATATATGCTCTTGCTTTGATACCAAGTATATAGTATGCACTTGACTATGATTATTATGATATTATGTTGTGCTTGGAATTCTCTGGATTGACAGGTTTATAGGTTCCTATATTGAGGGGGAGCTCTCAAAAGTGATGGAACGGTTTAATTATTTTGTCATCATCAAAAAGGGGGAGATTGTAGAATCAAGTCTCCAATGAGGTGGATTTATTTTGATGATGACAATATAATTAGATCATGGATTTAAAGGAAGAATTCAAGCTCACCAAGTCAAGAAGATCAAGTGCATCACATTAGCTAGTCATTCTCTATTGTATTTTAATTATAATTTTATTTCTATATTTGAGAGTGGGTAGCTTAGGAATTAATCTCATCCTAGGATAAATAATTTTAATGCATGAAAAAGGTTGGGGTTACATAAAATTATTCCTTGAGAAGAGAATTGAAATTAATCTTTGAAAAACTTAATTTTTATCATCTCTGGGCAAAAGACTCGAGTGGTCTGAAAATCACTCGAGTATAAAAACACTCGAGTAATCTGAAAGTTACTCGAGTATCAAAAGACTCGAGTAGTTTCCAAAAGACTCGAGTATTTCAGCCTCAATTCAGAGATTTGACCGTTAGTTCAATACATGGGCATTTCTATTGAAAGATGGGCAAAACACTCGAGTAGTGTCAAAAGTACTCGATTATTTTGGTTCTGACAGCAAAATTTTAACCGTTGGAAAAGGGCAAAAATGGAATGAAAGAGTTGATTTCACTCTCTCATTGTATTTCCCATATATCAGAATTGAATGCCCATGAACTAACCAACAAGAACATTAAAGTGTATTGGGAAAAACATTCATTTTGCTAATTCTCTCTCTCAAGTGAAAATTCTCTAACTCAATCTAGTCATTCATCATTATTATTTGTTCAAAGAGTTAGAGATTGTGCTTAATTGTTGTGGAAATCATTTGTTGGATTTCTCCACATACACATACACTTCTTGTTCCAAAATCTTGGTTGGTAACCAAGTGTACCTAAGTGGGTCTTAGGTTCATCCAAGTCTTGAGAGGTTCTCAAGCAAAGTCTAAGAGGTTCTTAGCTTGGTGGAGCTCTTGAAGGTTTCAAGGAGCTTGAAGAAGAAGGAGTCTTCATCACCAACTTCAAATTGGGGTAGAAATTCAAGAGTTTGGTACACTCTTGGAAGGGTTAGGTTGAGTGAGGCATCTCAATACCCTTTGTAATATTTCTAACAATTTGATTTTAGTAGACACTGCTAAGGTTCTTAGGGGGACTGGACTAGCTCTCTAAATAGAGAGTGAACCAGTATAGAATTGGTGGTGTTGATCTTTTATAGCTTTCTTTAATTTCAAGCAAAAACCAAACCTAAGTTTCTCAAAAGGGGCTTTTTAATTAGAGTAGTAATTCCGCAGCAATTAGGTTGTTTTCAAGTTGTTATAGCTTTATTTAATTGCTTTCTACTCTTTTATTAATCTGCTCTGGACTGGTTTATTTCGTATTGATTAAAGTGCAATTTATTCAGAAACTGTTTTCTGCTATCTGCACGATTTACTCGAGTATTCTTCAGAAGACTCGAGTGTTCTTGTGATTTTACTCGAGTAATCTGAAAAACACTCGAGTGTTCTTGCTCTGTTTCAGAAAATCTGCACAAAATCAATTATATTCAATTGCATTTGAAAAATTAGTCACTGTTGCATTCAGATTACTATTCACCCCCCTCTAGTAATTGCTAAGCCCGCTTGTTGGTTTCCAACAAGTGGTATCAGAGCTCGGTCGAAAGATCGAGCGTAAAAGCTTTTTCGAAAAGATCCTTTGGAAACTGTGGGCTCTAGCAATTATCAAGAAGGATCATCTTCAATAAACCACCCTCCATTCTTTAATGGTGAAGGGTATGCGTATTGGAAGGTTCGGATGAGAGTTTTTATTGAAGCAATAGACACCGATATTTGGGATGCAATAGTGGATGGTCCATATATTCCTAGACATATGATAAATGGGGAAGTCGTTGAAATTCCTAGGAAAAGTTGGAGTGATGACGATAAAAAGAAAGTATCCTTTGATTTAAAAGCTAAAAACATCATCTTCTCCGCTTTATCCCATGATGAATTTTATCGAGTTTCTCAATGCAAATCGGCTAAGGAAATGTGGGAAACTTTGGAAGTCACACATGAAGGAACAAGTGAAGTAAGAAATGCTAGATTAAATTCTTTAACACATGAATATGAATTATTTCACATGTTCCCTAATGAATCTATTGATGACTTACAAAAGAGGTTTTCACATATCATTAGTCATTTGATTTCTCTAGGAAAGCAATTTCGTGATGGTGAAACTACTCACAAAATTTTGAGATGTCTTGATAGAAAGTGGCAACCAAAGGTCACCGCCATCAAGGAGTCCAAGGATTTGAACACTATGGACTTGGCAACCTTGTTTGGGAAGCTCAAGGAACATGAGATTGATCTATCAAGGCTTAGCTCACATGAGGAGTTGGACAAAAAGAAGAAGAGCATCTCTCTCAAGGCCTCAACCAAAGTTTTAAAAGAGGTTGAAGATGACTCTACAAGTGAGAACTCCGATCATACACTCAATGAGGAGGAAATTGGATTATTTGCGAAAAGATTCAATAAATTCCTCAAGGGTAAGAAGAGTGGCTCATCATCAAGGGATAAGAGACCCAAGGAGTACAAATCAAAAAACAAGACCTCAAGTGATGTAGTAAAATGTCATGAATGTGGAGGCATTGGACATATAAGGATGGAATGTCCTACATACTTGAGAAAGAGTGAAAAGAATACCCAAGAGGGCAAAGGCAAGAGAGCTTACATTGTGTGGGATGCACCGGAGAAGGATGCAAACTCATCATCAAGTAGCTCGGATGATGAAGTTGCAAATCTTTGCCTCATGGCTAGAAGCAACAATGAAGCCTCAAGTGCCAATGTTGAAAATGAGGATGAGGTATCATCTCAAAGCTCTAGCTTTTCTTCTTCCTCTATTCCTTATGATGATTTGCTCAATGAGTATAATGAAATGTTAACACAATTTGAAAAACTAGCTAAGGTTAACAAGGAAAAAGGAAAGAAAATTTTGGAGTATCAAAAGGAAATAAATGAATTGGAAAAATATATAAATGACTTGAAACTCCAAAATGCATCCTTAGAACTTGCTAACTCTAGTCATGTTTGTGATTGTGCAAATCCTAAGGAAACTATCACTCATTGTGAGAAGTGTGGTGAACTTGAAAATGAAGTTAAGGAGTTGAAGAACAAACTCAACACACTCTCCAATAGTGATAGGAACCTAGATCGGTTACTTAGTTCACAAAGACATAATTCAAACAAAACCGGTTTAGGATATGTCCATAATAAAAGGAACAATAAAGTGGTTGGTTCATTTTCTAAAGTTGACTTTACAAAGAAACCAACATGCTTTTATTGTGGAAAATTTGGACATACAAACAATAGGTGCCTTATAAAGAACTTTGAAATTAAAAAGGGCACTTATGTTTGGATTGAGAAGGAAGCAACATCAAAAGCTAACCCAAAGGGACCCAACATAATTTGGGTACCCAAAATGAGCAAATGATTTTGTTTTGTAGGTGTGTCTTAGAACCGAAAAGAAACATTGGTATCTTGATAGTGGATGTTCAAGGCACATGATGGGAGATAAGCGGAATTTCATAGAGCTTACTCCTCAAGAAGGTGGATATGTCACTTATGGAGACAACAATAAAGGCAAAATTCTTGGGATTGGTAAAGTCGGTAATTCTTCCAACTTGGTTATTGATAATATACTTTATGTTCAAGGATTAGAACACAATCTTTTCAGCATTAGTCAACTATGTGATATTGGTAACCATGTATTATTTACCTCTACCCAATGTCTCATAAAAAGTGACAAAGATGAATCTATCAAATTTGTTGGCAAAAGGTCTAATAATACTTACTTGGTTGAATTGAACAATATCACCTCTTTGGTTTCTACATGTCTAGTTAGCAAAGAGAGTGACACTTGGTTATGGCACCGTAGGACCGCTCACATTAATGTAAATCAATTAAAGAAACTACAATCAAAAGACTTAGTAGTTGGATTACCAAAGCTAGATTTTAAAATTGAAGGTGATTGCACTCCTTGTAAGAAGTGCAAACACACCAAAAATCATTTTTGTTCTAAAAATGATGTGTCCACAACAAGACCATTAGAAATGCTTCATATGGACTTGTTTGGACCTTCTCAAGTAAAAAGCTTTGGTGGGAACCACTATGGCTCGGTGATTGTTGATGACTTTTCTAGATTTACATGGACTCTATTCTTAAGTGCAAAGAGTGAGACCTACAAATCTTTTAAACGCCATGTTAAACTTGTGCAAAACCAAGTAAACCAAAAAGTAATTACTATTAGAACCGACCATGGTGGTGAATTTGAAAACTACAAATTTGATAGATTTTGTGATAAACATGGTATTGAGCACCAATATTCCGCACCAAGAACTCCGGAACAAAATGGAGTGGTAGAGCGGAAAAATAGGGTGCTAGAGGAACTTGCTAGAACCATGCTAAATGATTCACAAGTACCTCATTATTTTTGGGCCGATGTCGTTAATACGGCTTGCTATGTCATGAATAGAATCTTAATTAGGCCCATGCTCAAGAAAACCCCCTATGAGCTTTACAAAGGAAGAAAACCAAATATATCCCATTTTCATGTTTTTGGATGCAAAGTTTATGTTTTAAACAATGGAAAAGATCAACTTGGAAAATTTGACTCCAAATCCGATGAGGGAATATTTTTGGGTCATTCTTCACATAGTAAAGCATATAGAATTTTTAATAAAAGAACTATGACTATTGAAGAATCTATTCATGTGGTTTTTAATGAGTCTTCGAAAGAAGATGGTGTTTTAAGTGATGGTTGTGATGAAGGTTTTGAGTTTTCAAAAGAGGAAAAAGGGAAGGAGATTTTAAAGGATGAAGGAGAAGTCAAAAATGAACTTGATCCGGCTTGAAAAACGGTGAAAGCTCACCCTATTGACAATGTCATAGGAGACCTTTCAAAGGGAGTATTAACTCGTAGGACAATTCAAAATATTTGTCATTTTGTTTCCTTTGTTTCTCAAATCGAACCAAATTCTATTAAGGAAGCAATTTTGCATGAACATTGGGTTATGGCCATGCAAGATGAACTAAATCAATTTGTAAGAAATGATGTTTGGGAATTAGTGCCTATACCCGATGATCATACCATAATTGGTTTAAAATGGATTTATAGAAATAAACTTGATGAATCCGGTTTGATTATAAGAAACAAGGCGAGACTTGTTGCCCAAGGGTACAACCAAGAGGAAGGAGTTGATTATGATGAGACCTTTGCTCCGGTTGCACGCCTTGAGGCAATCCGAATCTTTCTTGCTTTTGCATCAATTATGAATTTTACTCTTTATCAAATGGATGTCAAGAGTGCTTTCTTGAATGGTTTCATAAATGAAGAAGTGTATGTTAAGCAACCACCCGGTTTTGAAAGTCATGAGTTCCCAAACCATGTTTATAAATTGAAAAACGCACTTTATGGATTAAAACAAGCTCCTAGAGCTTGGTATGATCGGTTAAGTACCTTCTTATTAGAAAATGACTTTCAAAGGGGAAAGGTTGATAATACTCTATTCATCTATAAAACCAAAGAGGACATTTTGTTAGTGCAAATATATGTAGATGATATTATCTTTGGTGCTACTAACGTGTCCTTGTGTAGAAAGTTCTCAAATTTGACGAAAAGGGAATTTGAAATGTCCATGATGGGGGAGCTCAAGTTCTTCCTAGGACTTCAAATCAAGCAAGTCAAGGAGGGGATCTTTGTACATCAAGGGAAATATTGCAAGGATCTCCTTGGAAAATTCGGAATGGACAAATGCAAAGAAGCATATACTCCCATGAGCACATCATGCTACCTAGACAAGGATGACCAAGGTAACCCAGTTGATGTTAGTAAATATAGGGGCATGATAGGTAGTCTTCTATATCTTACCGCATCTAGACCGGATATTATGTTTAGTGTATGCATGTGTGCCCGTTTTCAAGCTAATCCTAAAGAATCACACCTATCCGCAGTTAAACATATTTTTAAATATCTTAAAGGAACAATTGACACCGGATTATGGTATCCTAGAGATACTAGTCTTAGTTTAGTTGGTTATTCGGATTCCGACTTTGCCTGATGCAAGCTTGATCGCAAAAGCACTAGTGGTACTTGCCATTTATTGGGAAGTTCATTAGTGTCATGGTTTTCTAAAAAGCAAGCTTGTGTTGCTCTTTCCACCGCCGAAGCGGAATATATCGCCGCCGGTAGTTGTTGTGCTCAACTATTATGGATGAAACAACAATTATTGGATTTTGGTTTGAAACTTGAAAATATTCCTATTAAATGCGATAACACGAGTGCAATCAACTTAACTAAGAATCCGGTGTATCACTCAAGGACTAAACACATTGAAATTAGGCATCATTTCCTAAGGGATCATGTTCAAAAGGGTAATTGCACAATTGAATTTGTAAGTACCACAAATCAATTAGCGGACATTTTTACAAAACCATTGCCAAGAGATACCTTCTATCATATAAGAAGAGAACTTGAAATTTTAGATGAGTCAAGCATTAGTTAATTGATTTGTGCGTTAATTGAGAAATCACCAAATATGTCTAATTAAATGTGCTTTGTTGCTTGATGATCAATTGAACCTTGAGATATTGTGAATTATATGATTTTGATTGTGAGTGATTTGAATTCCAAACTTGTGTTGATGTTAAATATGCTGAATTTGTGAAAATGTGTTCAAAATGCTGTTAAATCTGTCTGTCTGATAAATTCACTCGAGTATTTTTCAGTTTACTCGAGTATTTTAATTCCAAATTAAATCATTTGAAAATAGAAAAAGTTTTTGGGCATGTCTGATGATTTCACTCGAGTATTTCAAAATTCACTCGAGTAAAAACTCTATTTTACTCTAGTCCTTCAAACCACACTCGAGTGATTCGGACTTCTCAAACTTGATACTTTCAGGACCCCCAAAACACTCGAGTAAAATACAGTTTACTCGAGTGAATCTCAGACCTGAGGCTTTGAACTGTCAGGCTAGGCGTTTTACTCGAGTATTTTCACCAAGACTTGAGTATCGGCCTTAGAACACTCGAGTGTTTTCAAAAACACTCGAGTAATTCGAACAGTTTAATAGCAGCAGCAGCGTTCCTGAAACTCATTTTTCATGAACCCTCTTCCTCCCCACTCGAGTTCTCTCAACCCTCTTCATCAAAACTTCATTTTCAACTCAAATTTTTCACATATTTCTACTCCAAATCATCTTCTAATCACGTTTCTACCATTATTTCACTTCAATTCTCGAATTTTCACCTTCAAATTCGAAAATCCCTTTCAAAACCCTAACTCCCAATTTTCAAAATTCTTCAAATTTTCTTCTAAATTAGTGCAATATGTCTACTTCTCGTGGTCCCTAGCGCCCAAGGAAGCAAAGGAGGGAGCCTACTCCTCCTCCTTCATCTTATTCCGAGGATGAAGAAGATTTCTTCTCTGCTGATGAATGTTCTAGGAGGGAGGCTCTGTTTGTGACTCATGGCTATGGTGTACAAAGCTGGACTACAGAGGAGTTTCTTGAGGGTAATGGCTTCACTTTTGTTCAGAAACTTAGAGACCAGCACCTTATGCAATTTATCTCATTTCATGGTCTCATCTATCTTAGGCTAGTTAGGCAATTTTATGCAAACATTAAGCAGATAGAGGACACTAAGTATGAAACCAGTGTAGAGGGCACCCATTTTGCTATTCGCCCTAGGGATTTAGAGGTCGTTTTCGGCATAACTCGAACGGGGACGAACATTTACACTGCCAATACTGATGATATTTATAGAAATTTGCTTCGCTCCGATCGTGTTTATGACGGACACGAAAAGAAAGCTGTTCATATGACCACCTCCAACCGACTCCTCCATCATATAGTATCCCACCAACTTGTGCCACAAACCTCTCCAAATTACTCCAAACCCATCCAATTAGAGCTTCGCATCATGGATGCTATTCTTAATGATAACCTGCTGAATTGGGCTGCTATTGTTTTGTCACGGATGGTAAAGGCAGGGAGCTCCAAAGCCTCCCAACACTTGCCTTACCCGATGCATGTTTGTAGACTCCTCCAGCACTTCAATGTGCCTATTCCTGAGGATGAGGAGTCCTTTACTCCTTCAGACGAGTTGCATGCGATCCATGATGGGCTACTCCGGCAAATGAAGATGAGGAAGCATGGGGGGAGGTATCTCTGGATAGATGAGGTGGCAGCCTTAGAGGCTCAGGAGGCCGCTGAGCGTGCTGCAGCTCAGCAGGGTGTGGATGCTGAGCAGCTGGCTCAGGAGCAGGCTGGGTTTGACCAGGCTGCTGGTGGTGGTGCTGAGGAGGATGATCCTGCTGAACATATAGATTTCAGCAATCCTGCATTTCAGGCATATCAGACTCACTTCGATGCTCACTTTGATCACTTTGACAGCCGTATGGATAGTTTTGAGCATCGGATGGCGGAGCAGCAGGACAGCATTAGCCGCCTTGAGTCACAGATGGGAGTTCAGTCTGCTATGCTTTACTCGCGGTTGGACCAGCATTCAGCTCAGATGAATGCTAGGTTCGACGACATGATGACTGCCTTCGGACGCTTCTTTCCTCCGCAGGACCCTCCTGCACCGGACATGTTCTAGCTTTGTGGACATTGCACTCTGTTTTCACTGTTTTCGTTCTTTTCTGTTTTATGTCATGTATTTCCGGGATTTCTAGTTTTCATTTTCCTTGGGAGTTAGTTTGATTTCGGTAACCCCTGCGTGGGTATTTCTTCGCTTTTATGATGTTGACCTTGTCATGACTCTGATTTCGTTTTTATGTCATTTTATGTTATGATCTCTTTTATGCTCTGATTTCTCTTGATTTACACATGCTTTATGTTCTCCGATAGTCATGATTTTGTATATTGCTTATCTTTAGGGGGAGTTTTCACTATTGGTATCCTTCTTGTCTCCTTCGTTCCCAAATGATATCTTTTTGATTATGACAAAAAGGGGGAGAAAAGAGGCATGAGAAGAGCA
Organism: Crotalaria pallida; assembly: GCA_037953625.1. Taxonomy (NCBI): domain Eukaryota; kingdom Viridiplantae; phylum Streptophyta; class Magnoliopsida; order Fabales; family Fabaceae; genus Crotalaria; species Crotalaria pallida. The sequence goes on from CM075649.1 coordinate 127,693,185, forward strand.
AGCAATTTTTTTTACTCTGATATTATATATGTTCTTGCTTTGATACCAAGTATATAGTATGCACTTGACTATGATTATTATGATTATGTTGTGCTTGGAATTCTCTGGATTGACAGGTTTATAGGTTCCTATATTGAGGGGGAGCTCTCAAAAGTGATGGAACGGTTTAATTATTTTGTCATCATCAAAAAGGGGGAGATTGTAGAATCAAGTCTCCAATGAGGTGGATTTATTTTGATGATGACAATATAATTAGATCATGGATTTAAAGGAAGAATTCAAGCTCACCAAGTCAAGAAGATCAAGTGCATCACATTAGCTAGTCATTCTCTATTGTATTTTAATTGTAATTTTATTTCTATATTTGAGAGTGGGTAGCTTAGGAATTAATCTCATCCTAGGATAAATAATTTTAATGCATGAAAAAGGTTGGGGTTACATAAAATTATTCCTTGAGAAGAGAATTGAAATTAATCTTTGAAAAACTTAATTTTTATCATCTCTGGGCAAAAGACTCGAGTAGTCTGAAAATCACTCGAGTATAAAAACACTCGAGTAATTTGAAAGTTACTCGAGTATCAAAAGACTCGAGTAGTTTCCAAAAGACTCGAGTATTTCAGCCTCAATTCAGAGATTTGACCGTTAGTTCAATACATGGGCATTTCTATTGAAAGATGGGCAAAACACTCGAGTAGTGTCAAAAGTACTCGATTATTTTGGTTCTGACAGCAAAATTTTAACCGTTGGAAAAGGGCAAAAATGGAATGAAAGAGTTGATTTCACTCTCTCATTGTATTTCCCATATATCAGAATTGAATGCCCATGAACTAACCAACAAGAACATTAAAGTGTATTGGGAAAAACATTCATTTTGCTAATTCTCTCTCTCAAGTGAAAATTCTCTAACTCAATCTAGTCATTCATCATTATTATTTGTTCAAAGAGTTAGAGATTGTGCTTAATTGTTGTGGAAATCATTTGTTGGATTTCTCCACATACACATACACTTCTTGTTCCAAAATCTTGGTTGGTAACCAAGTGTACCTAAGTGGGTCTTAGGTTCATCCAAGTCTTGAGAGGTTCTCAAGCAAAGTCTAAGAGGTTCTTAGCTTGGTGGAGCTCTTGAAGGTTTCAAGGAGCTTGAAGAAGAAGGAGTCTTCATCACCAACTTCAAATTGGGGTAGAAATTCAAGAGTTTGGTACACTCTTGGAAGGGTTAGGTTGAGTGAGGCATCTCAATACCCTTTGTAATATTTCTAACAATTTGATTTTAGTAGACACTGCTAAGGTTCTTAGGGGGACTGGACTAGCTCTCTAAATAGAGAGTGAACCAGTATAGAATTGGTGGTGTTGATCTTTTATAGCTTTCTTTAATTTCAAGCAAAAACCAAACCTAAGTTTCTCAAAAGGGGCTTTTTAATTAGAGTAGTAATTCCGCAACAATTAGGTTGTTTTCAAGTTGTTATAGCTTTATTTAATTGCTTTCTACTCTTTTATTAATCTGCTCTGGACTGGTTTATTTCGTATTGATTAAAGTGCAATTTATTCAGAAACTGTTTTCTGCTATCTGCACGATTTACTCGAGTATTCTTCAGAAGACTCGAGTGTTCTTGTGATTTTACTCGAGTAGTCTGAAAAACACTCGAGTGTTCTTGCTCTGTTTCAGAAAATCTGCACAAAATCAATTATATTCAATTGCATTCAGATTACTATTCACCCCCCTCTAGTAATTGCTAAGCCCGCTTGTTGGTTTCCAACATCTTTTTCCTGAATTAATTAGTATAAATTAAGTCTTGATTTTGATGATCATAAACATGAATCTCATTCTTTAATCTTTATTTGCTAGGTTTGATGTAGTTTTATAAACTGAGTCTGAGTATAGTGCGTGATTTAATTTTACCCCGTCAATTACCTATTGTTGGATCTCATAGGCATTTTAATTTTGGCTACTAAAATATTTTAAAATTGTATAAAATGGTAAGTATTGTTTAGTAAAGAAATTGCATTGTGAATTGTGATTTGTATTTGTATAATTTTCCCTTAAATTAGTAGGAGAGGATGTAGATTACTTATTTCTTCACTTCCCTTATTTCTGTTTTTGATATATTGTTTCTCTCGTATAGGGTTGTTGTCCCAATCTTTTAGTTTTGAGCATTATGTCGACGAGTGGAGAAGGAGGACCGATAATGAATGTTGATGATCCAGCAGGGGCGTCAACAAACCGTGAGTATGTAGAACAATCAAACAACCCTGATGTGGGTGTGGAACATATCAACAGAGATGTTTATTATTTTGATAAACTGGATTTGGGATCCATAACTGAATCGGAGGTCAGGAAGCTGCGGTTTGTCGATAATGAGTCGCGTTTGAGTTTTATAGGAGGCATGCAAAGAAGCGTGGGTTTGGTGTTAGAAGGAACCGGTTAAAGCGAGGGAAAAATGGGGATTTGTTGTGGCAATCCTTTGCGTGTTCAAATCAAGGGTTTAGGTTAGCAGAACGCCTTGGGATGGAAGATCTCAAGAGGAGCGAAAGGAAGTTAACAAGATGTGGGTGTAAGGTGATGTTCCGAGTGCACGTTGACAAAGAAAATGGTGGTTGGTATGTGATAGGATTCAATGATGGTCACAACCATGATCTAGTAAATGAGGAATCTAGTGCTTTGTTCCGATCTCATCGTGTCATGACAGCGGAGGACATTGCCCAAATGAATTGCATGCGTGAAGCTGGCATTGGCATACCCAAGATCTTTGGGATGTTTGCATGTCAAAGTGGCGGATATCCTCTAATTGGTTTTAATAAAAGGGACATGTATAATGAAATTGCTCAACAAAGGAAGGTTGGTAGCGGTGATGTAGAAAGAGCATTGAAATACCTTCGTGACCTTGAACGCAGCGATAAATCCATATTTTGGAAGCATACCGTTGACAACGAGGGTAGGTTCCAACACCTATTTTGGGCTGATGGATGTAGCATATTTGATTATTCAGTGTTTGGGGATGTTTTAGAGTTCGACGCTACATATGGGAAGAACAAATATAAGTTTCGCATTGTTGTTTTCTCTGGTGTGAATCATCATAGGCAGACCACTGTATTTGCTACTGTTGTTGTGTCAGATGAGACCGAGTAAACTTATGTATGGGTGTTGAAACAGTTCTTGGAAGCAATGGGTGGGAAATCTTCGAAATGTGTTATCATTGATGGTGATAACTCTATTGGAAATGCTATTAGAAGAGTCTTCCCTGAGGCACGTCACAGGTTGTGCGGGTGGCATTTATTACAAAATGCTACGAGGAATGTAGGTTCGAAAAAGTTTACAAGAGACTTTCAATATATTGTAGGTGAACGAATGGTGGGAGTGGAACATTGTTCATGACTCAAACCGGATGACTCCAACCCTCGACACCTTTTTCCTTGTACTTGTCCAAGTTTCTCCTCCCATGCAATCTCTGCTTCTCTTGAAGATGAGTAGGATCGAAAAGAAGCTCCACTAAATCCCCTCACTTGTTCATTGCACGAATCCCAGTCATTGTAAACACCGGGGTTGCGCCCTTTGAAGACAACATAACCCTTCCCCATCTTCTTCCCAGATCAGTATTCTTGATAGAAGAGAACCTTCTTCACAACTTAGCACACCTAGTTTGTGTCATGTGTCGATACATAGTCTTAGTTCTCACACACTTTGCTGAAATATTTTGTGTCGTGGATTGCTTCTCATCCACGGTTCAAAGGATGGTGTTTGAACAAGTTAATGAACGACCAAGTTAATGACCAAGTCAATAAATGAGCAACGGTGAACCACCTGGTCTATCACCTAAGGAGTTACATGAAATTGATTAATAGAATTGAATTAAATAATCCCTTCGTTCCTATTTTCAAATATATCCCTGTAATTATTATTAGGATTCTAAAAAATGTAGAGTTAATAGGGGTGTTGTGGAAAAAATTGATTAAATGCTATTGAAAATTGAAATGAGATCTTATAAATAGAACCAAAATAAAAAGCCCAACAAAGTATTATAAATAGGACCAGAGGGAATAATAGATTAAAAACTGATTTTTTTAAAAAGATTTTTATTTATAAAAAATTCAATATTAAATTTCATATATTTAATAATAATTTTTCAAATTTTTTAAGGTAATAATAATTTTAGTCAAAACAAGCTTCCACCATACGTTTTCTTCCAGCATACCTCCTACTCAAAAGTTAGTGTAAACAAGTTTCCTGTGTAAACAAAGTGTCAGTTTCCTTCCTTTTCCTTTCGCATGGATCCATAACGAATGCTTCGTCAGGTCTCATATGTAAGCAAAAATAACTAATTTCATAATTATTAAATTAATTAGGTAAGCAAAATAATACTTCTTCCGGTCTTTATTATATGTCACATTCTAGAAGGTTTTTTTGATCCTTTTTATAAGTCACTTTATATTTAATATGCATTATTTATTGCTTTTTATCTTTTTTGCTCTTATTAAATGTTTTGACTATGTATGTCTTTTTTGTTGTTCATTAATGAGTGAATTTTCCAAGAAAAGTTGAAAGGGTAAAATTGTAATATTACAATATATTCTCATAGAATTAATAAAAATAACCACTTTCCTTGGTATATGTAATTCGGTTAAGTATGCCCAATAATAAGGTCAGGAGTGAGTATTTGATTGGATTTTCTCTCTCTAGGTTTCTCTCTTTTAGAGTTATTTATTAAATGCTTTGACTATCTATGTGTTTTTTGTTGTTCATTAATGAGTGTAAATTTTCCAAGAAAAGTTGAGGGTATAAAATTTTAATGTTACAATATATTCTCATAGAATTCATAAAACCAACCACTTTCCTTGATATGTATAATTCGGTTAAATATATTCTATAATAAAGACCGGAGGGAGCAGTGAAAATAATTTATGGTGATATTAAATTTGGTAAACGATTTATTGTGATATTTATTAAGTTCCTCGTTTCTACGCTAGCGGGACCCAATACTTAAGTCAGCAACTTCTAAAAAGAAAATTGTTACTCCTTCCGGCTCGAATTATAGGCAAATTCAACCATTTTTACGCTTATTAAGGAGGTTAGTTGATTGTATTTAATTTTCTCAAATTTATAAAAAATAGATGTATTTAAGGAAAGTAGTATTGGGAATGAAACAAAAATTAATTAAGATTACAATTTTCTAGAAATGTTTTAGAAAGTAGCATTGAGAATAAAACAAAATTTAATAAAGTTAGTTAATTTTGCTTATATTTTAAACCAAAAAGTACTACCTCCGTCCCTAATTATAAGGTTCTCTTAGGAGATTTCACGTCTATTAAGAAAGTGAAATAATTTAGTTAATTGTAATGGAAATGTGAACTTTTGATATGTATTTTCAAAATTATCCCTATTAATATTATTAGGAATCTAAAAAGTTAAATAAATAGGGGTGTTTGTGAAAAAAATAATTAATACTCATTGAAAATTGTTAAAGGACCTTATAAATAGGTGTTGAGGGTCAAAAAATGGGGAAATATGATAATGAGATTTTGGGTTTGTAAACTTAAGAGATTGAACAATGACAAAGGGAGGGAACTTCTGAAGTCTAGTGGTGGAGGAGAGTAAGCAAGCCTTGCACAATGACTATAGTGGGGAGGGCAATAAGCTTCCCTTTTCTGCAACTTTCTACCCTTCCGTCCTCTCTCTCTAATCCTAGTGTCTCTTGTTCTCTCCTCCTTTCTCTCAGTTTTTTCGATGATTCTCCCCCCTTCCCTCTTCCTCCTCTTAAGCTTCTTGGCTCTCTCACTAGTCACCATCATCCTCGTAAAGCACCCTTGTTTAGCCATTAAGCACTATTTTTCTCTCTGCACACTTCTTACACCTTACACCATTTTAGTTAGTTATTTTAAGCTTAATCTTTCTAAGACAGAACGAAAGGTTCCTTTTTAGTGATTGTATGCTATGACCCTATGCCTCCTATGCTTCTTTCTATTTCCTTATTGTTGCATACAGTTCCGCTCTCCGGTCATTGTGCAAGTCCTCAAGAGTCTTTTATCACTCTTTGGGGCGGAGCTCGCTCAGAGCCTTCCAGCCACAACCCTCAGAAGCTCCCAAGGATTGTCCGCCCAGCTGGCCACATTACCCCTTGTGTATAGCTTTGTGGGTGGAGTCCCAAATATCCCTTTTTTTCTGCCCACGTACTGGGCCGCCCCCTTCCCTTCCTTCTTGCTTCTTCACAATGGGCCTTTTACTTTTACTTAGTGGCTTATTCCTTGATCTATTATTCAGGCCCAAATAAATTGATCCTCAACAATAGCCCCTTTTTGCAGGAAAAGGGAAAATAGTTGCCGCCCTTGGTTTCCGCGTGCGACGTGAAAGGGAACTGCCAATTGCAGTTTTCCCTTTTGTTGCAAAACCATCCACGCACGTCTCCCACTATCATAACTGCTTCCTCATTAATTTGAATAGGCTTTGAACTCCGTGCCCCCTGCATATCTTTGCTCCTTCCTTCCTTTATTTGTAACGACTTCTTCTTTCCTCCTCCTCACTTTCAAATTTCTAATTTCACAACTTCCCTCTCCATCATGTCTTCGTCTTCTTTCTCCTCTCCTGATAGTGGTTCGATATCCCCTACTCAATCAGGCGGACCAACTGGTGACTCTTCCTCCGCCTCTATCCCAAACATTCTTCTTTTCCACACCCTCCCTTCGCTGCCTCCGCCCAGGGCGGATCTTGCGAGTAGTGGGTCTCGCCGAGATTCGGCGGAGATTCCTATCCCCATCCGCCCTTTCATAAAGCCTCCCTCTTCTGGTAATTTGCTTGATTCTCCTAGCCCACAAACCCCTGTTATTTCCTTGGCTGAAGCGAAATTGATTACTCCCCTTCCCAGTGAACGTTCTCCTGAAGTGGGTCCCTATTTGCTTCGTTCCCGTCTGGCTGCTGAGGAATTTCCTTGGTCTTCTCCCTGTTTTCGTGGTCGCATAACTGGCACCAGTGGCTGGTCTTCATGGGTGAGTCATGTCTTCGTGCATGACCCGCCTTTTGTTAAGGTACTTGAACAGGTTGGGATAGCTTCCGCTATCAAGGTTTCTCCCTATCTGGGTACAAATAGGAAGGCAGAAGATCTTGAACTTTTGCTGCAACGGTGGTGCACAGCGACCCACACTTTCTTCACTTCTTGGGGGGAGTTCGCCCCCACCTTAGAGGATGTCATTATCTTCCTTAAACTTCCCGCTTTCGGAGAACATTCTCTCTCTTTTGATTCTGTGAGTTCGGACATTATTGAAATGGCACAACAACTTAAGGCGGCCACTTGGCAGAGCGCTCGTTACTCTCGTGATGTCTTTGAGCGTCGTAGAGCGAACATGAGCGGAGGCTCCAAAGTGGCAGGAACTGGGTGCCTTATTCCAAAGGCCAAAAGGGTTAAGAAGAAGGACTCTTTAAAGTACACTTTCGCCACATGGATTCGCTACTTCCATGGAGATGTTCACAATGGCCGCTTTGAGTCAGGACCTTCTGTGGATTTGAATTTGAAGAGGGCGGCGTTCGTTGCCTTTTGGCTTAGTAGATTTGTCTTCCCTGGTCCGCCCTAGGAATCAGTTAGTCCCGCTGTATTCATCTTTGCTTGTCTCTTGGTTAATGGCATTCGACTTCCTTTGGCACCGATGTACTTGGGCAGTTTGTATGCCCGCCTGGATCAAACAGCAGAACAGATGAGACTTTCCTTTGGGCGTTTTTCCATTAGTTCCTTTCTGGACTTGGTTTTCATACAATACTTCCTTTTCGAGCACTTCCCTGATTATGGCCCTATTCGCCAAACCGCCACTCCTCCTGTTACCTCTGATGATCCCATAGTCTTCCTTATTCAACCTCGTGTCTTTGGCTGGTTCAATGGCAAACCCAGGCGTCTTCTCCTTGAGGTAATTGACAATGAAGACTGCTTTTTGTTCAGGCCTTTCCTCACAAATCTTCTTCCTGGTTGTGAGGGTCTTCATGATATATATTTGGAGTCTTCTTTCAACACTCGGAACAATTCATCCAAGCGTATTGAAGGTACTTTCGATTTGTGGCTCATGATCGTATCTCCCCGCTTTCTCCCTGGCTTTGTAATCACGGACGCCCTTGGGTCCTTTGGTGGCGCTTTGTGGCCTTATGCATATAGGCCAGACCGTGTTGCTAGGCAGCTGGGCTTTGATCAAGCCCCTTGTGCGTTGACTCTCAATCCTGTTGATCTTCCTTCTATTGCTGATGCTACTTTACTTAAGCCCCTTGCTTCTCTTCCTCCTTATGATGACACTTTGTTTGCTCCTCGTTCTCGAGTGGGTCTTGTTCTTCAAGATTGGGTTGCATATCATACTGCTGTTCTTGCTCATTTACGTGACTTTGAAACTGTTAAAAGTAATGCTCCCCCTCCTTCTGAAATGATTGCTTTGAGGGATCCTTACTATGCACCTATCTCCAAGAAGGACGTTGCTCTTGCAGGTGTGTCTTACTCCTTCCTAGTTTCTTCTTTTCTTTGTTTTTTCATACTATTGTTCACTTTATTATTTTAATTGCAGTTGAATTGGCTTCTTCCGCTCTATCTTCTGCTTCCAAGAGGAAACATGCCGCTTCCCCTTCTGTTAAAGCCAAGAGTTCCAAGGCTCCCAAAGCTAAGACTTCCAAAGCTAAGGCCTCCGCCTCCGCATCTCCAAAGGCTTCCGCCCCACCCCCCAAAAAACAGAAGCGGGCGGCCACGTCCAGCCCTCCTATTTCTCAGCGTAGGGTTTCGCTTCGCCTGCGTTCTCGCTTTACTTCTTCAACTCCTGCATCTGACCCTGTTGATTTAGGTGATGGCTCTTCTACTGATGGCAAAGTTCCTGCATCCACCTCTCCTCCTGTTGTTGTGTTAGATGATAATCCTGTGCCTCCGTCCGCCCCTGTACCTGTGGAGACTCATTCTTCTTGTCAAAGGAGTTCATCTACGCCCTCTATTATTTTGGGCAGTTCATGTAGTCAAAAGTATCAAGTCGAAACCTCCAGTGAAATAAATCAAATTCTGCTCTCTACTCTTTCTCCACCTCAAGGCTTGGATGTTATCACTAATCCTTTCTCTCCGCCTCCAGGTTCTTAAAAATTAGAAAATTACTTTGTTTACTTCATGTATTTATCCCTTTTCCTTATGATCATTTTTTGATTTTAGTTCCGCCTTCTCATCTTATTTCTTCTTCCGAAGGCGATGAGGAGAATGTGTGTCAAGCACCCGTGCAAAATGAGGACCCTCAAGATGAGCAGTTGTTGGATGAGCAACCACAAGATGAGCATATTCAAATTGATCCTAATGCGCAAAGAGAGCAACCACAAGATGAGCACATTCAAATTGATTCTGATGCTACGGTTGCTGCATTTCCCGCTGTTCCTTCTCTTACTGCCTTGGCTGATTCCCTAAAGCACGCTGCTCCTATGCCTTCTCAATCCAATACAGATCTTTTGATTGCTACTAAGGCTATAGCTGATAGGTTAAGTGCAAATAAGCAATCTCTCGCAGCTGCTGGTATATTATCCACTTTCATATCTTGGTTGTTTTCTTTATTTCCTATGTGTTCCTCATGTTTGTTTTCCCCCTTTTATTTTTTAGGTAATCTGATTCCTGATCTTTCCCTTATCTTATCTTAAGAGGAAATTCAATGGGTCACTTCCTTCCTTTCACTTCATGATGATATAATTGTTCCACCATCTTCTCTCCCGCTTCCTTTGCGTTGTTCCGCCTACCGCGTCTTGGCTGACTTGTTGCGTCAATTTAAAACGCATAGCATTGAAGAGTTACTTTCAGAGCATTTGATCAGCACCCTTCAGTACCTTTCTTCCCTTCCTCTGTTGGGATTTGATGGCACATGGTTTCAGAAGCTCCATGATAGCATGAAGGCTATCGTGTCTTTCTTATCTCCGGCTGCTATGGAAGCGAAGGCGAAGTCAAAGTCCGCCTTGATATCCAAGCGTGAAATTATTGCTCAAGAGGTGCTTTCCTTTGAGGACAAGCTTGCAGATGCCCGTGCCCGCCTTGCTTTGGTTGATGATGAAATATCTTCCTTTGAAGTTGGAGAAAAGGCCCGCTCGGATGCTCACTCTTCCATTGCTTATCTTATTCAGTTCTGATGCTCTTTAATTATCTTGTATTGGCTTTTGTAATGCTTTCGATCCTTGGATGTTTCTTTTGCTTTGTAATATTTTGGACATGGCTTTGATGTTGCGTATGTTTCCTGCAATGTTAGTAATGGGCACTCTTTTTGTCGCATTTCTTTATTTTGAATCTATTGCAATCTCTTGCATTTTCTCTTACAAACACTTAGTGTTCGCAAATCTGAAGGATAAGTGGGGTGGCCTCTATGCACTCATCCTTTATCCGTCGTGAAGGCGGGGAGCAACATTCCATCATTCCTTCCGATTTCTATATGCGCTCTTGCACATATTGCTCCATTGTGCTCTTGCACAAATCCTTATCCATGTGCTCTCCGCACGGTCTCTTTCCATCTTTTGTGCTCTTGCACATTTTTATCTTTGTGCTCTTGCACACTTTCTTTTTTTTTTATCTACGTGTTTATTCGTGCGTTTTCATTTGATTTCATCATTTCCTTAGTTCTATTGCATTTACATTCTATGAACAACACGTTCTAATTTTTATTATTATTGTGTCTCAGCAAGCATTTGAGTCAATCTTGTAATTTAGATTTCTTTCCTCCCCTTTTCATTACCTTCTTTTATTAGTTCATGCATCTTTGTCATTTTTAAAAAAAAAAAACTAACAGCAAGAAACATAGATAATCCAGCACAATGTAGTGGTAATAGATTCATAATATAGTCCAGGCAAGGGGTTCTTCATATCATACAAAAATGACTCTTTCTACCAAGGCAGTCATACATGTTCCTTGTGCCTTTCAAAACTGAAGAACTGATTCTTACATTCATTTCTACTTCTAAGGATAATACTTCTTAATATATTTAAAATTCAAAGGTCCTATTTTCTTTTGATTGTCTGGATTGAGGAGAAAACAATACCCGTTGGGATGAGCATCCTGCACTATATAGGGTCCTTCCCACTTGGGCGCCCACTTTTCAGCATGGATATTCCTCATAATTGCATCCGTGGCTTTGAGTACCAGTTCTCCTTCGCTGAACATTCTAGGCTTCACAATCTTGTCATACATTAGCATCACACGCCTCTGGTGTCTCAACATCTCTTCCCTTGCTTTGTCTCTTTCTCCTTCTATGAGTTCCGCCTCTATCTCCCTCCGCCCTTCTCTTCCACTGATCATTCTTGGCGAAGGCACTGTGATCTCAGCTGGCAACGTTGCTTCAGCACCATATACCAGAGAAAAGGGAGTGGCTTTGGTGGCACCATGCCTTGTTGTTCTATACGCCCATAAAGCGAGAGGCAAGTATTCGCTCCAATCAGTAGGCGTGTCTCCTACCATTTTCCTTAAAATCCCAACTAACAATTTGTTTGTTGCTTCCGCCTGACCATTGGATTGGGGGTAGTAGGGTGTTGATCTGCCATGAGTTATATTGAAGTTTGCCAAGGTGTCCTTCACCCTTTCATTTATGAAATGTGTTCCATTGTCTGACACAATCCGCTTTGGCAATCCAAATCTACAAATTATGTGCTCTTTTATGAATTTCACCACTGTTTCTCCATCAACACTAGTAGTTGCTTCAGCCTCAACCCATCTTGTGAAGTGCTCTGTTGCCACCAAGACCCATTTGTTTCCTCTTGACTGTGGTTCTATAGGTCCAACAAAATCCATCACCCATGTATGAAAAGGGTAGGGCGTATCCAGCCCTTGCATCTGTGCGGACGGGGCGTGGATTTTGTTTCCATGCTTCTGGCAATCCTGGCATCTTCTGCTGTATCCCTTCACATCATCCTTCATTGTGGGCCAATAGTACCCAAGTCTCATCAACTCATAATACATGTTTCGCCCTCCTAAGTGCCGCCCGCACACTCCTTTGTGAACTTCTTCCATCACCCTTTTAATGTCATCCCCACCTATGCATCTCAACATTTCTCCATTGAACATTCTCTTGAACAACTCCCCTTTCTCGCAAAAATACCGTTCCGCCTTCTTCTTTAGTGCTTCACCTTCTGTTCTGTTCTCAGAGAGGCTCCCCTCTTGCAAAAACCTCTTCAAGGGGTTCCTCCAATCCTCTTCTTCTACTCTGGCCGCCTCCTCTTCTTCCCTTGCTTCCTGACATTGAATACATTTTCTTTGGATTGCATCGCTCTCCGCCTTCATCTTAGGCCAATAAATCCCCACACGTTGGAGCCTTCTATACAACCCTAGGTCGAGTTATCCGCAAATGCTTTCATGGAGCTTGTTCATCTTCTCTTTGCCTTCTTCCTCCGTGACACACTTCATTAGCAGCCCTTCATTGTTCTTCTTATATAATCTCTTTCCTACCATAATAATCCCTTGCTGCTCTCACTAGCATCTTGCTCCTTAGTTGTCTTATTATGTCATCTCTCCAACTTGCCTCCTCTTCCTCCCCAGTCTTCGTATTTTCCCTTTGCACTTTTATGAATGTTATGACTTTCTCTCCATTTCTCGCCTCTACTTGACTCCCAATTGTTGTCAAGGCGTCCGCCTGCTTGTTCTCAGTCCTAGGGATATGCTCCAGCCCTTCTATTTCGAATCCTTCCATCATCTCGAATGCCCGCTCCCTGCAAGACATCAGAGACATTTCTTTTGCTCCATATTCTCCCTTGAGCTGCTTGATAACTAGATTGGAATCTCCCTTAATGATGAGCTTTTCTACTCCCAGTTCCTTTGCTATCTTTAACCCAGCAATCAACGCTTCATATTCCGCCTCGTTATTGGTATAGGGGAACTCTAACTTGAGGGCGAATGACAATGATTCTCCTCGCCCGTCAGTTAGCGTCACGCCCCCTCCTCCGTGAGGTGACGAAGGCGTCCCATCAAACGTGAGGGTCCACTGTGGACTCCCTTCACACGCATTGACTCCAGGCACTTCTCCTCTCAATTCCTCCATCTCTTCGCCTTCTACTGAAATTGGGCAGATAGCCATGAGATCCGCCAAGGCTTGACTTTTTAAGGCTGTAGGTGTGACCAGCGTTATTTCGTACTCTGTGAGCATCATAGCCCATTTGCTCAATCTTCCTGTTAGTACCGCCCCCTGTAACAAGTGCTTTATTCCCTCAGCTTTGGTCATTGCCCAAACTTCATGGGCTTGAAAGTATTGTCTGAACTTCTGAGCCGCATATACCAGCGCCAAGCATTGCTTCTCCTGGAGCGAGTACCTCAGTTCTGCATCTTTCATCACTCTACCAAAATAAACCACTGGCCGCTCCGCGCCCTCTTTCTCCTGTGCTATCAGGCCATTTATGGTATCCCCGGAAGGTGCCAAATATACTTTTAATGGGGCTCCTTTCTCTGGTGCGCTCATGACTTGGGGAGACGTCAACACCTCCTTTATCTTTTGGAAGACGGATTGATGCTCTTCAACCCACGTGAATCCCTTGTCGTCTTTCACCAAGTTCCTGAAGGGTTTTAGCAGCTCACTCATGGCTGGTATGAAGCGCCGTATGTAACCCAACTTCCCAACGACTCTTTGCAGCTCTTTCTTCGTCTTAGGTGCCTCCCTTTATTGTATAGCTTTGATCTTCTCCTCATCAGCTGATATTCCATCCTTGTGAACTTTAAATCCCAAGAATGCCCCCGATGCCACCCCGAACTTGCACTTTAAAGGGTTCATTCGCAGCTTGTACCTCTGACACCTTTCTAATACGCTCCTTAGATGCCCCACATGATCTTCCTCCCTTCTGGATTTCACCACTAAATCATCTACATAGTCTTCCACAAAATCGTGCATTACATCTTGGAATATGGCTGTCATGTCTCTTTGATACGTCGCCCCCGCGTTTTTCAAACCAAAGGGCATCACCACATAATGAAAGTTTCCTACAGGGGTCCTAAAAGCCGTCTTCTCTTCATCTCCTAGGGACATCCGAATTTGATTGTATCCACTAAATCCATCCATGAAGGAGAACCTTTCATGGGAGGCTGTGGCATCTATCATACTGTCAATGTGGGGTAGGGGAAAATCATCCTTCGAACAAGCTTTATTGAGGTCTCTGAAGTCTACACAACAGCGGATCTTGCCATTCTTCTTTCTCACAGGGACAATGTTAGCCAACCATTCTGGATGTTGAATTGGCTTTATGAATCCTGCCTCCAGTAGTTTCTCAACCTCTTTCTTTATTTGGGCTTCTACCTCAGGGCTAAACCTTCTCGGGTGTTTCTTTACAGGTATCGCCCCTAGTCTTACCTCTAGGTTGTGTGTCACCAAGCTCCTTCTCAACCCAGGCATCTCAGTATAACTCCATGCAAATACTTCTTTGAACTCTTTCAGCAAGGCTACTAGTTCTTCTTTTTCCGGGTCGCCTAGATCTTTGCATATGAACTATGGCTTCTTTTCGCTTTCCTCCTCCCCCACATTTATTTCTTCTAAATCTCCCATGATTCCTTGTCCACCTTCTGTAACTCCATAACAGTTTTCCCTTTCTCCTTACAACACTTCCACTGGCGTGTGGAGCGTGCTCCATAATCCGGGGCTGACTAGTTCTTTGACTTTAGGTCTAGCCAACCCCGCCTCATCCTATAAGATCCTCCACGTCATGGTGCCATAAGCAAGGCGGCACCTCTCAATCCTTCCCCGTTTGGGCTCTCCTTGCTTTCCTTCTTCCTTATCGCCCCGTGGCTTTTTGAAACCGCCAGTAGAAGCTCCACCTTCTCCCTTTTCCTTGACGAAGCGTACAGGTTCCATCTTTTGGATGGTATTAGCGCCTGTGGGGGCGACCTCCTTAAACAGGGAAGCCTCAATAATGTGAAGCTCAGATGCTTCGAATGGGGCCTGCACTGCTGGTATCACAATGTTCCTGCCTCTATAGTTGGACTTTACCCATTGATGGAGCGTAGACGGTACACAACGATGTTGGTGAATCCAAGGCCTTCCAAGCAGTATGTGATAACTAGGCTTTCCTGCTACAATTTGGAAAGTATTAGTCATTGCAATGGCTCCCACTCTCAGGCGCAGAACCACACTTGCTATTGCAGTCACTGTTGCTCCATTGAATGCATTCAACCTCATGGTGGATCTTTGCAACCTTTCCGCTCGTACCCCCAAAGCATGAAAGACATCTATTGGAATGATGTTGACTCCAGAACCATTGTCAACCAAGGCTCTTCTCACAGTAACGCCCTCCACACTTGCTTCTACGTACAATGCTTTGTTATGGCAAAAACCTTGTTCACACTCAACAGGCTCCTTGAAGATAAGGGCCGTGGCATGTGCTTTTGCCAGGCGTGTCAGAGGAGCGTTGGGTGAACATAGACCGCCTCCATGCTTCATTATGGCCTCTACTAAAGCTCCAGCCGCCTCCGCTTGTACTTCTTCGCCTTCAGCTGGGCGAACAGAATGCGAAACCCCCTTGTCTTTGCTATTCCTTTTCTAAGTATTTCTCCCAACTCTCTTTCTTCATTATCCACCATCTCTTCATCTTCTAAGAGTTGCTCTTCTATTCCATTAATGGCATTCACCCCATGATTTGGCAGGGGGCGAACCCGCAGGTCCTCTTCCCTTGGCTGCTCAGGCAGAACCAACTTCCCTTGCCCTACCAATCTGTGGAAAATACGCCTTATCACATAGCAAGACATAGTACCATGAGTGTTCGCCTCTCTGTGCACAGCACAGTAGCGCGGGTCGTCCATTTGCTGAGTGGTGGGAGAACGGCGTCCTTCCCATTTTTTAAGTATCCCTTCCTTGTACCAGTCGTCCACCAGTTGGTATACTAGCTCTTTAGAAATAGGCAATTCAGGCGGCTCTTCATCCTTCCCATATTTCTGGGGCGGAGGGGTTTCCTTGTAACTCTTCTTTCTCCCTCGCTCTTCCGCCGCGTACACCTCCAATAAGGCGTCATCTTTAGCTCGTTTCCCCTGCCTTTTCATGGCTTCAGCCACGTCTGTCCCCTTTTTGATTAACTCTGCAAAGGTAGTCACTTCACTCAAGGACAAAAAGATTTGGGCGCCATCTTCAACATTTTTGATACATCCATAGACCAAATCCGCCTCGGGTAAAGTTTCTCTGCAATGAAGTGCTTTATCTCTGTACCTTTTGATGAAGGATACCAATCCTTCCCCAGGCCTCTGTTTTACACGTCCCAAGTCCATGATATGCAATGCACCCTCTTCCTCTAAAAACTTGTTGCAAAACTCTGCTACCATGTCCTCCCAGGTGTGTAGCGATCCAGGGCGGAGTTTGCTATACCACGTGAACGCTCTCCCTACGAGTGACTTCGAGAACTCTCTGAGGCGGAGACATTTGTTTTGAATATGAACTCCCAAATCGTCCAGATAGGTCATGATGTGTTCTCTCGCGCTCCCTGTCCCATCAAATTTCCTAAAGGCGGGCGGTACGTACCCAGTTGGGAATGGTTGAGCGAGCACTTCAGCAGTAAATGGGAGCTGGACTTCGATCGCCCTTTTGGCTCCCCCTTTGTGGTCTTCCAGCATCTTCTTTAGTTGGGCTTGAGTGACAGGGGCGTCTTCCTCCATTCTCGCAAGTGGCTCATCTACCCGAATCCTCTCCACTTCGGTTTCTTTCTTGGCTAGTTGTGTCTTCATTTCTGCCATCATCTTGGCCAAGTTATCTTGGTTGGCCAATAGGGAAGACAACAAGGCTGTCGGGACTGTGACCTGCGATGGGCCCGCCCCCTGCTCGAGAGAAGGAGTCTCCATTTCCTTCAAGAGATTCAGCAGCGGCTCCGTCTCCCGCCCAGAGGAGGAAACTGGATCTCTTCTCGAGCCCTGAGGCTGCTCCATGGGCGTCTCTTCCTCTGGGAACTCCAAGTTGAAAGACAACCTTCTTGGCGTCACAGGCTCTTGTCTGTTGTTCATCATTGTTCAATCTCCCCAGCGGAGTCGCCAATTGTTGAGGATCAAAAAATGGGGAAATATGATAATGAGATTTTGGGTTTGTAAACTTAAAAGATTGAACAATGACAAAGGGAGGGAACTTCTGAAGTCTAGTGGTGGAGGAGAGTAAGCAAGCCTTGCACAATGACTATAGTGGGGAGGGCAATAAGCTTCCCTTTTCTGCAACTTTCTACCCTTCCGCCCTCTCTCTCTAATCCTAGTGTCTCTTGTTCCCTCCTCCTTTCTCTCTGTTTTTTCGATGATCATCCCCCCTTCCCTCTTCCTCCTCTTAAGCTTCTTGGCTCTCTCACTAGTCACCATCATCCTCGTAAAGCACCCTTGCTTAGCCATTAAGCACTATTTTTCTCTCTGCACACTTCTTACATCTTACACCATTTTAGTTAGTTATTTTAAGCTTTATCTTTCTAAGACAGAACGAAAGGTTCCTTTTTAGTGATTGTATGCTATGACCCTATGCCTCCTATGCTTCTTTCTATTTCCTTATTGTTGCATAAAGTTCCGCTCTCCGGTCATTGTGCAAGTCCTCAAAAGTCTTTTATCACTCTTTGGGGCGGAGCTCGCTCAGAGCCTTCCAGCCACAGCCCTTAGAAGCTTCCAAGGATTGTCCGCCCAGCTGGCCACATTACCCTTTGTGTACAGCTTTGTGGGTGGAGTCCCAAATATCCCTTTCTTTCTGCCCACGTACTAGGTCGCCCCCTTCCCTTCCTTCTTGCTTCTTCACAATGGGCCTTTTACTTTTACTTAGTGGCTTATTCCTTGATCTATTATTCAGGCCCAAATAAATTGATCCTCAACAATAGGGACAAAATAAAAGTGTTAAGAGGACTTTATAATTAGGGACAGAGGAAATATGTTTTTTGTTGTTTACAGAGTAAATCAGAAAGAGCAGTTACCACTTAGCACATTAGATTCAGCAAGAATCAAGAACAAAGTAAAGGAGAAACGCGTTACCTCCTTTCCTTTTCTTTTTTCTTTTTTTTTTAAAGGAAAAAAATATAAGAAAAGAAGATTACTCTCTCTAACTATGTAAAGGCAATTGTGATATTTCCGCCAGACAATATATAATCTGCTGTGATATTTGTAGGTAGGCTTAGATGTGTTCTTTGTTTTCGAAAGTTTATTGAATTTTGATTTTAGTTATCCTAATATTTTCTTCGATTTTGATATATATACATTCTTTTTGGTTTGAAATATTAAAAAAAATTCATACTTATTATACAAATTATTGATTATATTTTATTTTTTTTTTCAAATTTATAAAAAAATAGAGGTATTTTAGGAAAGTAGTATTAAAAATTAAATGAGATAATTATTTTTAGGGATATTTTAGGAAAATAACATTGGAATAATGAAGGAAATTTTAAGAATATTAATTAAATTTTTTTTTATTTTAAGAAAAAATATATTTTTCTTATATTTTAAACCAAAATTATATATATATATATATATATATATATATATCATAAAAAATTAAGGTAAATATACTGAATTTTGATTTTAATTTTTATAAGGACCGAGATTAAAAATTATTTAAGACACTGAATTTGTAAAATCAAAAAATGATTTAAACCAAAAATTAATTTTAAATTTTGTTGACAATATGTCAGTATTAGAATTGAATCATACCAACAATAGTACAACATACGAATATTAGCCACATTATTATCCTATGCCTAAATTCAAATTTTTTAAATAAATGGCACAAGTTAGAATATGGAGTATTTAATCCTTTATAGTACTAATATGTACATGGTTCCTAGTTTCCTACACTTGTGGGACCCGATTAATATGAGTTACTCCCTCCGAACTTATTTATAAAAAAAAAATTATTAATGGTTTTAAATATAAGTAAAAATTAACCAACTTTCTATTTTCAATACAACTATTCTTAAAATATCCTTACAAAATGGTTATAACATTTAATTTTTGTTTCATTTTCAATGCAAGTTTTTTAAAGTAGACAATTTTTCTATGAATTTGAAAAAATTAAATGCACTCAACTAATTTTCTTAATACCTATGTCTGTAGTTATTTTTGCTAATAAAGGAAGTACGAGTTACTACTTCTTCAAAAAAACAAAATTGATGAATTAAAGATAGGAGTTAGCACATGAGGTTAGTTCAGGCATGAGGTATGAATCAAGAACAGAGAAAGAGAAGAAGAGAAGAAATACATTAACAAGTAGCTTTACTTATAATGAGTAAACAAATTAAAGCAATAATATATAAAATATAACAATGAATAATATAAATACTAATAATAATAGAGCTAGGAATGAATTATTATTACCAGGAGATAAATGAGTGAAGTATAGTTTTCAAGCGGCCGAGATAAGAAAGCGATGAAAGCATCAAGCAAAGGATACAGAGCTGGTCCGTCTAAGACAGCCCAGTTGGTGGCTGCAGGGACATTTAGGATTTTCCTCTTCCCCAGGTCATGAATTCTAGTCCCAGACCTCCCATGTAAAAAAAAAAAAAAAAAAAAAGGAAACAGAGCTGAAACACCAATCCAAGTGTTGACATCTTTAACAGCTGTGATGTCCGATACATTCAGAACATCTTACATTTAGAACGAAATGAATATTCACCATTTATTTTAATTTGATTTACTATTTAAAATCATCTTTTCCCGTTTTATTTTTTTGTTTCATTATTATAAGAAACACATTTTTAAGAATTATAATGGTTACGTCAATTTTTATAAATTAATTGTGTTTTTTCATAATATTATTTTTTTTGTGTAAATTAATGCGTAACTATTAGTAATTTTTAACTTTTAAATAAGATAAATAAATAAAAACACAAATTTTTTTCAAATGAATTAGATAAAGGGTTTTTCTAAGATATTTGTCAAGATCGTTAGAAGTAGTAAAACAATCCTAAATTAACATTAATTATTTTTTTTCAAAAATCTCAAAAATTACATCTTTCCATAATACGTAATATACTCCCTCCGCTTCACTTTTTAGAAAAAAAATACTAATTATAAATCCTTTTATATTTCCTATGTATCATTTATTACTATTTCTCTTTTTTGCTTTTATTAAATGCTATGATTATCCATGTATTTTTTATTAATCATTAATAAGTATGAATTTTAATTTCCAAGAAAAATTGAGAGGGTAAAATTGTAATATTACAATATTATCATGAAAGTCATAAAACTAATTACTCTCCTTAATATGTGTTTTTACAATTAAATAAAGAGAAAATGAAGAATGCACCGACAGTGTAAAGGTTCTTTACACCATCAGTGCATCATCCACCATTCATCCGTTTATGGTCGTTGAGGTTTAGATTAAAGTAATACAAATAAATGATGGATGAATGACTGATGGTGTAAAAAACTTTACATCGTCAATGCATACCTATTAATCTCTTAAATCAAAGTAATAACTTTCCTTAATATGACCAAAAAAAATATTAATTGTAAATTTTTAATAGTATCCAAACGAGTATCACTTTTACAATTAAATCAAACAACGGATACCACGCTTTCTACCTTTTCCCTAAAAGCAAAAGAAACATATTGTTTGCATATAAAACCTTTAACCCGAGAACAAGATTGCCATCCAAGGAAACATCAGAAGGATTGGTGATTGAGGCTTCCATGAAGCATGGCAATCTATGCATGTCCAACAGCGAGAATTACGCGTCCAATTCAGGATGTATTCTAATCTTTATTGCTCGGATAAAAAAAGTTTGGCATGGTGGATTTGACGAGGGAGCGAATGTGTGATGAAGGCTTCCACTTTAAGACATTAGGATTAGTCCAAGTATACTTTCCCAATTAGATCTGATTCGCCCTCCGAGAGTGCTATAGGTGGGGTTGCGATGGTGCACGCATCAGAGAAAACATCCGAGAAGCATGAGAGACCCATAATCGGTTTACGCGTGCTCTCCGATAGTAGGAATCCCAACTTAGGTTACGTGAGAAAAACTCGGACCAAGCTTGGTCTTCGTGCTCAGGCTATCGTGCTCGGTAGTTCTGATCAAATTTGTACCTTAGTCTTGTATTGCTAGGTTGTTTTCCGCTTATCGGATTGTCGTTCGAGTTAAGCTTATGAATGCGGTAAGGAGAGCTGGGATCACGCCACCTGAGCCAAGGTGGGTCCTCGTCCCCGACTTTAGTAGGATCTTTTGATAGAGTCCTGTGTAGTCGGGTACTCCTTTGTACTTGGCATTCCTATAAGCTTTCTTTTAGAAAGTTTCTGTGTATAAGGGGCCGAGTTCCAATCAGGTGGCTAGCCCAAAGGGAAAGGCAAGTACGTATGCATATAAGAGCTTTTTTGTACCGACTTTCATGCGAGAGATAACTCGGATCACCGGCACCTGAGCCAAGGCGGTGTCCTCAGCCCGCGACTGTCTAGGCTCTATCGGGAGAGCTCTGTATAGTCGGGTGTCTCTACGTACTTGGATGATTTATAAGCATCCCTTAAAAGGGGTTGTATATAAATCGTCGAGTTCTAACGGGATGGCTAGTCCAGTCAGAAACGCGGGTACGTGTAGGCATGTAAGTGCGGTGGCACGACGGACCGTTCTACCACAAAGGTAGGGTCGCGTTTGTGCGCTCGGACCAGTGTTGGCCATCGATTTGTACCTTTTCATGATATATATAAAAACAACTATTAGAATATCAAGTAATGGATGATATGTAATGACATTAATTAGCGAAGTATGAGCTGTTTTGCTGTTAATTATGAGTCATAAATCATGTACAGTGATACATGTACCAAGTGATGATTCTTGTAAAAATGACTATCAAAACGCGTAATTGGGCTGGAAAATTTCCCAGGTCAGATACAAGCATGAGTTAAAATAATATATGCCTTTAGAAGATGATATGCTGCAACTAGAATATAGTGATATGCGTAGTGAATGTATACATGACCTGGTGCACATTTATACGAATATAGTGTAATCGGGATGCGAAGTGTCGTTAGCATTTATGTAGAAACAATGTAAAAGAGCTGGCAATGTAAATTTCTTCCCTGAATTGATCGCCGCGATGTCCTTCATTAACTGTAGCTTGTTGCTTTATGTTGGGTCACTTCATCACGTGTTGTCGCATAGAGAATATCCGAGTGTTAAATTGGTCGATGATTAGTAGTATCATCATAAATCTTTTCCTCCTCACATCAAAAAAGAGCTGGGTTTGCCACCGTTGGATATTTAGAAAAGGCGATTGTGGTCCCGTCAAAACGATAGTAATGTACTATTGTGAAGTATTGTTTTCTCTGAAATTGACTTTTGAATTGTTCTCTATCATGAGACTGTGTCGGTCCCGTCGATTCTAGAGAGAATCTTAGCTGCTTGGCCTTCTTTTTTATAAGTTCGACCATCCTTTCTTGAACCTTACATTACATATGTAAGGACAATAATCAGTGATCACGCAATGATTAAATAGCAGCAATGAGAATTATAGGCAAGTGAATATAAAATATCAGAATTAAAGTAGTATGATTTAAAAGATCACACGCAACGAATATGATAGTGGCAATTATTGGAAATTAAATATTGTACAGACAAGATTGTCAATGAAAGGATGCATGATTTCAGATGTATCACAAGTAATAATTGTAATAAATGAGGTAACGATTAGATATGAAATTATCAAAATATACTAATGCATGCAGTTGAATAACCGGATGAATTAAAGTAATGCCATGGAAATTTATATAAGTGGAATAAATTTCTTCCCTGGATTTGTGAGCTCCGTTGAGAGTTGAAGCATGTCATGGGCCTTCACAGCTTCTGAACTGGGCCCAATTTCTGGTTTCTTTTCGGCCCAATTGGCGATATCTCCCCAAGTACCCTTCTTCTCGGCTTCAACTCCTTCTTATCATTCTCAAATTTCTTCTGTGCTCTAATGCAATTCACGAGACTCCTCGGGGCCGAGTTGTCGTGCCTGGTGGCGGTCCTTGGTTGTTCTTTTCGGTCAAACTGGCTAACTCCTTCTTCTCGGCTTTTTGAGGTTGCAACAGGGACTCATTTGCTCGGTGATGGTGCGGTGGAAGCGTAGAGCCCTCACAATATTTTCTTCTCGGATTCTTCTCGTCACGGTGCTCGGAGCTCTTGTTCCGAGTGGCTATGCTCGGTTCTTCTTGTCACGACACCCGGAGCTCCTGTTTCGATTTTCACTCGAACTGATCTGGAGCGAAACCTCGGTGGCAACACCGTGGCATGAAGTTCAGAAGTGTAAGAACTACAATCGGTGGGTGAATTAACTAAGCAACACTAGGAGAACACCTAGAAGGGGGGGTTAAATAGGTGTTTAAGAAACCTTGAAAGATTTTCGAAAGAAACAAATCGAAACAATTAAAACGAATGATTTTTACAAAATTCTGCAGCCCTTAATCGATTAAGCAAAGCTGTTAATCGATTAACCTTTGAAAAACTTGAGTTAATCGATTAAGCTGACCAGTTAATTGATTAATGTCTGACAGCAGATTTTTGCTTAATCGATTAACACTTTCAGTTAATCGATTAACCATTGTTAAAACTGAAAAATCACTTTTCAATCAAAAACGAAAATCAATCAATTAACACATAAAATCAGAGATTAAGCGGAATTGATTAACATCAATATTCTTATTGATTACCTAGGTTATGAAAATGATTTTACCAATTCAATTTGCACGATTAAAAGCTAATTCAACCAATTATGGAAAATCAATCTTTTCTAGGTTTTCAACCAAGAACAATATGAAATGACAAGAATGTAAAGAGTTAAGGGAATAGAGATACTGCACAGTGATTTATCCTGGTTCACTCACAACCACCGTGAGCTACATCTAGTCCCCTCTTCAACCAAGAGAGATTTTTCACCAAAGGAATTAGAATTCTCAAATTACAAGTAATTGTCTCTCAAGACTCCCTTCTTGATAGCCTCCAAGAGATACCTCACTCTTGTCTTGCAATCCTATTGAAATCTAATCTAACCTTATTCCCTTGCTTGTTGATAACCCCACAACAAGTCTTCCAATTGCTTGTTGATTCCTCACAACAAGACTTCCAATTTGCTTGTTAACACAACAAGACTTCCAACTTGATTTGCTTGATGAACAACCACCAAGACTTCCTTTGTTGTAGAATGTGTGCCTCCTTGCAATGATTACAACACAATAGAAAAAAATAACAATCCTATGAATCTCTTTCAAGAACTATGAAAATATCAACACATGAGATTCAAAGATTCTTGATCAAAGAATGTGAAAATTAAAGCTTTTATCTTTGAGAAAGTGAGAGAGAAGTTGAGAGAATGGTGTGGCTTTGATCTTTTCAAAATGATATGAAAAATGAAATTGATTTGTTCTCATTAATCACAAAGGTTAGGAAAAGGTTTATATAGAATACCCAAAAGTTAGGAAACTTAAAAACTGATTTTGAGAACTGAAAAACGTATTTTAAAAACCAGTAAAACAGGTGTTAAATCGATTAACCTATAGCCTTAATCGATTAAGCACTGTTAAATGTGTGTTAATCGATCAGTCACTCTACTTAATCGATTAGCCACTGTAAAATTCAATTAAAAACTTGTTTTCTCAAAACTAAACCTTTTCTTTCAAACCTTTAAGCCACCTATTGATTTTAGGTTAAGTGAATACTCAAAATATAATATTATCATGCACTTGATAGAGATTCACTACCCTCTAACAACTCTACCCAAACTTATCAAACTTTAAGACTCAAAATAAAGATATTACAATACAATACACAACTTGAATCTTCATGAGCTTGTTCTCTCTTCATCATTGTTGTTTGTTGATCTTGTTGAACTTGGTGAGCTTCTCCATAAATTGAACTTGATCAAAACATTTGTCATTATCAAAATCATCATACTGGATCTAACAATCTCCCCCTTTTTGATTATGACAAACATGTTTTGAAGTTGTTTGAAGTTGTTGATGCTTGAACCATTTGATCACTTGGTGAGACTCTTGCTCCCCCTCAATAAATGCTTTTGACATTTGAAATCCAATTGAGTAAAGCGCTTGATTCTCCCCCTATCTTCAACAACTTTTGCTTCACCTATATAAAAACAACAAAACAACCTTTTCTCCCCCTTTTGGCATTATCAAAAAGTAATATGACAATAAAATCTTAAGCCAAAATAAGAGAATTCAATGATCATTTCTTCACAACATTGATACCAATTAATCAATGATAACAATTGTAACTAATTGTAACTATACTTTGAGATGTGATACCGATTGGAAAGAAATATGACAATGAAATATGGTACCAATTAAAAGCTAATTCAACCAATTATGGAAAATCAATCTTTTCTAGGTTTCAACCACGAACAATATGAAATGACAAGAATGTAAAGAGTTAAGGGAATAGAGATACTGCACAGTGATTTATCCTGGTTCACTCACAACCACCGTGAGCTACATCCAGTCCCCTCTTCAACCAAGAGAGATTCTTCACTAAAGGAATTAGAATTCTCAATTTACAAGTAAATGCCTCTCAAGACTCCCTTCTTGATAGCCTCTAAGAGATACCTCACTCTTGTCTTGCAATCCTATTGAAATCTAATCTAACCTTCTTCCCTTGCTTGTTGATAACCCCACAACAAGTCTTCCAATTGCTTGTTGATTCCTCACAACAAGACTTCCAATTTGCTTGTTAACACAACAAGACTTCCAACTTGATTTGCTTGATGAACAACCACCAAGACTTCCTTTGTCGTAGAATGTTTGCCTCCTTGCAATGATTACAAAACAATAGAAAACAATAACAATCCTATGAATCTCTTTCAAGAACTATGAAAATATCAATAATACATGAGATTCAAAGATTCTTGATCAAAGAATGTGAAAATTAAAGTTTTGATCTTTGAGAAAGTGAGAGAGAAAGTTGAGAGAATAGTGTGGCTTTGATCTTTTCAAAATGATATGAAAAATGAAATTGATTTGTTCTCATTAATCACAAAGGTCAGGAAAAGGTTTATATAGAATACCCAAAAGTTAGGAAACTTAAAAACTGATTTTGAGAAGTGAAAAACGTATTTTAAAAACCAGTAAAACAGGTGTTAAATCGATTAACCTATAGCCTTAATCGATTAAGCACTGCTAAATGTGTGTTAATCGATCAGTCACTCTACTTAATCGATTAGCCACTGTAAAAGTCAATTAAAAACTTGTTTTCTCAAAACTAAACCTTTTCTTTCAAACCTTTAAGCCACCTATTGATTTTAGGTTAAGTGAATACTCAAAGTATAATATGATCATGCACTTGATAGAGATTCACTACCCTCTAAGAACTCTACCCAAACTCATCAAACTTTAAGACTCAAAATAAAGATATTACAATACAATACACAACTTGAATCTTCATGAGCTTGTTCTCTCTTCATCATTGTTTTTTGTTGATCTTGTTGAACTTGGTGAGCTTCTCCATAACTTGAACTTGATCAAAACATTTGTCATTATCAAAATCATCACACTGGATCTAACAGGAAGGAGCTGCGAACCTGTTCTCAGTTGTTCGAGTTTGTTCGAACCTGATGGTGGAGGCTCGGTTCTCGGTTTTTGCTTGGCTGTTCGGCATGGTGGCACAAGGATCTCGGTTGGCACAAGGCGCAACTTGATGCGAGTCGAAGTGGCAACTGATGGTGGATGGCGTGGTTCTCGGTTGTCGCTTGGCTGTTCGGTGATGGTGGTGCTAGAAGGAGGGTCAGCGGCGAAGGGCGAACTCGGATCTGCGATTTACTTCGCGACTAGACTTGGTGGGAAAAGTTCGCCGCCACGAGCATGTGCCACAGCGCGGACTTGGAGCGTTGGCGACAATCCAGGTTGTGGATCTCTGTGAAGCTGTTTGGAGATCTTGAAGTAGAGAACGACCACCGCGACGGTGCGATAAGCATGACAGACTCCAAATCCTATTGGCTCAGCGATTCACAACGCTACACCGCTACCTCTCTGTCCCGGTCTCAGATGTTGCAGCGTCGGCTTCTCCTCACGAACAGCACCAGTCACCACAACACTGATGGTAACAGCGGTGTCAAGCAGAACTAGAACTGCACCACGAGAAGGAAAACCCAGCGCACCACCAAAAGAACCCTGTTGCTCATACTCTTTGTGTAATCTTTTTTGTGTAATCGAAGGTATGATGGCTTCAATCTGGTTCTGGGTTGGCTTCGATCTGGATCTAGGTTGTGTTGCGGTCCTCACCATCAGTTCATGCTCGCTGGATTATGCAGATTTGAGTTTGAATCTGTGCTTTCATGGGGTGGCTTTGTTTGAAGAAGAAGCAAGAAGATACACCGCAGGCGGAGGCGGTGGCATGTCCACAGCAGTTTTTTGATCTAGATGCTTTTTGTTATTGATTTTGAATTTCTTTCTTCCCTGTTCTAGATGCCTCTTTGTTCAGATCTGATATGTGATGTATTTCTATTGTTGATCTCAAGAACAGCGGCGGCAACATCAGCGCCTGGTAGTGACCGCACAGATCTGTAGGAATGTCGTCCTCAAGAACGCCACTTTTCCTCCGCCTAGAATGTAACACCCTACATAATAATTACCCTTTAATTACCCCGAAATTAGGATTTTAAAATTTCTTTTGAGGAAATGATCAAGATAAATTGCCAAAATAATAGTTCACTTCATTAATGCCAGAGACACATCAGAGTTCAAAAGGCGGAAGACTTAAATACATCAGATACATAAAACACAAGTTTAAGTACAATCAGTTCAGCAGTTCCAAAAATACAAAATATTGTTTTTAGCTCGGCCAACTAGCCAAGACCCATCTAGGCTATCCGACTCTAATGACTTACTCTCCCTGTGAGGGAGAGTGATCCTGCTCGGCCGGGGACTGCGTCTGCTCGGGCTCAGTACCTGAAAAATGGTAAGGAGGTGAGCATTACACAGAACTTAAATAAGCAGTTTCTAGAATGACATACCGAACTACCAAGCCAAACACAAGTAGTCAAATAGCAAATAAATCACAAGTAATCAAACCCATATATCTCATGCATATATCAACATTTAGCTCGATTCGCATACCCACATCCTCGTCTAGCTTGGCTCACATCATAAACCAGTTAACTCATTGCTAGCTATACCTCGGTTTATCCTCTCATGTCTCGGATTACCATCTCTATCTCGGGTTCACTACTCAATATTTCACTTTCACATAATTTACAATCTTTTACTCTTCTCGGATGCATACACCCAGTGCATGTCTTACACCATTTAAGTCGGATATTGGAGTGTCCATAACTGCGAGTACCACAATACTCGGCTTACAGCTGCGAGCACCACAATGCTCGGCTTACGCGATCAATGCACGCACCTAGTACGAGTCTGATATGACAAGGAACACTATCGCCGATCATTCTATGGAGTAAGGAGTGTCCATAACTGCGAGTACCACAATACTCGACTTACAGCTGCGAGCACCACAATGCTCGGCTTACGCGATCAATGCACGCACCCAGTACGCGTCTGCCATGACCAGGAACACATCCCACCGATTCCATTCTCGGAACCTTTTGAGTCATAACTACGAGCACCACAATGCTCGACTTACACCTGCGAGCACCACAATGCTCGGCTTACGCGATCAATGCACGCACCCAGTACGCGTCTGCTTTGACCCGACCACACAACCATTTCTCTTTAATTCCCCTTATCTTATTAACCATTACTTTTAGTTCGGCCCACCTCAGTTCACCTCTTTAATTTATTCCTCTTTGCATTAATCTCATTATTTACTTAGCTCGGCCTATCTCGGCTCAACCCTTTACCCATTTCCGATTTCCCTTATCCCTATTATCTATCTCATCTACCTATCTCATTATATAACTTATTAGTTTGTCTTTTAGATCCACCCTGGTTACCATTCTTCTCATTCTCCATTCTCACCCTCTCTCGGCTCGGCCACAGATACAAATACCAAATATCAAAGCATCATAAACACTTATACCTCAACAACCACATGAACAAAACATTTAGTCAATCCATCATATAAAATGCAGCATATGAAATATAGCATGTAATCAAAAGTGATATTCCATCTTCACCTAAAATCCATGTTTCTAGTTCATTCATTAATTCCCCTTTTACCCTTTTTACCATTTCTCTTCTAACATTAACCTATGTCCATTCCCTAATCTAATACCCACTCTTAGTACCCTTTATGAACACCCTAGAAACCCAAACTCAAGTAGAGGTAACACTCACTCCTTACCTCAAACCGTGTGAGATAAGAGTTGAGAGTTTGAGAATGGTTCCTTGTGGCTTGTCCTTGATCTTGGCACCCTTGAATCCTTCTTACTCCAAGCTACACACGAGCTCCACCAATCTACACACGAACTCCACGGTGGTCCAGGGGCGCCCGGGACGGAAGAGAAGGCGGCGGGGAGGAGGTCTCTGGTTGGTGGAAGAGAGGGAAATGTTCGTGAGAAGAGGAGAGGAAGAAGATATGTTGGGTTGTTGTTGCTGGACTTTGAGAGAAAAGGGAGAGAGAGACGTAGG
This sequence comes from Crotalaria pallida, assembly GCA_037953625.1. Lineage (NCBI taxonomy): Eukaryota > Viridiplantae > Streptophyta > Magnoliopsida > Fabales > Fabaceae > Crotalaria > Crotalaria pallida. Next base: position 127,722,619 of record CM075649.1, read on the forward strand.
GAAGAGAGAAGAATAAAAGTGAGAAGTGTTATGGGTTATGTGTTGGGATTTTCTTTTATTCAAATGTGGAAGATATTTGTGTGGCTCTCATTGGAGGCTTCTTTGGGAAGCTAGAATGAGTGGCTGGGATTCATTGGCTTCTTGAGGAAGCCATGAATAGTGACTTGATAGGGACATAAAGCAATGATGGCGACATAAAGTGAAAGATAGTACATAGTACGGATGGTATGAATCCCAAAGGGCAAACAGCTCAACATGAGCTGGCACGGAGGAGCTAGGACGTGTCGGCTAGGATACGTCGGCTCGGTATGGAGGAATCGTAGTAGTCCTAGCTTCCATCTCGGATAATAGTGTGGGGTGCGCTGAGGTCGTCTAATCCGAGCTTGACAACAGGTTCAGCGTTTTACCCCATTCAGCTCGGCCGGGATCGGTCCTAGGTCCAATACCTACATACTAGGTCGGTTACCATGAGCAGGATGATGGCTACTCGGATCTTATAAGCTCGGTATGAGCTCAATTATGTTTGCTCGATCCTCATGAGCTCGAATAGATGGATAAACTCGAATAGATAGATGAGCTTGGATATACTAATGAGCTTAATAATACTGATGAGCTCGCTGATAATGAGCTCGATTGCACTAATGGGTTCGGTCATCATGAGCTCGGTTATGATGGGCTCGGATTGTTCGGCAATTATGCACTCCTAGCTGATTGCTCGGTTTGGAGTAGTTTAGAAGCAAGAGGTCGGATTACTGCTCATGCTCAACAGATACAAAACCGACATAGATGTTTAGTCGAAATGGCGTCGGCTTATGACACTAAATGTTTATTCGGTTAGTATGAGCCCAGTGCTACAACTCGGTTCTACTGATGAGTTCGGCTTGTGACTCTGGACGTCGTTCATTGGTCGGATGAGGGGTGATAGTTTAAAATAAGGTCGGTTTACGACTCTAAACCTCTTTTCGGTCGGCTAAGATAGAATTTTCTCGGACCGAGGTCCGAGCCGCTACACTTAACCCACTTGTTCTTTGCTAAAGCTTAATCTCTTCACAGACTGATTGTAATCGATTAACACCCCACATTAATTGATTACACTAAGAGGTCTTTATGTACTGTTGGTTTCTAACTTCATGGTATACTCCTTAACTCCAACATACACTTTGGCCACGAACACATTACGACATTCCAGCTTACTCTTCTGATTATCCTTAGCTTAATTTAGACTTTTCCTATTTAAGCTTAGATTCAGAAATCGGGATGTTACAATTCTCCCCCACTTACTGGAATTTCGTCCCCGAAATTCCGTTCAGTTCCATAAATGGAGAGTCATCCCTTGACAAGGCTTTCGACTATGGTCTTTACGCCCCTTTTGTTTCATTCTTGTATTTGGGGTACTCCTAAGTTCATTCTTCTTACTGCTTTCGAATTTACGTTAAAACATCTCACAGCTTGTCCTCGCACGACTTCACTTCTTGTTTCCTTTTGATGTTCGGACAAGGTGTTAGTTGGGTTACTAAGTCCTCCCCCACTTGGCATTGACATACCCGATTACACCAACGCTAGGAGGTAGAAGGTCGAATGAATCCGCTTCCGGTTATTTGCACTAACTGCACCTTTAATTAAGGCTCGATACACATGCATAAACCTTGAAAGAATTTTGGGTGGTTATGAATTAAGATGGGTGGGTACTCTTGAGATTCGGAACGCTTCGTTAAACACTGATTCCGATTAATGGAACTTAAGTCATGCATCAAGTGTATGCCAACAGTCCTGCTTCCACTGATTCTAAATGGGATATCGGGAGAAGTTTGATTGGGTGTCTAGAACCTAGTTTGGTTTTCATGCTGGTCAAAATAATTTTCCATAGGATTTGCTTAATTATTTCCAGTATTAAGTATTTGGTTACACTATTCTTAAATAGGTAGGGTAGCTTAAGGTTCTTATCCTATAGTTTCGCCTTAGGTCTATTCTTCTAAACCTGCAAGAACTCTTGGAAAGAATACTTTCCGGTTAATTTATTTCCTTATGGAGGATTTGTTTCTTGGCATGATGCTATCTTGGTTGTCTTGATTTAACTTAGGAGGTTGCGATGATACCATCCATTAATAGCTGCAAGGATCGGGGTGATCAGTCCCAACCTCACGTCTATCAATAGTGTACCGTTGCCAGGTTGGTCTGATAACATTTTCATTTAATAGATGTAAGAGTAAGGATGGCCAATCCCAACTTTACATCCTGTTAATGACAACACCATTATCGTGTTTAGCTATAGACTAACTAGGATCCTACAATTCACTGTTTCTGTGTAAGGTACTTCATGATCTTCTAGTGGGTTGGATCAAATCTTTTACATCCCATAACAGGGTACATCTTAGCGAGCCTTTACTAGAGAGCTAATGAAAACAGGGCTTAAAGTTTACAAAGATACATTTTAACCTAATACTCGGATAGGACAATCCGAGTACAATCGAGAGGTGTTGACCGAATTAGTCCCTACGGTAGACAACTCTAGCTTTCTCGCAGCCAATAGAATAGAAGAGCGCGCTGCGTCGTTCTCGGACCAAAACTGCACAAGGGTTAATCGTTTACCTAGAAAAGACCTCAGATCAGCTCATCAGCATCATCCCCCTCTTTGCCGTCCATAGTGTAAAAATCATCCCTCCGAGGTGGTCGATTCCCACCGACCTGCCGAGACAGATCAGCATTGATTTCCTCCTTCAGGACGTTCGTAGGGCATTGGGCCGCGAGGTGACCGGACTGATGACATCGATAGCACAATCCTTTTCCTTTGTTCGAATTCAGCATCCAGCACTTTCCCCTATGTTGCTTTCCACAATATTGACAGATCGGATAAGGACCAGGGCCGGTCACTTTCCGACCATCCCCCCTTGATGCTGTCGTTGCCTTTGAGCTCGGACCCTCGTGACGGTCCGAACTCCGAGTCGTTTCTCTCATGATGGGTTTACTAGTCCTTGAAACATCCTTGCCCCTCTGCTCGGCTGCTTCGTTATTGAGGCCTCTCTCGTTCATACTCGCCATATTAACCAACTGGGATAGGTTGGCTATGTTTTGGTTCCCGAATGCTAGCCTGATTTCGGCTCGAAGCCCAGCCTTGAACTTAACACAATTGGTCCTCTCGTCGGCAGCCCGATAGCTTTCGGCATACTTAATCAGTTCCTCGAACTTAACCGCATACTCGTCCACGCTGAGACTGCCTTGCTTCAGATTTAAGAAGGCAATCTCTTTCTCCCTTAGAATATCCTCTGAGAAGTATTTTGCACGAAATCTCCTCTTAAATACTTCCCATGCTACGCTTTGCCTCTTCACTTCTAGGATTTGTTGCATTTGCGCCCACCATTGCTCTGCCTCCCCTGCTAACGCACACATCACTAGCAAGGCCCTTTGGTTGTCTGGAAGACGCATCGTGCAGAATACTTCTTCTATCTCTTGGAGCCACTTACGTGCTCCATCCGGGTTATAGCCACCCAGGAACCTTGGTGGATTGTTTCTTCTGAGTTCGGTCAACCAGTCAATTTCCGCTGGTACTGGGTTTTGAGATGCGTGTAGCTGTCGATCCATTACTTCCTCTGGCTCTTGTAATTGTGACTCTTGCTATCCTTTCGGTTTAATCTCTGTTTATGTGGATCGAGTTCTCTAGAGTTGTCACGATCTTGTCAATGCTGTTGCTATTCCCTTTCCTTATTGGCTACCTCGAGGACAACCGATAGGTTAATGCCAACCTAATCAACAACACATATACACCTCATTACTCTAATTTAGACACTCAACTACTTAGCGGTCACTCGCTGGGTGAGTAACCATGGGAGATGTGAGTCCACACTCCAAAGGGCGAGGGAAACTGCTCTGATACCAAAAATGTAACACACTACATAATAATTACCCTTTAATTACCCCGAAATTAGGATTTTAAAATTTCTTTTGAGGAAATGATCAAGATAAATTGCCAAAATAATAGTTCACTTCATTAATGCCAGAGACACATCAGAGTTCAAAAGGCGGAAGACTTAAATACATCAGATACATAAAACACAAGTTTAAGTACAATCAGTTCAGCAGTTCCAAAAATACAAAATATTGTTTTTAGCTCGGCCAACAAGCCGAGACCCATCTAGGCTATCCGACTCTAATGACTTACTCTCCCTGTGAGGGAGAGTGATCCTACTCGGCCGGGGACTGCGTCTGCTCGGGCTCAGTACCTGAAAAATGGTAAGGAGGTGAGCATTACACAGAACTTAAATAAGCAGTTTCTAGAATGACATACCGAACTACCAAGCCAAACACAAGTAGTCAAATAGCAAATAAATCACAAGTAATCAAACCCATATATCTCATGCATATATCAACATTTAGCTCGATTCGCATACCCACATCCTCGTCTAGCTCGGCTCACATCATAAACCAGTTAACTCATTGCTAGCTATACCTCGGTTTATCCTCTCATGTCTCGGATTACCATCTCTATCTCGGGTTCACTACTCAATATTTCACTTTCACATAATTTACAATCTTTTACTCTTCTCGGATGCATACACCCAGTGCATGTCTTACACCATTTAAGTCGGATATTGAAGTGTCCATAACTGCGAGTACCACAATACTCGGCTTACAGCTGCGAGCACCACAATGCTCGGCTTACGCCATCAATGCACGCACCCAGTACGCGTCATCTATGACCAGGAACACTACCGCCGATCATTCTATGGAGTAAGGAGTGTCCATAACTGCGAGTACCACAATACTCGACTTACAGCTGCGAGCACCACAATGCTCGGCTTACGCGATCAATGCACGCACCCAGTACGCGTCTGCTATGACCAGGAACACATCCCACCGATTCCGTTCTCGGAACCTTGTGAGTCATAACTGCGAGCACCACAATACTCGACTTACAGCTGCGAGCACCACAATGCTCGGCTTACGCGATCAATGCACGCACCCAGTACGCGTCTGCTATGACCCGACCACACAACCATTTCTCTTTAATTCCCTTTATCTTATTAACCATTACTTTTAGTTCGGCCCACCTCAGTTCACCTCTTTAATTTATTCCTCTTTGCATTAATCTCATTATTTACTTAGCTCGGCCTATCTCGGCTCAACCCTTTACCCATTTCCGATTTCCCTTATCCCTATTATCTATCTCATCTACCTATCTCATTATATAACTTATTAGTTTGTCTTTTCGATCCACCCTGGTTACCATTCTTCTCATTCTCCATTCTCACCCTCTCTCGGCTCGGCCACAGATACAAATACCAAATATCAAAGCATCATAAACACTTATACCTCAACAACCACATGAACAAAACATTTAGTCAATCCATCATATAAAATGCAGCATATGAAATATAGCATGTAATCAAAAGTGATATTCCATCTTCACCTAAAATCCATGTTTCTAGTTCATTCATTAATTCCCCTTTTACCCTTTTTACCATTTCTCTTCTAACATTAACCTATGTTCATTCCCTAATCTAATACCCACTCTTAGTACCCTTTATGAACACCCTAGAAACCCAAACTCAAGTAGAGGTAACACTCACTCCTTACCTCAAACCGTGTGAGATAAGAGTTGAGAGTTTGAGAATGGTTCCTTGTGGCTTGTCCTTGATCTTAGCACCCTTGAATCCTTCTTACTCCAAGCTACACACGAGCTCCACCAATCTACACACGAACTCCACGGCGGTCCAGGGGCGCCCGGGACGGAAGAGAAGGCGGCGGGGAGAAGGTCTCTGGTTGGTGGAAGAGAGGGAAATGTTCGTGAGAAGAGGAGAGGAAGAAGATATGTTGGGTTGTTGTTGCTGGACTTTGAGAGAAAAGGGAGAAAGAGACGTAGGGAAGAGAGAAGAATAAAAGTGAGAAGTGTTATGGGTTATGTGTTGGGATTTTCTTTTATTCAAATGTGGAAGATATTTGTGTGGCTCTCATTGGAGGCTTCTTTGGGAAGCTAGAATGAGTGGCTAGGATTCATTGGCTTCTTGAGGAAGCCATGAATAGTGACTTGATAGGGACATAAAGCAATGATGGCGACATAAAGTGAAAGATAGTACATAGTACGGATGGTATGAATCCCAAAGGGCCAACAGCACAACATGAGCTGGCACAGAGGAGCTAGGACGTGTCGGCTAGGATATGTCGGCTAGGATACGTCGGCTCGGTATGGAGGAATCGTAGTAGTCCAAGCTTCCATCTCGGATAATAGTGTGGGGTGCGTTGAGGTCGGCTAATCCGAGCTTGACAACAGGTTCAGCGTTTTACCCCGTTCAACTCGGCCGGGATCGGTCCTAGGTCCAATACCTACATACTAGGTCGGTTACCATGAGCTGGATGATGGCTACTCGGATCTTATAAGCTCGGTATGAGCTCAATTATGTTTGCTCGATCCTCATGAGCTCGAATAGATGGATAAACTCGGATAGATAGATGAGCTTGGATATACTAATGAGCTCAATAATACTGATGAGCTCGCTGATAATGAGCTCGGTTGCACTAATGGGTTCGGTCATCATGAGCTCGGTTATGATGGGCTCGGATTGTTCGGCAATTATGCACTCCTAGCTGATTGCTCGGTTCGGAGTAGTTTAGAAGCAAGAGGTCGGATTACTGCTCATGCTCAACAGATACAAAACCGACATAGATGTTTAGTCGAAATGGCGTCGGCTTATGACACTAAATGTTTATTCGGTTAGTATGAGCCCAGTGCTACAACTCGGTTCTACCGATGAGTTCGGCTTGTGACTCTGGACGTCGTTCATTGGTCGGATGAGGGGTGATAGTTTAGAATAAGGTCGGTTTACGACTCTAAACCTCTTTTCGGTCGGCTAAGATAGAATTTGCTCGGACCGCTACACTTAACCCACTTGTTCTTTGCTAAAGCTTAATCTCTTCACAGACTGATTGTAATCGATTAACACCCCACGGTAATTGATTACACTAAGAGGTCTTTATGTACTGATGGTTTCTAACTTCATGGTATACTCCTTAACTCCAACATACACTTTGGCCACGAACACATTACGACATTCCAGCTTACTCTTCTGCTTATCCTTAGCTTAATTTAGACTTTTCCTATTTAAGCTTAGATTCAGAAATCGGGATGTTACATAGAACACTTTTTTTTGGTTGTGGATGGGAATTGGAGTTTAACGATTCCCACAGATGGCGCCAATGTGATGTTTCATTGTTAGGGAGACACCACGATGTGTTTGGGGGTTGTTGCAGCTGGCGAGGGTGGCCCCAATCCTACGTACCCCAAGTGAAAAGAGGATCAAGCTACACGTAGTTCTTGAGAATAGGGTAGAGAATGTCATACCTTAGCCCTTGTGGAAGGGGTGTATTTATAGGAGTGTGGTGTTGTGGTACCTTATGGGTCTGTTTGGCCCAGTAGGGCTAATGTGGCTCTTAGAGGATAAGAAGGGTGAGTCATTCATCCTTATCCTGTACTAGAGAGCTTATCCTTATTCTTTAAGTCATGAGACCTGTCCGAACATAGTGCTCGGGTCCTCGACTGATAAGGCGAGGCGCCTGGCACGTGGCGGTCGAGATGTCTGATGTCGGTGGAGCCTCTTGAGTTTCCAGGTCGGCAGGGCCTTATAAGTCCCTAAATGGTCAGCGTTAAGGACACGTGGTCGACTCATAGGTCTAGTCCACTACAAAAACCATAAATAAACCTACATAATATATGTAACTAGCTCTCTTAATAAAAAGTTAACTTACCACACATTAGAAAAATCATCATATAAGCAAACAAACTACTTATGGTTTTATATATTTAAAAATGGTTTTTTATCCTATGCATCCCATACATAGATGCATAGGATAAGAGAATTTAAATGGCAAAATTGTATTGAAAAATTAAATAATTATTTTTTAATTTATTAAGTTTCACAATTTCCAATTAACACTTTCTTTTTAAGGTTTGATTAACCTATGTACCTAGAAAAACCCATTTAAAGAATAAGAATTTATTTTCTAATCATTATGAAATAAATAAAATATAATATCAGGCTAACATCAGTTTTTTTTTTTTAAAAAATTGTGCTAACATCATGTTAATAGAAAATTAATTCCAACTGGATCCAACCCCGTGCGATGCACGGGGGCTTGCACGGGGGAAATACGAAATCGATAAAACATTTCATAAAATTGTAATTAATATTGGTTAAAGAATATTTTTTTAATACATTAGATTTATTAAAATAAAAAAAACCAGAGCACCAAAAACCGGTGCATGGTAGAATCTTCCTTGTTTTATATTTTCTTTTTTGGACCATTACCTGTATCCGGAAACATATAATAAAAAAAATTCAAATCCAAATAACAAAATCATGTACATAAAAGAACACAGAATACCCAAAGCATATTTTTTTAATATATTATATTTATTAAAAAATAAATAAAAAAAAGAGCCGGAGCACCAAAAATCGGTGCATGATAGAAGCACTCTTGTTTTATATTTTACTTGTTTGGACCATTACCTGTGTTAGAAAGAAAGCATATAATATAAAAAATTTCAAATCCAAATAACAGAAACATGTACATAAAAAGAACACAGAAAACCCAAAATATATATTTTTTTAATATATTATATTTATTAAAAAATAAATAAAAAAAAGAGTCGGAGCACCAAAAACCGGTGCATGACAGAAGCATCCTTGTTTTATATTTTACTTGTTTGAACCTGTGTCAGGAAGCATATAAATTTTTTTTTCAAATCCAAATAACAAAAACATGTACATAAAAAGTACACTGAAAACCCAAAACATATTTTTTTTAATATATTAGATTTATTAAAAAAATAAAATAAAAAAAGAGTCGGAGGACAAAACCGGTTAATGGTAAAAGCACTCTTGTTTAATATTTTACTTATTTGGACCATTACCTGTGCGCAAGAAGATTTGAGAACGGTATTTCCATTTAAAAAATAAAAAAAGAAAGAAAGAAAAGAGTGTTATAAACAATTCATATCTATCTAATTAGTGGATTACTATCTATTGGATTGTATTTATATTTAGTTGATACCACTCCATATTAGGGTTTCCTATCTCCCTATAAATAGGACTCAACTATGATGTAAAATATACATTGAATATATCACAATATATTGTTTCCTCTCTTCTTCTCTTCTTCCTTATTTTCATAACAAGGAGTAGTATTTGTGGAGTACTACTCCTATGGGACCCACGAACACATAGCAATGGGTGTTCCCACCCGTGAGATACCCATGCGACTTTATAATACATGTATATAAAAAGAACATAGAATACTCAAAGCATATTTTTTTTAATATATTATATTTATTAAAAAAATAATAAAAAAAAGCCAGTGCACCAAAAATTGGTGCATGGTAGAAGCACCATTGTTTTATATTTTACTTGTTTGGATCATTACCTATGTCCGGAAGCATATAATAAAAAAAATTCAAATCTAAATAACAAAACATGTACATAAAAAGAACACAGAAAACCAAAAGCATATTTTTTTAATATATTATATTTATTAAAATAAAAAATAAAAAAAGAGCCGGAGCACAAAAACCGGTGCATGATAGAAGTATCATTGTTTTATATTTTACTTGTTTGGACCATTACCTTTGTCTGGAAGCATATAATAAAAAAATTTCAAATCCAAATAACAAAAATAAGTACATAAAAAGAACACTGAAAACCCAAACATAACCAACGAGGTGTGGCACACCTGGCTCGGGACTTTGTCCTCGGTCTGCAAGGACACGGGTTCGAATCCCACCTCGGCGGTATGAGTCTGTCGCTCCTTCGGGAGTGGTTGAACTCCTCCGGGAAGTTTGCAGACTATGACCTAGAGGCGGGGTTGCCCATCAGAGTCCGCACAATGATGGTGAGATTTCCCTCGTAAACCAAAAAAAAAAAAAAGAAAACCCAAACATATTTTTTAATATATTATATTTATTAAAATAAAAAAGATTCGGAGCACAAAAAACTGGTGCATGCTAAAAACACCCTTGTTTTATATTTTAGTTGTTTGAACCGTTACCTGTGTCCGGAAACATATAATAAAAAAATTCAAATCCAATTAACAAAAACATGTACGTAAAAAGAACACAATAGCCAAAACATATTTTTTTTTAATATATTATATTTATTAAAATAAATAAATAAAAAAAAGAGTTGGAGCACCAAAACCGGTGCATGGTAGAAACACTCTTGTTTTATATTTTACTTGTTGGGACCATTACCTGTGTTAGGAAGCATATAATAAAAAAATTTCAAATCCAAATAACAGAAACATGTACGTAAAAAGAATACAGAAAATTCAAAACATATTTTTTTTAATATATTATATTTATTAAAAAAATAAATAAAAAAAAGAGTCGGAGCACCAAAAACCGGTGCATGATAGAAACACCCTTGTTTTATATTTTATTTGTTTGGACCATTGTCTGTGTCAGGAAGCATATAATAAAAAATTTCAAATCCAAATAATAAAAACATGTACATAAAAAGAACATTGAAAACCTAAAACATATTTTTTTTTAATATATTAGATTTATTAAAAAATAAAATAAAATCAAATACCGATGCATGATAAAAACACCATTGTTTTATATTTTACTTATTTGGATCGTTATCTACTTGCAAGAAGATTTGAGAAACAATACTTCCATTTAAAAAAATTTAAAAAAAAAAAACAAAGAAAGAAAGGAATATTATTTGTGTACTCCTATGAGACCCACGGGCACGTAGTAATGGGTGTTGCCGCCCATGGAATACCCATGCTACTCTGTATAGTAATTCCTCTGGCTCAAATTATAAGCAACAAAAAAACATATTTTTTTTTTAGAATACAATCAAAATTAACTAACTATATTAAATTTTGTTTCATTCTCAATGCCACTTTCCTAAAACATTTCTAGAAAATTGTAATTTTAATTTATTTTTGTTTCATTCTCAATACTACTTTCCTAAAATACTTCTATTTTTTATAAATTTGAGAAAATTAAATACAATCAACTAACCTCTTAATAAACGAAAAAGTTGTTGGATTTGCTTATAATTCGAGTCGGAGGGAGTATAGATAAAAAAAATCATTTAAAAAAAATTATTTTTCAATTTAAAAAAATAAAATAAAAACTTCAATATCCCTGTAATAAAACACGATGACATATCTGAAGCCGTCTCTTCCTTCGCCGCCGTTATAGTTCTGCTGCTACCCAAATCAAAAGAAACAGGGATTTGGTGGTGAGTGTGAAATCTCTGAGCCCTAATTTCTTCTTCTTCATTACATTTACATCATTTAGATTTGTTGTGCCAATCCCATCTCTGATTTTGATTTGATATTGTATATATCGTTTTCTTTTATTGTTTTCTAAAGACTTGATTTTGTTGCCCACTAACTGTTCGATGTATTGTCTAATAGAGAGTCTGAATAATGCTTCATGTTCTTTTAGTGCTCCGGTTGAATTATTATCGTTTGGTTCGAGAAAGTCGTGATTTTTAGTGTTGCTGGTCATGTATTATTGATTGATAATCGTTGGTTGAAATGTTAAATACTCTCTCCGTCCCTAAATATAGGACTCCTTTGGAAGATTTCATGTACATTAAGAAAATGTAATAATTTAGATAATTGTATTGGAAATGTGAATTTTTAATATGTATTTTCAAAATTAACCCTATTAATATTATTAGGAATCAAAACAGTGGTAAATAAATAGGGGTGTTTGTGGAAAAAAGTAATTAATGATCATTAAAAATTTGTAAAGGGTCTTGTAAATAGGGACAAAATAAAAGTGTCCAAAAGATCTTATATTCAGGGACGGAGGAAGTAATAATTATGAGTTATTGATGTCCCCCAAAAGTCGGTTCAGTTGATAGATGGTTAGAAATATCTAAAACGAATACGTGTTTAACACAGCGTCAAATATGAAGTGTTTGTACTTTCTTGACTATGAGGCATTAATTGTGAGCACCTGGGTTCAAACCCTGGCAGCTGAGCTCTCCCCCCTCCCCTCCCCTTTAAAAAAAGAATAGGAAAAATACTTTGCTTAACAAAAAAAATTTGAGTTAATGATTGATTATTGATGTTTTTGATTTAAAAGGCCAACGGGGTGGTGTAGTAGTTACATTTTATTACGAGTATTGTTAGTTTGTGCATTTTTTTAGAAAAAAGCTTTATGTGTGTGTTTTTTCTTCTTTTGGTGCTTGTAGTTGAGGGTTTCATGGCCTCTAACATCGAAAGCGAGAATTCAGCTGATACCGCCCCATCCTCGTAAGCATAACTTTCGTTTTCTTTTTTATTTGTTCACCCTTTTGCCTTGCCAAATATTACATATTAGTGGGATCTGTTGAGCCGTGCATAAGGGCTGATGGTTGTTACATTTTTTGTATTCAGGCCAAAGAATATATACAAAAGATCCAGATGATGGGCGGCAACGGCTTTTGCTTGAATTGGAATTTGTTCAATGCCTTGCTAATCCCACCTACATCCACCGTATGAATCATAGTCAATTTATTCATAGTGTGTATGCAATTGTGATCAAGGGTCATTGGGGCAATCTATTAAAACTTAAGAATAGTTTTGCACTCACTTACACCACCATTCACCACATACTTTTGCACCTCTCACTCTATGGTTATGGGCCCACACATTCCTTAGCATTCTTCAAATGGGTTGAGTCTGTTCCAAATTATAAGCACTCATTGCAATGCTCATGGGCCATGATTCAAATACTTACAAAACACAAGCACTTCAAAACTGCACACCATATGCTTGATAAAATTGCCCACAGGGATTTTTTGTCATCACCTTCTGTTTTGAGCAGTTTGGTGAAGGAGTATGATGACCCAGAAGTTAATTCACAAGTTTTGAGCTGGCTTGTAATACATTATGCGAAGTTGAAGATGACCCTTGATGCAATTCAGGTTTTCGAGCAGATGGGGTTGTTTAATGTGAGGCCGCATTTGCATGCCTGTTCTGCGCTTTTGAATTGTTTGGTGAAGGATGGGGTTACTAACATGGCGTGGAAGGTTCATAAGAGAATGGTTCAACTAGGGGTTGTTGAGAATATCCATGTTTATAATTGTTTGATCCATGCTTGTTCCAAATCGGGGGATGCGGAGAGGGTGGAAAAGTTGTTAAATGAGATGGAAGTGAAGGGTGTGTGTCCTGATATTTTCACTTACAATACCTTGATATCGTTGTATTGCAGGAAAGGTATGCACTATGAGGCTTTGTCAGTCCAGGACAAGATGGAAAGTGAGGGGATCAGTCTTGATATTGTTAGTTACAATTCTCTTATTAATGGATTTTGTAGAGAAGGTAGGATGAGAGAAGCTATGAGGATGTTTAGAGATATCAAAAGTGCAACTCCAAATCATGTGACATATACTACATTGATTGATGGATATTGTAAGACAAATGAACTTGATCAAGCTCTTGAATTGCGAGAGGCAATGGAGGCCAAGGGATTGGACCCCGGAGTTGCTACTTATAATTCAATTTTGCGCAAGCTGTGTCAAGATGGCAGGATAAGGGATGCAAACAAACTCTTGAATGAGATGAGTGAAAGAAAAGTTCAAGCTGACAATATCACGTGTAATACATTGATTAACGCTTACTGCAAGATAGGAGATTTGAAATCTGCTTTTAAATTTAAGAACAAGATGTCTGAAGCTGGACTAAAGCCTGATCCGTTTACTTACAAGGCATTGATTCATGGGTTATGCAAGACGCATGAGTTGGAAAGTGCCAAGGAGTTATTGTTTAGCATGCTTGATGCTGGGTTTTCCCCCAGTTACTGCACCTACTCATGGATCGTAGATGGCTACTGCAAGAAAGATAATGTAGATGCAATTTTAACACTGCCAGATGAGTTTATGAGTAAAGGTCTTTGTCTTGATATTTCAGTATACAGGGCATTGATAAGAAGGTTGTGCAAAATAGAAAGGATTGAATGTGCTGAAAAGTTATTCAATCATATGGAAGCGAATGGTATATCTGCTGACAGTATTATCTTCACCAGTCTAGCTTATGCTTATTGGAAAGCAGGGAAGTCTAGTGCTGCCTCAAAAATATTGCAAGAGATGGCTAGGAAGAGGTTGATGATAACAACCAATATCTATAGATGTTTTAGTGCTGCTGATGATAGTGGAAACAAAGTGTTACAGATCTTTTGGGATCATGTGGTGGAGAGGGGTCTAATGTCGAGAAATACGATGAACAAAATACGACAAATGGCAATGTGATGATTATGTTGCTTATGAAAGACTCCTCGTAACTAGAAGATTCTTCACAGACTTGTGGGAAATACATTGCTTATTGTAACACCCCGATTCGGCAACTTGAAAACTTAAATCAAATGTAGTGAAAATTAGGGCCATTTTTTTTTTAAACAAGTGTTATGTGAATGTGAGAACACTTAGACTTTTAAAACATAGTTACAAATAAAAACTCGTATTCTCACATTACATAAACTCTTTCAAGTTCCAAACCGAGATGTCACAAGTCACTGCACTTTGAAACTCGTTTCAAAAACATCATTCAAAACATAGCCCATTTACTTGTTTCAAAACATTAATGTTAAATAAAAACTTTTGCCAGGGTACAGTATGATAGAGCTAGGTAACTAAAAACTTACAATGGAATACATTCTGCCACGGGATTTCCTAGCCTCTAGTCATGTTTCCTATTGCTTGTCGTCTAACTCCAGACTTTGGTTGATGAAGCCCACCACGCTTCCGCTGCGCCATCTACCCGTTGCAATATCAGCGGTTGCCGATACGACAACAAGGTAGGAGAGAGTCAGTGTTCCGAACACTAACGGGTTGACCTTACGGTCTCAGAGTAGACTCGAAGTAGAGAGAGACAGATGATATAACATAACTATATAAATAAAACAAAATACTAAAGAATGCAATCATCATCAACATAAATGCATCTAGCATGTTATACACATAGCATGAATCACAACAATAATATAATCATCATCATGATAAACACCATTACGTTATTCGAGTTCTCATTCCCAAAATCTTTCCTCATAATTCCACACTTATTACTTATTCCAAGAATTCTCTCATCTTATAAATCTTATTCGATGCTTGATATCTTTTGATATACTTTTCTTTGAAACATCTTTGTCTTTTAAGTTTTATTATTTCGGTTAGCATCAATGATGATGAGGGGGAAACATCATTGAGCTCACACACGTCTACATCTCCTCGGTCAACCACCCAACCTAGTCGGAAGCAAACAAGAGTACATGACCTTTACCACGCGGGCACGACAACTGTCACACAAACAAATGGTCCCAGACCAGGAGGCCCTGCCTCAAATCATATCAATTCAAATATCCAGTCCCTCTCACTGTTCCTGAAATGTCATAGGGGTGACAGCACTCTCACTCACCTGGATGACGACACATCCAAAAACTTTCCAAGATTTCCAGTCGCTAACCTTGCCACGTTTCCTTCGTGTCCGACACCCGAACTAGAACATTTTTCCCCGTGCGTTAGAACGTTTTCGATAAATTCTTAGTTTCGTTTTGAAAACTCTTTGAAATAATTCTTTTCTTAAATATCCAAAGACTCCAAAACCAAATCAGATTTCATATAAAAGATTTTCAAGAAAACTTTGAAAACAAATCCATTTCTTCTTAACTCAAAACACTTTATTCATAAAAATCATTTTCTTGAACCATTAAACAAAATTCACAACTCTAGAAAATAAAGCTTTAAAACCATATCAAGTTGATTCCTTTATTAAACATCGATCAAAGAAGGTCATACAAAATCTCAAATTAATTTAAATAGTTTAAATCATACCCTTTAAATAAAATATTTTTAATTTCTTTAAAATACACAAACAAAGCCCACCAACAAAATCCAAAACAATTTCAATTCAGTACATCCAATTGGCACAAAACAGCACACACACAAGTTTTAAAGCATACAAAGCACACATCCTACAAATCGCATTTTCGATCATTCAAAACAATTAATTAAATCATAACCTTAATAAATCAATTATACTTAAGAAAATAATTTAATCCTTTAATTAATTTAATACAATCCGAATCACACATTCTTAACAATTCCTAGTTACAAATAAATTTTAAACTAAAAATCATTGAATTAACTTTACCAAAAACCTTTTCACATAATCACATGAAACTAAAAAGAACCACACATCATGCACCTAGGAATATAGCTATCATCATGGTCATTTTATGAAAATAATTTTCCTACCAATTAACTATATGTTGGCCGAATTATACACACACCACTTTTGCAAAGATTTAATGTACACATAAAAACATACAAACATGAGATCATCTTCTTTCCTTTATGAGTAAAAACCGAGAGCATGCAGTAAAGAAAATCAACAATTTTAATTTGTTTTCAAGACTTTGAATTACAATTCACATGCAATTTCTCTTAAATACTTAATCATTTCATGCATGTATTTTATTTTTAAATCTTAAAGTCAATTAGCATTATCATGCATGCAACCTATATGGGGAACAAACATAGCTACCTATTTTTCCTAGGTTGACCGAAACATCATCAAAGGACATGGTTTCTCATTCATTTCAACATGCAGGAATCATAAAATCAATCAATTCATGTAAAACAACACATTACATTATTTATTCACATCAACCTTCACAAAATAAACTTCAAGTTCATCGTTTTATAAAAACCAAAGTTATACTTTAAGCTTCTAAAAATGACATGCATAAGTTTAAAATCATTTGATTTAGTCCTAAAACAAACATGCATTAACAAAACAAAACATAGAGCTTATTTTTCACACATGGCCGAATGGCCTATAAAAATTTAACACATACAAAGTCAAGTACTAAATCAAACCATGCTTGAAATCATTTCAAATCTTACTTCTTTAATTATTTTCTTTAAAACCGAATTAAACATAAAACAAAAACATGATCTTTTCTTTTGAAAATAACATGTATGTACTTTAAATCATTAGATCTAGGCTTAGAACAAACATGCATCAACTCTTTATACAATAAAAAGCATTGATCCTAATTTAATTTAGACATGGCCGAATGGTTTTTTAAAAAATAAAACTTGCACAAAAGATCAAACGTTTAATTAAAACATGCTTATGCTCCAGAATCATTTTAAAACTTGATACTTTAATTCTTTTCTTAGAAACCGAAACATATATAAAAAGAAAACACAACCTTTTCTTGAAAAATAACATGCAAATCAAGGGTTTAAATATCTTAAATTCATTAAACAAAAATAATTACATGCATGCACTTAGATCAACTAGGATCATCACAAAATTAACATGCAAAATTAAGAACTTAAACTTTTTCATAAATCAAGTTCGGATCATGACTTTATTCACCAAATAAACATGGAAATACACATAGATCATAGTTTTAACACTAAGATTTAACATGCAAGACTAAAGAACTTTGCTCAATAAACAAACAAGTTTAGATCATGATTTTTTTTTCAAATAACCACATAAACATACATATAGGTCACGGTTAGAGCAAGAAAATTAAACATGCAATAAGATTTATTTTAGCTTTCACAAAATCTTTAACCATACTTTAGATCTTTAGGTTTTTAGTTAGAAAAATATTAGATCTAACAAGAAATGCCATAAAACATGAATTTAACATATTACAAATTAGTTCAAGTCCTTAAAGTCCAAAATCAAGCAAGATCAACACATGAAATCATATTACAAACCATAAAATAGGACATGCAAAAGAAAAGGAAGTGGATCTACAACTAAAAGAGAAAATCTAAACTATTACAAAATCTTCTTTTGGATCTTCAAGTCCTACCATGAAAAAGGTTTGATCTTCTAGCTCCTAGCACTTGGATCTACAAGGTTGAGACTTGGGTTAAGCTTGAAACCTCCTTCCTCCTTCTTCTCCATGTTTCGGCCAACTCTCTTTCTCCTCTCTCTCTTTTTCTTTTCTTTTCTTTCTAAGAGTTTAAGAAGTCTCTTAGAGTTAGTGTTTAGTGTTGGTGAAAGTTAAGAAATGAAGTGAGTGGAGTGAAAATAAACTAGGGCCTCTTCTATATATAGACTAACTCACCATTTCCCTCCTTGCCCTTGGGTTGTTTCGGTTCAAGCACAAAATGGGAGGGGTAGTTTTGGATTTACAAAAACTTGCATGGGTGAACTTTATCAAATGGAGGGGACAAAGTTGCATGGCTAGGCTTTTAGGGGTCAAGCTAGGCTTAAGGACTTGTTAGTATTTAGTTAGGGTTTTAGTGATTTGGTTGGGTTCTAGTTTGGGTTTGGTTATGGCTTAGCTTACTCATTAAGTTTCTAGAAAATTATACTCTTAACCTATACATACACACTCACATACGTACAACACACATACACATCACCGTATCATGCACACACATATACATACATTTTCATTTCATTTCTTAACCTCATTCACTTAAGATTATTAATTCACACAATCAAGGCAGTCCATTCAAAAATCACACTCATACAATCAATTTCATGCACCACACAGTACACACATATTGAACCAAGCACATATCACATGAAAATTTCAAGCCAAATTATTAAACGCATTTTCTTTCAAATACCATTTCCAAAATTCGTATTTCTTGTCTCTGAAAATAAATTTTTGAAAAACAACCCAGAAAATTCTGAAATTTACATTTTTAAAATCTACGTTCCAAGACGATCGTTTTGATATAAAGTTCATGAAAATCCGAGTTACAGTTAAAAAGTTACGAATTTCTCAAGTTAACAGTTCAAAAACTTTATTTCAAATAAAAATCAACTTTTAATAAAATCACAACTCAACAAAACCATTCACTTTTCTTTTATAAAAACATTTTGTTTTATAAAATTCCTTGAAAACCAGCACTTTATTCCTTTCTCTCATAATTACTTTTCTGGAAATCTCTTATAATTTAGAATCTTAAAGTTTATTCTGTCGAAAATCGTTTACGCACGTGTGGGAAAAATGCGGGGTGTTACACTTATGGTTACGACAAAATCCTTTTTCATGTTTTTGCTTTTCATTGGAGTTAGAAAATGATTGAGATTCGAGGAAATATTTAATGGCAATTTTTTCAAACCTTCTGTGTTTACCTTGTAAATCATATTATGTTTTGGCCTATTTTGCAACGACCCTAAGGTTGAATTGGGGAATTCATATTTATGCAAACAAGTGTCAGGTGGCTTTGAGGAGAAAAAAGTGGTTAAAAGGCAAAAGGGTAAGATGGATAAAGGGTGTGAAGAATTTGGAGGAAAATCTACTCTCTCTCTAGTTCTCTCTTCTTCCTTAATCTTCTCCTTCTCCCACCATCCTAGCACTTGTTTTACTCTTATCTAAGTTCTAATTCTCCATTGTACCTTCTTTACTTGTTATTAGTACTAATACCAGTTCATTTGCTACATATATATCTCCCTGGGTTGATATTCAATTGTTTTAATAGCAAAATCTTAGATCTACCATGTATCTCTTGTTACATATTTTTCAGCCTTGTTACATTGGTGCTTTCATTGATCTCGCATGGCTGCAAAGAAACAACCATCGAAGGAGCAAATTGTTGACCATTTTGAAACCCTACACCAAAAAATGTTTGCGATTTGTAAGAAATCTCAAGTTAGGAGTGAGCAATTTCAACGAGAATTGGCTCAACTCAAGGACAAAATTGCAGCCCGTGAGAAGAACTCAAGTGTGGAGGCTGATCAAGTCGTTTCTGATCTCATATTCTTTAGAGAGTTTCTCTGGTGCCGTCGCAAAATAGTGGGTTTCGGTGCCGTCGAACCCTTAACCAATGAAAACACGTCATCTCATATAATTAGATACGTCAACATGATTTCTATTAAAGCATCCAATTTTATCATATTGCATTTTAGTCTTTCACATTTTAGTTAAAATTTGATTAATCTAACTAATTTAAATCAAATTAAATATTTCCTATTTTATTTAAAAAATTAAAATAAAAAAATAGGATTTGATTTTGAAATAGTTTCTTTCATAACCTATATGTTCTTCATTGACTTTACAAGCTTCATCACTTCTTCATCACTATACACACACCATACACATTCATCAACACTTAGTAAAAGTTATTAAGTTGCCTCATCCGTATATCAATAGGGTACAACACATTTATAATCTCTAAAAATTATTAATTTTATTGTTGATGCATTGCCCAGTTTTTGTAGGGTAAAATGTGTTGTTGGGAGGATTTTTTGATGGATTGGACGAGGATTTTTTCTTCTTTGTATTACTAATGGTCACTAGCACAATTCTTTGTTTTTGTTTTTACAATAGAAAGTCAAAAAAAGGGAAAAAATGAAGCATATGCTTACAAGTGGTTGGGAAATTAATCTTTATTACAAATCTAACAAACTAACCCACATCATAAGCAAAAATTTATTAAAAAAAATAACAATCATAATCATAGTTGAGAGAGAGGGGAAGACATACGGTAAAGAGTGATCATTAGGGATGATTAACGTGTTGTACCTTACTGATATACAGATGAGGCAACTTAATAATTTTTTTTAATTATAACTTAATAATTTTTATTAAGTGTTGATGAATGTCTATGGTGTGTATATGGTGATGAAGAAGTGATGAAGCTTGTACAGATGATGAAAATCATATATGTTATGAAAGAAACTATTTCAAAATCAAATCTTAATTTTTTTATTTTAATTTTTTAAATAAAATAGGAAATATTTAATTTGATTTAAATTAGTTAGATTAATCAAAAGTTATCTAAAATGTGAAGGACTGAAATACAATATGATAAAATTGGATACTTTAGGACACGCTATGGGTAAGATGGATGCATTCGGTTTATATAAAGGAGCAAGATTTATGGTAATGCAACGCCAATCAGGGATCTGGGTGGCATGGGAAGCATATCTTAAAATTCAGGGACAAATTAAAGCCTGGCTTCTGTAATGATGTTTGGAATAGGACTCAGGATGACATCTACACGGTTAAGAGTGGTTACCTAATGCTAAAAAATCAGCAAGGGATTTTCCCTTTGCATATGATGGTTTGGAATAGTGTGAACGTACAAAAACATTGTTTTATTGCTTGGCTTGCCGCCCTTGGGAAGCTTCAAACTCTGGACAGCTTATGTTATATGGTTATTCCTAATCACTGTTGTTTATGTCTATCTTCTGCTGAGTCTAGAAATCATTTATTTTTTGAATGTAATTGGAGTTGTAGTCTTCTTGATCATTGTTGTCTCTGAATAGGAGTTGACAGGTATCCATATAAATATCACAACTGGACAAGGTGGATTTGCCATGCTTTCAGGGATAAGGTCCGTCGCAAAAGTGTTTTTGCTATGTTTGCAGCTTTGATTTATCACATATGGGAGGAAAATAACATTCACACTTTTAAGAACCAGAAGAGGAGTTTGCAGCTTGTTTTCAGTACTATTAGGAGAGAGGTTGCTCATAAGATTATTTTTTGTTTTCCTAATTTTATAGATTGGAAGAATAATGTTTTAGTTGATAGAATCAGGCAGGAACTTTAGCATTTTAACTTTTTCTTTTTTAGGCCTTAGGTTGTTTTGAACCCTTCCTAAAAGATGGTAAAATGGCCTTTGTTCTCAGGCATTTGTGTAAGTGTTGAATCCTTCCTAGAAGGTGGCAAGGCTTATGCTTATGTCCTTTTGTATTGTTTCTGAATTTTTGCTCGTGATAATGAATTATTTCTTTTACCGAAAATAAAAATAATTAGGTGAGTGCATTTAATTTTTTTGAGTTCATAAAAAAAATAGACTACTATACAAAATATGCATTGGGAATTAAACAAAAGTTAAATGATACAACCACTTGATTAATATATTTTAGAAATAATTGTATTGGGAATAGAAAATTAGTTATATTTTTCTTATATTTAAGACCACAAATAAAATGTTTTTATTTTCATATATATATGAGATCGGAAGGAATATAGTAATAAAAATTAAAAGAATATTACATAATTTAATTTAATATTCAATAATAAATTAAAGTTAAAAAAATTATATAATAATTTAAAATATTACATTTTAAGAAAGTGTTAATTAGTGTAAGTTTTTGTGTACTTTGAAAATGCCCTTGTTAAATCTTTGTTGAAAATTGTAGTAGTATTTAATTTTTATTAGCGATTCTGTCTATTAAAAAATGTACAGTAGTTTAGAGATAATGCAGATTATAAAAATATAATTAATGAGGACTAAGAGAAATGATTAAAATAAAGGTTATAGTTGGAAAGAAAAATATGTTCATGCATTGAAGTTGTAAAATGCCAAACAATATGAAGCAAGAGAAAAAGCTTAAAAGGCGAAACAAAATAAAATAGAGGGAGTATTATTCAAAATTACAAACTACTTACATTAAAATTTAAAATTAGGAAAACAATAACCTAACAACCCCGTCACATGTTACTCGACAAGAACCCTAGGGTAAGGGGGCAAAGGTACCTTAATATGTAATTTAGGAAAAAAATTAGGGTAAGGGAGGCCAATCGTACCCTAACATATCATGTTCTTCAGCACAATGAGGGAACATGTCGCTATAAACTAACCTTGGGCAAAGGGGGCGAAGGTAGCTTAACATGTAATTGAGGACCAACAATGAGGATAAGGGGGGCCAACCATACCTTAACATGTCACATTCTTCTACAGAGTGGGTGGACTTGTCACTCGACACTAACCCTAGCCCAAAGGAGGGTCGAAGGTACCTTAAAGTGCCATTGACGACAAAAAACGAGGATAAGGGGGAGCCAACCGTACCCTAACACCCTAACATATCACATTCTTCGATAGAGTAATCATGTCACTGTGTCCCTTGACATTAACCTTGGCCCAAATGGAGGTGAAGGTACCTTAAAGTGGGATTGACGACAAAAAACGAGGGTAAGGGGGAGGGGGGCAACCGTACCCTAACACCCTAACATGTCACATTCTTCGGTAGAGTAGGTGAACATGTCACTTGACATTAACCCTGCTCCAAAGCAGGATGAAGGTACCTTAAAATGTCATTTACGAGAAGAAATGACTGTAGGGGAGCCAAACATACCACAACATGTCACCTTCTTCGTCACAATCCGGAACAAAAAACCTCATATTTCCTTCAATATCTTAGAGGTATTTTTCAAAAAAAAAAATTAAATATTATTTTCTAGTGGAATAATGTCTTACATATTCAAAATATAGTCTTACAAATAGGATTAAAATTTTTATTAAAAGGGCCTTACATATTAAAAATAAACATTATTTTCATTTATTTTTAATATTTATTTTACTTATTTATTTTTAATATTATTTTCACAAAAATTAGATTAACACAAAGACTATGCTAGTTAAAAAAAAACTACGGACGCCCCGGAACTAAAAACCCCACGTAAGCTCAGGTACAAAGAAAAATGGGTTCTGCTTTTTGGCCCCCACTTTCGACTTTTTGGCCCTATTTCTATTTTCAAAGGACTAAAACACCCTTCAACGCATTTATATTTTCGGAACTACATAACCGGAAATGCTATTTCGGTAATCCAAAGTCTGAAGGCAATTATTTCATATTTCTGGTGTTGTCTAAATGGAATATCATTTCCGGTTTCAGACAACCGAAAACTTTATTGATTTCTGGCACTACACAACCGAAAACAACAAGAATATCCCATCCCTATTATAATTATAGCAGATTTAATATGATCTAATCTATGTTCGTATCTTCAAGCCTTATAATGCATTCTTCTTCCTTGCTAATGACTTTCAATGTCCCATCCTATGCCCATTTGTTGACATCCCATTCATCAGCTCTAAAATGAACTTCACAAGTATTTATATCGGGAAAAAAAGAAAAAAAAAAGTTGAGTCGCTAAAGAAACAAAAGAAGAAAATCATTGCTTCCCAAAGAGCACAGTTTTACAAAGTTGCAGAAAGACACAAAACAATTACAAAAATATCAAATTTAATAAACAGATCCGAAAGCTCTAATGAACCAAAGACATACTTTCTTTCAAGAACACCGATAAAGTGCAGCTTGCTAACCATGCCAGAGCAGTACATTGGTAACTTTAACATTATGCTAAAGATATAGTACTAAACAGATCACAAGCACAACAGATCAAGATTCATAATTGTTTCCGGTTGTGTAGTGCCGAAAATCAATAAAGTTTCCGGTTGTCTTAAACCGGAAATGATATTGCGTTTAGGCAACACCGGAAATATGAAATAATTGCCTTCCGACTCTGGATTACCGAAATAGCATTTTCGGTTATGTAGTACCGGAAATATAAATACGCTGAAGGGTGGTTTAGTCCTTTGAAAATAGAAATGGGGGCCAAAAAGTCGAAGTGGGGGTCAAAAAGCAGAACTCAAGAAAAATAAGCCTAGGGGGACCCCCACGAAAAAAAGCCCAGGTACGTAAGAATCACAAAAAAAAAGTCATAAGGAGGAGTGCTTATTTGGTGCTCCTGGGCTACTGGGGAGTAATCCAACTCCAGGTAACCAGTTTTGATCATCACCCTCCAGTGTGCTAAACACACCACAGCCATTGATTAAGCAACTAGTATACATACTCATCCACAAATAGTGAGTATTGCATACAAACCCTACAATTTTAATGTTATCTTATCTTATACATGGGATTCATAGAATAAAAAAACCAAAACTACCCAAGTGAATTAGCCTAGTGAAAACTAGAGGGCGCTTAGGCTTTGTTTGGTTGCACGAAAGAAAATGAGAAAAAAGAAATAGGAAAGAGATAAATAGGAAAGAGAAATTATGGTGAGAAAATGAGTAGATTTTATGATTGTTTGGTATGGGAGAAAACTTGAAGAACTGAGGAAGAAAGAAAAGTTGGGTTTTCTTTCCTTTTGTTTGGTTGGAGAGAAAAGTGAGAATAGAGAAGAAAGAAGAGGGAAAATGATAAATTTGTTAAAAGACAACTACACCCTTGTTTTACTTAATATAAATAAATATTTTTTTTTTCACATATATGTATATTAAACATAGCCAATTTTTTTTACTTTAATTCTTTATTAAATAATAAAAATTCCAAGTCAAAAATATAAACAAAATAGTTTTTTTATTGAAATATTTTTTTTTCAATTAAAAAAATAAAAATAAGTGGAGCAAAGGAGTAAGTGAAAGGGTAGTTAGGTAATTTCATATCTCAAGTTAGGTTTTCTTCCCATTCTCTCTTCACTTGGGAAGAGAAAGATTTTTTTTATTGGATCCACCAAGTTTTCTCTTCCCCTCCATTTTCTCTGGTCATCCAAACAAGAGAAAATAAAGTTTTCTCCTTGTTTTCTCTCTTTCTCACTTCTTTCATCTCATTTTCTCTTGATCCAAACAAAGTTTAGGGACTTCAGAGTTAAAAGTTCGAGTCCCAATGAGACAACAATTCTTGGGAAGGATCCGTATCGTTGAGTCAAAGACTCGCACAATTCGCAGATCCGAGATGGATTATTTGAACCACAACAAAATGTGAAGCCTAGACACCACCTGGTTTGAAAAAATAAAAAAAATAAAAAAAAAACCAAAACTTATATACACTCCGGTCTTATTTATAAGACCCTTTTGGAGTTTTTATTTTGGTCCTATTTATAAGACCCCTTTACAATTTTCAGTAACATTTAATTACTCATTTCCACCAACACCTCTATAAAGTCAACATTTTTTATAGTTCCAATAATAATTATAGGGGTAGTTTTGAAAAAGCATATCAAATTTTCACATTTCTAATGTCACTAACAAATTTATCCACTTTCTTAGTGGGAGTGAAAAACCCCAAAAGGGTCTTCTTGGACCGGAGGGAGTATATAAGTTTCATAAACCAAGACTTAATTTTCCAATAAAAATATATTTTTAATACTCCCTCCGGTCCCTAATATAAGCACCATTTGACCAATTTCACTCCCTTTAAGAAAAGTAGGTAAGTTAGTTATTTATATTGGAATTGTAAATTTAAGTGTATATTTACCAATGGCTTAATTATAACAAAAGTTCTTGAAGTTTGGGGTACTTTTTCCAGATAACCTTATTCTTATTTTTTCAATGTCTGACTCCCCGAAATTACTTCTGGGTTTGTCATATACCCCTACTATCAATTCTGACCAATTTTGCTAACACGTAACATCAGAATCTTGGTCAGACGCACGAGGTTGGTCATGTGGTGCCGCGTGATGTCACATGGGCGAAGACGACCACTCTCTTCAATCCTTTCTTTTCTTTTTTTATTTAACTAAAAATATGAAAATATTAAGTTTTTTAGTTTTTTAAATAACTAACTGATGGTAACAGCGGTGTCAAGCAGAACTAGAACTGCACCACGAGAAGGAAAACCCAGCGCACCACCAAAAGAACCCTGTTGCTCATACTCTTTGTGTAATCTTTTTTGTGTAATCGAAGGTATGATGGCTTCAATCTGGTTCTGGGTTGGCTTCGATCTGGATCTAGGTTGTGTTGCGGTCCTCACCATCAGTTCATGCTCGCTGGATTATGCAGATTTGAGTTTGAATCTGTGCTTTCATGGGGTGGCTTTGTTTGAAGAAGAAGCAAGAAGATACACCGCAGGCGGAGGCGGTGGCATGTCCACAGCAGTTTTTTGATCTAGATGCTTTTTGTTATTGATTTTGAATTTCTTTCTTCCCTGTTCTAGATGCCTCTTTGTTCAGATCTGATATGTGATGTATTTCTATTGTTGATCTCAAGAACAGCGGCGGCAACATCAGTGCCTGGTAGTGACCGCACAGATCTGTAGGAATGTCGTCCTCAAGAACGCCACTTTTCCTCCGCCTAGAATGTAACACCCTACATAATAATTACCCTTTAATTACCCCGAAATTAGGATTTTAAAATTTCTTTTGAGGAAATGATCAAGATAAATTGCCAAAATAATAGTTCACTTCATTAATGCCAGAGACACATCAGAGTTCAAAAGGCGGAAGAATTAAATACATCAGATACATAAAACACAAGTTTAAGTACAATCAGTTCAGCAGTTCCAAAAATACAAAATATTGTTTTTAGCTCAGCCAACTAGCCAAGACCCATCTAGGCTATCCGATTCTAATGACTTACTCTCCCTGTGAGGGAGAGTGATCCTGCTCGGCCGGGGACTGCGTCTGCTCGGGCTCAGTACCTGAAAAATGGTAAGGAGGTGAGCATTACACAGAACTTAAATAAGCAGTTTCTAGAATGACATACCGAACTACCAAGCCAAACACAAGTAGTCAAATAGCAAATAAATCACAAGTAATCAAACTCATATATCTCATGCATATACCAACATTTAGCTCGATTCGCATACCCACATCCTCGTCTAGCTCGGCTCACATCATAAACCAGTTAACTCATTGCTAGCTATACCTCGGTTTATCCTCTCATGTCTCGGATTACCATCTCTATCTCGGGTTCACTACTCAATATTTCACTTTCACATAATTTACAATCTTTTACTCTTCTCGGATGCATACACCCAGTGCATGTCTTACACCATTTAAGTCGGATATTGGAGTGTCCATAACTGCGAGTACCACAATACTCGGCTTACAGCTGCGAGCACCACAATGCTCGGCTTACGTGATCAATGCACGCACCTAGTACGAGTCTGATATGACCAGGAACACTATCGCCGATCATTCTATGGAGTAAGGAGTGTCCATAACTGCGAGCACCACAATACTCGACTTACAGCTGCGAGCACCACAATGCTCGGCTTACGCGATCAATGCACGCACCCAGTACGCGTCTGCCATGACCAGGAACACATCCCACCGATTCCGTTCTCGGAACCTTGTGAGTCATAACTACGAGCACCACAATGCTCGACTTACACCTGCGAGCACCACAATGCTCGGCTTACGCGATCAATGCACGCACCCAGTACGCGTCTGCTATGACCCGACCACACAACCATTTCTCTTTAATTCCCCTTATCTTATTAACCATTACTTTTAGTTCGGCCCACCTCAGTTCACCTCTTTAATTTATTCCTCTTTGCATTAATCTCATTATTTACTTAGCTCGGCCTATCTCGGCTCAACCCTTTACCCATTTCCGATTTTCCTTATCCCTATTATCTATCTCATCTACCTATCTCATTATATAACTTATTAGTTTGTCTTTTAGATCCACCCTGGTTACCATTCTTCTCATTCTCCATTCTCACCCTCTCTCGGCTCGGCCACAGATACAAATACCAAATATCAAAGCATCATAAACACTTATACCTCAACAACCACATGAACAAAACATTTAGTCAATCCATCATATAAAATGCAGCATATGAAATATAGCATGTAATCAAAAGTGATATTCCATCTTCACCTAAAATCCATGTTTCTAGTTCATTCATTAATTCCCCTTTTACGCTTTTTACCATTTCTCTTCTAACATTAACCTATGTCCATTCCCTAATCTAATACCCACTCTTAGTACCCTTTATGAACACCCTAGAAACCCAAACTCAAGTAGGGGTAACACTCACTCCTTACCTCAAACCGTGTGAGATAAGAGTTGAGAGTTTGAGAATGGTTCCTTGTGGCTTGTCCTTGATCTTGGCACCCTTGAATCCTTCTTACTCCAAGCTAAACACGAGCTCCACCAATCTACACACGAACTCCACGGTGGTCCAGGGGCGCCCGGGACGGAAGAGAAGGCGGCGGGGAGGAGGTCTCTGGTTGGTGAAAGAGAGGGAAATGTTCGTGAGAAGAGGAGAGGAAGAAGATATGTTGGGTTGTTGTTGCTGGACTTTGAGAGAAAAGGGAGAGAGAGACGTAGGGAAGAGAGAAGAATAAAAGTGAGAAGTGTTATGGGTTATGTGTTGGGATTTTCTTTTATTCAAATGTGGAAGATATTTGTGTGGCTCTCATTGGAGGCTTCTTTGGGAAGCTAGAATGAGTGGCTGGGATTCATTGGCTTCTTGAGGAAGCCATGAATAGTGACTTGATAGGGACATAAAGCAATGATGGCGACATAAAGTGAAAGATAGTACATAGTACGGATGGTATGAATCCCAAAGGGCCAACAGCTCAACATGAGCTGGCACGGAGGAGCTAGGACGTGTCGGCTAGGATACGTCGGCTCGGTATGGAGGAATCGTAGTAGTCCTAGCTTCCATCTCGGATAATAGTGTGGGGTGTGCTGAGGTCGTCTAATCCGAGCTTGACAACAGGTTCAGCGTTTTACCCCATTCACCTCGGCCGGGATCGGTCCTAGGTCCAATACCTACATACTAGGTCGGTTACCATGAGCTGGATGATGGCTACTCGGATCTTATAAGCTCGGTATGAGCTCAATTATGTTTGCTCGATCCTCATGAGCTCGAATAGATGGATAAACTCGGATAGATAGATGAGCTTGGATATACTAATGAGCTCAATAATACTGATGAGCTCGCTGATAATGAGCTCGGTTGCACTAATGGGTTCGGTCATCATGAGCTCGGTTATGATGGGCTCGGATTGTTCGGCAATTATGCACTCCTAGCTGATTGCTCGGTTCGGAGTAGTTTAGAAGCAAGAGGCCGGATTACTGCTCATGCTCAACAGATACAAAACCGAAATAGATGTTTAGTCGAAATGGCGTCGGCTTATGACACTAAATGTTTATTCGGTTAGTATGAGCCCAGTGCTACAACTCGGTTCTACTGATGAGTTCGGCTTGTGACTCTGGACGTCGTTCATTGGTCGGATGAGGGGTGATAGTTTAAAATAAGGTCGGTTTACGACTCTAAACCTCTTTTCGGTCGGCTAAGATAGAATTTTCTCGGACCGAGGTCCGAGCCGCTACACTTAACCCACTTGTTCTTTGCTAAAGCTTAATCTCTTCACAGACTGATTGTAATCGATTAACACCCCACAGTAATTGATTACACTAAGAGGTCTTTATGTACTGATGGTTTCTAACTTCATGGTATACTCCTTAACTCCAACATACACTTTGGCCACGAACACATTACGACATTCCAGCTTACTCTTCTGATTATCCTTAGCTTAATTTAGACTTTTCCTATTTAAGCTTAGATTCAGAAATCGGGATGTTACAATTCTCCCCCACTTACTGGAATTTCGTCCCCGAAATTCCGTTCAGTTCCATAAATGGAGAGTCATCCCTTGACAAGGCTTTCGACTATGGTCTTTACGCCCCTTTTGTTTCATTCTTGTATTTGGGGTACTCCTAAGTTCATTCTTCTTACTGCTTTCGAATTTACGTTAAAACATCTCACAGCTTGTCCTCGCACGACTTCACTTCTTGTTTCCTTTTGATGTTCGGACAAGGTGTTAGTTGGGTTACTAAGTCCTCCCCCACTTGGCATTGACATACCCGATTACACCAACGCTAGGAGGTAGAAGGTCGAATGAATCCGCTTCCGGTTATTTGCACTAACTGCACCTTTAATTAAGGCTCGATACACATGCATAAACCTTGAAAGAATTTTGGGTGGTTATGAATTAAGATGGGTGGGTACTCTTGAGATTCGGAACGCTTCGTTAAACACTGATTCCGATTAATGGAACTTAAGTCATGCATCAAGTGTATGCCAACAGTCCTGCTTCCACTGATTCTAAATGGGATATCGGGAGAAGTTTGATTGGGTGTCTTGAACCTAGTTTGGTTTTCATGCTGGTCAAAATAATTTTCCATAGGATTTGCTTAATTATTTCCAGTATTAAGTATTTGGTTACACTATTCTTAAATAGGTAGGGTAGCTTAAGGTTCTTATCCTATAGTTTCGCCTTAGGTCTATTCTTCTAAACCTGCAAGAACTCTTGGAAAGAATACTTTCCGGTTAATTTATTTCCTTATGGAGGATTTGTTTCTTGGCATGATGCTATCTTGGTTGTCTTGATTTAACTTAGGAGGTTGCGATGATACCATCCATTAATAGCTGCAAGGATCGGGGTGATCAGTCCCAACCTCACGTCTATCAATAGTGTACCGTTGCCAGATTGGTCTGATAACATTTTCATTTAATAGATGTAAGAGTAAGGATGGCCAATCCCAACTTTACATCCTGTTAATGACAACACCATTATCGTGTTTAGCTATAGACTAACTAGGATCCTACAATTCACTGTTTCTGTGTAAGGTACTTCATGATCTTCTAGTGGGTTGGATCAAATCTTTTACATCCCATAACAGGGTACATCTTAGCGAGCCTTTACTAGAGAGCTAATGAAAACAGGGCTTAAAGTTTACAAAGATACATTTTAACCTAATACTCGGATAGGACAATCCGAGTACAATCGAGAGGTGTTGACCGAATTAGTCCCTACGGTAGACAACTCTAGCTTTCTCGCAGCCAATAGAATAGAAGAGCGCGCTGCGTCGTTCTCGGACCAAAACTGCAAAAGGGTTAATCGTTTACCTAGAAAAGACCTCAGATCAGCTCATCAGCATCATCCCCCTCTTTGCCGTCCATAGTGTAAAAATCATCCCTCCGAGGTGGTCGATTCCCACCGACCTGCCGAGACGGATCAGCATTGATTTCCTCCTTCAGGACGTTCGTAGGGCATTGGGCCGCGAGGTGACCGGACTGATGACATCGATAGCACAATCCTTTTCCTTTGTTCGAATTCAGCATCCAGCACTTTCCCCTATGTTGCTTTCCACAATATTGACAGATTGGATAAGGACCAGGGCCGGTCACTTTCCGACCATCCCCCCTTGATGCTGTCGTTGCCTTTGAGCTCGGACCCTCGTGACGGTCCGAACTCCGAGTCGTTTCTCTCATGATGGGTTTACTAGTCCTTGAAACATCCTTGCCCCTCTGCTCGGCTGCTTCGTTATTGAGGCCTCTCTCGTTCATACTCGCCATATTAACCAACTGGGATAGGTTGGCTATGTTTTGGTTCCCGAATGCTAGCCTGATTTCGGCTCGAAGCCCAGCCTTGAACTTAACACAATTGGTCCTCTCGTCGGCAGCCCGATAGCTTTCGGCATACTTAATCAGTTCCTCGAACTTAACCGCATACTCGTCCACGCTGAGACTGCCTTGCTTCAGATTTAAGAAGGCAATCTCTTTCTCCCTTAGAATATCCTCTGAGAAGTATTTTGCACCAAATCTCCTCTTAAATACTTCCCATGCTACGCTTTGCCTCTTCACTTCTAGGATTTGTTGCATTTGCGCCCACCATTGCTCTGCCTCCCCTGCTAACGCACACATCACTAGCAAGGCCCTTTGGTTGTCTGGAAGACGCATCGTGCAGAATACTTCTTCTATCTCTTGGAGCCACTTACGTGCTCCGTCCGGGTTATAGCCACCCAGGAACCTTGGTGGATTGTTTCTTCTGAGTTCGGTCAACCAGTCAATTTCCGCTGGTACTGGGTTTTGAGATGCGTGTAGCTGTCGATCCATTACTTCCTCTGGCTCTTGTAATTGTGACTCTTGCTATCCTTTCAGTTTAATCTCTGTTTATGTGGATCGAGTTCTCTAGAGTTGTCACGATCTTGTCAATGCTGTTGCTATTCCCTTTCCTTACTGGCTACCTCGAGGACAACCGATAGGTTAATGCCAACCTAATCAACAACACATATACACCTCATTACTCTAATTTAGACACTCAACTACTTAGCGGTCACTCGCTGGGTGAGTAACCATGGGAGATGTGAGTCCACACTCCAAAGGGCGAGGGAAACTGCTCTGATACCAAAAATGTAACACACTACATAATAATTACCCTTTAATTACCCCGAAATTAGGATTTTAAAATTTCTTTTGAGGAAATGATCAAGATAAATTGCCAAAATAATAGTTCACTTCATTAATGCCAGAGACACGTCAGAGTTCAAAAGGCGGAAGACTTAAATACATCAGATACATAAAACACAAGTTTAAGTACAATCAGTTCAGCAGTTCCAAAAATACAAAATATTGTTTTTAGCTCGGCCAACAAGCCGAGACCCATCTAGGCTATCCGACTCTAATGACTTACTCTCCCTGTGAGGGAGAGTGATCCTGCTCGGCCGGGGACTGCGTCTGCTCGGGCTCAGTACCTGAAAAATGGTAAGGAGGTGAGCATTACACAGAACTTAAATAAGCAGTTTCTAGAATGACATACCGAACTACCAAGCCAAACACAAGTAGTCAAATAGCAAATAAATCACAAGTAATCAAACTCATATATCTCATGCATATACCAACATTTAGCTCGATTCGCATACCCACATCCTCGTCTAGCTCGGCTCACATCATAAACCAGTTAACTCATTGCTAGCTATACCTCGGTTTATCCTCTCATGTCTCGGATTACCATCTCTATCTCGGGTTCACTACTCAATATTTCACTTTCACATAATTTACAATCTTTTACTCTTCTCGGATGCATACACCCAGTGCATGTCTTACACCATTTAAGTCGGATATTGGAGTGTCCATAACTGCGAGTACCACAATACTCGGCTTACAGCTGCGAGCACCACAATGCTCGGCTTACGTGATCAATGCACGCACCTAGTACGCGTCATCTATGACCAGGAACACTACCGCCGATCATTCTATGGAGTAAGGAGTGTCCATAACTGCGAGTACCACAATACTCGACTTACAGCTGCGAGCACCACAATGCTCGGCTTACGCGATCAATGCACGCACCCAGTACGCGTCTGCTATGACCAGGAACACATCCCACCGATTCCGTTCTCGGAACCTTGTGAGTCATAACTGCGAGCACCACAATGCTCGACTTACAGCTGCGAGCACCACAATGCTCGGCTTACGCGATCAATGCACGCACCCAGTACGCGTCTGCTATGACCCGACCACACAACCATTTCTCTTTAATTTCCTTTATCTTATTAACCATTACTTTTAGTTCGGCCCACCTCAGTTCACCTCTTTAATTTATTCCTCTTTGCATTAATCTCATTATTTACTTAGCTCGGCCTATCTCGGCTCAACCCTTTACCCATTTCCGATTTCCCTTATCCCTATTATCTATCTCATCTACCTATCTCATTATATAACTTATTAGTTTGTCTTTTCGATCCACCCTGGTTACCATTCTTCTCATTCTCCATTCTCACCCTCTCTCGGCTCGGCCACAGATACAAATACCAAATATCAAAGCATCATAAACACTTATACCTCAACAACCACATGAACAAAACATTTAGTCAATCCATCATATAAAATGCAGCATATGAAATATAGCATGTAATCAAAAGTGATATTCCATCTTCACCTAAAATCCATGTTTCTAGTTCATTCATTAATTCCCCTTTTACCCTTTTTACCATTTCTCTTCTAACATTAACCTATGTCCATTCCCTAATCTAATACCCACTCTTAGTACCCTTTATGAACACCCTAGAAACCCAAACTCAAGTAGAGGTAACACTCACTCCTTACCTCAAACCGTGTGAGATAAGAGTTGAGAGTTTGAGAATGGTTCCTTGTGGCTTGTCCTTGATCTTAGCACCCTTGAATCCTTCTTACTCCAAGCTACACACGAGCTCCACCAATCTACACACGAACTCCACGGCGGTCCAGGGGCGCCCGGGATGGAAGAGAAGGCGGCGGGGAGGAGGTCTCTGGTTGGTGGAAGAGAGGGAAATGTTCGTGAGAAGAGGAGAGGAAGAAGATATGTTGGGTTGTTGTTGCTGGACTTTGAGAGAAAAGGGAGAGAGAGACGTAGGGAAGAGAGAAGAATAAAAGTGAGAAGTGTTATGGGTTATGTGTTGGGATTTTCTTTTATTCAAATGTGGAAGATATTTGTGTGGCTCTCATTGGAGGCTTCTTTGGGAAGCTAGAATGAGTGGCTAGGATTCATTGGCTTCTTGAGGAAGCCATGAATAGTGACTTGATAGGGACATAAAGCAATGATGGCGACATAAAGTGAAAGATAGTACATAGTACGGATGGTATGAATCCCAAAGGGCCAACAGCACAACATGAGCTGGCACGGAGGAGCTAGGACGTGTCGGCTAGGATATGTCGGCTAGGATACGTCGGCTCGGTATGGAGGAATCGTAGTAGTCCAAGCTTCCATCTCGGATAATAGTGTGGGGTGCGCTGAGGTCGGCTAATCCGAGCTTGACAACAGGTTCAGCGTTTTACCCCGTTCAACTCGGCCGGGATCGGTCCTAGGTCCAATACCTACATACTAGGTCGGTTACCATGAGCTGGATGATGGCTACTCGGATCTTATAAGCTCGGTATGAGCTCAATTATGTTTGCTCGATCCTCATGAGCTCGAATAGATGGATAAACTCGGATAGATAGATGAGCTTGGATATACTAATGAGCTCAATAATACTGATGAGCTCGCTGATAATGAGCTCGGTTGCACTAATGGGTTCGGTCATCATGAGCTCGGTTATGATGGGCTCGGATTGTTCGGCAATTATGCACTCCTAGCTGATTGCTCGGTTCGGAGTAGTTTAGAAGCAAGAGGTCGGATTACTGCTCATGCTCAACAGATACAAAACCGACATAGATGTTTAGTCGAAATGGCGTCGGCTTATAACACTAAATGTTTATTCGGTTAGTATGAGCCCAGTGCTACAACTCGGTTCTACCGATGAGTTCGGCTTGTGATTCTGGACGTCGTTCATTGGTCGGATGAGGGGTGATAGTTTAGAATAAGGTCGGTTTACGACTCTAAACCTCTTTTCGGTCGGCTAAGATAGAATTTGCTCGGACCGCTACACTTAACCCACTTGTTCTTTGCTAAAGCTTAATCTCTTCACAGACTGATTGTAATCGATTAACACCCCACGGTAATTGATTACACTAAGAGGTATTTATGTACTGATGGTTTCTAACTTCATGGTATACTCCTTAACTCCAACATACACTTTGGCCACGAACACATTACGACATTCCAGCTTACTCTTCTGCTTATCCTTAGCTTAATTTAGACTTTTCCTATTTAAGCTTAGATTCAGAAATCGGGATGTTACATAGAACACTTTTTTTTGGTTGTGGATGGGAATTGGAGTTTAACGATTCCCACAGATGGCGCCAATGTGATGTTTCATTGTTAGGGAGACACCACGATGTGTTTGGGGGTTGTTGCAGCTGGCGAGGGTGGCCCCAATCCTACGTACCCCAAGTGAAAAGAGGATCAAGCTACACGTAGTTCTTGAGAATAGGGTAGAGAATGTCATACCTTAGCCCTTGTGGAAGGGGTGTATTTATAGGAGTGTGGTGTTGTGGTACCTTATGGGTCTGTTTGGCCCAGTAGGGCTAATGTGGCTCTTAGAGGATAAGAAGGGTGAGTCATTCATCCTTATCCTGTACTAGAGAGCTTATCCTTATCCTTTAAGTCATGAGACCTGTCCGAACATAGTGCTCGGGTCCTCGACTGATAAGGCGAGGCGCCTGGCACGTGGCGGTCGAGATGTCTGATGTCGGTGGAGCCTCTTGAGTTTCCAGGTCGGCAGGGCCTTATAAGTCCCTAAATGGTCAGCGTTAAGGACACGTGGTCGACTCATAGGTCTAGTCCACTACAAAAACCATAAATAAACCTACATAATATATGTAACTAGCTCTCCCAATAAAAAGTTAACTTACCACACATTAGAAAAATCATCATATAAGCAAACAAACTACTTATGGTTTTATATATTTAAAAATGGTTTTTTATCCTATGCATCCCATACATAGATGCATAGGATAAGAGAATTTAAATGGCAAAATTGTATTGAAAAATTAAATAATTATTTTTTAATTTATTAAGTTTCACAATTTCCAATTAACACTTTCTTTTTAAGGTTTGATTAACCTATGTACCTAGAAAAACCCATTTAAAGAATAAGAATTTATTTTCTAATCATTATGAAATAAATAAAATATAATATCAGGCTAACATCAGTTTTTTTTTTTTTAAAATTGTGCTAACATCATGTTAATAGAAAATTAATTCCAACTGGATCCAACCCCGTGCGATGCACGGGGGCTTGCACGGGGGAAATACGAAATCGATAAAACATTTCATAAAATTGTAATTAATATTGGTTAAAGAATATTTTTTTAATACATTAGATTTATTAAAATAAAAAAAACCGGAGCACCAAAAACCGGTGCATGGTAGAATCTTCCTTGTTTTATATTTTCTTTTTTGGACCATTACCTGTATCCGGAAACATATAATAAAAAAAATTCAAATCCAAATAACAAAAACATGTACATAAAAGAACACAGAATACCCAAAGCATATTTTTTTAATATATTATATTTATTAAAAAATAAAAAAAAAAGAGCCGGAGCACCAAAAATCGGTGCATGATAGAAGCACTCTTGTTTTATATTTTACTTGTTTGGACCATTACCTGTGTTAGAAAGAAAGCATATAATAAAAAAAATTTCAAATCCAAATAACAGAAACATGTACATAAAAAGAACACAGAAAACCCAAAATATATATTTTTTTAATATATTATATTTATTAAAAAATAAATAAAAAAAAGAGTCGGAGCACCAAAAATCGGTGCATGACAGAAGCACCCTTGTTTTATATTTTACTTGTTTGAACCTGTGTCAGGAAGCATATAAATTTTTTTTTTCAAATCCAAATAACAAAAACATGTACATAAAAAGTACACTGAAAACCCAAAACATATTTTTTTTAATATATTAGATTTATTAAAAAAATAAAATAAAAAAAGAGTCGGAGGACAAAACCGGTTAATGGTAAAAGCACTCTTGTTTAATATTTTACTTATTTGGACCATTACCTGTGTGCAAGAAGATTTGAGAACGGTATTTCCATTTAAAAAATAAAAAAAGAAAGAAAGAAAAGAGTGTTATAAACAATTCATATCTATCTAATTAGTGGATTACTATCTATTGGATTGTATTTATATTTAGTTGATACCACTCCATATTAGGGTTTCCTATCTCCTTATAAATAGGACTCAACTATGATGTAAAATATACATTGAATATATCACAATATATTGTTTCCTCTCTTCTTCTCTTCTTCCTTATTTTCATAACAAGGAGTAGTATTTGTGGAGTACTACTCCTATGGGACCCACGAACACATAGCAATGGGTGTTCCCACCCGTGAGATACCCATGCGACTTTATAATACATGTATATAAAAAGAACATAGAATACTCAAAGCATATTTTTTTTTAATATATTATATTTATTAAAAAAAAAAAAAAGCCAGTGCACCAAAAATCGGTGCATGGTAGAAGCACCATTGTTTTATATTTTACTTGTTTGGATCATTACCTATGTCCGGAAGCATATAATAAAAAAAATTCAAATCTAAATAAAAAAACATGTACATAAAAAGAACACAGAAAATCAAAAGCATATTTTTTTAATATATTATATTTATTAAAATAAAAAATAAAAAAAGAGCCGGAGCACAAAACCGGTGCATGATAGAAGTATCATTGTTTTATATTTTACTTGTTTGGACCATTACCTTTGTCTGGAAGCATATAATAAAAAAATTTCAAATCCAAATAACAAAAATAAGTACATAAAAAGAACACTGAAAACCCAAACATAACCAACGAGGTGTGGCACACCTGGCTCGGGACTTTGTCCTCGGTCTGCAAGGACACGGGTTCGAATCCCACCTCGGCGGTATGAGTCTGTCGCTCCTTCGGGAGTGGTTGAACTCCTCCGGGAAGTTTGCAGACTATGACCTAGAGGCGGGGTTGCCCATCAGAGTCCGCACAATGATGGTGAGATTTCCCTCGTAAACCAAAAAAAAAAAAGAAAACCCAAACATATTTTTTTAATATATTATATTTATTAAAATAAAAAAGATTCGGAGCACAAAAAACTGGTGCATGCTAAAAACACCCTTGTTTTATATTTTATTTGTTTGAACCGTTACCTGTGTCCGGAAACATATAATAAAAAAAATTCAAATCCAATTAACAAAAACATGTACGTAAAAAGAACACAATACCCAAAACATATTTTTTTTAATATATTATATTTATTAAAATAAATAAATAAAAAAAAGAGTTGGAGCACCAAAACCGGTGCATGGTAGAAACACTCTTGTTTTATATTTTACTTGTTGGGACCATTACCTGTGTTAGGAAGCATATAATAAAAAAATTTCAAATCCAAATAACAGAAACATGTACGTAAAAAGAATACAGAAAACTCAAAACATATTTTTTTTAATATATTATATTTATTAAAAAAATAAATAAAAAAAAGAGTCGGAGCACCAAAAACCGGTGCATGATAGAAACACCATTGTTTTATATTTTATTTGTTTGGACCATTGTCTGTGTCAGGAAGCATATAATAAAAAATTTCAAATCCAAATAATAAAAACATGTACATAAAAAGAACATTGAAAACCTAAAACATATTTTTTTAATATATTAGATTTATTAAAAAATAAAATAAAATCAAATACCGATGCATGATAAAAACACCATTGTTTTATATTTTACTTATTTGGATCGTTATCTACTTGCAAGAAGATTTGAGAAACAATACTTCCATTTAAAAAAATTTAAAAAAAAAAAACAAAGAAAGAAAGGAATAGTATTTGTGTACTCCTATGAGACCCACGGGCACGTAGTAATGGGTGTTGCCGCCCATGGAATACCCATGCTACTCTGTATAAAAATTCCTCTGGCTCAAATTATAAGCAACAAAAAAACATATTTTTTTTTAGAATACAATCAAAATTAACTAACTATATTAAATTTTGTTTCATTCTCAATGCCACTTTCCTAAAACATTTCTAGAAAATTGTAATTTTAATTTATTTTTGTTTCATTCTCAATACTACTTTCCTAAAATACTTCTATTTTTTATAATTTTGAGAAAATTAAATACAATCAACTAACCTCTTAATAAACGAAAAAGTTGTTGGATTTGCTTATAATTCGAGTCGGAGGGAGTATAGATAAGAAAAATCATTTAAAAAAAATTATTTTTCAATTTAAAAAAATAAAATAAAAACTTCAATATCCCTGTAATAAAACACGATGACATATCTGAAGCCGTCTCTTCCTTCGCCGCCGTTATAGTTCTGCTGCTACCCAAATCAAAAGAAACAGGGATTTGGTGGTGAGTGTGAAATCTCTGAGCCCTAATTTCTTCTTCTTCATTACATTTACATCATTTAGATTTGTTGTGCCAATCCCATCTCTGATTTTGATTTGATATTGTATATATCGTTTTCTTTTATTGTTTTCTAAAGACTTGATTTTGTTGCCCACTAACTGTTCGATGTATTGTCTAATAGAGAGTCTGAATAATGCTTCATGTTCTTTTAGTGCTCCGGTTGAATTATTACCGTTTGGTTCGAGAAAGTCGTGATTTTTAGTGTTGCTGGTCATGTATTATTGATTGATAATCGTTGGTTGAAATGTTAAATACTCTCTCCGTCCCTAAATATAGGACTCCTTTGGAAGATTTCATGTACATTAAGAAAATGTAATAATTTAGATAATTGTATTGGAAATGTGAAT
This sequence comes from Crotalaria pallida, assembly GCA_037953625.1. Classification (NCBI taxonomy): domain Eukaryota; kingdom Viridiplantae; phylum Streptophyta; class Magnoliopsida; order Fabales; family Fabaceae; genus Crotalaria; species Crotalaria pallida. The sequence continues at coordinate 127,763,016 of CM075649.1, forward strand.
TTTTAATATGTATTTTCAAAATTAACCCTATTAATATTATTAGGAATCAAAACAGTGGTAAATAAATAGGGGTGTTTGTGGAAAAAAGTAATTAATGATCATTAAAAATTTGTAAAGGGTCTTGTAAATAGGGACAAAATAAAAGTGTCCAAAAGATCTTATATTCAGGGACGGAGGAAGTAATAATTATGAGTTATTGATGTCCCCCAAAAGTCGGTTCAGTTGATAGATGGTTAGAAATATCTAAAACGAATACGTGTTTAACACAGCGTCAAATATGAAGTGTTTGTACTTTCTTGACTATGAGGCATTAATTGTGAGCACCTGGGTTCAAACCCTGGCGGCTGAGCTCTCCCCCCTCCCCTCCCCTTTAAAAAAAGAATAGGAAAAATACTTTGCTTAACAAAAAAAATTTGAGTTAATGATTGATTATTGATGTTTTTGATTTAAAAGGCCAACGGGGTGGTGTAGTAGTTACATTTTATTACAAGTATTGTTAGTTTGTGCATTTTTTTAGAAAAAAGCTTTATGTGTGTGTTTTTTCTTCTTTTGGTGCTTGTAGTTGAGGGTTTCATGGCCTCTAACATCGAAAGCGAGAATTCAGCTGATACCGCCCCATCCTCGTAAGCATAACTTTCGTTTTCTTTTTTATTTGTTCACCCTTTTGCCTTGCCAAATATTACATATTAGTGGGATCTGTTGAGCCGTGCATAAGGGCTGATGGTTGTTACATTTTATGTATTCAGGCCAAAGAATATATACAAAAGATCCAGATGATGGGCGGCAACGGCTTTTGCTTGAATTGGAATTTGTTCAATGCCTTGCTAATCCCACCTACATCCACCGTATGAATCATAGTCAATTTATTCATAGTGTGTATGCAATTGTGATCAAGGGTCATTGGGGCAATCTATTAAAACTTAAGAATAGTTTTGCACTCACTTCCACCACCATTCACCACATACTTTTGCACCTCTCACTCTATGGTTATGGGCCCACACATTCCTTAGCATTCTTCAAATGGGTTGAGTCTGTTCCAAATTATAAGCACTCATTGCAATGCTCATGGGCCATGATTCAAATACTTACAAAACACAAGCACTTCAAAACTGCACACCATATGCTTGATAAAATTGCCCACAGGGATTTTCTGTCATCACCTTCTGTTTTGAGCAGTTTGGTGAAGGAGTATGATGACCCAGAAGTTAATTCACAAGTTTTGAGCTGGCTTGTAATACATTATGCGAAGTTGAAGATGACCCTTGATGCAATTCAGGTTTTCGAGCAGATGGGGTTGTTTAATGTGAGGCCGCATTTGCATGCCTGTTCTGCGCTTTTGAATTGTTTGGTGAAGGATGGGGTTACTAACATGGCGTGGAAGGTTCATAAGAGAATGGTTCAACTAGGGTTGTTGAGAATATCCATGTTTATAATTGTTTGATCCATGCTTGTTCCAAATCGGGGGATGCGGAGAGGGTGGAAAAGTTGTTAAATGAGATGGAAGTGAAGGGTGTGTGTCCTGATATTTTCACTTACAATACCTTGATATCGTTGTATTGCAGGAAAGGTATGCACTATGAGGCTTTGTCAGTCCAGGACAAGATGGAAAGTGAGGGGATCAGTCTTGATATTGTTAGTTACAATTCTCTTATTAATGGATTTTGTAGAGAAGGTAGGATGAGAGAAGCTATGAGGATGTTTAGAGATATCAAAAGTGCAACTCCAAATCATGTGACATATACTACATTGATTGATGGATATTGTAAGACAAATGAACTTGATCAAGCTCTTGAATTGCGAGAGGCAATGGAGGCCAAGGGATTGGACCCCGGAGTTGCTACTTATAATTCAATTTTGCGCAAGCTGTGTCAAGATGGCAGGATAAGGGATGCAAACAAACTCTTGAATGAGATGAGTGAAAGAAAAGTTCAAGCTGACAATATCACGTGTAATACATTGATTAACGCTTACTGCAAGATAGGAGATTTGAAATCTGCTTTTAAATTTAAGAACAAGATGTCTGAAGCTGGACTAAAGCCTGATCTGTTTACTTACAAGGCATTGATTCATGGGTTATGCAAGACGCATGAGTTGGAAAGTGCCAAGGAGTTATTGTTTAGCATGCTTGATGCTGGGTTTTCCCCCAGTTACTGCACCTACTCATGGATCGTAGATGGCTACTGCAAGAAAGATAATGTAGATGCAATTTTAACACTGCCAGATGAGTTTATGAGTAAAGGTCTTTGTCTTGATATTTCAGTATACAGGGCATTGATAAGAAGGTTGTGCAAAATAGAAAGGATTGAATGTGCTGAAAAGTTATTCAATCATATGGAAGCGAATGGTATATCTGCTGACAGTATTATCTTCACCAGTCTAGCTTATGCTTATTGGAAAGCAGGGAAGTCTAGTGCTGCCTCAAAAATATTGCAAGAGATGGCTAGGAAGAGGTTGATGATAACAGCCAATATCTATAGATGTTTTAGTGCTGCTGATGATAGTGGAAACAAAGTGTTACAGATCTTTTGGGATCATGTGGTGGAGAGGGGTCTAATGTCGAGAAATACGATGAACAAAATACGGCAAATGGCAATGTGATGATTATGTTGCTTATGAAAGACTCCTCGTAACTAGAAGATTCTTCACATACTTGTGGGAAATACATTGCTTATTGTAACACCCCGATTCGGCAACTTGAAAACTTAAATCAAATGTAGTGAAAATTAGGGCCATTTTTTTTAAACAAGTGTTATGTGAATGTGAGAACACTTAGACTTTTAAAACATAGTTACAAATAAAAACTCGTATTCTCACATTACATAAACTCTTTCAAGTTCCAAACCGAGATGTCACAAGTCGCTGCACTTTGAAACTCGTTTCAAAAACATCATTCAAAGCATAGCCCATTTACTTGTTTCAAAACATTAATGTTAAATAAAAACTTTTGCCAGGGTACAGTATGATAGAGCTAGGTAACTAAAAACTTACAATGGAATACATTCTGCCACGGGATTTCCTAGCCTCTAGTCATGTTTCCTATTGCTTGTCGTCTAACTCCAGACTTTGGTTGATGAAGTCCACCACGCTTCCGCTGCGCCATCTACCCGTTGCAATATCAGCGGTTGCCGATACGACAACAAGGTAGGAGAGAGTCAGTGTTCCGAACACTAACGGGTTGACCTTACGGTCTCAGAGTAGACTCGAAGTAGAGAGAGACAGATGATATAACATAACTATATAAATAAAACAAAATACTAAAGAATGCAATCATCATCAACATAAATGCATCTAGCATGTTATACACATAGCATGAATCACAACAATAATATAATCATCATCATGATAAACACCATTACGTTATTCGAGTTCTCATTCCCAAAATCTTTCCTCATAATTCCACACTTATTACTTATTCCAAGAATTCTCTCATCTTATAAATCTTATTCGATGCTTGATATCTTTTGATATACTTTTCTTTGAAACATCTTTGTCTTTTAAGTTTTATTATTTCGGTTAGCATCAATGATGATGAGGGGGAAACATCATTGAGCTCACACACGTCTACATCTCCTCGGTCAACCACCCAACCTAGTCGGAAGCAAACAAGAGTACATGACCTTTACCACGCGGGCACGACAGCTGTCACACAAACAAATGGTCCCAGACCAGGAGGCCCTGCCTCAAATCATATCAATTCAAATATCCAGTCCCTCTCACTGTTCCTGAAATGTCATAGGGGTGACAGCACTCTCACTCACCTGGATGACGACACATCCAAAAACTTTCCATGATTTCCAGTCGCTAACCTTGCCACGTTTCCTTCGCGTCCGACACCCGAACTAGAACATTTTTCCCCGTGCGTTAGAACGTTTTCGATAAATTCTTAGTTTCGTTTTGAAAACTCTTTGAAATAATTCTTTTCTTAAATATCCAAAGACTCCAAAACCAAATCAGATTTCATATAAAAGATTTTCAAGAAAACTTTGAAAACAAATCCATTTCTTCTTAACTCAAAACACTTTATTCATAAAAATCATTTTCTTGAACCATTAAACAAAATTCACAACTCTAGAAAATAAAGCTTTAAAACCATATCAAGTTGATTCCTTTATTAAACATCGATCAAAGAAGGTCATACAAAATCTCAAATTAATTTAAATAGTTTGAATCATACCCTTTAAATAAAATATTTTTAATTTCTTTAAAATACACAAACAAAATCCAAAACAATTTCAATTCAGTACATCCAATTGGCACAAAACAGCACACACACAAGTTTTAAAGCATACAAAGCACACATCCTACAAATCGCATTTTCGATCATTCAAAACAATTAATTAAATCATAACCTTAATAAATCAATTATACTTAAGAAAATAATTTAATCCTTTAATTAATTTAATACGATCCGAATCACACATTCTTAACAATTCCTAGTTACAAATAAATTTTAAACTAAAAATCATTGAATTAACTTTACCAAAAACCTTTTCACATAATCACATGAAACTAAAAAGAACCACACATCATGCACCTAGGAATATAGCTATCATCATGGTCATTTTATGAAAATAATTTTCCTACCAATTAACTATATGTTGGCCGAATTATACACACACCACTTTTGCAAAGATTTAATGTACACATAAAAACATACAAACATGAGATCATCTTCTTTCCTTTATGAGTAAAAACCGAGAGCATGCAGTAAAGAAAATCAACAATTTTAATTTGTTTTCAAGACTTTGAATTACAATTCACATGCAATTTCTCTTAAATACTTAATCATTTCATGCATGTATTTTATTTTTAAATCTTAAAGTCAATTAGCATTATCATGCATGCAACCTATATGGGGAACAAACATAGCTACCTATTTTTCCTAGGTTGACCGAAACATCATCAAAGGACATGGTTTCTCATTCATTTCAACATGCAGGAATCATAAAATCAATCAATTCATGTAAAACAACACATTACATTATTTATTCACATCAACCTTCACAAAATAAACTTCAAGTTCATCGTTTTATAAAAACCAAAGTTATACTTTAAGCTTCTAAAAATGACATGCATAAGTTTAAAATCATTTGATTTAGTCCTAAAACAAACATGCATTAACAAAACAAAACATAGAGCTTATTTTTCACACATGGCCGAATGGCCTATAAAAATTTAACACATACAAAGTCAAGTACTAAATCAAACCATGCTTGAAATCATTTCAAATCTTACTTCTTTAATTATTTTCTTTAAAACCGAATTAAACATAAAACAAAAACATGATCTTTTCTTTTGAAAATAACATGTATGTACTTTAAATCATTAGATCTAGGCTTAGAACAAACATGCATCAACTCTTTATACAATAAATAGCATTGATCCTAATTTAATTTAGACATGGCCGAATGGTTTTTTAAAAAATAAAACTTGCACAAAAGATCAAACGTTTAATTAAAACATGCTTATGCTCCAGAATCATTTTAAAACTTGATACTTTAATTCTTTTCTTAGAAACCGAAACATATATAAAAAGAAAACACAACCTTTTCTTGAAAAATAACATGCAAATCAAGGGTTTAAATATCTTAAATCCATTAAACAAAAATAATTACATGCATGCACTTAGATCAACTAGGATCATCACAAAATTAACATGCAAAATTAAGAACTTAAACTTTTTCATAAATCAAGTTCGGATCATGACTTTATTCACCAAATAAACATGGAAATACACATAGATCATAGTTTTAACACTAAGATTTAACATGCAAGACTAAAGAACTTTGCTCAATAAACAAACAAGTTTATATCATGATTTTTTTTTTCAAATAACCACATAAACATACATATAGGTCACGGTTAGAGCAAGAAAATTAAACATGCAATAAGATTTATTTTAGCTTTCACAAAATCTTTAACCATACTTTAGATCTTTAGGTTTTTAGTTAGAAAAATATTAGATCTAACAAGAAATGCCATAAAACATGAATTTAACATATTACAAATTAGTTCAAGTCCTTAAAGTCCAAAATCAAGCAAGATCAACACATGAAATCATATTACAAACCATAAAATAGGACATGCAAAAGACAAGGAAGTAGATCTACAACTAAAAGAGAAAATCTAAACTATTACAAAATCTTCTTTTGGATCTTCAAGTCCTACCATGAAAAAGGTTTGATCTTCTAGCTCCTAGCACTTGGATCTACAAGGTTGAGACTTGGGTTAAGCTTGAAACCTCCTTCCTCCTTCTTCTCCATGTTTCGGCCAACTCTCTTTCTCCTCTCTCTCTTTTTCTTTTCTTTTCTTTCTAAGAGTTTAAGAAGTCTCTTAGAGTTAGTGTTTAGTGTTGGTGAAAGTTAAGAAATGAAGTGAGTGGAGTGAAAATAAACTAGGGCCTCTTCTATTTATAGACTAACTCACCATTTCCCTCCTTGCCCTTGGGTTGTTTCGGTTCAAGCACAAAATGGGAGGGGTAGTTTTGGATTTACAAAAACTTGCATGGGTGAACTTTATCAAATGGAGGGGACAAAGTTGCATGGCTAGGCTTTTAGGGGTCAAGCTAGGCTTAAGGACTTGTTAGTATTTAGTTAGGGTTTTAGTGATTTGGTTGGGTTCTAGTTTGGGTTTGGTTATGGCTTAGCTTACTCATTAAGTTTCTAGAAAATTATACTCTTAACCTATACATACACACTCACATACGTGCAACACACATACACATCACCGTATCATGCACACACATATACATACATTTTCATTTCATTTCTTAACCTCATTCACTTAAGATTATTAATTCACACAATCAAGGCAGTCCATTCAAAAATCACACTCATACAATCAATTTCATGCACCACACAGTACACACATATTGAACCAAGCACATATCACATGAAAATTTCAAGCCAAATTATTAAACGCATTTTCTTTCAAATACCATTTCCAAAATTCGTATTTCTTGTCTCTGAAAATAAATTTTTGAAAAACAACCCAGAAAATTCTGAAATTTACATTTTTAAAATCTACGTTCCAAGACGATCGTTTTGATATAAAGTTCATGAAAATCCGAGTTACAGTTAAAAAGTTACGAATTTCTCAAGTTAACAGTTCAAAAACTTTATTTCAAATAAAAATCAACTTTTAATAAAATCACAACTCAACAAAACCATTCACTTTTCTTTTATAAAAACATTTTGTTTTATAAAATTCCTTGAAAACCAGCACTTTATTCCTTTCTCTCATAATTACTTTTCTGGAAATCTCTTATAATTTAGAATCTTAAAGTTTATTCTGTCGAAAATCGTTTACGCACGTGTGGGAAAAATGCGGGGTGTTACACTTATGGTTACGACAAAATCCTTTTTCATGTTTTTGCTTTTCATTGGAGTTAGAAAATGATTGAGATTCGAGGAAATATTTAATGGCGATTTTTTCAAACCTTCTGTGTTTACCTTGTAAATCATATTATGTTTTGGCCTATTTTGCAACGACCCTAAGGTTGAATTGGGGAATTCATATTTATGCAAACAAGTGTCAGGTGGCTTTGAGGAGAAAAAAGTGGTTAAAAGGCAAAAGGGTAAGATGGATAAAGGGTGTGAAGAATTTGGAGGAAAATCTACTCTCTCTCTAGTTCTCTCTTCTTCCTTAATCTTCTCCTTCTCCCACCACCCTAGCACTTGTTTTACTCTTATCTAAGTTCTAATTCTCCATTGTACCTTCTTTACTTGTTATTAGTACTAATACCAGTTCATTTGCTACATATATATCTCCCTGGGTTGATATTCAATTGTTTTAATAGCAAAATCTTAGATCCACCATGTATCTCTTGTTATATATTTTTCAGCCTTGTTACATTGGTGCTTTCATTGATCTCGCATGGCTGCAAAGAAACAACCATCGAAGGAGCAAATTGTTGACCATTTTGAAACCCTACACCAAAAAATGTTTGCGATTTGTAAGAAATCTCAAGTTAGGAGTGAGCAATTTCAACGAGAATTGGCTCAACTCAAGGACAAAATTGCAGCCCGTGAGAAGAACTCAAGTGTGGAGGCTGATCAAGTCGTTTCTGATCTCATATTCTTTAGAGAGTTTCTCTGGTGCCGTCGCAAAATAGTGGGTTTCGGTGCCGTCGAACCCTTAACCAATGAAAACACGTCATCTCATATAATTAGATACGTCAACATGATTTCTATTAAAGCATCCAATTTTATCATATTGCATTTTAGTCTTTCACATTTTAGTTAAAATTTGATTAATCTAACTAATTTAAATCAAATTAAATATTTCCTATTTTATTTAAAAAATTAAAATAAAAAAATAGGATTTGATTTTGAAATAGTTTCTTTCATAACCTATATGTTCTTCATTGACTTTACAAGCTTCATCACTTCTTCATCACTATACACACACCATACACATTCATCAACACTTAGTAAAAGTTATTAAGTTGCCTCATCCGTATATCAATAGGGTACAACACATTTATAATCTCTAAAAATTATTAATTTTATTATTGATGCTTTGCCCAGTTTTTGTAGGGTAAAATGTGTTGTTGGGAGGATTTTTTGATGGATTGGACGAGGATTTTTTCTTCTTTGTATTACTAATGGTCACTAGCACAATTCTTTGTTTTTGTTTTTACAATAGAAAGTCAAAAAAAGGGAAAAAATGAAGCATATGCTTACAAGTGGTTGGGAAATTAATCTTTATTACAAATCTAACAAACTAACCCACATCATAAGCAAAAATTTATTAAAAAAAATAACAATCATAATCATAGTTGAGAGAGAGAGGGGAAGACATACGGTAAAGAGTGATCATTAGGGATGATTAACGTGTTGTACCTTACTGATATACAGATGAGGCAACTTAATAATTTTTTTTAATTATAACTTAATAATTTTTATTAAGTGTTGATGAATGTCTATGGTGTGTGTATGGTGATGAAGAAGTGATGAAGCTTGTACAGATGATGAAAATCATATATGTTATGAAAGAAACTATTTCAAAATCAAATCTTAATTTTTTTATTTTAATTTTTTAAATAAAATAGGAAATATTTAATTTGATTTAAATTAGTTAGATTAATCAAAAGTTATCTAAAATGTGAAGGACTGAAATACAATATGATAAAATTGGATACTTTAGGACACGCTATGGGTAAGATGGATGCATTCGGTTTATATAAAGGAGCAAGATTTATGGTAATGCAACGCCAATCAGGGATCTGGGTGGCATGGGAAGCATATCTTAAAATTCAGGGACAAATTAAAGCCTGGCTTCTGTAATGATGTTTGGAATAGGACTCAGGATGACATCTACACGGTTAAGAGTGGTTACCTAATGCTAAAAAATCAGCAAGGGATTTTCCCTTTGCATATGATGGTTTGGAATAGTGTGAACGTACAAAAACATTGTTTTATTGCTTGGCTTGCCGCCCTTGGGAAGCTTCAAACTCTGGACAGCTTATGTTATATGGTTATTCCTAATCACCGTTGTTTATGTCTATCCTCTGCTGAGTCTAGAAATCATTTATTTTTTGAATGTAATTGGAGTTGTAGTCTTCTTGATCATTGTTGTCTCTGAATAGGAGTTGACAGGTATCCATATAAATATCACAACTGGACAAGGTGGATTTGCCATGCTTTCAGGGATAAGGTCCGTCGCAAAAGTGTTTTTGCTATGTTTGCAGCTTTGATTTATCGCATATGGGAGGAAAATAACATTCACACTTTTAAGAACCAGAAGAGGAGTTTGCAGCTTGTTTTCAGTACTATTAGGAGAGAGGTTGCTCATAAGATTATTTTTTGTTTTCCTAATTTTATAGATTGGAAGAATAATGTTTTAGTTGATAGAATCAGGCAGGAACTTTAGCATTTTAACTTTTTCTTTTTTAGGCCTTAGGTTGTTTTGAACCCTTCCTAAAAGATGGTAAAATGGCCTTTGTTCTCAGGCATTTGTGTAAGTGTTGAATCCTTCCTAGAAGGTGGCAAGGCTTATGCTTATGTCCTTTTGTATTGTTTCTGAATTTTTGCTCGTGATAATGAATTATTTCTTTTACCGAAAATAAAAATAATTAGGTGAGTGCATTTAATTTTTTTGAGTTCATAAAAAAAATAGACTACTATACAAAATATGCATTGGGAATTAAACAAAAGTTAAATGATACAACCACTTGATTAATATATTTTAGAAATAATTGTATTGGGAATAGAAAATTAGTTATATTTTTCTTATATTTAAGACCACAAATAAAATGTTTTTATTTTCATATATATATGAGATCGGAAGGAATATAGTAATAAAAATTAAAAGAATATTACATAATTTAATTTAATATTCAATAATAAATTAAAGTTAAAAAAATTATATAATAATTTAAAATATTACATTTTAAGAAAGTGTTAATTAGTGTAATTTTTTGTGTACTTTGAAAATGCCCTTGTTAAATCTATGTTGAAAATTGTAGTAGTATTTAATTTTTATTAGCGATTCTGTCTATTAAAAAATGTACAGTAGTTTAGAGATAATGCAGATTATAAAAATATTGTTAGTTCCATGATGAACATGATGAATGTTTTCATAATGACAAAGTGTTTTTGAACAAGCTACAAGTGTTAATCAAGTTTCAAGCTCAACAAGCAACAACAAACATCAAATGAAGAAGAGAGAAAGCAAGCTCATGAAGACCTAAGTTTGAGTGTATTTGTATTTCTTTTATCTTTTGCCTCTCAAGCTTCATAGGTTTTTTATTTGGGTAGATTATTATAGAGGGTAGTGAATCTCATTCATAAGTCATGATTTAATCATAATTTGAGTTTTCACTTAACCTAGAATCAATAGGTGGCTTAAAGGTTTTAAAGGAAAGGTTGGATTTTGAGAAAACAAGTTTTGAACATGTGCAGTACCAACTTAATCGATTAAGTGAGTAACTTAATCGAGTACTACTCGAGTAGTCCGCAACTTAATCGATTAAGTACTGCTGAACTGATTTTTAAAATACGTTTTTCACTTCTCAAAATCAGTTTTCAAGTGCTACAACTTTTGGGTATTCTATATAAACCTTTTCCTATTATTTGTGATTAAATGAGAATCATTTCATACAAGTTTTACAAAGAATCAAGCCACTCTATTCTCTCTCATTTTCTAAAGATCAAAGTTCTCATATTTTCATATTCTTTGATCAAGAACCTTTGAATCTCTTATGGTGAATTGTCATAACTCTTGATTGAGATTCATAGGATTGTCATGTATATTCATTGAGTTGTAATCTTTGCAATAAGGCAAGCCACTACAACAAACAAGAAGTCTTGGTGTGTCGATTTTATCATCAAGCAAGTGCATTCTTATTGAAGAAGAAGAAGAAGTCTTGTTGTGAATCAAGCAAGGAGAAGCCTTGGTGGGTGGATTATCATCAAGCAATTGAAGACTTGTTGTGTCGATTATCAACAAGGGGTAGAGGTTAGATTAGAGAGAAGATCAATAGGATTACAAGGCAAGGGTGTCGGTTATCTCTTGTAGGCTAGCAAGAAGGAAGTCTTGTGAGGCAATCACTTGTAATTTGAGAACTCTAATTCCTCATAGTGAAGAATCTCTCTTGGTTGAAGAGGGGACTGGATGTAGCTTTCAAGCGGATGAAAGTGAACCAGGATAAATCACTCTGTCGTATCTCTAAACCCTTACTCTTTATATTCAAGTCATTGATTGTGTTCTTGGTTGAAAACCTAGAGAAAGATTGATTTTCATAATTGATTGAATTGAATCTTTAATTGTTCAAATTGATAAAGGGAAAATCATTTTCATAACTAGGTTAATCAATAAGAATATAGGTGTTAATCATTTCCGTTGAATCTCTGATCTTTCGTGTGAATTGATTGATTTTCGTATGCGAATGAAAACTTGATTTTTCTGGTTTTTACCTGTCATACTCGAGTAAACGATTACTTACTCGATTAAGTTCTTTTGAACTTTCAGACATACTCGAGTAACCTGCAATCTACTCGAGTAAGTTAGTGAAAAATTGCAAAAATCTTTTGTTTTGATTGTTTCGATTTGTTTCATTCGAAAATCTTTCAAGGTAGCTTCAACACCTATTCAACCCCCCCTTCTAGGTGTATTCCTAGGGTTCCTTTGTCTCTCCAACCACCAATTGCGGTTTCCTCAAATATAATTAATGAGGACTAAGAGAAATGATTAAAATAAAGGTTATAGTTGGAAAGAAAAATATGTTCATGCATTGAAGTTGTAAAATGCCAAACAATATGAAGCAAGAGAAAAAGCTTAAAAGGCGAAACAAAATAAAATAGAGGGAGTATTATTCAAAATTACAAACTACTTACATTAAAATTTAAAATTAGGAAAACAATAACCTAACAACCCCGTCACATGTTACTCGACAAGAACCCTAGGGTAAGGGGGCAAAGGTACCTTAATATGTAATTTAGGAAAAAAATTAGGGTAAGGGAGGCCAATCGTACCCTAACATATCATGTTCTTTAGCACAATGAGGGAACATGTCGCTATAAACTAACCTTGGGCAAAGGGGGCGAAGGTAGCTTAACATGTAATTGAGGACCAACAATGAGGATAAGGGGGGCCAACCATACCTTAACATGTCACATTCTTCTACAGAGTGGGTGGACTTGTCACTCGACACTAACCCTAGCCCAAAGGAGGGTCGAAGGTACCTTAAAGTGCCATTGACGACAAAAAACGAGGATAAGGGGGAGCCAGCCGTACCCTAACACCCTAACATATCACATTCTTCGATAGAGTAATCATGTCACTATGTCCCTTGACATTAACCTTGGCCCAAATGGAGGTGAAGGTACCTTAAAGTGGGATTGACGACAAAAAACGAGGGTAAGGGGGAGGGGGGCAACCGTACCCTAACACCCTAACATGTCACATTCTTCGGTAGAGTAGGTGAACATGTCACTTGACATTAACCCTGCTCCAAAGCAGGATGAAGGTACCTTAAAATGTCATTTACGAGAAGATATGACTGTAGGGGAGCCAAACATACCACAACATGTCACCTTCTTCGTCACAATCCGGAACAAAAAACCTCATATTTCCTTCAATATCTTAGAGGTATTTTTCAAAAAAAAAAATTAAATATTATTTTCTAGTGGAATAATGTCTTACATATTCAAAATATAGTCTTACAAATAGGATTAAAATTTTTATTAAAAGGGCCTTACATATTAAAAATAAACATTATTTTCATTTATTTTTAATATTTATTTTACTTATTTATTTTTAATATTATTTTCACAAAAATTAGATTAACACAAAGACTATGCTAGTTAAAAAAAAACTACGGACGCCCCGGAACTAAAAACCCCACGTAAGCTCAGGTACAAAGAAAAATGGGTTCTGCTTTTTGGCCCCCACTTTCGACTTTTTGGCCCTATTTCTATTTTCAAAGGACTAAAACACCCTTCAACGCATTTATATTTTCGGAACTACATAACCGGAAATGCTATTTCGGTAATCCAAAGTCTGAAGGCAATTATTTCATATTTCTGGTGTTGTCTAAATGGAATATCATTTCCGGTTTCAGACAACCGGAAACTTTATTGATTTCCGGCACTACACAACCGAAAACAACAAGAATATCCCATCCCTATTATAATTATAGCAGATTTAATATGATCTAATCTATGTTCGTATCTTCAAGCCTTATAATGCATTCTTCTTCCTTGCTAATGACTTTCAATGTCCCATCCTATGCCCATTTGTTGACATCCCATTCATCAGCTCTAAAATGAACTTCACAAGTATTTATATCGGGAAAAAAAGAAAAAAAAAAGTTGAGTCGCTAAAGAAACAAAAGAAGAAAATCATTGCTTCCCAAAGAGCACAGTTTTACAAAGTTGCAGAAAGACACAAAACAATTACAAAAATATCAAATTTAATAAACAGATCCGAAAGCTCTAATGAACCAAAGACATACTTTCTTTCAAGAACACCGATAAAGTGCAGCTTGCTAACCATGCCAGAGCAGTACATTGGTAACTTTAACATTATGCTAAAGATATAGTACTAAACAGATCACAAGCACAACAGATCAAGATTCATAATTGTTTCCGGTTGTGTAGTGCCGAAAATCAATAAAGTTTCCAGTTGTCTTAAACCGGAAATGATATTGCGTTTAGGCAACACCGGAAATATGAAATAATTGCCTTCCGACTCTGGATTACCGAAATAGCATTTCCGATTATGTAGTACCGGAAATATAAATACGCTGAAGGGTGTTTTAGTCCTTTGAAAATAGAAATGGGGGCCAAAAAGTCGAAGTGGGGGTCAAAAAGCAGAACTCAAGAAAAATAAGCCTAGGGGGACCCCCACGAAAAAAAGCCCAGGTACGTAAGAATCACAAAAAAAAAGTCATAAGGAGGAGTGCTTATTTGGTGCTCCTGGGCTACTGGGGAGTAATCCAACTCCAGGTAACCAGTTTTGATCATCACCCTCCAGTGTGCTAAACACACCACAGCCATTGATTAAGCAACTAGTATACATACTCATCCACAAATAGTGAGTATTGCATACAAACCCTACAATTTTAATGTTATCTTATCTTATACATGGGATTCATAGAATAAAAAAACCAAAACTACCCAAGTGAATTAGCCTAGTGAAAACTAGAGGGCGCTTAGGCTTTGTTTGGTTGCACGAAAGAAAATGAGAAAAAAGAAATAGGAAAGAGATAAATAGGAAAGAGAAATTATGGTGAGAAAATGAGTAGATTTTATGATTGTTTGGTATGGGAGAAAACTTGAAGAACTGAGGAAGAAAGAAAAGTTGGGTTTTCTTTCCTTTTGTTTGGTTGGAGAGAAAAGTGAGAATAGAGAAGAAAGAAGAGGGAAAATGATAAATTTGTTAAAAGACAACTACACCCTTGTTTTACTTAATATAAATAAATATTTTTTTTTTATTTTTCACATATATGTATATTAAACATAGCCAATTTTTTTTTACTTTAATTCTTTATTAAATAATAAAAATTCCAAGTCAAAAATATAAACAAAATAGTTTTTTTATTGAAATATTTTTTTTTCAATTAAAAAAATAAAAATAAGTGGAGCAAAGGAGTAAGTGAAAGGGTAGTTAGGTAATTTCATATCTCAAGTTAAGTTTTCTTCCCATTCTCTCTTCACTTGGGAAGAGAAAGATTTTTTTTATTGGATCCACCAAGTTTTCTCTTCCCCTCCATTTTCTCTGGTCATCCAAACAAGAGAAAATAAAGTTTTCTCCTTGTTTTCTCTCTTTCTCACTTCTTTCATCTCATTTTCTCTTGATCCAAACAAAGTTTAGGGACTTCAGAGTTAAAAGTTCGAGTCCCAATGAGACAACAATTCTTGGGAAGGATCCGTATCGTTGAGTCAAAGACTCGCACAATTCGCAGATCCGAGATGGATTATTTGAACCACAACAAAATGTGAAGCCTAGACACCACCTGGTTTGAAAAAATAAAAAAAATAAAAAAAACCAAAACTTATATACGCTCCGGTCTTATTTATAAGACCCTTTTGGAGTTTTTATTTTGGTCCTATTTATAAGACCCCTTTACAATTTTCAGTAACATTTAATTACTCATTTCCACCAACACCTCTATAAAGTCAACATTTTTTATAGTTCCAATAATAATTATAGGGGTAGTTTTGAAAAAGCATATCAAATTTTCACATTTCTAATGTCACTAACAAATTTATCCACTTTCTTAGTGGGAGTGAAAAACCCCAAAAGGGTCTTCTTGGACCGGAGGGAGTATATAAGTTTCATAAACCAAGACTTAATTTTCCAATAAAAATATATTTTTAATACTCCCTCCGGTCCCTAATATAAGCACCATTTGACCAATTTCACTCCCTTTAAGAAAAGTAGGTAAGTTAGTTATTTATATTGGAATTGTAAATTTAAGTGTATATTTACCAATGGCTTAATTATAACAAAAGTTCTTGAAGTTTGGGATACTTTTGCCAGATAACCTTATTCTTATTTTTTCAATGTCTGACTCCCCGAAATTACTTCTGGGTTTGTCATATACCCCTACTATCAATTCTGACCAATTTTGCTAACACGTAACATCAGAATCTTGGTCAGACGCACGAGGTTGGTCATGTGGTGCCGCGTGATGTCACATGGGCGAAGACGACCACTCTCTTCAATCCTTTCTTTTCTTTTTTTATTTAACTAAAAATATAAAAATATTAAGTTTTTTAGTTTTTTAAATAACTAACTGATGGTAACAGCGGTGTCAAGCAGAACTAGAACTGCACCACGAGAAGGAAAACCCAGCGCACCACCAAAAGAACCCTGTTGCTCATACTCTTTGTGTAATCTTTTTTGTGTAATCGAAGGTATGATGGCTTCAATCTGGTTCTGGGTTGGCTTCGATCTGGATCTAGGTTGTGTTGCGGTCCTCACCATCAGTTCATGCTCGCTGGATTATGCAGATTTGAGTTTGAATCTGTGCTTTCATGGGGTGGCTTTGTTTGAAGAAGAAGCAAGAAGATACACCACAGGCGGAGGCGGTGGCATGTCCACAGCAGTTTTTTGATCTAGATGCTTTTTGTTATTGATTTTGAATTTCTTTCTTCCCTGTTCTAGATGCCTCTTTGTTCAGATCTGATATGTGATGTATTTCTATTGTTGATCTCAAGAACAGCGGCGGCAACATCAGCGCATGGTAGTGACCGCACAGATCTGTAGGAATGTCGTCCTCAAGAACGCCACTTTTCCTCCGCCTAGAATGTAACACCCTACATAATAATTACCCTTTAATTACCCCGAAATTAGGATTTTAAAATTTCTTTTGAGGAAATGATCAAGATAAATTGCCAAAATAATAGTTCACTTCATTAATGCTAGAGACACATCAGAGTTCAAAAGGCGGAAGACTTAAATACATCAGATACATAAAACACAAGTTTAAGTACAATCAGTTCAGCAGTTCCAAAAATACAAAATATTGTTTTTAGCTCGGCCAACTAGCCAAGACCCATCTAGGCTATCCGACTCTAATGACTTACTCTCCCTGTGAGGGAGAGTGATCCTGCTCGGCCGGGGACTGCGTCTGTTCGGGCTCAGTACCTGAAAAATGGTAAGGAGGTGAGCGTTACACAGAACTTAAATAAGCAGTTTCTAGAATGACATACCGAACTACCAAGCCAAACACAAGTAGTCAAATAGCAAATAAATCACAAGTAATCAAACCCATATATCTCATGCATATACCAACATTTAGCTCGATTCGCATACCCACATCCTCGTCTAGCTCGGCTCACATCATAAACCAGTTAACTCATTGCTAGCTATACCTCGGTTTATCCTCTCATGTCTCGGATTACCATCTCTATCTCGGGTTCACTACTCAATATTTCACTTTCACATAATTTACAATCTTTTACTCTTCTCGGATGCATACACCCAGTGCATGTCTTACACCATTTAAGTCGGATATTGGAGTGTCCATAACTGCGAGTACCACAATACTCGGCTTACAGCTGCGAGCACCACAATGCTCGGCTTACGCCATCAATGCACGCACCCAGTACGCGTCATCTATGACCAGGAACACTACCGCCGATCATTCTATGGAGTAAGGAGTGTCCATAACTGCGAGTACCACAATACTCGACTTACAGCTGCGAGCACCACAATGCTCGGCTTACGCGATCAATGCACGCACCCAGTACGCGTCTGCCATGACCAGGAACACATCCCACCGATTCCGTTCTCGGAACCTTGTGAGTCATAACTACGAGCACCACAATGCTCGACTTACACCTGCGAGCACCACAATGCTCGGCTTACGCGATCAATGCACGCACCCAGTACGCGTCTGCTATGACCCGACCACACAACCATTTCTCTTTAATTCCCCTTATCTTATTAACAATTACTTTTAGTTCGGCCCACCTCAGTTCACCTCTTTAATTTATTCCTCTTTGCATTAATCTCATTATTTACTTAGCTCGGCCTATCTCGGCTCAACCCTTTACCCATTTCCGATTTCCCTTATCCCTATTATCTATCTCATCTACCTATCTCATTATATAACTTATTAGTTTGTCTTTTAGATCCACCCTGGTTACCATTCTTCTCATTCTCCATTCTCACCCTCTCTCGGCTCGGCCACAGATACAAATACCAAATATCAAAGCATCATAAACACTTATACCTCAACAACCACATGAACAAAACATTTAGTCAATCCATCATATAAAATGCAGCATATGAAATATAGCATGTAATCAAAAGTGATATTCCATCTTCACCTAAAATCCATGTTTCTAGTTCATTCATTAATTCTCCTTTTACCCTTTTTACCATTTCTCTTCTAACATTAACCTATGTCCATTCCCTAATCTAATACCCACTCTTAGTACCCTTTATGAACACCCTAGAAACCCAAACTCAAGTAGAGGTAACACTCACTCCTTACCTCAAACCGTGTGAGATAAGAGTTGAGAGTTTGAGAATGGTTCCTTGTGGCTTGTCCTTGATCTTGGCACCCTTGAATCCTTCTTACTCCAAGCTACACACGAGCTCCACCAATCTACACACGAACTCCACGGCGGTCCAGGGGCGCCCGGGACGGAAGAGAAGGCGGCGGGGAGGAGGTCTCTGGTTGGTGGAAGAGAGGGAAATGTTCGTGAGAAGAGGAGAGGAAGAAGATATGTTGGGTTGTTGTTGCTGGACTTTGAGAGAAAAGGGAGAGAGAGACGTAGGGAAGAGAGAAGAATAAAAGTGAGAAGTGTTATGGGTTATGTGTTGGGATTTTCTTTTATTCAAATGTGGAAGATATTTGTGTGGCTCTCATTGGAGGCTTCTTTGGGAAGCTAGAATGAGTGGCTGGGATTCATTGGCTTCTTGAGGAAGCCATGAATAGTGACTTGATAGGGACATAAAGCAATGATGGCGACATAAAGTGAAAGATAGTACATAGTACGGATGGTATGAATCCCAAAGGGCCAACAGCACAACATGAGCTGGCACGGAGGAGCTAGGACGTGTCGGCTAGGATATGTCGGCTAGGATACGTCGGCTCGGTATGGAGGAATCGTAGTAGTCCAAGCTTCCATCTCGGATAATAGTGTGGGGTGCGCTGAGGTCGGCTAATCCGAGCTTGACAACAGGTTCAGCGTTTTACCCCGTTCAACTCGACCGGGATCGGTCCTAGGTCCAATACCTACATACTAGGTCGGTTACCATGAGCTGGATGATGGCTACTCGGATCTTATAAGCTCGGTATGAGCTCAATTATGTTTGCTCGATCCTCATGAGCTCGAATAGATGGATAAACTCGGATAGATAGATGAGCTTGGATATACTAATGAGCTCAATAATACTGATGAGCTCGCTGATAATGAGCTCGGTTGCACTAATGGTTCGGTCATCATGAGCTCGGTTATGATGGGCTCGGATTGTTCGGCAATTATGCACTCCTAGCTGATTGCTCGGTTCGGAGTAGTTTAGAAGCAAGAGGTCGGATTACTGCTCATGCTCAACAGATACAAAACCGACATAGATGTTTAGTCGAAATGGCGTCGGCTTATGACACTAAATGTTTATTCGGTTAGTATGAGCCCAGTGCTACAACTCGGTTCTACCGATGAGTTCGGCTTGTGACTCTGGACGTCGTTCATTGGTCGGATGAGGGGTGATAGTTTAGAATAAGGTCGGTTTACGACTCTAAACCTCTTTTCGGTCGGCTAAGATAGAATTTGCTCGGACCGCTACACTTAACCCACTTGTTCTTTGCTAAAGCTTAATCTCTTCACAGACTGATTGTAATCGATTAACACCCCACGGTAATTGATTACACTAAGAGGTCTTTATGTACTGATGGTTTCTAACTTCATGGTATACTCCTTAACTCCAACATACACTTTGGCCACGAACACATTACGACATTCCAGCTTACTCTTCTGCTTATCCTTAGCTTAATTTAGACTTTTCCTATTTAAGCTTAGATTCAGAAATCGGGATGTTACATAGAACACTTTTTTTTGGTTGTGGATGGGAATTGGAGTTTAACGATTCCCACAGATGGCGCCAATGTGATGTTTCATTGTTAGGGAGACACCACGATGTGTTTGGGGGTTGTTGCAGCTGGCGAGGGTGGCCCCAATCCTACGTACCCCAAGTGAAAAGAGGATCAAGCTACACGTAGTTCTTGAGAATAGGGTAGAGAATGTCATACCTTAGCCCTTGTGGAAGGGGTGTATTTATAGGAGTGTGGTGTTGTGGTACCTTATGGGTCTCTTTGGCCCAGTAGGGCTAATGTGGCTCTTAGAGGATAAGAAGGGTGAGTCATTCATCCTTATCCTGTACTAGAGAGCTTATCCTTATCCTTTAAGTCATGAGACCTGTCCGAACATAGTGCTCGGGTCCTCGACTGATAAGGCGAGGCGCCTGGCACGTGGCGGTCGAGATGTCTGATGTCGGTGGAGCCTCTTGAGTTTCCAGGTCGGCAGGGCCTTATAAGTCCCTAAATGGTCAGCGTTAAGGACACGTGGTCGACTCATAGGTCTAGTCCACTACAAAAGCCATAAATAAACCTACATAATATATGTAACTAGCTCTCCCAATAAAAAGTTAACTTACCAGACATTAGAAAAATCATCATATAAGCAAACAAACTACTTATGGTTTTATATATTTAAAAATGGTTTTTTATCCTATGCATCCCATACATAGATGCATAGGATAAGAGAATTTAAATGGCAAAATTGTATTGAAAAATTAAATAATTATTTTTTAATTTATTAAGTTTCACAATTTCCAATTAACACTTTCTTTTTAAGGTTTGATTAACCTATGTACCTAGAAAAACCCATTTAAAGAATAAGAATTTATTTTCTAATCATTATGAAATAAATAAATTATAATATCAGGCTAACATCAGTTTTTTTTTAAAAAAATTGTGCTAACATCATGTTAATAGAAAATTAATTCCAACTGGATCCAACCCCGTGCGATGCACGGGGGCTTGCACGGGGGAAATACGAAATCGATAAAACATTTCATAAAATTGTAATTAATATTGGTTAAAGAATATTTTTTTAATACATTAGATTTATTAAAATAAAAAAAACCGGAGCACCAAAAACCGGTGCATGGTAGAATCTTCCTTGTTTTATATTTTCTTTTTTGGACCATTACCTGTATCCGGAAACATATAATAAAAAAAATTCAAATCCAAATAACAAAAACATGTACATAAAAGAACACAGAATACCCAAAGCATATTTTTTTAATATATTATATTTATTAAAAAATAAATAAAAAAAAGAGCCGGAGCACCAAAAATCGGTGCATGATAGAAGCACTCTTGTTTTATATTTTACTTGTTTGGACCATTACCTGTGTTAGAAAGAAAGCATATAATAAAAAAAATTTCAAATCCAAATAACAGAAACATGTACATAAAAAGAACACAGAAAACCCAAAATATATATTTTTTTAATATATTATATTTATTAAAAAATAAATAAAAAAAAGAGTCGGAGCACCAAAAACCGGTGCATGACAGAAGCACCCTTGTTTTATATTTTACTTGTTTGAACCTGTGTCAGGAAGCATATAAATTTTTTTTTCAAATCCAAATAACAAAAACATGTACATAAAAAGTACACTGAAAACCCAAAACATATTTTTTTTAATATATTAGATTTATTAAAAAAATAAAATAAAAAAAGAGTCGGAGGACAAAACCGGTTAATGGTAAAAGCACTCTTGTTTAATATTTTACTTATTTGGACCATTACCTGTGTGCAAGAAGATTTGAGAACGGTATTTCCATTTAAAAAATAAAAAAAGAAAGAAAGAAAAGAGTGTTATAAACAATTCATATCTATCTAATTAGTGGATTACTATCTATTGGATTGTATTTATATTTAGTTGATACCACTCCATATTAGGGTTTCCTATCTCCCTATAAATAGGACTCAACTATGATGTAAAATATACATTGAATATATCACAATATATTGTTTCATCTCTTCTTCTCTTCTTCCTTATTTTCATAACAAGGAGTAGTATTTGTGGAGTACTACTCCTATGGGACCCACGAACACATAGCAATGGGTGTTCCCACCCGTGAGATACCCATACGACTTTATAATACATGTATATAAAAAGAACATAGAATACTCAAAGCATATTTTTTTTTAATATATTATATTTATTAAAAAAATAATAAAAAAAAGCCGGTGCACCAAAAATCGGTGCATGGTAGAAGCACCATTGTTTTATATTTTACTTGTTTGGATCATTACCTATGTCCGGAAGCATATAATAAAAAAAATTCAAATCTAAATAAAAAAACATGTACATAAAAAGAACACAGAAAACCAAAAGCATATTTTTTTAATATATTATATTTATTAAAATAAAAAATAAAAAAAGAGCCGGAGCACAAAAACCGGTGCATGATAGAAGTATCATTGTTTTATATTTTACTTGTTTGGACCATTACCTTTGTCTGGAAGCATATAATAAAAAAATTTCAAATCCAAATAACAAAAATAAGTACATAAAAAGAACACTGAAAACCCAAACATAACCAACGAGGTGTGGCACACCTGGCTCGGGACTTTGTCCTCGGTCTGCAAGGACACGGGTTCGAATCCCACCTCGGCGGTATGAGTCTGTCGCTCCTTCGGGAGTGGTTGAACTCCTCCGGGAAGTTTGCAGTCTATGACCTAGAGGCGGGGTTGCCCATCAGAGTCCGCACAATGATGGTGAGATTTCCCTCGTAAACCAAAAAAAAAAAAAGAAAACCCAAACATATTTTTTTAATATATTATATTTATTAAAATAAAAACGATTCGGAGCACAAAAAACTGGTGCATGCTAAAAACACCCTTGTTTTATATTTTAGTTGTTTGAACCGTTACCTGTGTCCGAAAACATATAATAAAAAAAATTCAAATCCAATTAACAAAAACATGTACGTAAAAAGAACACAATACCCAAAACATATTTTTTTTAATATATTATATTTATTAAAATAAATAAATAAAAAAAAGAGTTGGAGCACCAAAACCGGTGCATGGTAGAAACACTCTTGTTTTATATTTTACTTGTTGGGACCATTACCTGTGTTATGAAGCATATAATAAAAAAATTTCAAATCCAAATAACAGAAACATGTACGTAAAAAGAATACAGAAAACTCAAAACATATTTTTTTTAATATATTATATTTATTAAAAAAATAAATAAAAAAAAGAGTCGGAGCACCAAAAACCGGTGCATGATAGAAACACCCTTGTTTTATATTTTATTTGTTTGGACCATTGTATGTGTCAGGAAGCATATAATAAAAAATTTCAAATCCAAATAATAAAAACATGTACATAAAAAGAACATTGAAAACCTAAAACATATTTTTTTTAATATATTAGATTTATTAAAAAATAAAATAAAATCAAATACCGATGCATGATAAAAACACCATTGTTTTATATTTTACTTATTTGAATCGTTATCTACTTGCAAGAAGATTTGAGAAACAATACTTCCATTTAAAAAAATTTAAAAAAAAAAACAAAGAAAGAAAGGAATAGTATTTGTGTACTCCTATGAGACCCACGGGCACGTAGTAATGGGTGTTGCCGCCCATGGAATACCCATGCTACTCTGTATAGTAATTCCTCTGACTCAAATTATAAGCAACAAAAAAACATATTTTTTTTTTAGAATACAATCAAAATTAACTAACTATATTAAATTTTGTTTCATTCTCAATGCCACTTTCCTAAAACATTTCTAGAAAATTGTAATTTTAATTTATTTTTGTTTCATTCTCAATACTACTTTGCTAAAATACTTCTATTTTTTATAAATTTGAGAAAATTAAATACAATCAACTAACCTCTTAATAAACGAAAAAGTTGTTGGATTTGCTTATAATTCGAGTCGGAGGGAGTATAGATAAGAAAAATCATTTAAAAAAAATTATTTTTCAATTTAAAAAAATAAAATAAAAACTTCAATATCCCTGTAATAAAACACGATGACATATCTGAAGCCGTCTCTTCCTTCGCCGCCGTTATAGTTCTGCTGCTACCCAAATCAAAAGAAACAGGGATTTGGTGGTGAGTGTGAAATCTCTGAGCCCTAATTTCTTCTTCTTCATTACATTTACATCATTTAGATTTGTTGTGCCAATCCCATCTCTGATTTTGATTTGATATTGTATATATCATTTTCTTTTATTGTTTTCTAAAGACTTGATTTTGTTGCCCACTAACTGTTCGATGTATTGTCTAATAGAGAGTCTGAATAATGCTTCATGTTCTTTTAGTGCTCCGGTTGAATTATTACCGTTTGGTTCGAGAAAGTCGTGATTTTTAGTGTTGCTGGTCATGTATTATTGATTGATAATCGTTGGTTGAAATGTTAAATACTCTCTCCGTCCCTAAATATAGGATTCCTTTGGAAGATTTCATGTACATTAAGAAAATGTAATAATTTAGATAATTGTATTGGAAATGTGAATTTTTAATATGTATTTTCAAAATTAACCCTATTAATATTATTAGGAATCAAAACAGTGGTAAATAAATAGGGGTGTTTGTGGAAAAAAGTAATTAATGATCATTAAAAATTTGTAAAGGGTCTTATAAATAGGGACAAAATAAAAGTGTCCAAAAGATCTTATATTCAGGGACGGAGGAAGTAATAATTATGAGTTATTACTTTTGCACCTCTCACTCTATGGTTATGGGCCCACACATTCCTTAGCATTCTTCAAATGGGTTGAGTCTGTTCCAAATTATAAGCACTCATTGCAATGCTCATGGGCCATGATTCAAATACTTACAAAACACAAGCACTTCAAAACTGCACACCATATGCTTGATAAAATTGCCCACAGGGATTTTCTGTCATCACCTTCTGTTTTGAGCAGTTTGGTGAAGGAGTATGATGACCCAGAAGTTAATTCACAAGTTTTGAGCTGGCTTGTAATACATTATGCGAAGTTGAAGATGACCCTTGATGCAATTCAGGTTTTCGAGCAGATGGGGTTGTTTAATGTGAGGCCGCATTTGCATGCCTGTTCTGCGCTTTTGAATTGTTTGGTGAAGGATGGGGTTACTAACATGGCGTGGAAGGTTCATAAGAGAATGGTTCAACTAGGGGTTGTTGAGAATATCCATGTTTATAATTGTTTGATCCATGCTTGTTCCAAATCGGGGGATGCGGAGAGGGTGGAAAAGTTGTTAAATGAGATGGAAGTGAAGGGTGTGTGTCCTGATATTTTCACTTACAATACCTTGATATCGTTGTATTGCAGGAAAGGTATGCACTATGAGGCTTTGTCAGTCCAGGACAAGATGGAAAGTGAGGGGATCAGTCTTGATATTGTTAGTTACAATTCTCTTATTAATGGATTTTGTAGAGAAGGTAGGATGAGAGAAGCTATGAGGATGTTTAGAGATATCAAAAGTGCAACTCCAAATCATGTGACATATACTACATTGATTGATGGATATTGTAAGACAAATGAACTTGATCAAGCTCTTGAATTGCGAGAGGCAATGGAGGCCAAGGGATTGGACCCCAGAGTTGCTACTTATAATTCAATTTTGCGCAAGCTGTGTCAAGATGGCAGGATAAGGGATGCAAACAAACTCTTGAATGAGATGAGTGAAAGAAAAGTTCAAGCTGACAATATCACGTGTAATACATTGATTAACGCTTACTGCAAGATAGGAGATTTGAAATCTGCTTTTAAATTTAAGAACAAGATGTCTGAAGCTGGACTAAAGCCTGATCCGTTTACTTACAAGGCATTGATTCATGGGTTATGCAAGACGCATGAGTTGGAAAGTGCCAAGGAGTTATTGTTTAGCATGCTTGATGCTGGGTTTTCCCTCAGTTACTGCACCTACTCATGGATCGTAGATGGCTACTGCAAGAAAGATAATGTAGATGCAATTTTAACACTGCCAGATGAGTTTATGAGTAAAGGTCTTTGTCTTGATATTTCAGTATACAGGGAATTGATAAGAAGGTTGTGCAAAATAGAAAGGATTGAATGTGCTGAAAAGTTATTCAATCATATGGAAGCGAATGGTATATCTGCTGACAGTATTATCTTCACCAGTCTAGCTTATGCTTATTGGAAAGCAGGGAAGTCTAGTGCTGCCTCAAAAATATTGCAAGAGATGGCTAGGAAGAGGTTGATGATAACAGCCAATATCTATAGATGTTTTAGTGCTGCTGATGATAGTGGAAACAAAGTGTTACAGATCTTTTGGGATCATGTGGTGGAGAGGGGTCTAATGTCGAGAAATACGATGAACAAAATACGGCAAATGGCAATGTGATGATTATGTTGCTTATGAAAGACTCCTCGTAACTAGAAGATTCTTCACAGACTTGTGGGAAATACATTGCTTATTGTAACACCCCGATTCGGCAACTTGAAAACTTAAATCAAATGTAGTGAAAATTAGGGCCATTTTTTTTTAAACAAGTGTTATGTGAATGTGAGAACACTTAGACTTTTAAAACATAGTTACAAATAAAAACTCGTATTCTCACATTACATAAACTCTTTCAAGTTCCAAACCGAGATGTCACAAGTCGCTGCACTTTGAAACTCGTTTCAAAAACATCATTCAAAGCATAGCCCATTTACTTGTTTCAAAACATTAATGTTAAATAAAAACTTTTGCCAGGGTATAGTATGATAGAGCTAGGTAACTAAAAACTTACAATGGAATACATTCTGCCACGGGATTTCCTAGCCTCTAGTCATGTTTCCTATTGCTTGTCGTCTAACTCCAGACTTTGGTTGATGAAGTCCACCACGCTTCCGCTGCGCCATCTACCCGTTGCAATATCAGCGGTTGCCGATACGACAACAAGGTAGGAGAGAGTCAGTGTTCCGAACACTAACGGGTTGACCTTACAGTCTCAGAGTAGACTCGAAGTAGAGAGAGACAGATGATATAACATAACTATATAAATAAAACAAAATACTAAAGAATGCAATCATCATCAACATAAATGCATCTAGCATGTTATACACATAGCATGAATCACAACAATAATATAATCATCATCATGATAAACACCATTACGTTATTCGAGTTCTCATTCCCAAAATCTTTCCTCATAATTCCACACTTATTACTTATTCCAAGAATTCTCTCATCTTATAAATCTTATTCGATGCTTGATATCTTTTGATATACTTTTCTTTGAAACATCTTTGTCTTTTAAGTTTTATTATTTCGGTTAGCATCAATGATGATGAGGGGGAAACATCATTGAGCTCACACACGTCTACATCTCCTCGGTCAACCACCCAACCTAGTCGGAAGCAAACAAGAGTACATGACCTTTACCACGCAGGCACGACAGCTGTCACACAAACAAATGGTCCCAGACCAGGAGG
The DNA here is from genome assembly GCA_037953625.1 of Crotalaria pallida. Classification (NCBI taxonomy): domain Eukaryota; kingdom Viridiplantae; phylum Streptophyta; class Magnoliopsida; order Fabales; family Fabaceae; genus Crotalaria; species Crotalaria pallida. Next base: position 127,790,443 of record CM075649.1, read on the forward strand.
CCCTGCCTCAAATCATATCAATTCAAATATCCAGTCCCTCTCACTGTTCCTGAAATGTCATAGGGGTGACAGCACTCTCACTCACCTGGATGACGACACATCCAAAAACTTTCCAAGATTTCCAGTCGCTAACCTTGCCACGTTTCCTTCGCGTCCGACACCCGAACTAGAACATTTTTCCCCGTGCGTTAGAACGTTTTCGATAAATTCTTAGTTTCGTTTTGAAAACTCTTTGAAATAATTCTTTTCTTAAATATCCAAAGACTCCAAAACCAAATCAGATTTCATATAAAAGATTTTCAAGAAAACTTTGAAAACAAATCCATTTCTTCTTAACTCAAAACACTTTATTCATAAAAATCATTTTCTTGAACCATTAAACAAAATTCACAACTCTAGAAAATAAAGCTTTAAAACCATATCAAGTTGATTCCTTTATTAAACATCGATCAAAGAAGGTCATACAAAATCTCAAATTAATTTAAATAGTTTAAATCATACCCTTTAAATAAAATATTTTTAATTTCTTTAAAATACACAAACAAAGCCCACCAACAAAATCCAAAACAATTTCAATTCAGTACATCCAATTGGCACAAAACAGCACACACACAAGTTTTAAAGCATACAAAGCACACATCCTACAAATCGCATTTTCGATCATTCAAAACAATTAATTAAATCATAACCTTAATAAATCAATTATACTTAAGAAAATAATTTAATCCTTTAATTAATTTAATACAATCCGAATCACACATTCTTAACAATTCCTAGTTACAAATAAATTTTAAACTAAAAATCATTGAATTAACTTTACCAAAAACCTTTTCACATAATCACATGAAACTAAAAAGAACCACACATCATGCACCTAGGAATATAGCTATCATCATGGTCATTTTATGAAAATAATTTTCCTACCAATTAACTATATGTTGGCCGAATTATACACACACAACTTTTGCAAAGATTTAATGTACACATAAAAACATACAAACATGAGATCATCTTCTTTCCTTTATGAGTAAAAACCGAGAGCATGCAGTAAAGAAAATCAACAATTTTAATTTGTTTTCAAGACTTTGAATTACAATTCACATGCAATTTCTCTTAAATACTTAATCATTTCATGCATGTATTTTATTTTTAAATCTTAAAGTCAATTAGCATTATCATGCATGCAACCTATATGGGGAACAAACATAGCTACCTATTTTTCCTAGGTTGACCGAAACATCATCAAAGGACATGGTTTCTCATTCATTTCAACATGCAGGAATCATAAAATCAATCAATTCATGTAAAACAACACATTACATTATTTATTCACATCAACCTTCACAAAATAAACTTCAAGTTCATCGTTTTATAAAAACCAAAGTTATACTTTAAGCTTCTAAAAATGACATGCATAAGTTTAAAATCATTTGATTTAGTCCTAAAACAAACATGCATTAACAAAACAAAACATAGAGCTTATTTTTCACACATGGCCGAATGGCCTATAAAAATTTAACACATACAAAGTCAAGTACTAAATCAAACCATGCTTGAAATCATTTCAAATCTTACTTCTTTAATTATTTTCTTTAAAACCGAATTAAACATAAAACAAAAACATGATCTTTTCTTTTGAAAATAACATGTATGTACTTTAAATCATTAGATCTAGGCTTAGAACAAACATGCATCAACTCTTTATACAATAAAAAGCATTGATCCTAATTTAATTTAGACATGGCCGAATGGTTTTTTAAAAAATAAAACTTGCACAAAAGATCAAACGTTTAATTAAAACATGCTTATGCTCCAGAATCATTTTAAAACTTGATACTTTAATTCTT